>OX359275.1:4777500-5397000 GCA_947179155.2 Hedera helix | reverse complement strand
CTGATTTCCATCCTCATCCAAATAATAATTAAAGTTAAAAAAACACTGGTTCAAATAGTATGATACTTTTAATAAATTGACAGCTAAAAAATTTGTCTGTTTATGTAAGGAATCATTCGTTTATTTACTCATATCGGATGAAACCTCCTATGATATTTTTGAAATAATGAAGGCATATGACCTTCTTGCCGACAATAGATTTCAAGAGACATTGTTTCTACTTTCTACTTTCTACTTTCGTATTCTTTCGAAGAAAATTCATATGAAAAGAAATAGAATAAGACCGTCGTACATACGTAACAATGACCTTTAACTTTGAATAAATCATGAAAAAAAATGTATTTTGATAGTTAAGATTGAAATCCTTTATCATTTAAATCTCATCTCGTGTATGATTCTTATTGTTTGTGTGCAAGGCTATAATAATGACTATAATTTTTTAACTATTTGTGTGACCTTATTCAAAATATTCGAATTTATCCACCTGCACAAAAAGAACTACTAGAAAATATTTGGCGGCTTGGATTATCGATGATACCTCCAATGTGAAAGTAAGAACAGGGTTCAAGATGTGTTAACAATGGTGATAAAAAGTATTTAGTAAATTAAAATATTGTGTATATCGTACCTTTATTGTTCACCTTATATTGTACATTTGAAATCCTATTAGAAAAAATAATTATCATACAAATTAGTATTGAATATAGTAACTAGTTAATACATTAAGTGGCAAGACGGTGAGCCTAAGCTTATTGGACTTGGGAGTTTTGTGTGAGCGCACTACGCCTAATAGGCTATAAGGGTAAGACCCAATATGGACATCTCATTTGCGCTAGTAAATACGTAGCTCAACATTGCCCCTCACTCTTTCAGCATATGAAATGAGGTAAAGAAATAGAGTAAACAAAAAGGTTTTGAGAGCCTAGAAGGCTTTTATAACTGAATGTAGAGTCCGAACGGAGGGGAATTCAATTTATGATTCCCTTAATTTAGAAGCGATACAATTATTCCTTGTAAAATGAGCGATATACTTAGGTGTGGGTAGATGGGTATCCACTGAATTCATATGCACTTTTAAGAAGTGGACTTTAACTCGTTTGAGAATCAAGAATTTGAGTCGCCAATTATAAATCCCGAAGAGGTACACCTGGGTCATTGGATCGCCCTGTAGAGCCTCACATGATAAGTTCTTTTAAAACTATTAGATCAAAGGATAAGGAGTCCTGCAGAAAAGAGCGACATAGACAAAAGCTGCAGATATCTTAATTGACACTATTTTGACTGTGCCTTTTGCAATTTTGGGCTTTTTGGTCATCAAGGAAGTTTTTCACATGCTCAAAGATGATGGTAGTAATTAAGATGTCATATTCACCTTAAGATAATGTTTTATACAAAACATTATTCGATTCAAGGAAGTTCACAATATATGTACAAATAATTATGTTGTGGATAAATAAAAGTTGATTCGAAAGTTTTTCAAATAAAAAAAAACTGATTAAAAATTGAGAACATAAATTTTACGTCATCATGAAATAACGTAGGATAAAGTATGCAACATATTACTTGTAATTAAGTGATGATATAATGTGTTCAAATTTGTGCAATAAATTAAGTGACAAATAAGTTAATTCAATAGAGAATATAAACACTTAACTTTATTTTTGTAGTCGTTATCCTCCTTTGTGCAGCTAGATCATATCCAATAGAATGTTGAGTTGAACTTTATATGACGCCGAACATGTATGTGTTCCCTAATCTTTTAAAACTTTTTTTTTTGAAAACAAAAATTGTAAAGAATTTTTAAATTAACGAAAGAGCTATCAGAGGGGGCTAATTTAAAGTCCTTGAAGCAGTTGGGGGTGAATTATAATTTATTTATTTTTTGAAGCGTGCAATGCCCAATTAAAGACTTTATAGAGTTTGTGAGGCTGGTAGGCAATTAAGTAGATTCCAGGGAGAAACCTGTAGTATGTGCCTAACTTCATGGTGCTAACTGTACCTTTTTTTTTTATACTCCTTTGCCTTATACTATTGGCACATAAGAGTTGTCGAAGCTGTAAAATAGTGATTCTTTGACTTCTGCCTCACCTAGATTAGTGAAGTCATCCTCTTTTCACGTTTCCTGTTACTATCGAAGTGTGTGTGGAATTGTTCTTTTAGTTCTTTCCGAGCTGATGGAATGAGGAAGAAGTGTGATTATCCATTCCCTAATAGTTTTCTTCAAGACAGAGATAAAAAGATGACACATTCCTATAACATTATGACCATAGAAACACATTAAACATTCGTAAAAATAAATATGGTCATAAGGATCATCTGTTCCATTGTGTGTCTCCAAGTTCGGGATTTTGAGGAATCTATCAATCCTAACTTTATCAAAATCCTTAGTGAAAGGAGATGTGTAGGCTTTATTATATTTGACTATGGCGCGCCCCTCAAAGGATCTTCAGGGAGATGTTTCTCCAAAAAAACTGTTCCGATTTTGACATCGTCTTCAGCATTGACGACCACTTTTATGTTATGAAGTAGATCTCCAAGTCAGATGATCGAGTGTTGGTGCTTCCATTAGAGGAAGAAGACCTGCGAGTGTGGTGAGAGTCATGGCGTCCTGATTGGGAAGGTGTTCCGCGTTTGCATAACAGACTATTTTTGGCTCTTATTAGAACCGCAAATTGCTTGTTAAGCTCTTCTTATTGAAATTAAAGAGCTTTCCTTCTATCATAGACTTTTCGAAAACAACGCTGTCTATCAATGTATGTAGGTTGACGTGACTTCAAGCTTGTTTCTTCATGGAAATTGTTGTGGGACGGTAGTGATGACACCATGTAAGTTTTTGCAAAGAGTGGTTGAAAGAAAGCTCTATTAAATACTAGAAGACTCTCATTTAAGCACGGGTTTTAACACTAGAATTTATCCACACGTTCAACCACTGGATTGGATGTGAACCTGTACAAAAAGAACTAATAGAAAATACTTGATGGCTTAGACAACCGAGGGATACCTCCAATGTAAGAATAAGAACATGCTTAAAGATGTGTTAACAATTGAAGTATAAAATATTTAGTATTTTATAATATTGTGTGTTGTATCCAAGAGATACGTTAGGATGATCTAGAAGGGGATTGAATAGATTATCATACAATTTTTTATGTTATATGAATTTTGCACTTTTAAATATCTTTACCAAATACATAGACATTTATATGCACGGCGAAATTGAAGTGTTTGGTAAAGCCCATTTTTAATCATTTTGAAGAAATACATAGTTCTGAGTTGCTATTGAAAAATGTCACTAGTAAATGATAATTGATAGCATTCAAATTATACACAACATATTTATGAAAGCTACAAAAGGGGATAAAGAGATATTGAATACACAGGAATTTTTAAGACGTTCGGAGCCTGAACTACTCCTACTCCTATTCCTATCTTCCACTCCACTGAGCAGAGATATTCCACTAAAGATAAATGGACACTAAATCCTTACAATTTGGACACTTAGTCCTCCCACTAAGGGTTTGATTCACTAAGAATTAGGTGGGTCACTAAGTCTCATCTTATAGCCTCTAAGACACTAAGTCATCTTCCCTCAATAGGGGCTGATTCACTAAGAATCAGACGGGTCTCACTCGATTTTCTCCTCAGGACACTATGTTCTCTTTCCTCAATAGGAGACAGATTTCTCTGAATCTGGTCGGTCACTAAGTCCCGACTTTGCTGGTGGCGGTGTTGTTGTTGAGGGGTGCTGTCAAGATGGCGTTAAACTAATATCAAATGAACTTGGCAGCTACGTTTCGAGCGATCATCCAAAGTGTAGAGTGACTTTGAGCTGAAGATATGTTTCTGTAGTTGATTGATTCCGTCTATGGTCTTTGGTAGAATGGCGTTTTCATCCTTATACTCCTTCAATGTGTAAGCCATTATATTTCTCAAATTTTTTGACCATTACTTCTCTACTATCCTCTCTTTTTGGACCTGATGTCTTCGTTGGTTTCTTCTCCCCTTTTTTTCTCTTTGTGAATGAGAGTTCTTTTATACTTAAGGAGATCTTCTTCATTTTGCCCGTTGAGAATTTTGCTCAATAAAAATTCTATCTGTTGGGAGATAGTCGTTGCTTTAAAGATTGAATATCTTTGATTTAGACATTTCTATGCGTTGTTCGCTTGATTTCTTTCTTTGAGTTGTCACATCGGTTAGTTCACAATGTTATTTATCCGTAGGATAAAGCTCAGTTTCCTATTTACAAGATATCTTTCTTTATGATCTTTAGAAAGTGTCAGCATATTTTCAGCTCAGTCTTCTTATTAGTTTACCATAAATGGAAACTTCGTGTCAGAGGAAGTTTAGACTTTATAGCCGTTAAGACATAGCTTTGTCTGATTCCTTTTTTGAACTTAATTAGTGATTGTCTTGTCACTTTCATCTTTTTGATCATTTTTCAGATCATACTCCCTGATTAATCCGTTGTAGGATCTTTCATATTTTGCCATTTTACGGATCATGAATTCCCTTAACCTTTTCATCCTTATGATTTTTCTACTCAGCGATTTGCTAATTTCATACTACGATCTCAAAGTAGCTATACGATCTTCTTTTTCATTATTCCGTAAAGGCTGTTTTGTTTTACGATCTGCTCTACGATCTGTAGACTTTACGATTGTGTTCTATTTTCATCATGTTCAGTGATCTGCATTCTAGGATCCTTATGATTTGTAAACTATAAAATCTTTTTGCTCTGCGATTCTTATGTTTGTAGTCGTTCTTCGATCAGAGTTTCAGCTGTACAATCTTCTCGACGAACTTAGTTCACTTCTTGAGAATAGACTTTTCTTTTTATAGTTAACTCCCTCTCACTTGGACATCTCCATCTTTTGTAGGATTATGTTATCCACTTTTCTCAGCTCAATGTACTTTAGTGATAGTGGATACCATATGTTATCTTCTTATCGATTTCATATGTCTTCTTCTGATGAGCCAACATTAGCATTAACTCCTTGTCTTCTTTGGCTAGGTTATCTGTGACGCTCCCAAATTTGAGCCTACACAGCCCAATTTGAGACGCCAAAAATACACGTTAGTTATTACAAAATAGTATATAGTACAAAAATACGGAGCTCAAATACACAACTAAGTTTTCACTATTATTGTCACACTATTTTACGACATGTGAAGATTACTACAGCTATCACTCAGACATTCACTCCATCCCCCCAGCTAGATCTAGCTACTCTCTTATTTCCTGAAGAACAATGAAACAAACGAAAAGGTGAGCTCAAATAGCCCAGTAAAGAAATATCATGATTAAGATAATAACGAATAAATTATCATTAGCCTTCAAAAGTTGAGTTCTTGATTGAATATAATAAACAATAAGTTTTAAATCAATAATAGCAGCGGAATGAGCAATCCATTAGAAGAATCATGTAGACTATGATGTCAACTAGCTTTTCTTTTTCAGAAAAATATCATCAACTTTTATCATCTGAAATACCACTAGTCATGATCATACCAACAACAGTTATTTTTTGTCTCAGGCCAAAGAGAACATTCACCACGTGCCCTAAAAGACACACCACCATTATATCGCATTTATCATATCATCTGTACCCTAGGCCACATATATTCACAACAACTTGATTCTTAATGATTAGAATAACAATAAAGATATAAAGAATGAATAGAATAACAAGATACTTTGTCCTGAGTCAACTAATTTCTAAATTGTTAACATGATGTGGACTCAAATTAAAGAATGATATTCAAGATCAACTATTCAAAATAACGGTTAAAGTTTAATAGAAAGGTTCAAGTAAATATGAAGGTTCACGTGAAATGATATTAAATGAAACGCGAACTATTAAGGAGCTATGATAATTTCAGAAAGTTTTACTGAACAATACTTACTAGAGTAAGTTTAAGAGTATGAACGAAAATGATATTTCTTACCTTAACACGTAGCTAAATATTGATTTAAATGAAGTTGATCAACCTATATATTTATAATTTAATTAGTAACTACCACATATAATTTTATGGTGTATACCAATTCGTATGAAATCATCAAAAGTGATTTGATAGTAAAAATTTATGTAGTGTACTGAATAAAGTATAATAAACTTCAAAATAGTTTGTGAAAATATTATTTCAAAAGAATCTTTAAGAAAAAGTTTTTCAAAATGAATATTCTAAATGAAGAGTTTTTTAAAGGAAGATTTATAAATACAGTGTGATGTATGTAGTTACTTGACTAACTATTATGAAATGGCTTACTTGAACAATATTTGTACTTTTACTGATCTTCACAAATACTCATGATAGCTTAAGCACACACAGAGAAAACTTATACAAAGTAATATTTTAGAGAGTGAAAAAAAGAATAAGCAAGGAAGTTATGAAAATTTCTTAAGTTAAGACATCTATTTATAGCTCAAAATTTTTATCATAAACCAAGATTTTTTAAATTAATTTGACCCGTTCATTTCAAGATAATATTTAATCTGTACCACATATTTTATCTTTTAAGATTTTTTTAATCTAAACCATTCATTCAAATTTCTTTTAATTTATTCTGTTCATTTCATATCTTAATAAAACAACTAACTTTATATATAAAACAAAAATATATAAAACAAATAACTTTATAAATTCAATTATTCACAAGTATTCAGTATTATAACCAATTGTTGTAAATGCAGTGTAGTTGGCTTTCTGAGTTAGATACTCATAATACAAGCAAAAATAGCAACTAATAATGAAATACAACAGTTAAATCAAGATCATAATAGTGATAACGATAATGCAAAAAATAAATAAAAGAAAAAGTATGTTACTGTGTAATGACAATTATTAATTCAGTAATGTAAATTACTGTGCATATACTACTGTGATAATTATCAGTTCAATAATATGAATTATGGTACATATAATAATTATTGGTTCAATAAAGTCAATATTATATAATAGCCACTTTATCAGTTCAATAATATGAAATACTATGCAATACCGTATATTACTGTACAATACCGTATATTAATGTGCAATATCATGTTCTACTATTCCTTTACCACTGAGTATTTTAACAGTTAAAAGTGATAGTGCTGTTGACCACTTTTATTTAAAAATGTTACTTATGTCATTTTTTATATCTGACAATATTTCGTTGTGGGGTTCACCAATATTTGGTTATTTCAGCACTGTCGTACAAATCGAATATTTCTCGATGGAACGAATATTTCCCGACAAAATAAAATTTGCACATTTTTTTTTTAAACTTTAATTTTTGTTAATTTATCCACTTACCGTTTCAGAAGAAAATATATATAAAAAAAATTAATTTGTATTTCATAAAAGTCGGGATCTTACATTATCACAGACTGTTTCTTGTTGGAAAATTCTTTTGTTAGACCATCTCAATCATATGTCGTAGTGAGTTTATCTTTTAATGTCATTTGCTTTGTAAACTCTGATAGGTACAACAATGAGGTATCTCATCATTATTATAACTCTGTGTCTTGAAGCAGCTCTACAAGATTTGTAACTCAACGATAGGAGGATATTCAGTTTAGCTTCATTCTTTGATCTTGAGTATATTAGTCCTTTCAGCATCTGTGAGCTTTCATCTTTACTTCTTTAGTTAGAGCTTTTTGGTCTTTGCTGTGTTGTAATGAGTCTGATAGAATTTTACGATTTCTTCCTTTGTGTTGATCTTGTGGGATGACTTTTACATCCATTTGGTTCTTTCTCGTTTACATATTTTTGTGCTCAATGATTTTCTTTTGCTGACTCAAAAGCCTCTTTATTTGATTTGTTCAGTTTTATCCTTAGTGGCTTTGATTTCTTGTTGAATTTTTCCTCCTTCTTTATCTAACACTTTTTCAGCTACGTGAGCTTCTTCTTGTTATATGATAAGAATATTTTGTTATGTTCTACGATCATAGCTCTGCATTATACGATTTGCGCTGCTATACGATTTTTGTTTTTTACTATACGTTTCGTCTTGTACATCTTCACCATGCGACTTGGAGCTTGTCATACGATATTGTCTTCTATATTCTTTTTATTTGATCTTGTTTCCTCGAGCTAAACTTACAATACGATTTGACTTGTAATAAGAATCACTTTGCACTACGATTTGGTATTTACTATACGATATGATGTAGTAGTTCGATTTAGAGCTTGTAATGTGATTCAGCTCTTGTAGTACGATCTGACCTATCAATACGATTTAGCTTCTATAGTACGATCTGACATTTTAATACGATTTGGCTTCTTAGCGATCTTGATCTGGCACTTGCAACACGATCTTGATCTTCTCAATCCTAATCTATTATATTTTTGATATCACTCTGTATCTGGATTCAACCTAACACTTTGGATCCCTAGTGTCCTTTTACATTTCATCGTTATTTTACGGACAATACAAAGTTTATCTTTAACTTTTTTAGATCAACTTAACAAGTTTGATCATCTAATCTTATTCTAACTTTTTCAGATATGGATCATCCTAACAAAATTGATCTTCTAAGTCCTTTTATATTAATTGTTCTTTTAAAGGACTTTACAAAGTTGTAACAAATGTTTATAACTCCACATTTGTCTGATTTCTCTTTTTTCTTTATTTTATATAGCACACATTTTATTTTCTACGATCAAGACTAACTCTACTAAGACACAATATTACATAATAAATTATATAATGAACAGTTATTTTTCGTAAATCAATTATTGTTTTGTCATCATTAAATTCAAATGGGCATATACATAAATTTATCTAACATTGTGTGTATCATACCTCTATTGTTTATCTTGTATTTATAGTAGTAACACATTTTTGATAGGATTGCAATTTTTTAATAGAAATTGTATAGTAGAGATTTTATTGAAAAATATAATTACTATACAAATTATTATTGGATATGGTAACTAATTAGTATCTTTAATGGTAAGGCGATGAGCCTAAGTTTATTGGACTTAAAAATCTTATGTGAGCGTATTAGGCCTAATGAGTTGTGGGAGTAAAACCTAATATAAGCAGTTCATTTACGCTAATAAATATGCAGCCCAACATTTATTAATGTTGATTATAAATAAATGCATTATCTTGTAATGGTATCCTTGAAAATGAAGAGTTCAAAAAGAAAAAAAAAATCTAAAAAATATAATAGAATTTACATGAGTTTAAACCGTCTATGCATAAATAATAGAGTCCTTCTACACTTACTCATTGTTTTTACTCGTATATAAGATAAATAAGTGTGACCTCTCCTTATTTTATTTTTAACCTAAGTGAGTGAGACACACTCATTTATTTTATGTATGAATAAAAAAATAAAAGTGAATAAATTTAAAAAATTTCAAAATAATAATATGTATGTTTGACACCTAGATTTGTGATTGTTACTTAGAAAAAAGTAGTACTTTTTTGTAAGATACATCAAACATTATGATATCGTCAATTCTATTTTGGGTCAAGCTTAATATAAGATATTAAACATTATGATCCCATCATTTATATTATTGGTTCTAGTTCATGTTTCTTAGTCAGTTGACTCACTACCACCCCATTGATTGCGATTTCAATGAGCCATGTAGGTCCTTTATACATTAATTACGGCTATGATCTAGTTACCCTCTCCGGATCTCCTCGACACCCTTTTCCATCATTTTCCAATTTAATATTCCCTTCCTTTCTACGAAAGTATTATGTATACCGACAGATTTTTTAATTTTACAAGAATCGAATCTGCAATGTTACGTAATTCAAGTTATAATTAATTATATATCATTGGCGTATATATAGACTGATTTCAAAACATGATAAAAATATTTTTACATGTTATATCATTAATTTATGTCTATATTATAAAATGGAAAGAAAAAATAATTATGTTTTTGGTGTTAAAAATTTTGTAAATTTTTTCTTTATTTATCTTTCTACCCTTATCATCCTTATTATTTCTCTTGAGTAGATTTTTCATTTTTACTTTCTCTCTCTTATTCTTTTATTCCTTTTACATTCGTCGACTCTCATTTTTTGGCATTAAATCACACACACGTAATGCGCAGTTAGCTAGTGTATATAATAGACCTAAATATAAATTAATACTTTAAATTTTTAATTTTTTTTTATTTTGAAAATTGAACTCTTAATTTTTTCAATTAAGCGATTAAACTTTTAATTTATTCCACTTTACAGATTGTCTTATCAATTTTATCAATTAAAAAATTAAACTTTTATTTTATTTTTCACTTTGGAGATTGTCTTATCAATTTTTTCTTACTTTGTCTAATTGACAGTTATGTGTTTTTTTAATTTTTTTTTATTGAATAAAATTATGTACTTTCTCCGTCCCAAATTAAAATATTATCATCGACTTTTGAAAGTTAATTTAAAATATTTTTAATCTCAAAATTGATAAAATATATTAAAAATTATGAAATAACAAGATTTTAATTAGTAGGACATTTATACATTTTAAATATTCATCATTATATTGATGATTGATACTTTTAAAATTTTGTATTGATGACTTTAGATAATCTTGTATTTAGGTATTCATTAATTTTTTAAAGTAAATTTAAGACATTACAAACTCACCTTAAAAAAAAAATCAATAATCAATATAATAATAAATATTTTAAATGTATAAATGTATTACTAATTAAAATCTTGTTATTTAATAATTTTTAATATATTTTATCAATTTTGAGATTAAAAATATTTTAAATTAACTGTCAAAAGTCGATGATAATATTTTAATTTGGGACGGAGAAAGTACATAATTTTATTCAATAAAAAGAAACAAATTAAACAAACACATAACTATCAATTAGGCGTAATCATAAAAGAAAAAAAAATTAAAAGTTTAATCTCCCAATTTTAAAAAAAAAATTTGATAAGACAATCTCCAAAGTAAAAAAAATTAAAAGCTAATCACTTAATTGAAAAAATTGAGAGTTTAATTCTCAAAATAAAAAAATATTAAAAGTTTAGGGTATTAATTTATAGTTAGGCCTATATAATAATACTTTTATTTTATAAAAATATTTCATTGGACTTTTAATCTTAATTAATTTAAAAAAAATTAAAATTTAAAATATAATGTGAACTTATTTTATCGCTGAAATACTTTATATTCCTCAGTATTCATGCAAGCGCAATAAGCCATGTGCGTACGATATACAAGAGCACAATAAATTTAAATTTTTAAATGGAAAGATTATAAATCCTCCAATGAAAGATTATAAATCCTCCAATTCTTGATTTTCCTCTCCCCTTTATTTATGTTCTCTCTGTCAACATCTTCTTCCATCTCCTCCAACAAAGCTGCAACTTGGAATTACCTGCCCTGGAGCTTTGTTTCTCTCTATTCGTCTCGGTTTTTCCATTTATCCTGGTTTCTTCTTCCAGTCACAATTATTCATAGAATGTGCAAAGCGAATTAGTCAAATTCCAACGACAATTTATTCATGTCGCCAAGCCACTAACTGTTTGACCCATTTCTAGGGTTTTGATCAACAATTTAAACTAACTGCTGGGTGCAATCCAAAATGCCAAAATCCGACAAGAATGCTAATGAGTCAGTTGCAAAGCAGCTCCGACGAGACCCCTATGAGGTCCTTGGACTCTCCCGGACCTCTACAGATCAAGAAATCAAGACCGCGTATCGTAAAATGGCTTTGAAGTATGTGAACTTATGCGTTTTTATAAGATTTAATAGTTTAATTGAATGATTGGTGTGTTTATGTGATTTGAGTGGAATTGTTTTTCTTCTTCTTCTTTTTAGTTGAGGTTTTGTTTGAAATTGGTCAGTGTAGCAATAGCGTATTTTGGCATATTAATGGTATAAAGTTTGGAATTTTATACTTTGAAAGGTATGATGATGCTTATACCACATTTATATTTTGATTACTTCATATGTTTGGCTAGTCAGAAGCTTAAAGCCTAAGCCCCAACATTCATTCTCACCTTCATCCCCAAAACTCATTCTATTAAAGATGAAATAACCCTAGACCTAGTTTTAATTCCTGAACTACGGTTGACAAGCTATGTGTTCATTCAAACCTGTTTGTATTCCAAAATCCAAACTAGTTGGGTAAGCTAAAAAATCCCATATGAAAGAGAGAAAGTAAAAACAAAAAAGAAAAAAGAAAACAGAAATTAGCTTAATAAAAAATAAAAATGAAAGAGAAAGAAAAGAAGGAAAAAAAAAAAGAAAGAAAGAGAAAATAAATAAATAAATTAAATCAATTTAAGAAAAATATTATTAACTCCCCTAAAAAAAACCACATATATACAAAAGTACACACAAATATACAAAGCTGAAAGAAAAATAAAATAAACACAGGAAGGAGATTTTATTTCTCTAAAGTCGATAGTTGAGTTTTTGATGCCTTACTTGACCTTATATGAATCTGTTTGTTTCCTTAGGTATATAATTGACCTATGCGGTGCTGGATTTATTGTGTCTTGATCATACACTTTGAAGGAACTTTTGTCAATCGAAAACCAAGAGAGATATTCATTTACGCTAGTTCTATATAATATTAATTTAGAATTCTTGTATCTCTGAGCTTCGCCTTATGTAGATGGTGCAAAATATGTCATTATGTTGTTCAATGTGCCTGCTGCATGTTTTCATCAGAGTGTCACTGTATGTCTATGAAAGGCAGATATTGTTCATAGTTCTAATCTATTACTAATTTAGGTACCATCCAGACAAGAATGCAAATGACCCTAAGGCAGCTGATATGTTTAAGGAGGTCACTTTTTCTTATAACATTTTGGCAGATCCAGATAAACGACGTCAGTTTGACACTTCTGGTTTTGAGGTAGGAAATATGTAGATTCAATCATCATTTGTTGGAAATACTTTTGAATTCACAATTGCCTAAGCAATTTTTTCTTCAATTCATTAATATGAAGACAAGTGCTACTCAATGCTTTATTTTCCACTCCCCAGGCTGTTGAATCTGATAACCAAGAATTGGAGCTGGATCTTTCAAGTTTGGGAGCTGTTAATACGATGTTTGCAGCTCTTTTCTGGTAATACTATTTCAGAACTACTCCCTCCGTCCCCAAAAGGATGAACAAAGTACAATTTGCACACATATTAAGAAAAGTAAAAGTAGAGGAAAGAGAGTAAAAAAGTTTCAAATTTATCCTTAGTAGTCCCATAAGATTATATAAAGTGATGAGTACTTTTATTTTTTTATACTAATAGACTCTACTAAATGACTTCGTTACCCTTCACTTTATGTACTTTATCAAATCCTTTTGGACAAAAATTTGTACTTTTAGTCATCCTTTTGGTGGCGGAGGGAGTATATTTTAGTTTTCCCCTCATTTATGATGTCGTTTAGCATTTTCTATTGGCCTTTTTCTCTACCCTCTTCTTGTTCACTCATTCTGATAATATTGGAAACCACTGTGCCATAATATAGTAGGTTTGTTCCTTTTGTGTCTAACATACAGTAAACTTGGTGTCCCAATAAAAACCGCCGTATCAGCCGGTGTCTTAGAGGAGGCCCTAAATGGCTTGGTTTCCATTCATCCACTACCTCTGGAGCAACCACTGTTTAGAAAGGTAAGCTATCGTCATGTTCTTCGGGATTTAATTCCTCAGAATAAGGTCTGTTTCTCTGGATCCTTTTCTATTTCTCCAGGTTGAAAAGCAGTGTGCTCACTTCTATTCAGTTACAATAACTGAAAATGAAGCAGAGGCTGGGTTAGTGTGCCGAGTGCAATCAGCAGATAAAAGCAAATTTAAGGTCTGTTAAAATACGGCATATATGTATATCTCTCTTTGGTGCTTAACTATTGATTTATTGGTATATAATGTACTATGACGTGTTATTAAAATAATATGCAAGTTACTGAATGGACTAAATTTAATAATTTTCTCCATATTGTGCAAAGTAAAGTGTTGGAATATTGCTATAGTATTTTTTGTCTTAAACTATAGGATTTGGAAGCCATGAATAAGACATATTGACATGTAGCTTGAAGGTGAGATAAATTTGTTTGGGCCAAACTTTGAGTAGATCCATTTGAACCCCTTTTGACCGTGTTAAATTTTTGCTTGTGGAGCCAACTACTCTTAACTCTTTAAAACTTAAAAGCTTTGTTGTATATTTTCTTCATTTTCACTAACTTAATGATTAGCCCTCAGGTTGTCTATGGATCTTACCCTTTACAATATTTTAATTTTCAATTTTAAAAGAACTTGGATTCAAATATGATGCAGGACATATTTGAGATAGAGAATTAATAAAAAACTATGAAAAAATAAATTAGGATTTAAACTTCACGTTTAAATCACTAGGGTCTCTCAAGTGTATCAACTCTACGAATCAACACTAAGATGGATAAAATACCTCTACGATATGAATAATAATAGTCAACTTTAATATCAATAGTCTATATTCTAAAAGACTTGTGGGGATTACGACATTATTTAAAGAGACTCAAACTCTAATATTACTTGGAGAATAATAAAATAACTAATCGACTAATATACCCTTACTAAATATTAAAAATTCGTAATTCTTAATTAATATCTTAAATCTCTACTAATAAATAAAGGGAAAACTTAACATGTGCCCTAATGGCACATGTTAAGCACACAATTCGAGAGAATATTCTCTTGAATTGTGTGCATATTCTCTTAATTTCTGCATTTGCACCAATTTTAAGAGAATATGCACACAGTTCAAGAGAATATTTTCTTGAACTGTGTGCTTAGTATGTGCCCTTAGGGCACATGTTAAGAGAACCCATAAATAAATTACATCAATTGCTCTTACATAAAATATAATAAAAAGTCTAAATAACAAATATAAAAATTCTTTATTTTGGTATTGACTTGTGATCCCCATCATTCTCCTCTTGTTGGAGAAAACTCGACCTCGAGTTTTATAACATGATAGAATAATCTATGAACTCCTCTTTACCGAAAGAACATTTTGGATTACCGTTGACAATATCTTTATGTGATAAGGCTAAAAAATTGTTGAGAAGATAACTGGCGCGAGAATCACTTATGCATTCAAAGGCAGTTGAAGTAGATTAACCGGAACGATGAACATTTTCAACTTGGAGTGAATCGACTTCTCGAACCGTCCTCTCTTTGGTAAAGAACAACTCAAAAATAATTTCAGGGTTTTTCTTAAGTGGTTGTTCACACAATCTTTGATTCAACTTTTGGAGTTTCAAGAATTTTTATGGACACGTCACAACTATTTGTAGCTCCAGAATCATGAACATCCTATTTTTCTTTCTCCTACTCTTTCTCTACTCGAATATGTATCAGCAAGTCAATAAGGTCATATATAGAAGAGATGCCATCTTTTATAAAAGAGATTTCATCTTTTATAGAAGAAGATACAGAAACAATTTCATGTGTAGCCTTTTGACGTTCTTTTGCTTGAATTTGTTGACTTTTTTTGCTTAAGCTTTTCTTTGTTCATCTTGATATTGACGTTGTAATTGTTCAAGGTTGTCTTGTGCATCAAGAAACCAAATATATTCCTTTTGTTGTGTAATCAATTCTTTTGTGATTCGGGACATTGATACAATTGATTATATAAAAAAAAATATAGTTGTCAAATCGTGAATCGTATCGTGTATTGAAAACTCTCATATCATGTTTCACGTATCGCATCGTGAATCGTATCGTACGATACACAAACAAAATAAAAAATGTAGTAATGTATATTTAAAAATATAAAACATAATTTATTAGACAATCAAGTATATTAGCTTGACCATATATAAAAATAGTCAAGTAAAATATTATTATAGACTAAAAATAAATTTTAAAGTTAAAAAATAACCAAAATACTCTAAATTAATTTATTAGATAGTATTTAAGTAATCTTTATAGAATAACAAGAGGAAATAAAAATTCAGATTTATCGTTAATCTATGAAACAAAAGAGAATAATTTAAATTAACAAGTAGAAATTTGCGTATTTGCTTATAGAAAGTGGTGTGAGAAAAATATTGCGACATTTTCAATAAGATATAATACTCTAAAAAGTGATTAAAGACTCATGAAGAGATTTAGAATATGTTTATGCTAGAAAACCTCTTCAATTGAAATGGTAAAAGGCTTAATAAATTTGTTTTTAGTCTTTTAGATATACATAAAAAAAATTCAAGTTAGTTGTTTTTAAAAAGTATCATACATTTTATCGTAATGTAAGAATTGTATTGAGTTGTAATTGAATCATACGATACGGTGTCATTTAGATCATCCTACGATCTGTATCGAATTATCTCCGCATCGTATCGTACAATACGTATCGCATCGTACAATACGTATCGCATATAGTATGATTCTGAAAACTATGTAAATAAATAAATAAAATATTTTTTTTCTTGATAACTTAAGGACCTAACTGAAAAGAAAATAGAAAATAGGGGCTAAAGTATGAATGCAAAACGTTTAGGGGCTAATTTAAAAGGATAAAAGGGTATAAGTGAAAAGTTTATATAAATTATGGGCTAAAACTTAAATATGAGAGAAAATTTTGGAGTACTAAATGGTTATTTGCCAAGTGCGGGTATATAGAGAATGGATTAGGTTTTTTTTATTCTTTTACCAAAGGTGGTTGCAACAGTAGAAAACAGTAGGTGCGTCCTCTCTTCCTTGTCTTCTTCTTTGCTTCTTCTACCCTTTTTAAATTTTTTTTCCTCAAATAATGAATCATATTATACAGTAAATAGTGATGTACTCCGGCGATGAACAGTGAATCCGACAATGAAAGTAAATCCGACGATGAATAGTACCAGATGAACAGTAACTTTTTTATAAAAAAACCAAGATCCTCCCAAAAATTAAGAAATCAGTGGAGATACCCTAAGTTTTGATACAAAAAATGATGCAAGACAGATGTGAGATAAAGAATTAATGGAAAACTATGGGAAAATAAACTAGAATTTAAACTTCACGTTTAAATCATTAGGGTCTCTTGAGTGTATCAACTCTACGAATTAAATGATAACTATTTGCCATAATTACCATATTACCGTTTCAAAATAAAAAAAAAAAGAAGAAAAGAAAGTGGGTCCATTACTTGTTGTTTTTCGGAAATCCAAGTTTTCAAAATAATGTAATTACTGCAATAAACTTTGTCATAGTGGTGGAGTATTTGCTAACATAACATATCAGACCATCAGGGCTATAACTAATTTTACTAATGGGCATTGTGATTGTGCAGCTGTTATACTTTGATCAGGAAGGAAATGCTGGATTTAGCCTTGCTTTGCAGGTAAACTTAAATTTCATGTCTCTTAGTATATATGGGATCAATTGGAGGTTTTAAGACCACCCACCTTGTTCTACATGAGTGATGATGAACTACTTCAACTTCAGTTTACAAACAGATCATGAAATAGTCTTTCTATGCATCTATTAGTTTCATATTTAACCTTAATAAAACCAAGCAAAAATGTTCTATAAAACCACTTTGGCTTCAGGAGATTGTTGGAGGGCTTCTTGGGACTACACGAAGACAATCTACCTCCTGTGGTACATGGCATAGATTAGTTTTGTAGTCATTGTTTTGGTGGACTTGGTGGATATATATATATATATATATATATATATATATATATATATATAATCTTAGTTCGAGTATTTTAATCTTATGACGCCCTTGATTCATTCCTCACCCAATCTCCACCTTTTTGTTCCGGCCCGTCAATTTTTTGCTCCCTCATTACTGCGTGCAAATTATGTTTAAGCATTGAGAAAATTAGGTTGTGGAAGTTGTCCATATGTTGATTGTTTACTTCTGATAGATTAATGTATTTGCATTTAACCATGTATGGTTGATTGTTTTCCCTTTACTTCTATATTAATAATATTTTTAATTTCCTTTAGATTGCTAATATTAAACTTTAATTCAACACTGCAAAATGGAAGTCTTCATGATGAAATTACTAGTATATATTATTGTGTCTCATTATGAAATAACTTTTTGTCTTGATGCATATTCACATTAAATTAGTTTGTAATTTGCAAATAAAATCCCTCATTAATTTAGTTCGCTACATGACTTGCAACTGTTTGCAGTTCTTAATTTGTATATAACTTTTGGTGCAGGTGGACTGCACAAAAACAGGAAAGGTTACATCTGCTGGAATGTATTTTCTTGGTTTCCCTACTTATTGTTTCGACCAAACATTGAACTCAGTGAGTAATTGATTCATTATAAAATTCATTTAATACTGAAGTCTAAAACTGTCTTTTCCACTCATCATTTGCCTATTTGTTCCTTGTTGAGTTGGAACCAGATGGCAGCTGCAAAAGACCCTGACACTGCCTTCTTCAAAAAACTGGATGGTTTTCAGCCATGTGAGATAACAGAACTAAAAGCTGGCTCTCATGTATTTGCTGTTTATGGTAAGCTCTCTGTTGATTACAAATCTCTTTAGGCAACCCCATATGTTTTGCTTTTCCACAAGAATTGATTTAAATGTTACCAGTTGTTACTGTTCTGGCTTATGTTTGTAGGTGATAATTTTTTCAAAAGTGTTAGCTACACTATTGAAGTTCTTTGTGCTGCAACTTTCAGAGAAGAAAAGGAAAACCTTAGAACTGTGGAAGCTCAAATTTTGTCAAAAAGGGTGGACATATCTAAGTTTGAAACTGAATACAGAGAGGTCTGGTCTTACATAACATAATGTCGTGTTTACAAATATCTTGGTTTTGCTCATTCTACATTAGTAGTATGTTGCAGGTTCTAGCACAATTTACGGAGATGACGAGTAGATATGCTCAAGAAATGCAGTCAGTGAGTTGAATTAATAACTACACACGGAGCTTCATTCTTAACGATAATATGTGGATTAGTAGTTTATGAGAAGCTGAAATTCTTGCTGGATTCTTGTTCTCCTTGGTTTATGCAGATCGATGAGCTGCTTAAGCAAAGAAGCAACATACAGGCATCTTACACAGCTGCTCCAGCAATGAAGCGTAGTGATAGTAAAAGCAAGAGTAGGAGTGATTCTAAGGAGGCTAGAGAAGATGGCCATGTAAGAGACAAAAAGCCTTCTACGAGGAACAGACCAAAGAGGAAGAAATGGTACAATATTCAGTTAAGGGTGGACAAGAGGAAACCTTGCTAAATAGGTTAGAATTTGAAATCGACTTGTTTTTATAAAAGATATCCGTTTCTCCCATTTTGTAAACATTTTCCTATTTCTTCTTGTGCACTTCCAGAATATAAATCTCATTGAGAACTATTGAAAGCTTGATTTCCTACACTTTGGGTAAAGCCTGCTGCTGGTCTGCACCTCGTATATTTGTTTGCTTTACTTTTATTGTTGTAAAATGAAATTTCAAGAAATCAAAGGTGATCCCTCCACCGGACAATTCATCAACAACTAAGGTGAAGCTAGGATCTAGTGGGTCTAGGATACTTGCAGAGTTCTGCAACTCAGGTGTATTGTAAAATCCTTCGACTTTCTGCTTTTGTTATTTTCTTCCTTATCCTTGTATTTGAAGCAAATACCTAAAGGAGAAGATAGTGTTGCCACTTCCTGAATAGGTGTGTATTATATGTTGCAACACCTAAATGTAGGTATTCTGCAAGCCATGTGATACATTGTCATATACGTCTGTGTAAGGACATTTGGCAAGTATACTCTAGAATTATTATTTTCAAAAGAAAAAAACAATATTTTCACAAGTCACTATGTCTTACTTATATGAATGTGGGTTTTATTTATTATTTATGTGAGATGAGTTTTTGATACTATCAAATGTGTAAGTTTAAAAAAGAACAAAACGTAAGCCTGATAATGGAGTTCCCACATGTGTATTAACCCAAAATTAAAGCTTAATATTGCGTTTGTGAATTTGGAGGTTTGTGAGTTTGGAGGGGTGGGATGGAAGGGAAAGTATAGGAGGAAAATGGATTATAATTTTTCTCTGTGATGTTTGTGAGTTTTAGAAAGAAAGAGATGATATGAGATTTTAATTAAATTTTTCTTTGTTTGTGGTAAGGAAAGGAAGGGAAAGCATTCTTATTTTTAAACTACACTAATACTATATTACCCTTACATATATAAATATAAGAAATGATATGATTTAATAATGTCTATCTATTAGAATTATTTTGCTTAGTTTTTTTTTTTTTTTACTTTGTTACATGCATATTATCTTCTTCTTTGAAAAATTGATTTAATTTGAATTTTTTTGTCAAATTAATTAATTTAAGTAAATATATTTATTTATATTTTAAATTTTATGAAAATTAAGAATAATAATAAATTCAATATAATTTATTATTATTATTATAATTTCTCTACTTGTATTTATAAAAAGATAATATAAATTTTAATTATAAAAATAGTTAATTTGATTGAAAAGTCCTCAATTGAAGGACAATTATGTCTTTAAGACAATTTTTTATAGGCGGCGAAGTAATAGAATATAGCGTTGTACACTGTGGATGGTTGTGTGTGTGTGTGTGTGTATATATATATATATATATATATATATATATCTGTCTACTTGCCCAGAGTTAGCTCCATACAAACTCTGTTCTTCTTCAATAGGGCAGAGTGTAGAGTTATATTAATGAGGGGCAAAATTGCCATATTATTTATTTTACAAGGTTATTTTTGGTAATATAAAATATCTCACTTTCACATCATTTCACATCCCTCCAAATCCTCCCACTTTTGAAGGGAAATTTTTGAGTCAAAAATTGAATCAATTTTACCTTCAAATATCTTCCATTCCTCCCTAAAAAAAACTCACAAACATGAGATTTTGAGGAATTTTAATTATTTTCCATTCATTTTCCTTCCCTCCCATTCAAATAAAAACTTACAAATACAGTATAAAAGACAAATTAACCCAATAGGAAAAAAGGAATAATTCTTTTTGGGCCAGTCATTAACGCAAAAGCCCAGTAAAATCGCTGCTTTTAGAATAGGTCCATATAATATGGAGTCCTCACGAACAATCTGTTGAATTGTCGTTATACAGTTCTTCCATCTCATTCTCTTCTATGCAACTAATAACTTCTCTTGTTCTCCAAGCTTTCCTTCAACTATCGTCTTCAAGGTTTATACTCTCACTACTACAAAACAGTAAAAAGATAACATCTAAAAAACGTTGTAATTTTCTCCCAGAAACGTCGAGGTTAAGGGTGTCATCTATTTGACACATTTTATACAACGTTTTAAAAACGTTGTAGTTGGCTAATAATACAACGTTTTTTACTAAAAAATGTTGTACATTGTCTTTAAATAAATACTAAGATGCTTGAAAACGTTGTAAATGGTATCAATCCACAACATTTTCTGGTATAAAACGTTGTAGTTTTATACATCACACAACCTTTAGACTAATTTATACAACGTTTATAAGAAGTCATCTATTATATTACGTTTAGACAACGTTGTTAAAATGTTGTAGTGTAACATAAAAATGTTGTAATATATCTTTGTTAATACATT
Source organism: Hedera helix (assembly GCA_947179155.2). Lineage (NCBI taxonomy): Eukaryota > Viridiplantae > Streptophyta > Magnoliopsida > Apiales > Araliaceae > Hedera > Hedera helix. Next base: position 5,375,522 of record OX359275.1, on the reverse strand, counting down.
ACACAACGTTTAGGCTCATTTATATAACGTTTTTAAGGTGTCATCTATTTAGCACATTTCTGGTTTAAAATGTTGTAGTTTGTTACATCGTACAACATTTAAACAAATTTATACAAGTTTTATAAAGTGTCATCTATTTGGTACCATTTAAACAACGTTTTCAGAAAGTTGTAGTTTAACTGAAAAACAGTTGTAGTTTAACTGAAAAAAAGTTGTAGTTCAACCATATTTGAAAATACATACACAGTTTCTCATTAATGCAATGATATATAGCTAAAAAAAACTCTAAATTCTCATTTAAAACCAAAATGTATCAACCATTCTCGGTTTCAAAATACATACAATAATACCATACGTTTACAGTTTCAAATAGTAACATCCACAAAATATACCAATTATCCACAAAATATACCAAACTAACTGTGGCGCACTACTACCTAATCATGTGCAAAAAAGCCTTCTCCCAAAATACATTCATCTAAATTAACCTGTACACCCACCGTTAACTCCCAAAATACATTAATCTAAACATGTACATTCACTGTTAACTCGAGGCTTACATGTAGCTGCTCACATAAGCTGCCCACTCACCCCGTACTTCGTTAATTTGTTCTTGTGTGTACGTTAATCTATTTGCCTTATCCCACTGAAATAAAATAACAAAAAGTTGTCTCCCACTGTACGTAGACTAATTGGCCAAGTTTAGTACAAATTAGAATGTTAGCAAAATACAGCAGACCTACAAATAAACCCACAATCAACCCAAAACTGCAAAACAGAACAACTAAACTGCATCTCCAAGCCAAACTCAGCCATCATCATGGTCTGAACAACTAAAGAAGACAAAACAGTAAAAGCAACAGATATCCAACAGAGCAGGTAGCTCTAGCAAGTATTGTAGCTCAAAAACAAGAAGTGGCAAAGGAAAATATCAAACTACAAGCGGTAGCAAAACGCACACAATCCCGCTTTCAGAAGTAAGAAACAATATACTTTAATAGTAGTAATTTTTTGATTGTTCTGGTTTTGCTTAAGAAAATTTTACTGAAAAATTTACAGTTTAACTTCCAGGTTGTTTGGAGCTTAAATGATTTACATGCCAAGCAGGCCGACTGGGATTGCATTTGTCGATTTAAATATGAATTTTTATTTATCAATTCACAACCTGAGAAGCTGGTTTTGATCAAGCAATTCTTTGATGTGTGAAAAATTATTGTTTGTACCAGAAATAACTGTCCCGGGGAGGGAGGGGGCGTTATATGTCTGATTAGTAATTCTACATTACGTTCTTTTTATGTACTAAAAGGAATAAACAGAATCATATCATACCGTGATTACTCAACTGTATGTCAACGGCAAAAAGAATATAAATAAAATTGTACCTTTTCAATTCATCTAAGATTGTTTCGCTTATGTTATCTCTTTACTTGCATACAAGTTATAACTAATGTGTTTGTATTTATCCTCTCTGGGTCTTTGAAATAAGTAGTCTTTGATATCAAGTGCAACTATTGATAGATATGTGATCGCTGCAAACTGCAAGTGCAAAAGAAACAGTAACAGAAAACAGAAAGGAGGGAGGAGAAGCAGAATTCAGCAAGCTGCTGAATTCGTGAGAGAGGGAAACACTGAGAGAACTAGAGATAGAGAGGGAAAGAAAGATAGAGAAAGAAAGATAAGTTTCAATTCATTTCAATTCATTCATATCCATAACATCATTTGTCCAGTACATGCAGAACAAACTTAGAAAAGAATTTCTTTAAATTAGCATAGACAAGCAAGCTGCAAGCATAGTTAGAAAAAATAACTAACCTTGGCTACAAAGTCCAAACTACCATCCTCGACTATCTCCTTCATAAAGCGCATCACAAAATACCCGTACTCCTTGTGTGATGGTTGTACAGGAGTTCCCTAAACACAATAAGTAATTAGGTCATGATAAATCAACAAAAATAACAAATATCCATAAATAAACATCTTATGCTAATTAAATATATATTTATACGTATAATCTAACATACCACCAAGATTCTCCATTGTGGTGATTTTCGTATTTGATTATTGCTTTGCCCATTGTGAGCTTTAATGACACTTCATGAGCAAGAGGGTGACGCATATAACATCATGCACATAAAACCAGAAAGACGATTTAATAGAAGGGATTTTATTGTAAAACTTTCCAATTGAACTACATTAAAAACAAAGTAATTTAGAATAACATGCGTGTTCACAACTTGTTTCCACTCCTCATCGATTCTACGGTACTTGAGGGAATCCATGAAGTACACATTGTTACTGTCCAGATTGACAATGGTCAACACCCAATGACATCTATACAAAAATCAGCCCCAAACATATTTGTAGTCAGTACTACAAAACAGTAAAGAACTTTACCATTAATTCTAGATCGAACTAAATATAATAAGTACTAACCCGGAGTTGTAAGGTATCAGGAAAACTGTGCCAGGATGTGCTTTTGAAAACTGAGATGCTATGTAACGTGTTTTTTAAGAAAAACTTCCACAACCTTTAGTACCAACTCGAGCAGGGTCAACAAAAGTAATCATCCTTAACATATTTGTCTTCTTCAACACATCATATAAGTACCTAATAATTGAGCATTGTTAAATAAGTTTTCATTCACAGTACCATATAGGATTTATTTAATTATACCTCATGTACATCACTATGCAAGTGCCTGATATTTCTGACATGGCACCAACTTGTAGAATGCCTTCAATCAAAATATGGGTTGGACGAGCAAACCCAAAAACTTCCTCCTCCATCACAATTTTTATGGTGTCTCCCTTCAACTGGAGAACATTTCTTGTATATCCACACAACACCTTTAATGAGCTTGGCATGGGGTGCACGTTATGCGATTCATCACTTGTCTTATCGAACTTTAAGCATTTTCCATGTTTCTAGATATAAACAAAAGAAAATATATTAATGAAATCAATAATGTGTAAAACTCCAATCACAATTCCTAAAATGAAATATACCTTTAATGGTGACATCTTTTTTTAATCATTGTCCTTGTTCTCAACATTCTGTTCAGCCTCCTCATGAATTGGATTGTTGGAGTTTTTTTACAGCAAAACAACTTGCTTTGTTTAAAACATGTGCACCGTTAAGGGTGGGGGGAGTCAAGTGACCCGGGGGAATTATTTCACCTGGGGAGGTACACTTTCCATCAAGTTTTGCCTCTATTTGCATAATCTTTTGCACCCAAAAATCTCGCTCTTCCGCTACAAGTTTTGCTACAATAGCTTGGCCCTTATCTCGCTCTTCTTCAAGAAGTTTGTGGACAGTTTCTTTAATGTTCTCGCTCACATACTCTCTTTGGCATCTTGGTTACTTAAAGTAGGAACTTGGAGTCACATAGCCTCCCACACCTCTAACTCATCCAGCACGCTCTGAAGTCCCCAATGCAATTGTGAGAATATCATGGCTGCCGATTACAGTCAACGAACCTTCACTAACTTTTTTCTTCACTTCATCCTAATGCATTAACAAATAATAACAGTAACAATAAAAAAAACAGGTGTGCCACAAAGAAACCAAAATTTACTGCCCCACAGAAAAAATTCAGAACATCAATTCATTTTCTTACTATTTCCTTTGCTTTCTCAGCTGTCTTCTCATCTGGAATATTCCCATACTTATCTTCACGGCCTTTCCTCCACAATGTTGCTCGATCTATGTCATCTTCAGCCATTTTTTCCAACTATTTCATATAAAGAAACAATAATCTATCAAGCTCACTTAATATGGACAAATAATTAAGTCGATTACAAAAAATTTACTAACCAGTTCATCCTCCAATCCAGCATATCCTTTGCGTGACAAGCGATGATTATACTAATATTGTGCACGTATTGATTGTTGTTTCTTATGTAATTCCTGCAAAGTATGAAGGGAAAGGTGATTATGTTCTTTGAAAAACAACGATTTATTTCCAATAAAAATGGAGAAAAATGTACCCTAAACTCTTTTGTAAACCTATGAGCTACAAAGGCTCTCCAAGAATCATGTTCAATAAAAGGATATTCTTCAGGGGGGGTTACATAAGACTTCTTCTTCATTTTCAAAAGGATAAACATAGGTATTGGTCAGTCTAGACTTGAACTCTCGCCATTTACATGCTGCTGATCTTAAAACCATTTTCCTGCTTTGAGGAGCTATCACAAACGCCATCTACGTACAAACAGATCACTCACAAATATCAATGCATGTGATAATGAAGGAAAATAACAATTTATTTGGGGAATTTAATCATGACACATACCTCTATAGCTTCCCAAATCTTCTTTTTTTGTATCTAGCTCCACAGCTTTCCAATTTTTAATGTCAATTCGGACCTTTGTGCGTGCTAATACCCCAATGTAAGATTGCATTTCCTTTGCTGTCTTCCCACGAGCTTGCCCCCTTTTGTTATACTCCACAACCTTTCTCACGCCATGTACTTTTCGCTTTACTATTCGCTGCATTGTATTAATACCTCGTTTTCTTTTTGCGGTACTAGAGCTTGTCTCAATATCAGCTTTTGGATTTTGATTTTCTGAACCACTGTGATTGTTTTGAGCCTCTGAATCAGCTGGCTGATTTTGACTAGCCGTGGCAAGTTGGTTATTTGCATCTTTTGAGATAGCTTTCCTCTTTGAAGGGGATGAAACAGCTTTCCTCTTTGAAGGGGATGAAACAGCTTTCCTCTTTTCAGGGGATGAAAATCGCTTAGTAATCATGGAGGAAGATTCTGCACGAAAATAAACATTATGCTTAATTAGTTAAAAAATGCATTCAGAATATAAACATTTTGTTGGTAAATAATTAAGTTCATAGACAAACTAAATACAACTGCTGGAAAATAAACTTTCTGCTGGAAAATACAACTGATGGACCATTTATAATCTGCTGCTTACATAAAGTCAATGTTCTAAATACAATTGCTGGACCATTTACATTCTGCTGGAAAATAAAGTCAATGTTCTAAATACAACTGCGGGAAAATAAACATTGTGCTGGAAAATAAACATTGTGCTGGAAAATAATTGTTCATTCTGCTGGAAAATAATTCAGTACATTGAGTTCAATTAAGTACATTGAGTTCTTATTCCTTATCAATCCAAATATCCTCATAGTCAGCTCTCATGTATTGTGAGTTGTCTTCGTTCAATACATCATCAAATGTCTCAACAGGTGGCATACCCCTTGTAAAGGGTTCGTGGTCAATTACAATGTCCCCTAGCTCATCATCATTGACGCAATCATTGTAATCCCTATTTGGGGTTGATAATACAACTGACCACCTAGAATCTACAGGATCTTCAACATAAAAGACTTGTTTGACTAGGTTAGCCATAACAAATTGATCATTTTTAAAACCTATCCTACCAAGATTGGCCAAAGTAAATCCAAGTTCATCTACTTTAATGCCACTATTGTTCTCAACCCAATCGCACTTAAACATAGGTACTCTAAACTTATGATAATCTAGCTCCCATATTTCCTGAATGACCCCATAGAAACTCATGTCTCCCACAATAGGATTTTTATCCTTTGCACTAGAAAGCTGCATTGTCTTTGCCACTAGGTGCATTCCACTATTTTGAACAGTTCGCGCATCATCACATGACTTGGTGTTAAAGTGCAGCCCATTAACAATGTAGCTTTTATACTTTAGCACTTCCATACACGGTCCATCCGAAAGCCACCGCAAAGTCCCCGTTATGTCACTGGATGTTTGTGTAAGTTCATGTGCAACCTGAATCCAAAATAATATAAATCAAGAAATAAGCAAGAGCAACCAGTAAACATTTACAAAGATAAACCTAATTTTACCCTTTTGCGAAACCAACCAATGAATGTGCGATTGTGCTTATCTTGTAGCCACTTTTTTCTTTTTTTGAATCTCGGATAAGTATTTGTCAGATGTATCATATGTTCACTACATGAAATAGAAGACAATCAGATTTTAGTGGTTGAATTATAAGACAGAATTCTGATATCTTATATAGAGAAACGTTTAAATTACCTGATATATGGTTCAACTTCATCCGTGTTGTCTAATACACAACGATGTGCTTGGTCTAACATGTCACGCTCCATAGATTCTACGGTAGCACCAGATAAGGGTTGTGTACGACCCATATTTCGCCTCGATGGGATCCCAATAGTGCTAACATCAGATAAATATTCCTCGCAAAACTCTGAAGCTTCTTCACCAATATAACATTCAGCCATGCAACCTTCAGGCTGATTACGATTACGTACATACCCTTTTAATACTTTCATGAATCTTTCAAATGGATACATCCATCTAAAGTAAACTGGCCCACATAATCAAACTTCTCTAACAAGATGCACCACGACATGAATCATGATATCAAAGAATGATGGTGGAAAATACTGCTCAAGCAAACACAAGGTTACCACTATATCAGCTTGCATTTTATCTAGTTTTGAAATGTCGATGACTTTATCGCATATCTCATTAAAGAAAAAACACAATCTGATTATTGCATACCTCACCGGTTTTTCCAGCACCGAACGTAAGGCAACAGGTAGCAATTGTTGCATTAAGGCATGACAGTCATGAGATTTAAGCCCATAGAGTTTTAGGTCTTGCAATGATACAAGAGTTTTAACATTAGAAGCGTAACCTTCTGGGACTTTCATGCCATACAAAGAATTACATACAACTCTTTTCTCTGCCCTCGATAGATTCCAAGTACTTGCAGGTAAACGTGTTTTTTTCCCCCCAAAATTTGGTCGCAAATAAGTCTTAACCCCCATTTCTAAGAGGTCTAACCGAGCTGCAACCCCATCTTTGTTTTTCCCCGGAATCTCCAATAATGTACCAATGATGCTATCGTATACATTTTTTTCAATATGCATAACATCAAGAAAATGTCTAATATGAAGAAACTTCCAATACTCTAGTTCAAAGAAGATTGACTTCTTCTTCCAACAAGGTCTGTTATCCTTGTCATCAACAATATGAGTCAAAGTATCAACCTTTCTAAATACCTCCTCTCCCGTTAGTGGCACAGGAGGTGGTCTAAATTCTTGTTCTCCATTAAATGTTACTCGCTGCTTCCGAAATGAATGATCTTGAGGCAAGAATCTTCGGTGGCCAATGTAACAAACTTTGTTACCATGTGCCAACCTATGGCTAGGTGTATCCTCGCCACATATAGGACATGTTTTATAACCTTTTACAACACATCCAGATAAGTTCCCATAGGCAGGAAAGTCATTGATAGTCCACATTAATTGTGCTTTGAGCATGAAGTATTCTCCTCTAAATGCATCATACACCCCTGGAACCCCCTCCCATAAACACTTCAAATCATCAATCAATGGTTCCAAGTAGACATCTATATCATTACCGGTTTGTTTAGGACCTGAGATCAACAAAGTCAACAACATGAACTTTCTTTTCATACATAACCAAGACGGAAGATTATAAATAATCATTATAACAGGCCAACAACTGTATCTACTACTAAGAGAACCATGAGGATTGATCCCATCAGCTGAAAGAGCAAGTCTAAGGCTTCTAGGGTCTTTACCAAACTCCGGCCACTTATCATCCATTAGCTTCCAAGATGGTGAATCTGATGGATGACGCATATGACCATCGCTCATTTTATTATTAGCATGCCAAGTCAAACTCTCAGATGTCCTGCTAGATTTAAACATACGTTTAAACCTCGGGATAGGAGGAAAGTACCACAACACCTTCGCAGTCACCCCTTCTCTTACATGCTCATTCTTATCCATCTTCCACCTTGAGAGACAACATTTTGGGCAATTAGTTCCCTGGTCAAATTCCTTTCTATACAAGATGCAGTGGTTAGGGCAAACATGTATTTTCTCATAGTCCATTCCTAAGGCATGTAAAGTCTTCTTTGCCTCGTACAAGGAGCAAGGTAATTGGTTACCTTCTGGAAGAAGTTCAGTCAAAAAAATCAAGTGCTCTGTGAAACCAACATCACTCAACCCATGCTTCGCTTTCAAATTGTAGAGTCTAACAAGTGCAGTTAACTTACTAAATTTACAACCACGGTACAACGGCTCATCTCCATCCCCAATCACATTAAGAAACTCACACGGATCATTTGAGAAATCCCCAAAACCATTATCTTCCATATCTACTGTTTCAGAGACAAAGCCTTGTTCATTAGTGCCTACAAAAGGTTCATTTGCATTTGCATCTGACATATTAGGTTCTCCATGCCATATCCAAGTTTGATAACTAGTATCAACACCATTCAAATACAAGTGATCCCTTATAATTCCAACACCAAATTTTAAAATGTTTCCACATTTTACGCAAGGGCAATGAATAAGATTCACATTTCTCGCGTTCTCTACCGCAAACCTCAAGAATTCATCAACCCCCAGTTCATACTCTCGGGACCTTCTATCAGCACACATCCACGACTTATCCATCTTAATTAAATCTCACTCCAGTCCTGCAATCAATGAATCAAACCACAATTCTTCTGAACAATTTAGTATTATATTGAAGACTTGACATTATTAATTAATAATTTTAATTAAGCGTACATATATTTGATAATGCATTGCAGAAGAATTGCTTAGCATTCTTCAAGTCAGCATTCCCATGACATGCAAACCCTGGTGTATTTACCAACAGGAGGCTGTTTAACCGGTTTATATTCTCTTATTTAAAGTACAAGTATCTAGTATGATATTGAGTTCTTAGTATGCAACTTTAAGTACAAGGTGGTACGGCAAATTGTTGGTTCGGATGTTGCGCTCGAGAAGATGATGAAATTCAAGAGGCGCGATATAACGAAAGTTAAGGGGGACTTGAGGGAATATGATTGTATCTTTTTGGCAGCTCTGGTTGGAATGAACAAAGAATCAAAGGTGAAGATTATTGGGCATATTAGGAAGTATATGAAGGAAGGAGGGTTTTTGCTTGTAAGGAGTGCTAATGGGGCTAGAGCTTTTCCGTACCCTGTGGATGGGGAAGATGAATTGCCAGGTTTCGAGGTTCTATCCATCTTCCATCCTACTAATGATGTGATCAATTCAGTTGTTCTTGTTCATAAGCCTATTTTTTGAATATGAGAATCGAGAACTTTTGAATAATGTGATTGATGCAGTTGTTCTTGTCGCTACCCTATCTAAGGCACAGAAGTAGCATGAACCTGTGTTGTACTGTAGCAAAGATTTGATCATTCAAAACTATGGATGGAGGATTTATTTGAATTTCGAGTAGTTAGTTTTAAGTTCTGTTTTGATTGTATTGTGCGCCTTTAGGCTATGGTTTGTATTAGTGAATAATATACTTATTTAAAGGTTTAAGCGCGCATTATACATGAGGTTTTAGAAGAAAAAATTCATTCAAGGAGACTCTCATTAACCCTTTTAATTAGGCGTAGTTTGATTCTCATCAACCTTTTTGTATCTGCGTATCTTATGTTAAATTACAAGATTTGCTTGTTTTTGCTATTGAAATTGATTTGGTATAATAGTTATGATTTAATCGTAATAGAACTTATTTGATTCATTATATATATATATATATATATATATATATATATATATATATATATATATATTCATGTACTATGCATGTTTCAATATGTTTGATTGGTTAGTACACGTATATTCTAATCTGCCTGATTTGTTTGTGGCCTCATACTTTGTTTTTAATTTTGGCATTCATTCCCTCAAAAGCATGCTAATTATTAACTATGGATTTAAAATAAATAAGAACCAAGATTGCTTATTCTTTATTTATTTTTTTATTTTTTAATCATTTAATCTTTTTTAGGATGTAGGGAAGGGGATATGCAGAAAATCCTGTGTGCAGGAGGATTTTTTTTTCCAGCTAATGGGTCTGCTCCTTCTTTATAGCTCTATATTCAAACTCCGTAATAAAGACAAGTTAAATTGTGAAATCAATATGAAAGCAAACTTCCATTCAAGTTCTTTTTTCGGAAGCTGATTATAGGCTCATAGACCTATTCAATTCTTCTACCTCCTCCGTTCTGACTATCCATTCATCATGGTATTTTCCTATAAATACACTACTTTTCTCAGATCTTAATTTAGCGTTTTCTTAAAATGCAGGATGGCCTCTAGCCTACACTGATACAACATACACATAACAATGAAAAACTTAACAATGAAAATCAAGATTTTATAAGCGGATGACGATACAGATACGACATACACATAACAGATATAGTCACATATCACTTCTGAGGCATATTATACATATATAACACAGTCAAAGTATTCCATAACCAACCATCAAGTTGCAAAGTGAAAACTAAATTTTCAGAAAATTCACCACAATATGGAATTAGTTGACGATTGTTATTTCAAGAAATGAACTTGCAACACTATGTATAAAGAGAGATGATGACTTCCAACTAAGTTCCAACTTCTAGGAAGAGGACTGCAAAACACATCACTAAACAGATAAATTATTCTTTTGTAATTCCAATATTGTACCCAAAGCATAGCATTTTCGTAGTCTAGACTAATACAGACTTCAAATATCTCATTAAAAACTTAAACATGTAATTAGACATAAAGATAAACCCAATATTATATAAATTGTGTAATTAATTTTTAGTCTAAATATTATGCATAAAGTTTATGAAACTTCATACAGATATTCTGCTTTTTCATGACATTAACTAAAAAATAGATAGTACGAGATCTGTAGCATCTAACTCAATACCACCACACTAAGCATCTGAAGATTCAAAATAAAAACCAAATAGTACGAGATCTGTAGCATCCTTTATTATCTATATACCTTTTATGTTGATTTTGGATGGTCTTCAGCCTCCTCCGCTTCAGGGCAGGGGCTTCTCCAAATCCTCAAGTGAAAGGAAGAAGGCCTTCTGCTCCACCTCAGATTCACTATTAAACATAATCAAAAACAAAAACAAAAAGACGAAAGTGGTGAAAAAAGACAAAATATACTGCAATGCGATACCTTCTCTTTAGGCCACGGCCGCCGATGAGACGATGCGAGTCTGTGATAGCGTTAGGGTTTGATCCGTTCGGACTTGGGCTTGGGAATTTGGGACTGACTGACAGTGTCGTGACTTCGAGGCTAGATTGAGCGAGAAGGGGAGAGAGCTGCTTCACTTGTGAGGATGAGTGAGGTAGATGAGTTCGATCGGGGCGAGAGAAAGCTACTTCACTCGGGAGGATGAGGTGATGTTTCTTTCATTTGGATCGGGGAAGCATTCCTTTAATTGTTACGAAATTTATTCATTTAATAATCAGAAATATATCTCCGTGTTTTAATTTCAAGTTTTCATCTTCGCCCAGTTTTTTAAAGCTCCGTGTTTTTTAAATAGATAACGTTTTCCTTAAAAAATGTTATAAATTTCAAACAAATTATTGCCCCTTATAAATACATAACGTTTTTGCATATGTATCTATAACGTTTTTTTAAAAAACGTTGTAAAAAAAACACCACGACGTTTTTTATAAAAATGTTGTTGTTTAAGTGTTATCTTTTTACTGTTTTGTAGTAGTGTAATCCTCTCTTGAAGGAACTGATTAACTTAAGACAGTGTAGGAGTAAGAATTTCAATCAACTCAGATATTACAACAAAAGCTCCTTAGTATCTTGCAACTATAGCAGTGGAGGCTCCTAGGGTCTTTGAGAAGGGTAAACAAAGAAAAAAAGAGGTCGAGGGCAATGAGCTGTGCATCGTGGGAGTGGAATATAAGACCCTCAGAGGGAAATGTGTGGTTAGGTAAAGGAACGAACCAGAAGGCTGAGGATACTCTGGATGGTAGAGCCTAAGCTGACAGGTTAGAAATAAGAATAAGCCTTTAAGGTTGAGGAATGACAATTCGAGAATGAGAAGGAGAACTACTATCTACACAGTCAGTTACGAAATGACAAGAGCTAGTCTATAGTCTGTAACTCCTTAACTACCACTCTCGAGGCAGGAGCTTTACAATACTTCTTTACTCAACTCACTTATATTAGATTAGAGTATTCAAGAGAAAAGGCGCAATCAGACGATATGGAGATAAGGGAAGAATTAAGATCAAGGAAACTAGAAAGGCTAGCCTTCGCTCCTCTCCCATTGGTCAAGTTTTCTTTCGCTCATTTTCCATAATAGAGAATAGGGCATGACAGCTTTCTGCTATTAGTATTAAAGGAGAGTTTTCACTACAAGGGAGGCAGGGGGTTTACGCGACTTAGAACTCACTTCCTTAACCCTGAAATAACAACTTGGTCATAGCCAACAGAAAGTAGAAACACGAAAGCTAAAGGAAAAAGTTAGACTACTGCCTTCGCTTTTGTCTGTCGTTGTTTATTCAAAATCAAGAGTTTTCCCCTCAACTATGTTTCAATCTTGCAGCAAAATTGATCTAATTAGAGAAGCTCTCATTCGATGTTGAAAGTTGACTTCGAAAGAAAGGACTTTTATAACCTCGCTTAGAATTTCGTAGAGAAATAACACTTTCCTCAATCGTATGAGAGGGAATAAGAGCTAGAACCGTTAGGAATAAGACTACCAATTCTATCTCCACTCAGTTGATGTAGTTGCTTGTCATTTTCGTAGTTGCTATTCTTTATTTTTTGAATCGATATTGGGTTGGTGCTCAGTGTACCGCATCGTGGGTACAAGATCAAAAAGAATGCATTGGATAGATGCTCGGGCATTGAGAAGGAAGGACGTTTTTAGAGGCGAGAGGCCATGGGGAGATACCCTCTGTGATCCATGGATCTTCGATCGAGAAATCTTATCCAAGTTCTGTGGCTAGTATGCGTTCTTTGGACTTTTCAAACTTAGCGAAATAAAACACCTTAACAGCTAAAAAAGGAAATCAACCAAGACTCCGTTAGTCACAACGAGTCAGAACGAATTGCGAGTGATAGGGCTAAATTATACGATATTTTTATTTCCTAATACTTAGTTTTTATATTTATTGTGTGCTTAAATGTTTAATTATTTAGCTTATTTTGGTTTTAATAGATTTTATAGGATTTTAGTTAATTTGTGTTAATTTAGGTAATTTAATAGTATTTTTATATTTCTTTTTATTTATGTGTTTTTATTTCTTTTTAGTATTTTAGGTGTTTTATTTATTATTATGTGTTTTTAGGATTTCTAGTATTTTTATATTATTTGTATTTATTTTATATTTGATTTTGTAGGAAAATAAAAGTCTAATGGCATTTTTGTAATTTCAGCAAAGCTTGAGGGACTAAACTGTAAAATCAGCAAAAATCGGGGATAAATATGTAATTTCCGGAAAAGTACCAACCGCGCAAGGAACTACCGCACGAAGAAAACGACGTCGTTTTGATTAGCGAAAAAGACAAGCGGCCGCGCAATGCGCGGCCAGGCAGCAAAAGAACGGAGGACAAGGGACGACGCCGTTTTGATCTTGGATGGAAAACAGTGCGCGCAATGCGCGGGCGGATTGTGCTGGCGCAATGCTGACGTCAGCCGAGCGCGTTGACCATGTTTGACTGCGCGTTAAGGCTTGTATGGCTGCACAGAAATGCTGGAAAAGGAGATTTTTCGGATTTTTGCTACTTTTTGATTCCAAATTGGATTTTAAATCCAACTAGGGTTAGAATAATAATTATTTTTCTTTTTCTTTTATTTTTATTTGTATTTTAAATCCTATTAGGGTTTGGAAATATTAATTCCAACTAGGTTTAGGAGGATTTTGGAGCCTATAAATAGAGGGCTTGACACACATTGTAATACACAACTTTTCTTAGAATAAAATTTCTCTCTTCTATTCTTTAGTGTTCTCTACAATTATGAGTAGCTAAATTATTTTTCTTGGTTTAAGTGATTGAAGCCATCAAGATTTATACTGTGAGATCTAATTTATTTTAATTGTTCAATTTATATTTTTGATTATTGAATATTCTTCTATGCTTAATTTTATGATTGATTTGTTTAATTGCTAGGAGTACTACTAGTTTATTATTCATATTAATCTACTGTTGTTAATGACGCGACTAAGTTTAATAATTGTTTTGCAGATCAAAAGATTATTTTATCTTAGGAAGAATATTTATCTAAATTAAATGCAAACACGTGGCTTGTGTTGTTTAGTTCAACGATCTCTCTAATTCTTTATGCTACTATTAAATTAAATCTTTAGCAAGTGCCGGGGGTTGTTTAATAGTAAGGGTATTTAGACCACGTGGCTCTACTTATCTAAAATTAAGGAGAGAGGAGAAAAATTATTCCACCTGCGAGTAGTTCTTTCTACGGTGAATCTTCAAAATATTAATTGAGTTATTCTTGCATCAGTGATCAGTTATAAATTCTTGATGGTAGATATTAACTTAAACCAAGGTTTTTTCTTCTTATTTATTTATTTCATATTTATTTTAATTAGTTTTATTTAAATTATTTCTTCAATTACAAAACCCCCCAACTTTTGTTTGCGAAGACATAAAATTAAATTAATCATTCTCTGTGGGATCGACTCTTGCTTACACTACTACATTAATATTTTTCAAAAGTAAGATTTTATTTTTGGGTGCTTGCGACATCACACCAAATTTTGGCGCCGTTGCCGGGGACTGATTTTAATTTAATTTTGTGCTTTTGTAAATATTTATTTAATTTAGTAAATATAGTTTTATTTTTATTATTTTTATTTTTTTCTTTTCTCTAGTTTTTATATTTTATTTGAGTTGTGCAGGTTAAAGATAGAAATCATGGCTAGAAATCGAACTTTGAAAGAGCTTGCGGCCCCTTATTTGAATCAACAACCTTTAAGCATAACTTTTCCAAATTTAGATGCTAACACCTCCTTTGAATTAAAATCTGGTCTAATCCATCTATTGCCCAATTTTCATGGCCTTGCAGGTGAAGATCCTCACAAATATTTAAAGGAATTCCATATGGTGTGCACAAGTTTGAAACCTGCTGGAGTGACTGAAGAACAAATCAATCTAAGAGCTTTTCCATTTTCTTTGAAAGATTTGGCTATGGATTGGCTCTACTACCTACCCTCCAGCAGTATCACCACATGGGAAGAGATGAAAAGACTATTCCTAGAGAAATATTTTCCAGCTTTAAGGGCAGCCAATATCAGAAAAGACATTTGTGGTGCGAGACAGAATCATGGAGAATCCTTGTACGAGTATTGGGAACGTTTCAAGAAACTATGTGCAAGCTGCCCCCACCATCAAATCAGCGACCAACTCCTCATCCAATACTTCTATGAAGGACTCATGTCTACTGATAGAAACATGATTGATGCTGCTAGTGGAGGAGCTTTAGTGGACAAAATGCCCGAAGCTGCAAGGAACTTGATTGTGAACATGGCAGCTAACTCCCAACAATTCGGCACTAGGCTTAATTTTACGTCTCACAATGTCGATGAGGTAGAAATTTCTTCACTTAAAGAACAAATGGCTAGTCTAACTTCTCTTGTTCGTCAAATGGCTGTAGGTAATACACAACAAGTCAAAGCTTGTGGAATTTGTGCGGCCGTAGGACATCCGACGGATATGTGCCCCACTCTTCAAGAGGAGTCCTATGAACAAGTACATGCCGCAGGTGGTTTTCCTGGTCAACCGCAAAGGAGATATGATCCTTATGCGAACACGTACAACTCAGGTTGGAGAGATCATCCGAATTTCGGCTATGGAAATCCACAAGGGAATCCATCTGCGTCTCAAAATTTCTCAAGCTACCAACAAAACAAGCAGCCATATCCTAACAAACAACATGGCCAAACATCTGATTCTCATATGTCTTTGGAGGATATAATTACACAACTTAGCACTAACACTTTGCAATTTCAATAGGAAACGAAGGCAAATATACAGAATTTAACTACACAGATGGGACAAATGACAAGTGTCATCAGTAGATTGGAGGCGCAAAATTCTGAAAAAGTACCCTCGCAAACAATGACGAATCCAAAAGCAAATGTTAGTGCAATCACGTTGAGAAGCGGTAAAGAGATCGAAACTCCAGCAAAGACAGAGTCTGCATCAAAAGAGCCAAGCAAAGTTGAAGTAGACAACAAGGAGGTAGATAACAGTCAAGAGGACGACAATGTTCTAGTCAACAATGGTACTCCTAAGCATAAATTTCCACCTCTCTCTGAGTATAAACCGGTACCCCCTTTCCCTCTTGCTTTAACAGAAAAAAGGACATACGAGAAAAATTCAGATTTATATGAAACTTTTCATAATTGCGAGGTAAAAATTCCTTTGTTAGATGCTATTAAACAAGTATCTCGCTTTGCTAGATTTCTAAAAGAATTGTGTACACACAAGAGAAAACAAGCACTTAAAAGATATGAAAAGGTACAAGTAGGAAAGAATGTATCTGCCGTAATTCAAAGAAAACTCCCTACAAAATGTCAAGATCCAGGAATGTTTACTATCCCTTGCAAGATAGGTGACACTAGATTTGAACAAGCCATGTTAGACTTAGGAGCATCTATTAATGTCATGCCATATTCTATATATGCTTCTTTGCAACTTGAACCTTTAAATAGAACTGGTACTGTAATTCAATTGGCTGATCGGTCTAACACTTATCCTAAGGGTATAGTAGAGGATGTTCTTGTGCAAGTAGATAATTTGATTTTTCCTGCTGATTTTTATGTGCTTGATATGGAAAATGGTGATCAAAATGCTCGTATTTTGTTGGGAAGACCTTTCTTAAAGACTTCAAAGACTAAGATCGATGTTCATAGTGGTACACTGACAATGGAGTTTGATGGCGAAATTGTTAAATTTAATATTTTTGATGCCATGAAATGTCATAATCCTGTTTACTCTGTTGATGTGATTGATTCTTTAGCAGCAAAAGTTTCTAAAACTGATGGAAATGGTGAATTGAAAACGACATTTAGTCCAAATCTTGGGAAAGAGAAAGAGGAGTTAGTCTTGAGTGCTGATTTAAAGAAAACTGTTGCGGCTGTGAATGATTCTCCGAACACAGGTAATGATCCATATTTTGACTTACCAGTTCCTAACAAGAAATCTTTACCTTTTGTTTTGTAGGATTACATTCCAAATTTGAAGCATCTCCCTAATCGTCTCGAATATATGTTCATTGAAGAGGGAGTAGAACCTTCATATCCACTGCAAGGGAGTTTTAACAAGACCATGATAAATGGAGTAAAGATGGATGAAATGGTCAAAATTCAAGAAGAAGGAGTAACGTAGTGTTTAAGCATGTTGTCGAGCCAATGACAATAAACAAAGGCGCTGCTTGGGAGGCAACCCAAGAAAACAGATTTGCATTTCTTTTCCTTTTCCTTTTCATAGTTATTTGTGTCTTTTTCTTTGCATTTTACTTTACATTGGGGACAATGTAAATTTTAAGTGTGGGGGAAGGGATTTAGGATTTTTGTTATTTTTAGGTCATATTTTAAAAATTTTAGGAAATTTTAAAAAAATTTAAATTTTGAATTTTGTGGGTATATTCACTGCAAACCCTCACGAGACAAAACTCGTCCACTTGGGGTAACCTTGGGGTTTAAAGGCTTGTTGCACATGCTAAGTGTAACCGTGTTTCCTACGAAAATGGGGTAATTTTTTATTTTTTATTTATTTTTAGGATGAGTCACTTGAGTAATGAGTTAATTGGATTTTAAATTTTTAGCCAATGATAAAATTTTGATTTTGATTTAATAACTCTTGGAAAAAATAATAAATTTTTGCTTAGTTTGAATTTTTGACTTTTTATTGATTATTATTTTATTTAAGATCCTTTAAATTTTTATGCACTTATATCCATTTGTTTGAGCTAGTTTAAATTTAGAGAAAGTTTATATGGTCAAATGCTTATTAAAGATATTTAGCAAAAAAAAAAAAAAAAAAAAAAAAAAAAAGAAGATATTTTTGAACTATATATCTTATTTGATCATTATTTGAAGTGAAATATAAGGCAAAATATAATTTGGAGGATATGATTTAGGTAATTTTTCTAGGATTATTATTGGAAAAAAAATTATGCGGTGGGTTGAGATGGAGCGTAAAACGCACTCACTCATAAACACATGAAAAAGCGAGATGGAGCGTAACACGCACTCGCTGGTGAGATGGAGCATAAAATGCACTCACCGTGAAAGAAATAAAAATGAAGAAAGAAAAAAAATGGGATGGAGCATAAAATGCACCCATTAAAAGAAAAAAAAAATTAAAAAAAAATTGAAAAAATGCATAATCCTAGTGTATATAATTGTTTGAAACCTTTTGATCTTCCGATTATATTGACTGTATTAACTGAAAGTGATGTGAAAAATAAATATATTGAGTTTTATTATATATCTTTTATAAGGTAATCAATGACTGAGACTTATCTGAGTTTTAATTAGTTTGATACATTTGGATTCACACACACACAAAAGATCTTGAGTATAGTAAGATTAATAAATATGTTAAAGTTCTAGATTTTACATGATTTTGAAATTTTCTTTGAGTTATCATTTAAAAAATTTTTGAGGCTGATGTTGAAATTTATATTGATCTATTGCTCGAGTAAGTTGTTTGGTTATTAGTTTTATTTTTATAGTTTTTATTTTTGTTTTGCCCGAGGACGAGCAAAAAGCTAAGTGTGGGGGTATTTGATAGGGCTAAATTATACGATATTTTTATTTCTTAATACTTAGTTTTTATATTTATTGTGTGCTTAAATGTTTAATTATTTAGCTTATTTTGGTTTTAATAGATTTTATAGGATTTTAGTTAATTTGTGTTAATTTAGGTAATTTAATAGTATTTTTATATTTCTTTTTATTTATGTGTTTTTATTTATTTTTAGTATTTTAGGTGTTTTATTTATTATTATGTGTTTTTAGGATATCTAGTATTTTTATATTATTTTTATTTATTTTATATTTGATTTTGTAGGGAAATAAAAGTCTAATGGCATTTTTGTAATTTCAGTAAAGCTTGAGGGACTAAACTGTAAAATCAGCAAAGATCGGGGATAAATATGTAATTTTCGAAAAAGTACCAACCGCGCCATGCGCGCAAAGAACTACCGCACGAAGAAAACGACGTCGTTTTGATTAGCGAAAAAGACAAGCGGCCGCGCAATGCGCGGCCAGGCAGCAAAAGAACGGAGGACACGGGACGACGCCATTTTGATCTTGGATGGAAAACAGTGCGCGCAATGCGCGGGCGGATTGTGCTGGCGCAATGCTGACGTCAGCCGAGCGCGTTGACCATGTTTGACTGCGCGTTAAGGCTTGTTTGGCTGCACAGAAATGCAGGAAAAGGAGATTTTTCGGATTTTTGCTACTTTTTGATTCCAAATTGGATTTTAATTCCAACTAGGGTTAGAATAATAATTATTTTTCTTTTTCTTTTATTTTTATTTGTATTTTAAATCCTATTAGAGTTTGGAAATATTAATTCCAACTAGGTTTAGGAGGATTTTGGAGCCTATAAATAGAGGGTTTGACACACATTGTAATACACAACTTTTCTTAGAATAAAATTTCTCTCTTCTATTCTTTAGTGTTCTCTACAATTATGAGTAGCTAAATTATTTTTCTTGGTTTAAGTGATTGAAGCCATCAAGATTTATACTGTGAGATCTAATTTATTTTAATTGTTCAATTTATATTTTGATTATTGAATATTCTTCTATGCTTAATTTTATGATTGATTTGTTTAATTGCTAGGAGTACTACTAGTTTATTATTCATATTAATCTACTGCTGTTAATGACGCGACTAAGTTTAATAATTGTTTTGCAGATCAAAAGATTATTTTATCTTAGGAATAATATTTATCTAAATTAAATGCGAACAAGTGGCTTGTGTT
Source organism: Hedera helix (assembly GCA_947179155.2). Taxonomy (NCBI): domain Eukaryota; kingdom Viridiplantae; phylum Streptophyta; class Magnoliopsida; order Apiales; family Araliaceae; genus Hedera; species Hedera helix. Next base: position 5,355,715 of record OX359275.1, on the reverse strand, counting down.
GTTTAGTTCAACGATCTCTCTAATTCTTTATGCTGCTATTAAATTAAATCTTTAGCAAGTGTCGGGGGTTGTTTAATAGTAAGGGTATTTAGACCACGTTGCTCTACTTATCTAAAATTAAGGAGAGAGGAGAAAAATTATTCCACCTGCGAGTAGTTCTTTCTACGGTGAATCTTCAAAATATTAATTGAGTTATTCTTGCATCAGTGATCAGTTATAAATTCTTGATGGTAGATATTAACTTAAACCAAGGTTTTTTCTTCTTATTTATTTATTTCATATTTATTTTAATTAGTTTTATTTAAATTATTTCTTCAATTACAAAACCCCCCAACTTTTGTTTGCGAAGACATAAAATTAAATTAATCATTCTCTGTGGGATCGACTCTTGCTTACACTACTACATTAATATTTTTCAAAAGTAAGATTTTATTTTTGGGTGCTTGCGACATCACACCAGCGAGTTTAGAGAAAAATAAACACAAAGTTTCGTTCCTCAGCAAAGTGTTCACTTCTTTTTCGCCAGGTTTCATTCATTTTTTTTTTTTTTTGATTTGATGATGGAAAAAGTAGCAAGCTACATCTTCGAAGCTGACCTTATTATTTTGAAAATTGGAAAGGCTTTTTATAGAGAAAGAGAGGTTGAGTAAGGGGCCGGAGCTTGAAGATCGAAGAGAGCCGCGCTAGCGTATTACGATTTTCAACAGCAAGCTAGAGTCTAACGACCCCCTAACCTAGGTTGGGGTAAAAACTCCAAAATTAGGCTTCCAAACCTTTCTCTAATAAGAAGGTCTGCTTTCAAACCCTTTGACTTTCTATTCTATTATTTAAGGGCGCAATGAAATGTACTTATGAAAAGGTTGGAAGATCTAGCCAAAGAAGGTGATAGCCCTGTAGATTCGTTCCTATGGTTCGATCCATCCTAGTAAAATGCGGTGTGTTCGAATTTTGATCGATTTTACGCGAGAAAAGGGGACCACCCTTTAAGCCTAAGTATTCCTCAATGACTGTTAACGTACAACTACCATGAAGGAAAGGTTAAAAGAACCATATTCAGGGAGTCCAATAGAGAACCTAAGACCCGATGTGAACAATTAGTTGAAAGAGCGGAGCTTAAAGCCTTAACTTTCCATTCTATTAGTCAAGCGCGCTCATTCTAATGGCGTACCTTTTGCATGATGGTTCAGCGAGAAAATGGGAACAACAGCTTAAACCATTAAGTGTAGGAGCTTTCCAAAGGTAGAATCTTCTAATTCTTCTTATTTGACCTGAAACCGATCGATCTAGCCATGAGCAAGTTGAAGAGAGCTCTAACAGGCCTTGGAAGACCAAACCCATGTATGTGGAAAAATACGGGATGATTTGTGGCTAGGGGTGAAAGGCCAACCAAGATAAGATATAGCTGGTTTTCAGCGAAATCTATTTCAGTAAAGTGTATAATGTCGATGGCTTGAGGTAGAGCACTCGATGGGTTAGTGTGGCCCATTTTGCCTTACCAACCCCAAAGAAACTCCGAATATAGGCCTAGATCGTTTGTACATACAGACTTTTTGGGTGCTAAGACCCAAAGTCGAAAGGGAAGTAGCCTAGATCATACACTAAGGTCCCTAAGCAATCACTTAGTAGAAAAGGAAGTGATTGAGCAATGATAACCAGGAGGTGGCTTTAGAAGAAGCCATCCTTTGAAAAAAGCGTGATAGCTCACTGGTCTAGCTTCATGACACAAAAAAATGTATCAGGGCTCAAGTGATTCATCGAAGCAACGAGACCTTGAAAGCTGTTTTTCAAGTGTCAAAAGTGAAACGTTCTGTCAATCGGTGAAGGTTTTTGGTGATAGCACCTCGAGATATCAAAAGTGAGAATGCTGACATGAAAAATGAGAAATCCTATGAAAAATAATATCGCTTGCCTGTGGAAGCTTTTTTACTTTCAGTCAATCTACGCAAAGTGAATCGGTCCCTAAGAAAACCCCAAAAGGGCTGTCATCTGATGAGTACACTAAAGTGACAAAGTTACTTTGACTACAGAACCATGCCTCTCTGTGAGAGCGAATTAGAGGATGGGGGCAAGGGCTACCCCTTCTTCCCCTCACTCTCTTTTCTTTAATATAAACCTTGAGTCATAAAAGCCTTTCTGACTTGGCCTGACCCAGTCGCACTATGCGACTGACAACTATTGTCATAATCAATAAGGTTGAAACTTTCAGGGAAAAACTTTGAATTGGGAGGGTGATCCTCTCGGTGAATTGGCCATACCCCAAACCAACACAGGTGAACAAGTAGAGTATACTAGGGCACTTGAGAGAACCATGTTGAAGGAACTCGACAAAATGACCCCATAACTTCGGGAGAAAGGGTGCTCTCCTATCTTTTGATTAGGAAAGTAGAACCTACCAGGGGTACGACTATTTATTAAAAACACAGGACTTTGCTAAGTGGTAAAACGATGTATAAAGTCTGATACTTGCCCGGTGCTAGAAGGCTGGAATGTCGGAAGGAGAAGTGTTATAAGCTTTGAATGGAAGCCCTAGTAAACGGCGATACTAACTTTAACTGTCCTAAGGTAGCGAACTTCCATGTCGCATAAGTAGCGACCTACACGAATGGTGTAACAACTGCCTCGCAATCTTTTGAGATGGACCCGTTGAAATTAAAATGTCTGTGAAGATGCAGAGTACTAACGGCTAGACGGTATAACCCCATGCACCTTAACTATAGCTTCGCAATGACAACCTTGATTGAATATGTAAGATAGGTGGGAGGTGGTGACACACAACGACCAATCCTGAAAGACCACTCTTTCATTTAAGGATGTTTAACAGTCGCACTGATCATTCGGAGGGGGGGGGGATTGTAAGGTGGGTAGTTTATCTGGGGCGAAAGCTTCCTAAAGAGTAATGGAGGTATGCGAAGGTAGGCTCAAGCTAAGATTCAGGTCGTGAGTGTAATGGTATAAGCCTGCCTGACTATGAGACTAACTGGTCGAACATAGATGAAAGTCAGCTATAGTGATCCGAGAGTCTCTTGTTGAAGGGCTCTCGCTCAACGGATCAAAGGTACGTCGAAGATAAAAGGCTGATGACTCCCAAGAGCTCTTATTGATGGAGTCATTTAGCACCTCGATGTTGAGTCGTCATATCTTGTGGTTGAAGAAGGTCCCAATGTTTCAATTATTCGTCGATTTAAGTGGTATATGAGTTGGGTTTAGAACATCGTGAGACAATTCGGTTCGGTTCCTATCTTGATGTTAAAGGGATAACTATGAGGAGCCAACCTTAGTACTAAAGGAATGGGTTGGACTAACTTATGGTGTACCTGTTGTTATGCCAATAGTAGCACCACGTAGCTAAGTTGGTTATGGAAAGTGAAAGTTGGTTTGTTTAGTACAAGATCACTTCACACCTTGCGGTGCTTACACCTCTGACCTATAGACGTTCTGTTCAAAAACCTCGCCCGAGAACTTGCATAGAGAAGGATTTTCAACGGCACAACAGTTGCAGCTGGTAGGAATTACTTAGCTACCCTCTTAGCCGTTACTCCTTAGTGGCAGTTGGGAAGGCCTTTCGGAACATCACCGTTATAAAATTCTGGTAGGGAAAAAGGATAGTTAAACAATATCGTTTTGTCTCTGTCCTAACCGCCACTAGGAGTAGCGGCCAGGAAAAAGAATTAAACGACGTCGTTTAGTTATGTCTCTTAGCCGTTACTCCTAGTGGAGGCTAGGACATGGACAACACGACATCGTTTTGTCTTGGTCCTAGCAGTCACTAGGAGTAGTGACTAGGAGAAAGAACTAAATGACGTCGTTTAGAAGTCTCCTAGCCGCTACTCTTAGTGGTGGCTAGGACAGAGACAACATAACATCGTTTTGTCTTGGCTAGGACAGGAACAACACGAGGTCGTTTTCAATTACTAGTCTCTCGTATGACCAAATTTGTAGTAATGTAACACAACCATTTATATAATTACTACCTTTCCTAGTGGCTGTATATAGTTCCCTGTATAAGTATCCTAACAAGGCCGCACCCCAAACATGTGTTGCACAATCTTTTATATTAGCTATAAAGTACATATACCTAAGGTGTACAGTATTCTTTGACCTCGTTGGGAATAATATAGCCTTATGCAACCAAAGGATCTACGCTTTTGTGTGTCGACCAACCTCCTCCTTAGTTGCATTTTTAGGGCATCTAGAAAAATTGTCCTGCAACTAAACTAGGGAAATACCAATTCTTTTTCTTAATGTCTGATATTCAGTGACAACGACTACCCCTAAACATTTCTTAAACTATGTTAATGGACTGTCAAAAAGGGGGGACAAGTTAAGGGTTCTCTCAACACTGGCAACCCAAATATGAAATGAACATATTCCAATGTAATTGTCATTTTCTCACAATTTAAATAAAACGTGTTTGTCTCCGGCAGTTATCTTTCAACTAAGGCAGACACAAGACTTCTATTGATTTTTTGTGATAATAGTCAGATGGGTAAAAAGTCCAAACCCAGACTTATAAAGTAGTTTTTTAAAGTATCAGTCAACTTCCATTGATCATATGTCTGAGATGTTATTTGGGTTAACATTAATTTACCCCTATTATTAACCTCTCATATATCCTCCGACACATGATTTCGTTCATCATAAAGTACACTATTATCAACTAGATTGGGATTCCAATTATTCATATTTAACCTAGAATAAATAAAATAAGTATAAATATGGTTATAACACAAGAATGAGAAACAAGTTTGCTCAGCAAGTATAAAAACAACAGTAATTAAGAATTGAATTTAAGTCTCATATGTTCAAGGATTTAATAGCTTCAAATAAATCATGATGTAAATCAATGAATCATAAGTGAGTAATGAATTACGATCTCAAATCTGGTATATGTAATATTCAAAGTAATTTGGAAATTACCAATCAATATGTATCTTGCGAAGAAGGATTTTAAACTTCCAAAGCATAAGCATAATTTATTACTGAGCGGCCGCTAAGGACCGTTGAACTCATCGGAGGATTAACAGTGATTACCTGAGAATCCTCAAAAGAAACAAGTACAGGAGGTGGTCAGCCTTGTAGTACCCTACATTATGCATAACGTTTAGTTTTCGTGCACGCGTATGTCGGACCCACCAACACAAATTAATTTCCCCTTTTTATCAAGGTTGTTCATCTCAATATAATAGAGTCCGCACCAAAGCAATTGGTTTGGATAGCTTTCTCAAAAAGGTAAGATTGATAATTCATGTCCTACATGTCTAGCCGAATCAAGTGGCATAGACTCATCTTTCAAACACTTGTTTGTATTTAGAATTCTCATCATTTAGACTTTAATTATTTGAAAAATCTTTCTAAGTGTACACTTTGAAAGGTTGCATTTAAATGATGACAATTTAATTCTAAGCATTTACTTTAAAACTTATATGAAGCAAATAAAGTGGACAAGTAAGGGATACTTGCCTAATACGTCTGCTTCATTCTCTTCTCGCTTATTAGCTTCCGTTTGTCCTACATAAGTCATAATTCGATCTATAGGTTAGTCTCTACCAGACTACTATTAAATTCATGTCAATTTATTCTAACTCGTAAGTCTTCGTCATCTAGCTCTTCTTCCCTTCTTAACACCTTGTCATTTATCTCATTCATCCTTACCTCTAACTTGCCTTATTATCCATTTATAATTTTATCCCTTCATTACGAATAAAATAATCCTCATTGATATATTCTTTGTTCAATTATTGACTCTATGTTCACGATCGCCTTCCATCTTTATTATTGACGGTTCACTTATCTTCATACGTTACAAATAAAATAATTTTTATTGCTATTTCTCTCGTGAACTTCTCTTTATTCATTTTATTCTTCATAGCTTCATGTTATCATTTACTATCATATCTCATTTGTTTCTTTCTTACATTAATTCATCTACAAATAAAATAATTCTTCTTATTTTATTTGCTTAATTTCATTTAATTCTACACAAATAACGTTCCTTATTATATGTTCATATTCTATTTTCTTTAATTCCTCTTTACCATTCACAAATAAAATAAACTTTATTATTTTATTTGTTTAAGTCTTATTTATTTTCCAAATAAAATAATCTTTATTATTATTTTATTTGTTTAGGCTTTATTCATTTTAGTTCTTACAAATAAAATAATTTGTATCATTATTTTATTTGTTTAGGCTTTACTTATTTAATTCATCTTTAATATTCACAAATAAAATAACATTTATTATTATTTTATTTGTTTAAACCTTATTCATTTAATCTAAAAATAAATAATTTAATTATTATTTTATTTGTTTAAATTTTATTTATTTAATGTATAAATAAAATAATTTAATTATTATTTTATTTGTTTAAACTTTATTCATTTAATTTCCTCTTTATAGTCTACAAATAAAATAATTTATTTATTATTTTATTTGTTTATTCTTTATTGCTCAAAGATAATAATTGAATATTATTTTATTTATTCTTTTTTTATTTAATTATTTTATTTTCTATTTTATTTATTTATTAATTATTTATTTTTATTTTATTTAAAAAAAATTATGTGTTCTGACCCGAGTCACCCCGGTTTGACTTATTCAATAACCCGGTCAACTAGGCTCCAGAGAAAGTGCCCCAGCGAGCTCATTCACACTAAGGACAGCGTCGGGGCACTGTCCTTCAAATTTTTTTAAAAAAAAGAAAAAGACCAGCGCCCGGGCGCTGTGTTTAACATTGTATATAGCACCCCCGCACTGTCTGGCAGAATGTTCAAGTTGGATTTTTCAGTTTTATGATTTTGACCCTTTTTTTATTCCAACTTTCATAACTTGTTCATTGCTTAGTAAACTCATATTTTTAAAATATCCAAAATTTTAAATTATTTTCCAAAAATATTATCTAACCAAAATTTTGGCTCAACCAAGCTAGGGTTTTATTTTAACATGTTTTACAAGAATATTCACCATAAATCCATTTTAGCTCCGATTTTGTCCGTTCCACTTAGGTTGGTTTCATAACTCATAGGTCTATCATATTCAAGTCCTATATCTTCAAAGATCTACATATTTTACATCAAGTGTTTTTATCAAAGTCAGGTCCATTACTTAGGGTTTTCAACAAGCTTACCATACGTACATGTTTTTCATACCAAAACATATTTTAAGCACACAATCTCCATCAACTACCACCCTTGTACCTTCGAAACCCATCATGGTTCCCCACAACATATAACCTCCCACAACCAAGCATAATATTCAATTATATAACTATATATGAAATAAATATTAAAGATTTAGGTCAGGGGATTTTACACCTTTTTGTGGCTTTTTTTCCTCCTAGGTAGAAATTTGTTGAGACTCTCTAGTTTGTTCTCTTAACCTCCTCTTTGACTTCAAGAGTTCCATTAAGTTTGATATTTTTCTCTCATTTTCTATTTCTACTCTTTCTCTCTTTTCTTCTCTCTTCTATCACTTAGTAAATTTTATAACCTTTGTAAATAGTTGAAGGAGGCCTCTATTTATAGAGGAAAGCTAATCATACTTAGCCTCTTTAATTCTCCTAACACTTGTTAACTAGGTTAATTAAACTTCCAACAAGGCTCCTTAATTTTAGGAAAAAGATGAGGAAAACGTGGAGCCTTTCATAATGCTAAAAATTTAAAAGCTCGTTGATTTGAAAAATGGGACACAAGGCTCCAAATCACACCCTCCAATGGGGTTACCGGATTTTAGAGTAATATATATATTTATAATATTGATTTTTTTGTAGCATTCTATAAATTGGGTTAAATTTTTGGGCCAAAAGTTTGGGCTAAGACTTGGACCATGTGTTGGACTTATTTACTACATTCTTAGGCTAGTGATTGGGCCATTTACCATATCCTACAATTCTCACTAATATAAATAAGTGTTGGGCTAAACTAAGTTCCATACATTGTACAAATATATTATACTTAGCCAACCTAATTCCCACTAGTCTTGTACATATAATTTGGGTTTGATTAATAATCACTATGACACTATTTCACAAATTAATAAATTCTCATCTTGAATTTTCATTAATTCTCATTTCATGAATTAATTCAATACTTGATTAATCCATCATCTTACATGTACCATTATTGTTCATCATGTCACACAAAGCTCATTCTTTCAAGCTTAGTTAATTCATAACTTAAACTCATCATACATTACTCGTATAATTTATTTATTCATCATAATCCTCTCTTTAATTCATAATTAATTCAAATTTATAGAATTAACTAACTCTATATTTTTTCTACCACATAATTACACATATACATATAAGTGCACATAAAATTTTGAATAACTCCCCATTTTATTAATATAATGGTTTGTAAAAAATTCTCGATCATTACATTCTCCTCCCTTATAAAAATTTCGTCCCCAAAATCGATACAAGGTTGCACAAAAATACGGGGGTAATCTTTCTTCATTATATCCTTTAACTTTACGTAGTCTCATCGGTGTTGTGGTTCCTCCATATAACTTAAATAGAATCTATGACTTTATTTCGTAATATCTACTCTTTCATATCAATAATTTGCACATGAACCTCTTCATAAGTTAAATCTTTCTCCACTTGTATAAGTTCATATGATATCACGTGTTTGTAGTCGGGTTTGTACGATCGTAATACGGAGACATGAAACACATTGTGAATATGCTCCAGTTTAGGAGGTAATGCTACCTCATACGCTACTTCGCCGACTTTCTTCAAAATTTCAATGGGTCTTATGAACCTCGGGCTAAGTTTTCCCTTCTTGCCAAATCTTATTTTCTACTTCCAAGGAGATACCTTTAGGAATACAAAACTGGCAACCTCAAAATCTCTGTCCTGACGATGTAGGTCGTCATACCTTTTTTGCCTGTCTTGAGCTGCCATTAATCTGGGTTTTATAGCTTTGACGAACTTTGCATTTTGTTGTACTAGTTCTGGTCCCAAAAATCGACGTTCTCCTACCTCATAACATAAGGACGTTCTACACTGTCTTCCATAAAGAGCTTCGTACGGTGGCATGCCGATGCTCGCATGATAATTATTATTGTACGTAAATTCAACAAGCGGTAGGTGATCGTCTCAGCTTCCTTTAAAGTCCATCACACAAGCTCGAAGCATATCCTCTGGTATCTGAATCGGTCACTCACTTTGCCTATCAGTCTAGGGGTGGTAAGCGGTACTCAGCCTCAATTGGGTTCCCATGTGTTCCTGTAGACTCCTTCAAAAATTTGATGTGAATCATGGGTCTCTATTTGACACAATAGATACTGAAACCCCGTGTCTTGACACGATCTCCTTTATGTATAGTTTCGCCAAATAATTCAAGTTAAATTGAATTTTTATCGATAAAAAGTGTGTTATTTTCGTCAGCCTGCCTATAATGACCCATAGCCCTTTGGAGTGATAAACAACCCCACAATAAAATCCATCGTGATAGGTTCCCATTTTCATTATGGAATTTCCAATAGTTGTAGTAGACCGCTCGACCTCTGGTGCTCCGCTTTGACTCTTTGACAGATTAAACATCTGCTGACTCATTCGGCAACTTCTCGCTTCATGTTGGGTCACCATAAATGTTGACTGAGGTTTTTATTCATCTTTGTGCTTTTCGGATGAACATAATACGTCGAATTATGTGCTTCATATAAAATATCATCTTTTAATTTTGCCACCGCTGGATCCATATCCACCCTTCAAATCTTAATATTCCTTCATTATCCACCTTAAACTTCTCCTCGTCAATTTTTGTTATCCTCCTTTTTTATCCTTTCACAATCTTCATATTTTTCCTGTACTTCCTTTATTTTATCCAATAATGTCAGTCGAACTTCTATCATAAATAACTTTTCTTCTAGCTCCTTCAGCCCTTTCACCTCTATCTCTATTCTTACCAAGGAAATGTAGAAAGATTACCTTGACGTAGCGGTACATGTAGTAATTAATATTTTTTTAATTTCATATATGTCAAACATTTTTGCTGTTGGTAACTTACATTTGCGTACATGCACGTACAGTTGATTGATACCATTTTTTTTGCATATTGGTGATCTAATGGTGTGAGTGGCCCACTTCCAATCCCCGCGTGCACATACCAAAGAACCGACCTGTGCAGCATAACACATCTGACTGTAGAATTTTCGTCTGCAAGTATGTTGACTATTTCGTCAGGGGTAGTGTTGATGTGCGCAATGAGAATTGGTCCATAGACGACGTAACGATCTTTAGATACCAAATCACGTGGAAACTTTTCAAATTTCAAGAAAGAAAACTTCCGCAAGAAGAGATATAGAAAATATTATACAAGAGGAGAAATGGTATTTAACATTTAAGATGGAACAATATAACGTTATATATTGTTTTACATTTAATGGAAAATGTTCGTGATTAGATTAATGTTTTGTATGGTTTATGTTTAGTGGTTCAATACATTAATTTTTTACTTAGATATAAGTGTGATTATTATGTTATTATAATTTGTTATATTTTTAGCGGTAGTGAGAAAAAAAAAAAAAAGATTCACCACATTTTTTGTGCATGATAGCCAAAAAAACTAAGTATGGCAAGTTGTTGTTTTTGCATTTGCCACTACAAGTGGTAACAATAGGCTTATGTATGCCGACAGACCAGATAGCGGCTAGGGCCCAGTAATTCGTCCATGCCGCCAGACTGAATAACGGTTAAGCCCATCTAATATTCTCGCCAATCGGCATTCCTTAAGCAGCAGGTAATATAATATTAATAATAATATTATTAAATAATAATATTAATATCAATATTAAAATATCAATACTAATATTAATATTATTTAATAATACTAATATTAGTATTATTAATATAATAATATTAATATTAATATTAGTATTAAAAATAATATTACTAATGTGACGCCCCCAAATTCGAGTCTCTTGAACCTCAGGTTTGGTACTCACGATCCAATACATTCGTACATCTATTTTCCCCAATATATTAGATACATAAACTTAACCTATTTCATTACCAAACTTACATAAAAATCTCTCAGGTTAACTAATCTTAAATATTTCATCATAATATATACAAATATATACATGATTAAAGTCTTACAGTTCAACAAAAAGGTAGACTAAACAGATGTCTACTCGTGTATTTTCTCTTTGCCCTTGTCTGTATTCACTCATTTGAACTTTTCATCTTTAGCTGAAATGTTAAGTATACGCAAGAATGAGCAAACACTTTGTCTAATAAGTATAAAAAATTTAAAACAATCAGTTCGTAAAAGAAATAAACTTTTAACAAAAATTTCAACAGTTAAACAAATCTGTGAATAAACTTTTCTTAATACATTTTCAACTGATTTTGAAATCAACACATCACTACTGAGGGTCACTAGACCTTTGAACTCATAATAGGTTAATAGATATCTCAACTGTAACATTTAACAGTCATACGACTATAACATCTCTTCATTGTACACCAGGTGATCAACCATTTGTACCTATGTATTGTGTAAACATATCATCGCTTTCACGTGGGTTAGAATTATAGTATCCGATAGACTTTCCTTCACTGTTTGTCTCAATTTTCATCCTTTGAATATGTACCAAAACGATTTGGTTTGGTTTAACTTTTATAGAAAGTAAGGATTCAATAAACATGCTTCCCTAACTGTATAGCCGAAATAATTGGCTTACACGTATAATAATAGTTCGCACATGAAAGGAACTTAACAACGCTACAAGGATTCAGTCATAGAATAATAATTAATTATCATACGTTAATAATCATCTCGCCGAAACAATTAGCTTAGACTTACAACAATGGTTCATAGTTGAACAAACTTTCAAACGATAGCTCAAGTTGGAATTCGAACAATGTTTTTCAAAGACGAATAGTATAAACGCATCATGGTTCAATATAAACATGTACAATGATAGTTAGAATACTTACGTAACCATTTTCGAAAATGAATTATTAAGATTGCATCATAAATTAATAATATTAACCATAAGATAGTTAGAATACCTACCTTTTCGACGTATCGTTATTGACTAAAGTCGTTCACGTAAATTCATGACGTTATCATCCCACGTAATAACTATGTAACATAAATAGGATTATTACAAAATTCAACATATATTGCATTTTATAATTTTCGTTAAGTTTTTGTCAATTTCTATTTCAATGTCCATACATTTCTAGATTAAATCATTTAATCTTTAATTATTAACCAAGTTGGATTTAATAACCCAATTATAGGTTAATTATATTTTGGAATAATATTCCTTATCAATCTAATCAATTTGAATAATCAAATCTTTAAAACTAAAACATTATTATTATTTTTTTATTTTTTTCTGGTGGATAGGGCCCCAGCGTTGTCCTTCTTCTTTATTCCTGCGCCCCAGCGCTACCCCTTTTTATTGTCTATTTCCAGCAAACAGTGCCCTAGCGCTGTCATCGTTCCTTCAAACAACGCCCTGATGCTTCATTGCATAAACGAATTCTACAAAATGTGTTCTTGCTCCAATCACCTACAAATCATGCAATGAGCATTCCAACCACGAAATTAACTTACAAGACACCTATACACATGTTGTTCTATCATTATCATGCATTAATTTCATATTTGGTTAAAAAGTCTCTTTGAAACATTTTATCAAATACATGGTATGCATGTTTAAAAAATAGAGCATATACACAAATTCAAGTATGATATTCACATATTCTCCTCAACGCAACCAACCTTATAGCTTCTGAACCCTTATGGTTCACCAACAAACAATCGCGCACATCAATTCTCAGAAATTAAAAATTAAAACTATTAATTTCTATGAATTTAACCAAAATAGGAGCTTTGCACCCTTTTGATGAATTTGATTGTTGAACTCTTGGTGATAGACTAAATTTGGATTTCTTTGTTGCTACTTCAACTTCATAACTCTTCATAAATCAATTTGAAACAATTTTCCTTCTTGGTTGTGTTCAATTTGATAGAGTTTGTTTATAGTTTTGTTAAGGTTTTGTGAAGAACTTTGATGTCAAAGCTTGACTTGAACTTAGAAATTTTGATGAATTTGCAACGTGTGCTTGTTTTTGGTTTTTTGAACTTAGACTAGAGAATGCTCATAATAAAATTCCATGCTTTAAGTAAACTGAGATTTACTTCCTCCGTGGTGGGTCTCCAACTTTTAGTCATGTATTTTGATGATAACAAATTAAGTAAATAAGATTAATTAAAATTAGAAACCTCTCCATAGGTTAATATTATTATTTTTAATTATCTTATTTACTTTGACCTTTTCCAAATTTATTGAATTAATATTTCAATAACCTTGATAATTTAATATCAAGTGTTATAAATATTTATTCATAAAGTAACATTTCCTAAGGCAAGAAGATCTCCTATTATTATTTTCAAAATTATTAAATATTAATATTTTTTAAAATTATTGTATTGTTTTCAAAAGTATTATTTAAATAAAATTGAAGATTGGCAAAAATCAATGTTCATTCTATCCAAAAATTGCTAATGCTTAAACCGAAAATAACTTGCTATTAATTTATTTAATACAAATAAGTAAACAATTGGTGTATATGCTGAAAAGTTGAAAAAGGAACCTTGAAAATCCTTGGTCTAAGTGGGCGAGTACACCATTCCATTTGAAACATGCTATGTGATCATGTATACATGTGATTACATTAATAAGATATTATTATTAACTATAAATATGCTGAGAAATGAAAAGTGGGCATACATTAATGTATACATGCATGTGCTGATGCTTGAAATCCTTTTGGTCCTATATGACCAAAGCCTATTTCTCTCTCCTCATGTTATTGGTCCAAAAATGTATTGATACATGAACTTAGAAATTAAATGTGTGTATGTGTGTGCATGAGCTGGAGAAAATTTTCTCTCTCCTTGGTCCATCCCAACCAAGAGTAAATGTGTTGAAAGTTGTCAAATTGAATTTCTCTTTCCAAATATAATTGGTCCGTCCAAACTAATTTTTGTTGGGAGCTTGAAATTGCTAGCATGAAAAGTTCTCTTTCCTTATGTGATTGGTCGTCCTTAGTTATCCGAATTAAATGATATGATTAGGGAAGTCTGGACACTGTTGTTTTTAGCCAAATCTTGTGTTGTTTCTTTTAAAATCAATCTGAGCCTTCAATTTTAAACTCAGATAAACCAATCCGTTCATTTTAATTAAAACTGACCAAAAAAATATTTTTATCCCAAGCTTCAAAGTTTTTATAAATAATAGGCTTCACTTTCATTTTTATGTTGCCAATTTACTAAGAAAGAAAGCTTATTCTCCATACCTACATACTCTCTCTAATTGCTTTCAAATTTCTCTTCTGCTTAAAGTTATTATCTTCATTTGAAGAGAAAAATTGGTCAAAGTATTGACTAATATTATTTGACTATCTCATACTTGTTTATATATATAGATATACAAATATAAATTATTACACACACACACACACACACACACACACACACACACACACATATATATATATATATATATATATATCAGATAAAAAGTCAATGCTTAGTTACCAATAGGCAGGATATTTCTCCAAAAAAGAGGAAATCACTCACCCGATTTTTGAAAACCTAAATTGCCTTTTATTGATATAGTGTAATTATAAAAATTAATTTTTATATAAATCATTGTTGCGAAGCTTTAATTTTGGTCAGTACTTAGTTATCGATAGGTGATGATATTTCTCCTAAACGAGGGAATCACTCACCCAATTTTTGAAAACCTAAGTGGCCTTATTTAGAGTGATCACATCACAGATCAAATATATCAATATATATAGATTTGAGTAAAAAAAATTTATTTGTCATATCAAGTATTATTTAACTGCTTTATTTACTATACTTGATATATGTCATTACAAGTATTTGAATAAAAATTCATTTTTTCATAAATACTTGTTGCATTATATAAAAGTTATTTAAACTTTTATATTCGAACTTAAATATTTATCTGCTTAATTCAAGAAGCATTTTTTTATTTATAAAGGAAAAGTTAACCTTTATAAATTTGCATTGAAAATTTATATCTACTTACACAGAAGCATTTTACTAACTATAAAAGTTATTAAAATTTTATATTTGCTTATTTAAGAAACATCTTTCAAAAATAATTATTTATTAAAAAATGTTGGTTTATTGATTTTATATTTCTATGAGGAAAAAAAAGTGATCATTTAACCAAGACCAGAGTCTTAGAGAGGTCAACGGGTAATTGGATCTCTAGTGTACTTTTGAGGTGATGAACAAGCTTCTTGTTTCAAGACCAGATTGTTAAACAAAAGGTTAAGTGAGTTAGTTATCTTTAAATCTGTGGAAAAAAAATAGAGTGATTTTTTAACCAAGACTAGAGTCTTAGAAAGGTCAACGGGTAGTTGAATCTTTAGTGTACTTATGAGGTGATGAACTAATTTCTTGTTTTAAGACCAGATTATAAAAGCAAAGCTAGACTCAAAGTAGGTACATTTACATTTGAGGAAGTTGCACAGAGCTACTGTCTAAGATAAGTAGTTGAATGTATAGTTGAAAGTTGATCTATAAAACTTTGTAAAGGCTTCCTCGCCTATTGAAGGAGTATTTATTAATGATAGTAATAGGATCTTAAGTCCTTAAAAGGAGCTTGAGACTGGACGTAGCAATATACTCAGGTCGTATGGTGTGAACCAGTTAAATCTCTGTGCATTGTGTGATGGAATTTTTACTTTCTTGCATATTAATTTACTACACTACAAACTAATTAATTAAAAAATTTAAAAAGCTTAAGATAATTTTTTAAATAGTAATAATCTATTCAACCCCCTTTCTAAATTATTATCGGACTTTCAATTGGTATCAGAGGCTCTTTAACTTTTTTGTTAAGTAATTATAGGCATAACAAAGAGTAGATCCATTTATGGCCTACACAAATGCTACCAATTACGGAGAAGGACTATCCATGTCCAGACCCCCATTATTTGATGGCACAAATTTTACCACCTAGAAAAATAGATTCAAGATCTATGTCAAATCACAAGGAATTAAAGTTTGGCTTGCAATAGAAAGAGGTATAAATTTTTTTACAAAAATTGATGAAGAAAAGACTGTTGAAAAAGATACTGATGAGTTCACTACTGATGATGAAAATGCTATGAACTTAGCATCCAGAGCTGAAATGGTGTTGATTAGTGCTCTTATTGAAAAAAGTATGAAAGAGTTAGCAATTAACAAAATGCTAAAGAAATTTGAAAAAATTGATTATAACTTATGAAGGAACTAGTCATATTAAAGAAACCAGAAAAAATGCTCTAATCCAAGAGTATGAAAGTTTCAAGCTAGAAGAAGGTGAAAAAATCATTGATATGAAAACTCATTTTTTTAGAGTCATTGATGAACTGGAACAACTTGGGAAGGAATATACAACAAATGAGAAAAATATAAGAATTCTCAAAACCCTTCCATCTGTCTAGAAAATGAAGGTCACAACTGTCAAGGAAATATAAGATCTAACCACCTATCATCTCTATAGTCTTATTGAAAACCTTCGTGCCTATGAAGTCGACATGATCGTTGAAAAAGCAGGATCGAATACAGATCTCAAGAAAAAAAAAAAGGAATTGCTTTCAAAGCTCTATTTGTAGATCAAGTAAGTGATAATGGGGAGTTAAATGAAAAACTCTTGAGCTTGGATAATAATGAAGTTGCTATTCTATCTAAACAACTCAGGAAAGTAATACAAAGCAAAGCCATAAAATATGGCAAAGGTTTTCTAAAGATAAAAAACAACTTCAACATCTTCAAAGGCAAACAAGTCTTCAAGCCAAAAGCACAATGAGGAAATTTTAAAGCAAACAATAGCAACAATTTCATAAAAATCAACTCCAATGAAGATTCAAACTTATGTTTTGAATGCAAACAACCTGGACATTTTAAGAAGGATTGTCCAAAACTAGTCAACAACAAAGTACTAGTAGCTGAGGAAAGATGTTATATAAGTGACGATGAAGAAATTGCAAATCTATGTCTAATGGCAGACAATGATCAACCATCATCAAGATCTGAGGTAAATTCTGAACTACCTATAACTTCATTTACAAACACCTTAGAGAATTTAAGTGAAAGACATTATGAACTACAAGAAGCATATAATTGTTTATATGAAGATAATGAAATCATTAAAGAAGATTTTATTAAATTAAAATTTTCATTAGACAAATTAATTAGAAGTAACAAAAATCTTAAAATAGAAAATTCAAAAATGAAAATTTAAAAGAAGAAAAAGATAAACGGGAAAATAATTTTTTAGAAAATTTATCACTAAAAGAAGAATTGAAAAAAATAAGAAAATAAACAAAGATCTTGAGATAGAAAATTCAACGATTATTAATTCTAATAAAAATCTTGAAATTGAAAATTCAACACTTGCTTTAATCAATAAAGATACTCAATTATAAAATCAAGTGTTAAGTGAAGATATTAAAAATCTTAAGCTTGAAAATTCATCTTTAAAAATAGATGTAAAAAAACAAAGTGAAGATTCTTCTTTGAAAGAACAAATTAAGATTTTGATTAAAGAATGTGACGATTTATACACTACAGTCCTTAAATTCACAAAAGAAGAAGAAAATATTGATATCATGCTTAGTCAACAAAGATGTGGATTTAACAAAGAAGGATTATGATATGTTAGAGAAACTAATAAAACAAAAGACAAAGGACTTTATTATGTTAGAAGTAAAGAAAAATAAAGTCATACATCTCCTTTTATTAAATACTCTTATTGTAATAGAAATGGTCATTCCATACACATGTACAATGCTCGGAATGGAGATTATAAAGAAAAACAATTTGGGTTCCAAAAGGAATTTACACTTCACCAATCATTATTAAAAATGCAAGGAAATAATTTTATAATCGTAAAAAAAAATCAGGATATAAAAATAGAGTAAATCATGCATTTTATAGACCTACTGCTACTCATAAAATGCATGTATCTACTAAGAATGATTATCCTGTACCCAATTTGGTAAAGAAAAACACAAATGTTCTTTATACAAAATGAAAAACTTACCCAAATGACTCTTTTTATTAAAGAGTACTAGTTCGTGAAATTAGATGCAGGTACATCTTACAGCTGACTCAAGTAAAAGTAAATTGTATATTGATAGCGATTGTCCAAAACATATGACTAGAAACAAATCAAAAATTGAACAATTTACAAGCTGTAGACTTTGGTGAGGTAACCTTTGGAGATAGCAACGAAGGTAAAGGAATTGGAATTAGAAGTGTTAGTAATAAGTACATAATAATTTCTATCGTTTAATTAGTCACGAGTCTCGGGTATTTATTATGATGAAACATATGCTCTTGTTGCTAGAATTGAATCTATACGTATGTTATTAGCTTTTACATGCCATAAATATTTTAAACTGTTTCAAATGGATGTTAAATCTGTATTTTTAAATGGTGTTATTGAAGAGGAAGTTTATGTTAAACAAACCTCCTGGTTTTGAAGATTTTGATCGTCTTGAACATGTTTATAAATTGCATAAAACTTTATATGGTTTAAAACAGACCCCCAGAACATGGTAAGAACTATTAAGTAAATTTTTGCTTCAGAATGGTTTTAAAAGGGGTGTTATTGATACTACTCTGTTCACTAAATGCAAAAATGATGATATGTTTATTATCCAAATTTATGTTAATGACATCATTTTTTGTTCTATTGACATTACTATGTGCAATGATTTTTTCTGAAAAAACATGGTTAAAAAATTTGGTTTAGAGTTTGTAAATGTCCTAGATTTCAGTCAAATCCTAAATAATCACATTTGGTTGAGGTAAAAAGAATTTTCCAATATCTTAAAGGAATCACATATTTAAGATTATGGTATCCTAAAGGTCAACCATTTGATCTTGTTTGTTTTTCAGATTCTGACTATGTTGGTCATCATGTTGATTGTGAAAGTACTATATTGCATACTAGATCAAAACATATAAATGTCAGCCATTATTTCTTACATGAACATGTAAACAATGATAGTATTAAATTAGATTATATTAATACAAATTTAAATATCGCTGATATATTTACTAAGCCATTGAGTTTTGACAGATTATGCAAATTACGTATGCATTTAGGAATGCTAGATTTTGTCTCATAATTATTTATGCTTTCTAACACATGAGCTTTCAGGTTTACTTGTTTAATATATAATAATAAAATATATACATATATATATATATATACATATATATATATATACTTTATACATATATGGATGATTTTTTTCCTGAAGAGTTGGTTGCTATAAATGAGGTTTTTATCTTCATTAACATTTCTTTATAGGCAAATACTCATTTCAAATACTAACTTACGTTTTTGTAGGTTCTAAAAAGTTTCTTTTAATATTTTTACTCCCCATCACTTTTTGTGATGACAAAGGGGGAGAAGAAAAATATTATATTGGGAAACAAACTGAATACTATCTTCTACCAATATAAATCATATATGGTTCTATGTGAATTTTTCTAAATTAAAATTTTCTTCAAAATACATGCATAAATTTTGGGGAAGCATTTAAAATATTTTTACATAACTGTCATCATCAAATAGGGGGAGATTGATGGGTCTCCAACTTTTAGTCATTTATTTTTATGATAGCAAATTAAGTAAATATGATTAATTAAAATTAGAATCATCTCCATAGGTTAATATTATTATTTTTAATTATCTAATTTACTTTGACCAAAAATATTTTTCAAACTTATTGAATTGATATTTTATTAACCTTGATAATTTAATATCAAGTGTTATAAATATCTATTCATAAAGCAATATTTTCTAAGGCAAGAAGATCTCCTATTATTATTTTCAAAATTATTAAATATTAATATTTTTTAAAATTATTATATTATTTTTCAAAAGTATTATTTAAATAAAATTGAAGATTGGAAAAAATCAATGTTTGTTCTATCCGAAAATTGCTAGTGCTTAAATCGAAAATAACTTGCTATTAATTTATTTAATGGAAATAAACAAACAATTGGTGCATATGCTTAAAAGTTGAAAAAGGAACCTTGAAATTCCTTGGTCTAAGTGGGCGGGTACACCATTCCATTTGAAACATGCTATGTGATCATGTATACAATTGATTACATTAATGAGATATTATTATTAACTATACATATGCTGAGAAATGAAAAGTGGGCATACATTAATCTATACACGCATGTGTTAGATGCTTGAAATCTTTTTGGTCCTATATGACCAAAGCCTTTTTTTCTCTCTCATTTATTGGTCAAAAAATGTATTGATACATGAACTTAGAAATTAAATATGTGTGTGTATGCATGAGCTGGAGAAAATTTTCTCTCTCTTTAGTCCACCCCAACTGAGAGTAAATGTGCTGAAAGTTGTCAAATTGAATTTCTCTCTTAATATAATTGGTTCATCAAAATTAATTTTTATTGGGAGTTTGAAATTTCTAGCATGAAAAGTTCTCTCTTCTCATATGATTGGTTAGCCTGAGCTATCTGAATTAAATGATATGGTTAGGGCAGTCCTAGCGCTATTGTTTTTTGCCAAACCGTGTGTTGTTTCTTTTAAAATCAATCCAGGCCTTCAATTTTAAACTTAGAAAAACCTATCCGTTGATTTCAATTAAAACTGCCCAAAAGGCCATTTTTATCCCATGCTTCTATAAATAGGAGGCTCCACTTTCATTTTTTTGTTGCCAATTTATAAAGAAAGAAAACCTACTCTCTTTGCCTACATACTCTCTCTAAAAGCTTTCAAATTTCTCTTCTACTTAAAATTATTATATTCGTTTGAAGAGAAAAATTGGTCAAAGTATTTGAGATAAGCATTGATTGATATTATTTGATTATCTCATACTTGTTTATATATATAGATATACAAATATAAAATGTTATACACACACATACACACACTCACACGCGAGCGCGCGCGCGCACACACACACACACACACACACACACACACACACACACATATATATATATATATATATATATATATATATATATGTTTATGTATATATGTCATCTATTTATATCAGATAAAAAGTCAGTACTTAGTTACCAATAGGCGAGGGGATATTTCTCCTAAACGAGGAAATCACTCCCCCGATTTTTGAAAACCTAAGTGGCCTTTTATTGATATAGTGTGATTATATAAATTAATTTTTATATAAATCATAGTTGTGATGTGACGCCCCCAAATCTAGGCCCACACAGCCCAAACTTGAGTCGTCAAAAGACTACAACAAAATTATTACAACAAAGCACAACGTACAACAATACAGGGTATAATAATACACAACTAAGTCTTCACTATTATTGCCACACTATTTTACAACACGTGAAGACTACGACAGCTATTCCTCAGACTCTCACTCCATTCCCCGGCTAGACCCTGTTACGTTTTCATCTCCTGTAATGGAACAAAAGAAAGGGTGAGCTCAAATAGCCCAGTAAGAAATATCATGACTAAGATAATGACGAATAATTTATCATTAGCCTTCAACAGTTGAGTTCTTGATAGAATACAATAGACTACAAGGTTTATATCAAAAACTGCAGTTAAATTCTTAAACAACGTTCAGATCAATAATAGCAGCGGAATGAGCAATCTATTAGAAGAATAATGCAGACTATAATGTCCACTCGCTTCTCTTTTTAGTAAAAATATCATCAACTTTTATCATCTGAAATACCATTAGTCATGATAATAAAAATTCACAGTTCCTGATCATAATCATGCAGATCAACAGTTCATATTTGCACTACGGGCCAAAGACATTTAATATAACACCAACGGTCATGATTATACCAGATTCAGCATTTGGTAATAATCATACCAATCAACAGTTCATCTTTGCACTACGGGCCAAAGATATTCAATAAAGCACCAACGGTCATGATTATACCAGATCCAGCCTTTGGTCATAATCATACCAACCAACAGTTCATCTTTGCACTACGGGCCAAAGAG
The DNA here is from genome assembly GCA_947179155.2 of Hedera helix. Lineage (NCBI taxonomy): Eukaryota > Viridiplantae > Streptophyta > Magnoliopsida > Apiales > Araliaceae > Hedera > Hedera helix. Next base: position 5,333,677 of record OX359275.1, on the reverse strand, counting down.
AACATTCACCACGTGCCATAAAAGACACCGAACAGATGTATCGCCTTTAACCTAGTATATCGCCTTTAACCTATCATCTGTTCAACAATTATATCACATCTGTGCCCCCGACCACAGATATTCACAACAGCTTGATTTTTGATGATTAATACAAATAACAGTGATACAAATGATGAACAGAAGAACAGGATAAACAATAAGTATCAGAAGTTTACTTTGTGCAGATTCAAATAATGTCCAAATTGCCAACATGATGTGGAGTGAAATTTAAAAATGATATTCAAGATCCACAGTTCAGAATAACGGTTACAGTTCAATAGAAAGGTTCACGTAAATAGGAAGGTTCAGTTGAAATAATGAAGTTCAACTATTATGGAACATATAATATTTTCAGGAATTATAGAAGCAATAGTTCCATAATAAGTTTCGATTTAGGAGTATGAAAGAAAATAATATCCCTTACCGTAGCAGGTTTGATTAACAAAAGGTGAAGGAAATTAATATCCCTTACCATAGTAAGTTTGAATAATGGAAGATGAAAAAGATGGTATCCCTTATGAGTATAAAGGAAAATGATATCACTTACGAATATGGAATAAAAGTGTCATGTGATAATTCGTGTAGACAAATTATTTCCACACGAGACAAATAAAAAGGGTTATTCACCAACAGGCGATAATCCGCACCGTAAGGTTATTCCCATCAATTTGAATACGAATAGTTATTCACCAAACAGGCGATAATCCGCGCCGTAAGGTTATTCCCATCAATTTGAATACGAAGAGTTATTCACCAAACAGGCGATAATCCGCACCGTAAGGTTATTCTCAAAGATTAATAAGGAATGAATACAAAAGGTTATTCACCAACAGGCGGTAAACCGCGCCGTAAGGTTATTTCCACAATTTAATACATGGAAATAAATGGCACAAAAAAGAAACGATATTATTTTTGAGAATCAAAGAATGATAATCCCTTCAAGTAAGAAAGAAAATAATATCTATTTATGATGATGAAAAGAATGATACCCCTTACCTTAACACGTGACTGGATATTGATTTAAATGAGGTTGATCAACCTATATTTTTATAATAAAATTAGTAATTACCACATATAAATTTCAAAGTGTATGATAACTCGTATATTATGAACTATCAAAATTATATATATTTAACATAATTTTTGTAGTATAATATAACAACTTTAAAATAGTTTTTAAAATAATATTCCAAAATAAATCTTCCAAAGAAAGCTTTTAAAAATGAATCTTCTTAAAGAAGAGTCTTCTAAAGGAAGATTTGTGAATACCGTGAAAAATAGGAATTTATAAAATTACTACTCTTTAATAAAAGACTTACTTGAAAAATTCCTGCACTCCTTTTGGCTTTCAAACTCTCAAAATAACCTTACTATTCTCAGAGAAAACTCATAAAATTCTTATAGAAAAATTTTATGTTTTAGGTGTGATTTTTCTATTCAGCTGAACAAGCTATTTATAGGAGAAAATAAGGCACTATGCGTGGTAGGTGAACAGAAAAAAAATTCAGCAGAGGCTGCTGCGCAGCCTCCACCAACCCATTCCCAGCAAACACATTTCTCACATTTCGTGTGGGCCCCACAGTGGGTCCCACATGTTTCTTACTATTCACTTACTATTCACGTTACTATTCACGTCACTATTCACGTTACTATTTCAAATAGTAAAATTAATTATTTTATTTATTTATTTATTTATTTATTCTTCCTGTGAGTCCAACATATAAAATAATGTTACCATAATAATGTAAGAAATACGTTACATATTTTTATTAATTTAATAATATAAATTACAGTATATTTGCTACTGTGACAATTATTAGATTCAATAATTTTAAACTACAGTGCACCAACAATTATTGACTCGATGATATGAAATACAGTGTAATGACAATTATTGAATCAATAATGCAAAATACTGTGTAGCAACAATAATTGAATTGATAATATAAAATATTATGCAGTGACAATTATTGATGAAATGATGCGTAACAATTACGGTGTCAATTATCAGACCAATAATATGAGACACTGTGCAATACCGTGTGCTACTGTAGAGTACCGTGTGCTACAGAAAATACCATAAATTACCGTATGCTACTATTCTTTTATCACCGGTATTTTAACAGTTAACACCGTTGACTATTTTTATTTAAAAAGGTTACTTCTGTCGTTTTCTATATCCGACAAATATTCCGTTGTGGGGTCCACAAATAATTTGTTATTTCGGCGCCGTCGTACGGCCCGAATATTCCCCGACAAAACGAATATTGTCCGTCAAAATAAAATTTGCATATAACATCCTTAACTTTCAATTTCGTCAATTTAACCACTTACTGTTTCAGGAAAAATATATATGAAGAAAAATTAAATTTTGTATTTCATAAATTCGGGGTCTTACATGTGAAACTTTAATTTTGGTCAGTACATAGTTACCGATAGGTGATGATATTTCTCCTAAACGAGGGAATCGCTCACCCAATTTTTGAGTAATTTTTATTTATTTATCATGTATTATTTAACTGCTTTATTTATTATACTTGATATCTGTCATTACAAGTATTTGAATAAAAATTCATTTATTCATAAATACTTTATGCATTATATAAAAGTTATTTAAACTTTTATATCTGAACTTAAATATTTATCTGCTTAATTCAAGAAGCATTTTTTATTTATTTATAAAGCAAAAGTTAACCTTTATAAATTTGCACTAAAAATTTATATCTACTTACACAGAAGCATATCACTTACTATAAAAGTTATTTAAATTATTATATTTGCACTTAAATTTTATATTTGCTTATTTAAGAAGCATATTTCAAAAATAATTATTTATTGAAAAAGGTTGGTTTATTGGTTTTATATTTCTGTGAGAAAAAAAGAGTGATCATTTGACCAAGACCAGAGTCTTAGAGAGGTAAACAGGTAGTTGGGTCTCTAGTGTACTTATGAGGTGAGTGACAAACTTCTTGTTTTAAGACTAGATTGTAAAATAAAAGGTTAAGTGAGTTAGTTGACTTTAAATCTATGACCAAAAGAGAGTGATTCTTTAACTAAGACCAGAGTCTTAGAGAGGTTAACGGGTAGTTGAGTCTCTAGTGTATTTGTGAGGTGAAGAACCAACTTCTTGTTTCAAGACCAAATTGTAAAGTAGAGCTAGACTCAAAAACAGGTACAAATACGTTTAAGGAAGGAGCGGGGAACTACTGTCTAATATAAATAGTTGTATGTATAGTTGAAAGTTGATCTATAAAAATTTTTAAAGACTTTTCCGCCTATTGAATGAGTATTTATTACTGATAGTAATAGGATCTCGAGCCCTGGAAAGGAGCTTAAGAATGGATGTCATGCCCCGAAATTCCAACCTTCTTTAGTTATATCCAATTATCTCTGGATAACATAAACATTAACTTTAAATCACATTAACTGAAATCTTGTGCGTTAAAACTTAACATTTGTCTTTGAAACCATTCAGTTTGACCATAATGTGGTACATATATATATATATATATATATATATATATATATATATATATATATATATATATATATTTACATTCCTTACTTGTCTCAGGATCGCAACGCTCACTTAACATTCATTAGCACTTAGGTCAAACATTTATAAATTGCGATCGAGTCTATTTCGTTTTATAATCATATTGAATTTATGATTTAACTTAATCTGTAATTAAAATTCGCCATGAACTATTCATACATGGCTCTGTCCAAATATACCTATTATGTACCTGTTCTTGTTCACAAACAGACATTTATCATATCTATATTCATACAAGTATTAACATACATAAGTCTGTACCCTCCATAACCATCCATACATTATCCTACTTGCTTAACCTGTTTATATACAGTTGTAACATATACACAAGTTTATTACATGTCAACTCGACTAAACATAATATGTCAACTATATCATTTATATTATCTCTCTGGAATATACATGCATGTACATACATTTCCCTGAATTTATAAATCATTCATTTCTTAATACAATCATGGTTTAAAATTTAAAACTAGCTTATTACATAACTTTGACATACAACAAATCTCTTCACGTATATTAATGCATTCATCCTTATTTACCTTTAGCGTCATCGGAACCTCCGGCCTTCTTATTCTTTACCTGAAATGTTAGTTAATAGCAAGAGTGAGCATAAAGCTTAGCAAGTAATTCAGTTAACACCTTACATGCTTACAGTTTATATTAATGCGTCATGCTCCCTTTACTTATCATGTTATGCTTAATATCATATATTACATTTAACAGTTAGATCACGTAATGGCACGAAGTGCCCATTTCAACTATCACATAGTTCACGTAGTATAATTAGTACACTTAAGTCTGAAAAACTTGCATGATTAGCTTTTATTATACTTAACCTTAACCGTCTCGCTTGGCCTTGCTATCCTTCATTACGTTGGTTTACTACTTCGAGCACCATCTGTAAACATTGCACTATATGCATCATTATAAGATCATAAACTCAATATCACTTTTCAAACTTAATCCATAATTACTTAATCATTCATCTCTAATCATTTCACATATGATGTATTATACCTTATATAGGTTAATAATACATCCTACCTTGCTTCTGACCTTTTACATAACCCTTAACATGATTTGGCTTAGCTTTAGACATATTATGTTATGCCATTTATCTTTCTATTATACCTTAACATCCTTTATTTTGATCATTCTTTATCTATTTAGGGATTATATAACCTATTCTTATTATTCCATATCAAAATATAGCTTTTTGAAAGCTTAAAATTTTTTCAAAAATAGAGCAACTTCGCCCCGGCGCCGCCAGAGCTCGTTGGCTGCAAAATTAGCTCGACCATGAACAGTAACATTGCACCCTAACTAGATGTTTAGTACAAAACATCTAGCCCCGGCCAAGTGTTCAGAAATTTTTAATTTTTGCCCTACCTTTGTCGATTTTTAATTTCTTTATCTTACATCCAATTAAGCTAAAAATTTAGACCACGTCTAGACCTTACTACTTAGTATTTTATAAAAATACTACTTGCCTCATTTGGCTCTTTAAAATCATTGATACATTAGCCCCTAGAAGGGTTGTTCAAAACATTTCCAACATTTAGAAAAATTTTAACTTTTAAACTCAATTTTTTTGGCCATATGCTTTAAAACTCCATTCTAACACTTGACATAGTTCACTTAGGTCATATATGACATGTCTAAACTTTTAAAACCATAAAATTTCGCACGAGGCGATAATTGTCCGTTAAAATCCATTTCGAATCGAAACGATCGATTTCGATCGTTCGAATCACCTTTTTGCTCAAATTTCTATTCGTTGATTTCCAAATCAACCTAAACACGTGTAACAACATAAAACTAAGTCATGTGACTTCATTTCACTTTTAATTCTTCAAATTTGCCAAAAATCACCTTTAGGTTGAATTTTCATCCAATCTCACAAACTTTTCATTTCCAAAACTTGTGTCATTCTTGGCTCCTCTTTGCAAAAACTTGATCCTAACACCTCATTTAACATATATAACACATAATTGACTTACATGGACCTTCAAGACATTTAAAACTTTTCATTTAAATTCATTTCTCCAAAGGTTTGGTTTTAGGTGTCGACGAACGTTTTAAAACGTTTAAAATCATCAATTGTTGCCATATACACCAAATGACTTCCAATTCAACTCAAACACACGTATTTACATAAAACTTAACTGTTTAGCCTCATTTGGCCTTCAATTTCCCAAAATAGCCAAAATTCACATATTGATGGCAGTTTTGCCAACTTTTAAAATTAACACCTAAACCCCTTTTTGAATTCTCAACTCTACACATCAAATACATACTCATCTAACAACTTTACATATCCACGTAACTTTCATATGTGCATTCTAATGCACTTTACAGATTATAACGTAGTCTATACACAAAGTATAACCTAATATTGTAACTTTCCTAACATAAGTCATACTTTTGAACCATTTATGAACTTAGAGTGCTTTCTAGCACAAAAATACACATGATTTCTTCATGATCAACCTTTCTAATTAGGGTTTCACTACATCCATCAACTTTTATCACATGATTATCCTTTAAATCATAGTTTTTAGCCTTGAACATGAACTTACATAACATATTACCTTTGTTCTAACAAACTTAAGCTTAGGGTTTCATGATTGCTCAACCAAGAAACATGTAACTCACATAAATCACATAATCAAGCCATGTATTTCAAATATACATGCATGGCCATCCTTGTTCTAGAACCTAAATACACAAACACAACAACTTAAAGCTTGAACATGGTTATACCTTCTTGGATGAACAACTTCTTTGCATAGATAGCTTCCTCTCGATGAGTACTTCATTTTTCCTTCTTGCTCATTGATCATATAAACTTTCTAGCTCATGGATTTCAAGCCTTCTTCATGGCTTCCATGGTTTCTTCTCTCATTTCTCTCTCTTAGGTTTAATTTTAGCAAACTCAAAATAATGAAGGAGAATGCTTGCTTTCTTGGTTTATATGAGATTAAATTCATCTATGGTTAACTGCATATAATCATAGTTAAGTTAACTAAGGCTATTTTAGTCTTTTCACATCATAAGTCAAGGGTATTCTTGTCATATCACCTTTTAGAACACAATGGTCACTAACAAATTTGTTGAGGACACTTTGGACTTTAAGCCACCTTAGGATACCATGGTCATTAATCAAATTGCCAAGGGCATCATAGTCATTAGTTAAAATTCCTAGAGAAATTTAATTCTCCATTACTTCACACATTGCTTGTTCTTACTCCATTTCATGTCCGTTTTGATTCAAACTTGTTCCATTATACTTCAATTTTATTCTATCAACAAATAATTCATAATTGGCTTATCCCATAACACTTGTCACGCTTCCAAAATTGAATTACATTAATAACTTATTAACTTCTAATATTTGCCACAATTGCATATCATTTTACTTTCAAACCTTCTCGATTCCTCATTCAATCAATTTTACTTTCCAACATTTCAACATAGTCGAATTACTCAATTGTCCAATAACTGTTTTCTCGAGAAGTGAACCTCGACCGGACTACCCAAAATCCATAGTCATTTATCCCTTTAAACTCATATTTACGATTTACAACATTTATGTCATTTCGCTCATTTACATAACACATATAATATAAATTTGAAGCATCTTTGCATCCAACATTCTTTCTACACACTATCGGGATAGTACATTCTATATTTACCATCATATAAACAATTATCATAATTAAATCCACAAATCTCAAATTCTTCATAACTTCAAAACTTTTAATTATTATTAACTTTATTATTCCTTAAATCTCTTTAATCCTTTCTAGCTTTAAACTCTTCTTTCTATATTCGATCACATATACATATATACATATTTAACTTACCACATAGGTCATTTAGCACATTGATCACATAATAACTTATTCTTAATCATTCATAACTAGGTTTTAACTATTAACCTTTACTTAATTTACCATAATGCTTGTTTAGCAATCTTGTAAAATCCTGGGGTGTCACAATGGACGTAGCAACATACCCGAGTTGTATGTTGTGAACCAACTAAATCTCTGTGCATTATGTGATTAAATTTTTACTGTCTTGCATATTAATTTACTACACTGTAAATTAATTAATTAAAAATTCAGAAAGGTTTAATATAAAATTTTAAATAGTAATAATTTATTCAACCCCCTTATAGATTATTATTGAACTTTCACTCCACTAAACCAATAACATGCTATGTGTTTTGATAAAACACCAACACCTTATGCTTATAGCTTAATACTCACCATTCCACTTAGAATTTAACATACTTGCATACTCATATTACACACTCAGCATCCTAATATGTCTAATACATATTTATTTTATATACATTATTTTAGTTCCCAATGACACGAAAGATATCTAGAAGGGGGGATTGAATAGATTTTTTAAAAATTTTCTTTATTTGGCTTTAAGAAAAAATGAATTATTAATCAAATAGTTTAACACAACAAAATATGATTTAGTTACCCCTTTTTAATATGTTAATGGAATAATTCAACAAGCAGTTATATAGCAGTTATAGTAGTTAATGAACACAAGATGAAAGACACCAGTTTTTGAGTGGTTCAGAGTTCACAAGACTCCTACTCCACTGTTCTGCTCCTTGAGCAGCAAATCCACTAAGGATACTTTTACAATTTCTGAATCATTAAGATTCCTTAAAGACCAGCAGTCTTGGAACTTTAGTTCACTAAGAACTCTACAAGTCCAGCAGACTTAGATACTCTAGTTTACTCAGAACTCTTCTCGAGTAGTGTAGATTTGGGTGTGCTACTAAGTTGCGTTTAGCATAAGTTTCTTTAAGAACTTAGTAGCTATGCAATATACTTTTGCCTTTTGATCTTTTTCAACTCTTGTGTATGTTTTTCTTTCTTGTGTATTGCTTGTGTACTTTATGTATTGAATCTGGGCTTCTCATATAGGAGCTTCAGATTTCTTCCCGTTTGAAATATGCCATTTTCTTCAATTTCTACCCGTTACCTCATAATGTAGAGCTGTTAAATATTATATTCATTTAGCTCATTAATGCTCTGACGAAGTATTAATTGACCTACAAATACTGTGCAAAAAGGTATTTCATTTTTCCTTAGGACAAGACATAACAATCGTAGGTTTCTACCAACTTTCATAGAGGCGTTTGGTCTTCCATAGACATATGGATGATAGGACACAATCTTCTGACTTTACTACCTTGAAAGTCTTCTCTCTGTTGCATAGCACGCTTTTGTCAGTCCTCTGATATTTCTAACTTTAAGCTCTTGGCAGAGGTTTATCTGACACATTGATGCAGATTGTTCTTCTCAACGAAGTTGCTTCTATCTTTTAGGACATGAGAAGAATCATCAGATGATTTAGGATTTGATCGTAGAGTTGCTTAAATGTTTCTTGCTTTTACTTAACTCTACGATTTTCCTTGCTACAGTGACTGCCATGTGATAAGGCAATTTACTTTGAGATCGTAGAGTTTTATTCTACGGCTACTCTGTTGGTCATAGAGTCCGTTCTACGATTGCTTCTTTCTTGGTCGTAGAGTATGTTTCTTTGCTTTGACCATATCGTAGAGTCTTTCTGGCACGAAATCGTAGAGTCCACTCTACGAATAGACTGAATCGTTGAGTCTTCTTTGTGCGGAGTCGTAGAGTTCATTCTACGAACAAACTGAATTGTTGATTCATCTTTGTGCGGAGTCGTAGAGTCCATTCTACGATCAGACTGACTGAAGAGATATAACATAAGATCAACCTAACAGATTTGATCTTTTCATAAACTAAGTCCGTGAACATAACACAGGACTTTATAACTCAATACTTTCACATCTAAAAGATCAACCTAACAGTTTTGATCTTATCTAACTAAGTCCTTGTACATCATGAACAATAAAAGGACTTTATAATTTTACTATTGAATGCATTTATCACCTTAATTCTTATCATCAAATCCAACATTCAATGTTCAACAATCTCTCCCTGTTTGATGATGACAACACTAATAGTAGAAAGTAATTTGAATAACTTAATTAAGCAAATACATTTAAATGATAGAATGCCTAATATATAGTGAGCAGTTGTATTTCTAATGAAAAAATATGAATTTTATTGATGTATAGTTAGTTGAACAATAAGTGTAAGTAAAATACATACAAGTTTGAAAGGGAAAAAAAACTTATCTTCTCCTACTGATAGGTCTCCTTCTCTCATCTTCATGCCTTTGCCTAGGAGACCTTCTTCTCTCATCTTCCTGCCTTTGCTTGAAGAGTGCTCTATTTTCCTCTTCTGCTCTTTTTAGTTCTATTTCTTCCCTTTGCATAGCTTATTCTTCTTTTACTTGGAGCCATGCTTATGAGCTGGATGGTCCCGTAGTTGAGGATTATCCTTGAAGACTTGGAACAAATGGTCTCGCAGTTGAGTCCTGTCTGTGATGAATTGGTACTACTTCAAACCTAGGAGGTTGAATTGACGTTTGAACCAATCTTATCCCTTGAGGTGCTCTTCCTCTTCTGCTTTATTCTATGCTCTTACTCTTCTCCCCCTTGTTGGCATCATTAATGTTGGTCACCTCAGTTGAAAGTTGCGGCACACCCTGAACAAGTTCTTGAAGTTGATTCTGGGTGGCAGCTACATCATTGTGATGATCTTAAAGTTGTTCTTCAACTAGCATCTATTTTTGCTCCACCACTAATAGAGTTTCAGCTATTTGATTAGCTTGTTCTCTAAGGAATTTCTTCATTTCAAAGATCTGCTCAGTGAGGAGGGCTATAGATTTTGCATTGGTTTCTTAAAAAATGTCAATGGACTTCTGATGGTTGGCCATTGCTCTCATAAACCTTTCATCCCTTTTCTTGAGATTGTTAGAAACTGCTACAATTAACTCCTTTAGTTTTGAGAAGATTTTTCTTCCCAAATTTTGAGAAATGTTGTTTGCAGCAGTAACAACATTGTTTAAACTATGTTGAATGTTGTTGGACTTAGATGCTAGTTCATTTTGTATCTCTGCTTACATATAGCTTGTAACGTCAGTTAAGCCCACAGTTGTAGGAAGCAAAGATATCTTTTCCAGGATTTCGTTGAAGAGTCGAGTTGTTTGCCCCTGGTCATCCATGGGGCTTGGAACGTGGAAGTATTCATGACTAGAGGTAGAGAGAATGACTTTGTGTATGACTAGGAGTCTTGATAGTTGGGAAAGTTGAGCAGTAGACATTGTTTGAGGGTACTCTACGTCTTGAATACCTTGACCACCAGTCGTAGAGGGTGGGAACTCTACGACTGGGGCAGAGTTGGACGTAGAGCTTGTCTCAGGGTTTGTATTAGATAGCTCCTCAAATTTATTGAAGGTCCAAGAAGGTGTATGACTTTGTATGAGGGCTAGAGGAATAAAATGTACCTTTTTGCCTTAATGAAGGTGAGAATGAGCGGTTTGAGATCAATTTTTGAGCAAAGTGAAGGTTTAGAAGGTAGCCTTGACCCAAAATCACCACGATGGGATATGCTTTGAAGGTCCAAAAGTGTTGATCCCATGCATTGTGCACCAAGGCTTGGTGGAATGACATTAGTGGCAAGAACTTCAGCAGGTAGTTGTAGTTGAGGTGCCTCCGTTCGTTTCTTTCGACTGACACTATTTCGATGTCATCCTCTTCATCAGTATTCATTGTGGCTGAAGGGATTAAAATGTCTTCTTGAATCTCCCCCTCAACCTGAGCATCTGATGGCTCAGGAACTACTGATGGCTCCCCCTCAGTTTGAGTACCCATAGGTTCAGTTGCTTCAAATGACTCCCTTTTCAACTGGAGCATTGTATGACTTTTCAAGTAGCTCCCCCTCAGCTACTAAGCCTTTTTTAGTTATTTTATCGGTTAATTTTACTAGCCTTCTTCTCTTTGGCCTTGGCTCTTCTGAAGTGACATCCTCAGCCTGAAGCTTGCTGCGAGTTTCCCTCCACTGATCTAATTCTTCATCCTCTGAGGCAGCCTTTTCTTTAGGAGCAACGTCAGAGGCCTCATTTGATGATCTTTAAGGTTTTTCAATCTCAAGGGTTTTCTTTCTTTTCTTTCTGATTAAACCAGGAGATTGTCTGCTGACTTCCTGAAAGTCTGCTTCTGCAGAAAGGATCATTATTCGTGAGGGTCCAGTGCCACTCTGTGTTCCTTCACTATCCTCAGATCGATATAGTTTTCTATTTTCAACTAGGTTTCTTTTTTAGTTGTCAAACAGTCTCTGGGTCATCCTCTTATTTGCATTGAGGACTTTTTCTTCTTTATGCTCAATCTTGTTTCCCAAAATGGATTGAAGGAGAATGCGTATGAATCTCCTATAGAGCATTTTCCTGACTCCTTTTGCCTTATCTGCATCTAGGAACCAGTTACCGATCCATTCTAGCAGCAAGGAACCATAGTTTATATTTATCTTCTTTTCTATGGTTGTCATTATCTTCAACTAGATCTCACTAACGGAGTCGTGAGCAGAGTCTTTACAGAGGAGGCATTTTCCAATAATGTCAGCCATAAATTCATATTTCTAGGGAAACATTTTCTTCTTTAATCCTCTTAGCTCTGGATTCTTCTTGTGATGCATCCTTCTTAGGCCCTCTTCTGTACTCACCAGATTTAGAGTCGTTAGACCCCCATGCTTAAAAACCTAGGGCTAGGTTTATTTCTTCAGCAGTGAGATTGAACTAGAACCCTTTCACTATGGTGGTTAGGGTTTCATTTGCATATGATCCATTTGTATAGAATTCTCGAACTAGCTTTGATAGGATCCTTGTATTGGTTCCTAATGCTTCTCGAAGGCCAACCCTTTCTAACAGATGGATTATCCTCCGGTACTATTTATTGGGGGTAGTGAAGGCCTCGAAGTTTAGTTCATTTCCCGATATAACTTGAGCAGGCGCCATTTGATTGCTTTTCTGAAACAAGAATAATGATTTGTCTTAGTATTGTAAATCTAGGGTTCTGGATTGTGAGAGAGAGTTTAGAGAGTTTTCAGTTTTTAATTTTTGAAAGATAATGAACGACGCGCAGTTTTTAAAGTATTTAAAACTTCCCTCTATGTTTGTTGAGACGTTTGTCAAATTTTGATAGGGGGACTTCCAATTGGTTGATGACTATTTTGCCCTTTGTCTCCCCCTGAGCTCTACGATCCCTCTTAATTCAACGATCCTTTGTTTTTGACAGTCGTTGAGTAAGCTTTTTATGACTGGGATGTACTCTATGATCCTTGGCTTTAACGATCGTTGAATGAGCTCTATGAATTGAAATATACTCTACGATCCTTGGTTTGATGATCGTTGAGTGAGCTCTACGAATTGGAATATACTCTACGATCCTTGACTCGACGATCATTAAGTAGGCTCTATGAATTTGACCTTTACTTTATCCTTTGAACACTTTTTCTCCCTGTAAGGTTAGTAACTTCCAAAACATGATATATATCAAGAGTCTAGATTTAGCATTCCTAACTTACTTATTAATTTATTTATTCTTGATTCATCTAAAGGTTTTGTAAATACATCTGCTAGTTATTCTTCAGTTGGGATATAATGTAGTGATATATTACCATTTTTTACATGATCCCTAATGAAGTGATATCTTATATCTATATGCTTAGTTCTTGAATGCATGACAGGGTTATGAGTTATGGCAATTGTACTTGTATTATTATAGTATATAGGGATAGAATTAAGCTCAAAACCATAGTCTGCAAGCTGAGTCTTCATCCATAGGATTTGTGCACAACAACTGCCTACGACTATATATTCAATTTCTGCAGTTGATATGGATACTGAGTTTTGCTTCTTACTGAACCAAGAGACAAGTCTGTTGCCTAACATCTGTTAAGTTCCACTTGTGCTCTTTTTGTCTATTTTGCATCCTGCATAGTTAGCATATGAGTATCCTATTAGATTAAAGAAAGACTCCTTAGGATACCATAATCCCAAATTTGGAGTTCCTTTAAGATATTTGAAAATTCTTTTCACGGCTATTAGATGAGACTCTTTAGGGTTAGCCTAAAATCTAGCACATATGCATGTAACAAATATTATATCTGGCCGGTTAGCAGTTAGGTATAAGAGTGAGCCTATCATACCTCTATACTGAGCAATATCAATATTTTTACCATTCTTATCTTTGTCAAGCTTAGTGGTAGGTGGCATAGGAGTTTTCATGATGGTTGCAGATTCAATGCCATACTTCTTTAGTAAGTCTTTGATGTACTTGGCTTTGTTTATGAAGATGTCTTCATCAGTCTGCTTTACTTGAAGTCCGAGGAAGAAGTTAAGTTCTCCCATCATGTTCATCTCAAACTTGCTCTGCATAAGCTTGGCAAATCTTTCACACAATTTTTCATCCGAAGAACCAAATATGATATCATCTACATAAATTTGAACTAACAGTGTTTTATCCTTATGTTTTCTTAAAAATAAGGTAGTATCTACTCTTCCTCTAGTGAATATTTTTTCAATAAGAAAGTTAGTTAAGGTTTCATACCATGCTCTGGGTGCTTGTTTTAGACCATATAAGGCTTTATCTAATTTATAAACATAATTTGAAAATGTTGGATTGATAAAACCTGGAGGTTGTTCCACGTAGACTTCTTCTTGAAGTTCTCCATTCAAAAATACACTCTTGACATCTATTTGGAAGACTTTAAATTTCATGTGTACAGTATGGGCGAGGAAAATCCTTATGGCTTCCTATCTGGCAACTGGAGCAAAGGTCTCATCGTAGTCAATTCCTTCTTCTTGAGAATAGCCTTTGGCCACCAGTCTTGCTTTGTTCCTTGTAATCACACAATTTTCATCCATTTTGTTCCTGAAAACCCATTTGGTGCCAATGACTGGTTTAAGCTGAGATCTGATAACTAATCTCCAAACTTTGCTCCTTTCAAATTGATTTAGCTTATCTTGCATGGCCTCTATCCAACTTGAATCTCCTAAGGTTTTTTCGATCTTCTTGGGTTCCACTTGAGAGAGAAAGCTTCTGTAAAAGCATTCATTTGAAGTTGCAGCTCTTGTCTTGATTCCAGTATTTAGATTTCCAATTATTAGATCTTGAGTGTGATCTTTAGTCCACTTTATTCTGCTAGAAACACCTGTTCTGGTGCCTTCTTATCTGAGTTCCTCCAAATTAACTTCATGTTCTGATCGTAGAGTTTCAATATCTAGCGTGGTGAGCTCTACGATTTCCTCTACTTGCTCAATGATTTCTGCTGCTGGTTCCATGATCGTAAAGTCCGACTCTACGATTTTGAGTTCTTCGATCGTTGAGTTTATTTCTGATGAATCGTTGAGTGTTGAGCTTTTCTTTTCTGGATCTGATTCATTGAATGTGACATGGATGGATATTTCAACAGTTAAGGATTCCTTGTTGAACACTCTGTATGCTCTGCTATCCATTGCATAGCCAAGGAAGATTCCTTCATCTGACTTTGGCTGGAATTTGGTTAGATGTTTCTTACCATTGTTGAGTACGTAGCATAGACAGCTAAACGCATGAAAGTAGCTTATGTTTGGCTTTCTTCCTTTCCACAATTCGTATGGAGTCTTCTTCAGAGTTGAGTGTATGAGTGACCTATTCTAGGTGTAGCATGCAGTGCTGATGACTTCAGCCCAGAAATACTCAGGAAGATAGGCTGTTGCTAGAAGGGTTTTTTCTGTTTCAATTAGAGTCCTATTCTTCCTTTCTGCTACTCAATTCTGTTGAGGAGTCCTTGAGGCTGAGAAGTTGTGATTGATTTCATTTTCTTCACAGAACTGGTCCATATCTAAAAAGTCAAACTCTCTTCCCTGATCACTTCTGATGGCCTTGATCTTTTCGTTTTTTTCATTTATGATTAGTTTGAAGAGCTTGATAAGATGTGAAATAGTTTCATCTTTAGAGCTTAGAAAGGATACCCATGTATATCTAGTGTAATCATCTACTAGCACTAAAGAGTATCTCTTTCCTCCAAGACTTGTAGTTGGGATAGGCCTGAATAAATTCATGTGTAGTAATTGAAGGGTTCTATCATTTGAGTTGACTGTCTTACTCTGGAATGAGGTCTTTGTTTGCTTTCCAAACTGACATGTTTTACAGGGTTTTTCTTTGATGAAGTTAAGTTTTGGCAATTCTCTTACAAGATTTTTGAAGGCAAGCTTTGATATACTCTTGAAGTTGAGATGAGATAATCTCCTGTGCCAGAGTCAGCACATATCTTCAGAGGCTTTAGCAAGAAAATAGACTGTCTCATCTGAGCTTAATTGGGCAAAGGTTGACTACGTAGACATTTCCTTCTCGAACTCCTACTAGCCTTAGAGAGTTAGTCTTCAAATCTCTAACTTGACATTGGCTATTGAGGAAGGTGACTTGATGTCCTTTGTCACAGAGTTGACTGATGCTTAACAGGTTGTGCTTTAGTCCTTCAATATAAGCCACTTTACTTAATGATATCGCACAATTTCTAGTTGAGCCATATCCTCTGGTTTTTCCCAAGTTGTTGTCTCCAAAGATGATTACAGGTCCATCCTTTTCCTTGTAATCTGAAAGAAGAGTCTTTTCTCCTGTCATGTGCCTTGAGCATCCACTGTCAAGGTACCAAATGGATCTCTTTACTTGCATAACAAATCAATCTTCATTTTGATACCACATTTGCTTGGGTCCTGTTTTGTTAGTACCTTTTGGGACCTAAATCTGTTTTATTTTAGATTCTTGCAGTATAAGATAACCTAACAAATATTTATCATTTTTATGATGGTGCCTATGATTGATATGATGTTGACGATGATGTGTGTATATTTTTGAATTTTTATTTGTCCAGGACCTGTATGGATTATAATTGTTCATAGTCCTTCTGTTGGGCTGATATACATTCTGCTTCCATGCTACTCTACGATTCTCATACTTCATAGAGTGAAAGTTAACTCTACCATTTCTGCATGGTTAGTTAGTAGAGTAAGTTTTGCTTGACTCTGCGATCCTTCGAGGTTCATCTATAGGTGTTGACTTACTTTTTAATTTATTGAATCCTAGACCATGAGGTTTATTGACTAATATGATAGCATAATTAGCAAAGTGTGTAGACATCTGGGAGAAATTGAATCTGAGCATTTGATGAACACAATTTCTTTATTAAGATTAAAGGATCTGCTTTCATTTACTTTCATTGATTTCTCCATATTAGGCTCTGAGACAGAATTTTCAAAACCTAATCATAATCTGTCAGCCATATCTCTTTGGCTTGAGATCAGGGTGTCCATAGACAAACTTGATTTGTTCCACATGAAAATTATCTTTTCTAGTTCCTGAATTTTGGATACTAGTGAAGACTCTTTCTAAGTGATCAATTCAATTATCTTTTTCAATTTTTCATTCTTAGTTTCAAAACTAGAATAAAGTTGTGTAGTTTGAAGTGTGACTTCTAATTTTATGCTTATTTTCTCTTTTTCCTCTTTTAGATGAGAGTAATCTTTAGATAGCCTTCTAAACATTTTGATGTATTTGTGTAATTCTACCATTAAGTCATGCATGTCTTCTTTGAGATCATCAATGTTTAATTCAGGAGAGTAAAAATCAAATATCTCATCTATGTTGAATTCCTTTTTGCTGCTTCCTTCTTTGTTTGCCATTAAACATAGGTTGGCCTTCTATGGCTCTTCATCATCACTTGACTTAGAGTTTAGTTCCTCTCTTAAGTCACTTCGAGAGCCTTCATCTATGAAGCTTTTGTCTTTCTTCTTTTGCTTATGGAAGCTCTTAAATTCCCTTTTTGGATTTGCTTTTGTTCTATCCTTCCTCAACTCTTCTCTCAAGGGTTTTGGGCACTTAGTAATGAAATGGCCTGGCTTTTTGCAATTGTAGCAAAGGTCATTTGTTTGTTCTTTGTTGTTGCTGCTTCTGAACTTCTGTGGTTTTTTCCTGTTGATGAATCTTTTAAATTGTCTGACCAGCATGGCAGCTCCTTCATCATCATCTGATTCATCTTTATCAGAATCAGAATCAACCTTAAGATTGCTTCGGTGAACTGAAGTTGAGGCTTTAAAAGTAATGTTCTTCTCCTTCTTTCTTCCCTCAGATAGGGTCTCTACCCTTTAATTTAGCTCCAGCTCATAGGTAAGAAGATTTCCATAGAGCTGTTATACAGGCATTTGTGCAGGTTCTTTAACTCCTGGATAGCTGTGGTTTTCGCATCCCATTTGCTGGGCAAAGATCTCATGAATTTGATGATAAGATTTCTATTCGGGTAAACTTTTTCAAATGATCTGAGAGAGTTTAGCAACAAGTTAAATCTCTCATAGGTGTTTGTAATGTTCTCCCCTGATATGTGGGTGAACATTTCATATTGTTGAATAAGCAGTGATTGCTTATTTTCTCTGACTTCTTCTGTTCCTTCGTGTATGATCATTAGAGTCTGCCAGACTTCTTGAGCTATTTTGCAGTTGACAACATTTTTAAATAACTCATCATCTAGAGATTGGAATAGGATGTTTTGGCCTTTTTGTCTCTTTGAACATTATTCTTTTCGTTGTCGGTCCATTCTTTTCTTTTCTTTACTACTAGCTTGTTTGGATCTTCAATTGTTAATGCAAGCTTCATTGGTATGATTGGCCCATTAAGTACTATCTCAAACAGCTCATCGTCTATTGCATCCATATAACCCTGCATACTAACTTTCCAGTTAACAATTTTTTCTTTATTGCAAATTGGTGGTCTGTTACCTCTACTGAGTTCTGATCCATTCTTGTTGTATGCCATTAGATCTACTCAAGCTTGTAAGGCTTTAAATGTGAGAACCTGCTCTGATACCAATTGTTAGTTCCTAATGACACGAAAGATATCTAAAAGGGGGGGTTGAATAGATTCTTTAAAACTTTTTCTTTATTTGGCTTTAAAAAAATGAATTATTAATCAAATAGTTTAGCACAGCAGAATATGATTTAGTTACCCCTTTTTAATATGTTAATAAAATAATTCAACAAGAAGTTATATAGCAGTTATAGCAGTTAATGAACACAAGACGAAAGACACCAGGTTTTGAGTGGTTCAGAGTTCACAAGACTCCTACTCCACTGTTCTGCTCCTTGAGCAGCAAATCCACTAAGGATACTTTTTCAATTTCTGAATCACTAAGATTACTTCAAGACCAGTAGTCTTGGAACTTTAGTTCATTAAGAACTCTACAAGTCCAGCAGACTTTGATACTTTTGTTCACTCAGAACTCTTCTCGAGTAGTGTAGATTTGGGAGTGCTACTAAGTTGCATTTAGCATAAGTTTCTTTAAGAACTTAGTAGCTGTGCAAGATACTTTTGTTTTTTGGTCTTTTTCAACTCTTGCGTATGTTTTTCTTTCTTGTGTATTGCTTGTGTACTTTGTGTATTGAATTTGGGCTTCTGATATAGGAGCTTAAGATTTCTTTTCGTTTGAAATCTCTCATTTTCTTCAATTTCTGCCCGTTACTTCATAATGTAGAGCTGTTGAATATTATATTCATTTAGCTCATTAATACTCTGACGAGGTATTAATTGACCTGCAAATACTGTCCAAAAAGGTGTTTTCTTTTTTCTTAGGACAAGACATGACAATCGTAGGTTTCTACCAACTTTCATAGAGGCGTTTGGTCTTCCATAGACATATGGCTGATAGGACACAATCTTCTGACTTTACTACCTTGAAAGTCTTCTCTCTGTTGCATAGCACGCTTTTATCAGTCCTTTGATATTTCTAACTTTAAGCTCTTGGCAGAGGTTTATCTGACACATTGATGCAGATTATTCTTCTCAATGAAGTTGCTTCTATCTTTTAGAACATGGGAAGAATCATCAGATAATTTAGGATTTGATCTTAGAGTTGCTTATATATTTCTTGCTTTTGCTTAACTCTACGATTTTCCTTGCTACAGTGACTGCTATGTGATAAGACAATTTACTTTGAGATTGTAGAGTTTTATTCTACGGCTACTCTGTTGGTCGTACAGTCCGTTCTACGATCGCTTGTTTCTTGGTCGTAGAGTATGTTCCTTTGCTTTGACCAAATCGTAGAGTCTTCCTGGTACGGAATCATAGAGTCCATTCTACGAACAGATTAAATCGATTAGTCTTCTTTGTGCGGAGTCGTAGAGATCATTCTACGAATAGACTGAATCGTTGAGTCTTCTTTGTGCGGAGTCGTAGAATCCATTCTACGAACAAACTGAATCGTTAAGTCTTCTTTGTGTGGAGTCGTAGAGTCCATTTACGATCAGATTGACTAAAGAGATATAACACAAGATCAACCTAACAGATTTGATATTTTCATAAACTAAGTCTGTGAACATAACATGGGACTTTACAACTCAATACATTTACATCCAAAAGATCAACCTAACAGATTTGATCTTATCTAACTAAGTCCTTGTACATCATGAACAATCAAAGGACTTTACAATTCTATTATTGAATGCATTTATCACCTTAATTCTTATCATCAAATCAAACATGCAATGTTCAACACATTATATATATATATATATATATATATATATATATATATATATATATATACACTATCAAAATTATTTGTACTAATATCAATTGTTAATTTAATAAAGTTATACATTTTTATTATAATTAAAATTATTTCACTAGTTATGGAATTAATCCATAATTAACTTAACACTTTTAATGTAACGAATCACTATTTTAAAATAATTAATATTTATAAATTAATTATTTTAAATAATTCATTTGAATGATGTAATTAATATAAATTAATGTAATAAAAGTATATCTATTATTATATAATTTTTTGCAATTTATATGTATATATATTATATACGTATTACCTTCATATTTATATATTGTAATTTTTTTCATAATTAACAATATATAAATATAATGTTAACTATTACATATATTAAAAATATATGTACCTCATAAACCATATCTCCATAATAAATATTTAATTTTTGTTTCACTTAGCGTAATATTAATTATTAGGCCATATTTCGTGTTACGTTTAATTATCGTAACACACATACATTTTCTCATTTAATTAAATAATTTTTTTTTATCTAATTAACTAAAATATATTAATCCACTAATTAATATTTAATGAATTGATTAATCCACTCACGAATTTCAATTCATCATCTTTGCATTGTCACATAAGGCTTAATACTCAAGCTATATTGTCTCATAATACTAGTTTTAATAATACAGATGAATTTACACAAATTAATCCTTTCATCATCTCATTTTCGTTGCTCAATTAATGTAAACCATTAATTTTAATAGCTTAAAATTATCCATCAAATTTATTCTTAGTCGCATTTAAATATTTCACATATATTTAATTACCACAAAAATCTATTTCAAATAAAATATTATTTTATTTATGAAAACTACAGTTGCAAATATCCTCGGATATTACAACTAATATTAATATAAATGGAGAAATAAATGACATTGACAATATTCGAGAATTTCATATCTTAATGACATGTCTATAAAACTTTTAAAACAAACGGAGCATAAATAATACAATATTGAATATAATAAATTGTACTTATTTTTTAGGCTGAGGGATCCCTAACACTCGATAGTGATTTCACTTATCGTGGTCAGTTTCAAAGCCACAAATTGCATATTTTCGTTAAGGTTTTGTACCCATAATTGTCTCAAATGCACTTTTTAATCTTGATTGCTTTTTTCGGCCCTTTGTTTGAGAAATAACTGGCGGCAAAAACTCATCTTCTTTGGCATCCTCCACTTCATGGTCATCATCATTATCGAAACCCATATCCTAAGGTGTACCTCCAAGCACGGGTTCAATGTCATCGTCTGCCAGTTCGCAATTATTCTCATCTGGATCAAACTACTTATCCAGGGATTTTCCTCGTGCATTCAGTTTAAGGACTGTTTTATAACCTCGGACTGAGCAAGCAGCTTTGCTCGCTAACTCCTAGTAATCACTCATCAAATGATTATAGCGCATTCCTTGATCTTGTTCAAAGTCAGTAGTCATTGGGGTAACGAGAAATTCTTTATCATTGTTCTTATTCGCATCTCTTGTCCACCAAGGAAGAAACATGTCATCTAGTATTCTGAAATACTTTTAAAAACGAAATATCTCAAGATGTGCCTGTATATTTCTCCAGAATATGAAAACATTTGGTAATTACATGTTACCGATCACAGCTGATGTTGACGACTTCTTTATATCTCCGGCCACTTTCAGTTGCATCTGCCCTATACACTGCATTGACCTTAATATCAATGACACACAGTTACTCACTTTATTCACGCTATACTTCATAGAATCGATGAGCTGGCATTAGAAACATCTAAACATCTATTTTGTGTAGATCTTTGCGAAATACACTTCTAAAGATGATCCACATATCATATTCCTTTTTTGATGTTTTGTTATGTAGTCGACCATCCTCTCTTTGACAAATTATTTTTCTATAGCCTTCTGACTCTACACTACAAATTATTTCATGCCTGTTGAAGCATTAACGTACTCATCAAAAAAATGGTTCAAGCCCTCGCTTCTATCGGTGATTATCATTCCCACAACAAAATATCTCTTTGTATACACACTAATCCATTTATCCCATACATCATACAAACTTATAAGCCAGTCATTGTTATACAATTCATAATTTCCAATTAAAATCTGGCAACGTTTTTCAAACTTATCGATGGACAATGAATTATATACACAATTGTTAAAATCATCTTTGAACGAGGGGTACTCAGCATAAGCATGATGCAATTTCACAGAAAATTTATTACTAATATGCTAAGAACATAAGACATGATGAGTGGAAGGGAGTACCGTAGCAATAACA
This sequence comes from Hedera helix, assembly GCA_947179155.2. NCBI lineage: Eukaryota > Viridiplantae > Streptophyta > Magnoliopsida > Apiales > Araliaceae > Hedera > Hedera helix. The sequence continues at coordinate 5,311,248 of OX359275.1, read as the reverse complement.
TTACTTATGGTTTTATCTTGGTCAGTGATAATAGCTATAAATGCCTTGTAGTCTATGGCTTCGAGCCAAGTCTCCAATACCCAAACAAAAGTGTCATCTATCTCGTCCCTTAACAATGCAAATCCAAACAATATAGATTGATAATGGTGGTTGACCCCGGTTAATGGAACAAATGACATGTCATACTTATTTGTCTTTACTTCGTGTCAAATGTGACAAAATCTTCGAACCATTGATACATAAACCTTGATCGGGAGTCAACCCACAAAATGCACGCTATGCAATTATTTTCACCAGGTTTGACACGGAAAAAAAATTACTCGCACTTCCGGATGCAAGTTTTTTCAAATAATTCATAGCAGCTTGTGCATCATTTTTATCTTTCGAATCATGCCTTAAATCTCTCACCACATTATAAATATTTGCATCAGAGAAAGTAACATTTTGTATCCCTCCACCCATTGTGCTCAAAACATTCAGCATCCTACTAGGCCAAATTCTAGACTTATTTAAAGTGTCAATTAATTATCTTGCAACTGAAGTAATATTCATGTGTGTCTCAATCAAATCTACCTTGTTATGGGTCACCAATTGATGATTGTGCTACAATTCAATGGTAGAAATATGCTAATTGTCTTCTTTCTTATTACGGACAACATATATTTTAGCTTTGCATAATGTCCGCCCTATAAAGTCTCTATGTCTACTAATTTCATTACTACCATCTTCATCATCTGATAAAGTCTTTACAACAGTTGGTGTACGGGTTTTTTTACATAAATACAACTTAGAGGACACATCATTCGTACTAGCACGTTTATGACTTGCTGCCATTGTAATCTCAAATCAATTTTTTATAGCATAGGCTCTATAAAAAATTTCAGCTTCTTCCAACTTACAGAACAATTGACCAACGTATGAAACCATTTTAAATTTACTACTTGCAACTTCACTTACAAACTCGGATGTATTTGTACAATCTAAACTAGCATCAGAATCTGAAGAACTAGATAAATAGATTACGCGTAGACTTTTTTTTTTTGCCATTTTGAAATACTTACCTAGATTAAGAAGAACTTATGAAATTGAATCCCTTGAGCACAGATTCAGCTTAAAGTTAAGAGTGACGGTTGCCGTGTGCGACGAGTTATGAGGAAGTAAAGAAAGATATTTGATAGAGAGGAGCAAGCTGGGAAAGGAATGCAATTAAAATGCTATAATTGCTAGCCGATTGTCTAGCCGCTTATCCTTGGAGTGGAAGGAGACTTGCCCAGCCGCTTACCCTTCATCTGGTATACATGAAAGTTGAGTGAGGGATACATATGTAATTAGCATTACAGATACAAAGAACAGTACCTGTCGCTCATCCTTGTTGTGGCAGGGCCCTCCCCTATCCAATCTCAGCCACTCGTTTTTTAGATGAACAGACAAGATTATGGTTGTAGAAATAGTAACCATAGCAAGCGTTTGCCACGGATAGAGTCCATGTAATGACCACGAATTCCATTAGACATTGTAATTATAATTAATATATAATTAGCAATGAATTTAAAATTTTTGTACTAATTAATGATGCATTAGATAATTAAATAAATGTATTTATGCATGTGTATATTTATTTAAAGAATGAAAGCAAAGTGTTTAATTAATTAAAGCAAATCTAATTGGATTATATTTTTAAATCCAAATGAGTATTAAACTAGGTCCAAGATATTAACCTAGTAGCCCATGTAATTGATTTAATTACTAGCCCATATAATTAATTAAACAAGCCTAATGCTTATTTTAATTAAAGGTAGCATAGTTATTTAAATGCTAGCCCAATGTGTTAATTAAATTGAGCCCAAACCAATTCAATGGATGAGCCCAATATATTTAATTCCTAATTCTAACATGGAGCCCAATAGAAAGTCAACAATTGGTCAACAATTGAACACATGTACATATATATATATATATATATATATATATATATATATATATATATAAATGCACATTAAAGCATGAAAAATAAATCAAAAACATGGCCAAAAATGGCCATGTTGGCCGGCCACTTGAGGGACCCATAAGGGGTTACTTGATTTGCTAGATTGCTTCTTTTACACACTAGATCAAAGTTGGTCAACAACCCTAGTCAATCAACTAGTCAATTAATTGGTCATTCAATGGAATAGTAATCCTAATTAACACTAAATTTACCAACATAGCTTGATTAAGTGAACTAATGCTTGGTTAGTGAATGGATATAAAGAAGACACTCCACACACTTGGTTTGGTTGTTAGTTCATTTGAAGCTTTGCTAGAAAGAAAAATAGAGAGCATTTGTGAGCATTTGAGAGAAAACACCTAAGTGTTGAGAAAAAAGCTAGAGCTAGTGCTTGGTGGATGTCTAATAACCTCATAACATACTTTGGTAGGAGAAGAAGAAGAGCATCCAAGACTTCAAGGTTTAAAAGTGCTCTATCTCTTCTTAAATTTTATTTTTGTAATCTAGAATGATTTTGAACGGTTAAAATCTATTTTTAACCGATCAAAACTCATTTTGTTAGTCTAGAAATATTTAACTATGTAATATATGTATATTCATAGCTCTATGTGTTTATAGCATGATTTGGTATGTGGAAAATGCATAAAAGTTGTAGAAATGTTCATAACACCTTTTACCGGTCAAACCCTAACGATACATGTTGTGTTTGATGTTGTATTTTGAAATGTACAAATCGAAAATTTAATTTTTATGGCTAGAAAGCTAGGTCTATGAGTTTTAAATAAAAACCCTTTTTGAAAATTTCAAAAATATTGAATAACAAAGAAGTTATAGCTTTTACCGAAAATGATTTCGTTTTTAAACCCTAAGTGGTTCGATCCATAAATTTCATGTAAAACGTTTTTAAAAAGACGATCGAACCATGGAATATTGTAAAACAAGAAGTTAGAAACACATCAACACTGATTTGGTGTTATTTGGAAGTGTAGATTTCATATTTTTCAATGTTTGATCAAAGAGTATCAAAACTGTCAAAAAAATCAAAAAGTTGCAACATTCTGCAGTACAGCGCCGGGGCTGTTTTCAAAAAAATAATAAAATCCGAACCGGGTCGGTTCGGGTCAGAAAATGAAAAATATTTCAAAAATCATTTTAGTATTTTTGGACTTAATAAATATATTTTTAAATATATAAATAATTGATTTAATGATTTAAAGTTGTATAAATATTATTATTGAAGTAATAATATAATAAAGGTAATAAAATATTATTAAATAAATAATAATATTAGAAAATTATTAAAATCTTATTAAGTGCATAATAATATTTTAAAGTTAATAAAATATTATTAAATGAGTAATAATATTAGATAATTAATAAAATATTATTAAATGATTAATAATATTAGATACTTAATAATAATAAAATATTATTAAATGATTAATAATATTAGATACTTAATAAAATATTATTAAACAATTAATAATATTAGAAGTCGAATAAAATATTATTAAATGATTAATAATATTAGATAATTAATAAAATATTATTAAATAATTAATAATATTAGTTAATCTTAAAAGATTTATAAGATATTATTAAATGATGGTTAATACTACAATGTTAATAAAATATTATTAAATTGTTAATAATATTAGACGATTGCATTAAACTATATTAAATAGTTAATATAGGTTCTTTGTGTTTGAAATATTATCAGGTAGTGATAATATTTTCTAAGTGTTTAATTACCCATAAATAATAAATTATGTGGTTTGTAAGAGTTATAAAGGTCATCATACCTACGTGTATATGAAACTAATGTAAAGAACAACGTGATTAAATTGTTAGGTCTATTCAAAGGAAATTAGTTGAATTTGTTAGTTGTACGTCGCAAACAAGGCAAGTTTCCTTTAACCCTAACTTGTATTTATTATTGCAAGTTTCTCTAACCCTACTCAATTACTATTGAACAAGTTTCTATACTTGTAATTATTGTCAGAGCTTGAAGTGGTTTAATTATTTAAAATTATCTCACATCCATATTGTTTATAAAATCGCACTTAGTGCATTTGAAGCTTATTAGTTCTTGATTCATGAATTGTATTAAAAATGTCTAAAGCTAATAGTTCAGTTAGACATTGCGTTTCTAAATTTAATAACTTGAATACCTTTAAAAGCTTATCCAAACCATTGTTGGGTGCGGATTTCTTATATTAAGTCTGAGAATTGAACAACCTTAAATTAAGAGATTTTGTGTCGGGAAACCGACTTTGGCGCCAGTTGACTAAATGTAATGCATATACAGCGGGTTGAATAGGCTGACCCCCTTGAAAATCAAAACTACTAAAAGGGTCAGAGGAAACTCTATTATACCCTCCTTAGTTCAGGGTCCTTAGTGGTCACTCAGCATTTTAAGATTCAAATATTCTGTTTAATAAAATTTGAGTCTTGTTTCATTCGCAATTGTTATATCTATTGTTTAACTATTGATGATATTTCACATTCATTCATGATATAATAAATCTTTATAATCGTTCTTAACTTGCTGAGCAAACTAGTTGCTCATTCTTGCTATATCATGAACCATTTTTCAGATAAACTTGACTGCTCAAAGAAGGATAAGGGAAAAAGAAAAGTCAGAGCTTAAGTTAGCTTATGCATGTTAATTAGATGTTTAAATATGTATTTACTGTTGATAAATCTTTTGTAATTCTTTATAGTAGGAACTGTTTATGTTAAGGTTAATAGACCCTGGTATTGTAACCTTTTTGTAAGGAACCAATATGTATTATTCCGCTAAGTTTAAATGCAATGTATATATTTAATTACTAGTAATGTATTGATCAGTGAGAACCAAACCCGAGGTTATGGAAACCGGATTTGGGGTCATCACAGGTTGGTATCAGAGCTGTAGGTTAGAAATGTTAGGATTTGCGAAACCTAAGTTATAACCTTAGTATTAAACTCATATCGAGTGCGTTAGGAGATGAATCGAGGAGATTCATCATATTGTGTATTTTTAGAGGTGGATTGAGAAAATCCATCGAGCCGAGATGTACATGATAAAATATCATTTCATTTTATCAATGAATATATTTTATTATTGTGCTGACATGTGTTATTTTCATGATATAAGATGGCAGAGATCGGGCAGTCGAGTCACACTGTTGAGGAGGATTACATTGACATTCATATGGATACTGCACAGCCGCTGGTGGATGCGCCTGTTGAGGAGCCGGAGTCAGATCCCGATGAGGGAGATCGCGTAGAGCCCGTCTGGGGCAATGTGATGAGGTCTTACAGTGAGGATGAGGCAGAGTCTGATGAGTCTGAGGAGGAGGAGTTAGCTGATGGCATGGGTACTACTGCCGCTGACATCATAGAGGGATTGACTACTAGGAACGAGGAGCTGGAGGCAAGGGTCCAGCATTTAGAGGAGCAAAATTTGACCCACCAGCATATGGAGGATCGGTACAAGGATGCAGCTTACCAGTTCTCTGGCGAGAACACAGAGCTGAAAGAGAGGATTGTAGGACTGGAGGATCAGGTACAGGGGTACGAGGATTTGATGGAGCACTTTGCAGTGCTAACTCATCAGCTCGTAGATCAGGATGTGGAGCTGCAAGCTAAGTTGGCAGTGGCTGAGACTAGGTTAGTCGAGGCTGAGCTGAAGGTTCAGCAGGTTCAGGCAGAGAAAGCCGCCATCCGTGCACACTGGCAGGAGGCGATAGAGGACAGAATGGAGATGGAAACACAGCGGAATGCCGCTCATGGTCAGATGATAGAGCTGGAAGAGGAGATTCGTGAGAAGCGGGTTAGGACGGATAAACTTAGCTATGTCTATCGATCGTCATATGGTAGACTTCAGAGCAGGGTGCACTACTACCCAGCTGAGGAGGGCCAGTCTATACACACCATCAGCAGGAATGTGGTGATGGCCATCGAGGATGAGGAGTATGATGATGCGATCCGTAGGGGGGTGCGTAACCAGTAGTATTATTTGTTTTCTAATTATGTATGTAAATAGATGCAGTAGAACCCAATTTTTGTTTTATTAGAGGGTTAATATGTCACTAAATCCCAACTTTAGGAAGTTGTAGGATATATCAGATCCCATCTTTTGTAGCTTCTCAGGGATAGAAGCATTTATAGCAGTATGCTTTCGATGTAAAGTGTCATGCACTACTATTTTAGCATATGAATATAAATGCAGTCAAATTTATGTGTATATGTGTGTTGAGATAATTACTTGTATTTTAGCTAAACGTTGTCTAAGTTATAAAACAATGAGACGAAAAAGATGAAACAAGTATAATAATGTAAATTTTTGTTTATAACAGAAAATGCCGCCACATAGACAACCACCAAGGAACCAGGGGGTAGAAGAGTCAGTTAACAACGACGAAGGGGGACACAACATAGACCCAATGCAGAACTTCGTCGACATGCTAGCTGAGGCAATGCAAAACCGCCACCCAGTAGTAGCAAATTCGCCACCACCACCAAATCAATTGGCAAATTTCAAAGAATTTAAAGCGGTAGGACCGCCAGAGTTTAGGGGAACGTCAGACCCGATAGAAGCCCAGTCATGGATAAAGGAAATAGAAAAAGCGTTCATTATCGCGAGAGTAACTAAGGAGCAAAAGACAATCTTTGCTACCTATATGATGAAAGGAGAAGCCAATTTCTGGTGGGAAGCCAACCAGAATAGGGCTGGCGATGGTGTAGTGCCATGGACAAGATTTAAGGAAATATTCGACGAGAATTATTTCCCGAAGAGTATGAAAAGTAGGATAGAAGTGAAATTTCTAGAACTGAAGCAGGAGAACATGTCGGTACCGGAGTACGCGGCAAAATTCAATGAGCTGGCCAGGTTCGCTCCACATCAGGTGGACACGGAGGAATGCAAGGCCAGGAGGTTTGAAAACGGATTGAGACCTTGGATATTCAACAAGGTAGCAATACTGCAGATTGACTCATTCTCAACTTTGCTATAGAAGTCAATCATTACGGAATGAGGAAGTGATGCGTTAACCAAGTATAATCAAGAAAGGAATAAGAAGAGAAGTGAAGGGGGAAGCAAAAACAGTAACAGTGGGGGTAATAACAATAACAACAACAAGCGTAAATGAGACAACAACAACGACAAGAGCTCGGGGAATCAACAAGGGAATATTCAGAAGAAGACGGCATACAATATATGTGGAAAGAATCATTTAGGAGAATGCAAGAAAGGAAAGAATACGTGTTATAACTGCGATCAGGTAGGACATATTTCTCCAAATTGTCCCCTCCCAAAGAAAGTGAGATACTTTTCCTGCGGAGCTTCTGACCACATGATAAAGGATTGCCCAAAAAGGAAAACTGATGGGGGTAGCGGCTACAAGGGCAATAACAGCAAATTGGCTATCGGGGGACCGGTACCACAAAACAAGTCGACAGCACGGACTTTCAATATGACGGTGCAAGATGCTGTAGAGTCAAAAGACGCGGTGTCAGGTATTATTCCGATCAATAATATAAATGCATATGTATTGTTTGATTCGGGTGCTACCTGTTCATTTGTGTCTGATGATTTCGCTAGACGGTTAGAATTGCCTAGAGAAAAACTAGAAAACTCAATGAACATAGAAGTTGCTAATAAAGAAGTGATTCTTGTAGAGTACATACATAGAAATTGTTGTGCTGAAATCAGGGGTCAGAAGTTAAATGTAAATCTAATTCCGATACGTTTGGGGGAGTTTGATGTAATACTTGGGATGGATTGATTGTTTAGCCATGGAGCGATAATTGATTGTCAGAAGAAGTGCATACACCTTAAGACACCCAACAAGTCTAAGGTCGTATTTTATGGCAGCAAGTTGTCAAGACAGTCTTCTTATCTGACAATGATGCAGGCCAAGAAATTATTGAGGAAAGGTTGCGTACGGTATTTGGCTCATGTGGTGGATACACAAATGGTGAGCCCCGAGATGGAGCAAATACCAGTAGTTAGGGAGTTCATGGACGTTTTTCCAGATGTACTGTCAAGTTTACCGCCGGACAGGGAGATATAATTTGTGATTGACTTAATACTGAGGACCGCACCATATAGGATGGCTCCAGTAGAAATGAAGGAGTTGATGGTTCAACTGCAGGAGTTGTTGGATAATAAGTACATTTAGTCAAGTGTTTCTCCATAGGGGGCACCTGTGTTGTTTGTAAAGAAGAAAGATGGATCGATGAGACTGTGTATGGATTATGGGGAGCTAAATAAGGTAACAATTAAGAACAAGTATCTGTTGCCACAAATTAACGATCTTTTTGATCAATTGAAAGGGGCAAAGTACTTTTCAAAGATTGACTTAAGGACCGGTTATCATCAGTTGAAAGTCAGGAAGGAGGACGTACCCAAGACGGCATTCAGAACTCGATATGGGCATTATGAGTTTCTGGTGATGTCGTTTGGACTAACGAATGCGCCAGCCGCATTTATGGACATGATAAACAGAATATTCAAGCAATACTAGGATAAATTTGTAGTCATGTTCATTGACGATATTTTGGTTTACTCTAAAACAGAGGAGGAGCATGTTGAACACCTAAGATTGTCGTTGAAGATTTTACGGAAGGAGCGGTTATATGCAAAATTTTCAAAGTGTGAATTCTGGTTGGAGAAAGTTCAATTTTTAGGTCATGTTACTGACAAAGAGGGAGTTTCAGTTGATCCAGCGAAGGTTGAATCGGTGATGAATTGGGAACAACCAAGGACGCCGATGGAAGTAAGAAGTTTCTTAGGGTTAGGGGGTTACTATCAAAGATTCATTCAGGATTTTTCAAGGATAGCAACACCGTTGACTAACTTAACAAGAAAGACGGTGAAATATGTATGGACGAAGAAGTGTGAGGAAAGTTTTCAGGAGTTAAAGAAAAGACTTAGTGAAGCACCTGTATTAACCTTACTGGACGATACGGGAGGTTTTACGGTCTACAGTGATGCATCGCACAAGGGACTTGGCTATGTGTTTATGCAAAACGGCAAAGTCGTTGCGTATGCGTCCAAACAATTAAAAGATTATGAGAAGGGATACCCTACCCACGACTTAGAGTTGGCAGCGGTAGTGTTTCCCTTAAAATTTGGAGGCATTATTTGTATGGAGAGAAATGTGAGATATTCACAGACCATAAGTGTTTGAAATATATCTTCACACAGAAGGAGTTAAATATGAGGCAACGAAGATGGTTAGAGTTGATCAAAGACTACGATTGTGAAATTCTATACCATCCCGGCAAGGCCAACGTAGTAGCAGATGCTCTAAGTAGAAAAAGCAGGGAGAAATTGTTCATATTGACAGATCAAGAACAATTAGTTCAAGAGATAACTCGAATGGAGTTGGAGGTGAGAACTCCGAATGAATTAATAGAAGTGGAGGTGGAGGCGAACCTAACCTTATTAGATAGGGTAAAAGAGGCTCAAGACAAAGATGAGGAATGTGACAGAATCAGAAAGAGGATGACCGATGGGGAAGAGGTCAAGTTTAAAATGGATAGCATGGGATTGCTAAGATTTGAAAATCGTGTTTGGGTACCACTATTGCCTGAATTACGAGAAGAAATTTTGCAAGAGGCCCACAGTACGAGATACTCGATACATCCGAGGAGTACGAAGATGTATCAAGATCTACGTCAGCATTTTTGGTGGCCGAATTTAAAAAGGGAGGTTGCAGAATGTGTCAGCCGATGCCTAACTTGTCAGAGGGTAAAGGCCAAACATCAGAGACCAAGTGGATTATTACAGCCGTTAGAAATTCCTGAGTGGAAATGGGAGCATATCACAATGGATTTTGTGGTAGGATTTCCAGCAACACGGAAAGGATATGACGCAATATGGGTGATTGTGGATCGACAAACAAAGTCAGCGCATTTTTTGTCGATCAAGATTAAGTTCAGTTTGGATCAGTTGGCTAAACTGTACATCAAGGAAATAGTTTCAAGACATGGAGTGTCGGTATCGATTGTGTCAGACAGATATCCGCGCTTTACGTTAAAATTTTGGAGGAGTCTTCAGGAAAGATTGGGGACACAGCTGAGAATGAGTATCGTGTATCATCCGCAGACCGATGGACAAAGTGAGAGAACAATTCAGACATTAGAAGATATGCTCAGGGCCTGTGTGATGGATTTCAAGGGCAGTTAGGAAGACCATCTATCGTTAGTGGAATTTGCATATAATAATAGTTATCATGCGAGCATAGGAATGCCGCCTTATGAAGCCTTATATGGAAGGAGATGTAGAACGCCTCTATGTTGGGATGAGGTAGGAGAACGTCGACTGTTGGGGCCGAAATTGGTTCAACAGACAGTGGAGATTATCAAGGTAATAAGAGCTCGGTTAGTAGTAGCTCAAGACCGTCAGAAGAAATATGCAGATCTACATCGACATAAGCGAGACTTCGAAGTGGGGAGTTTTGTGTTCATGAAGGTATCTCCCTGGAAGGGGAAGATCCGATTTGAAAAGAAAGGGAAGCTGAGTCCGAGGTTCATAGGACCGTTCGAAATATTAAAGAGAGTGGGTGAAGTGGCGTACGAGGTAGCTTTACCTCCTGAACTGAAGCATATTCACAATGTGTTTCACATGTCAGTGTTGCGATCATACAAACCAGACTACAAGCATGTCATATCCTATGAGCCGATACAAGTCGAAAAAGATCTATCGTATGAGGAAATTCATGTTCAGATATTAGATAGGAAATAGCAGCAATTACGGAATAAGGTTATACATTCTGTCAAAATGCTCTAGAGGAACCACAACACTGAGGAAGCTACGTGGGAGCTTGAAGAAAAGATGAGAACTAACTATCCAAATCTTTTTTAGTAGTTAAATTTGTAATTCTGGGAACGGAATTCTTATAAGGGGGGAGAATGTAATGACCACGAATATCATTAGACATTGTAATTATAATTAATATATAATTAGCAATGAATTTAAAATTTTTGTACTAATTAATGGTGCATTAGATAATTAAATAGATGTACTTATGCATGTGTATATTTATTTAAAGAATGAAAGCAAAATGTTTAATTAATTAAAGCAAATCTAATTGGATTATATTTTTAAATCCAAATGAGTATTAAACTAGGTCTAAGATATTAACCTAGTAGCCCATGTAATTGATTTAATTACTAGCCCATATAATTAATTAAACAAGCCCAATGCTTATTTTAATTAAATGTAGCATAATTATTTAAATGCTAGCCCAATGTGTTAATTAAATTGAGCTCAAACCAATTCAATGGATGAGCCCAATATATTTAATTCCTAATTCTAACATGGAGCCCAATAAGAAGTCAAAATTGATCAACAATTGAACACATGTATATATATATATATATATATATGTGTGTGTGTGTGTGTGTGTGTGTGTGTGTGTGTGTGTGTGTGTGTATAAATGCACATTAAAGCATGAAAAATAAATCAAAAACATGGCCAAAAATGGCCATGTTGGTCGGCCACTTGAGGGACCTACAAGGGGTTGCTTGATTTGTTAGATTGCTTCTTTTACACACTAAATCAAAGTTGGCCAACAACCCTAGTCAATCAATTTGTCATTCAATGGAATAGTAATCCTAATTAACACTAAATTTACCAATATAGCTTGATTAAGTGAATTAATGCTTGGTTAGTGAATGGCTATAAAGAAGACACTCCACACACTTGGTTTAGTTGTTAGTTCATTTGAAGCTTTGCTAGAAAGAAAAATAAAGAGCATTTGTGAGCATTTGAGAGAAAACACCTCAGTGTTGAGAGAAAAAGCTAGAGTTAGTGCTTGGTGGATGTCCAATAACCTCATAACATACTTTGGTAGGAGAAGAAGAAGAACATCCAAGACCTCAAGGTTTAAAAGTGCTCTATCTCTTCTTAAATTTTATTTTTGTAATCTAGAATGATTTTGAACGGTTAAAATCTATTTTTAACCGATCAAAACTCATTTTGCTAGTCTAGAAGTATTTAACTATGTAATATATGTATATTCATAGCTCTATGTGTTTATAACATGATTTGGTATATGAAAAATGTATAAAAGTTCTAGAAATGTTCATAACACCTTTTACCGGTAAAACCCTAACGATACATGTTGTGTTTGATATTGTATTTTGAAATGTACAAATCGAAAAATTTGATTTTTATGGCTTGAAAGCTAGGTCTATGAGTTTTAAATAAAAACCCTTTTTGAAACTTTCAAAAATATTGAATAACAAAGAAGTTATAGCTTTTACCGAAAAGGATGTCATTTTTAAACCCTAAGTAGTTCGATCCGTAAATTTCGTGTAAAACGTTTTCAAAAAGACGATCGAACCATGGAATATTGTAAAACAAGAAGTTAGGAACACATCAACACTAATTTGGTGTTATTTGGATGTGTAGATTTTATTTTATCAATATTTGATCAAAGAGTATCAAAACTGTCAAAAAAATCAAAAAGTGACAACATTCTGTAGTACAACGCCAGAGCGTCGTATTATAGTGTTAATCACTGTGCCGCGACGGAGTGCACTGTTCTCAGAAAAATAATAAAATCCGAACCGGGTCAGGTCGGGCCGGGTCAGTCAGGTCGTTTCGGGTCAGAAAATGAAAAATGTTCCAAAAATTATTTTAGTATTTTTGGACTTAATAAATATATTTTTAAATATATAAATAATTGATTTAATGATTTAAAGTTGTATAAATATTATTATTGAAGTAATAATATAATAAAGGTAATAAAATATTATTAAATGAATAATAATATTAGAAAATTATTAAAATCTTATTAAGTGCATAATAATATTTTAAAGTTAATAAAATATTATTAAATGAGTAATAATATTAGATAATTAATAAAATATTATTAAATGATTAATAATATTAAATACTTAATAAAATATTATTAAATGATTAATAATATTAAATAATTAATAAAATATTATTAAATGATTAATAATATTAGAAGTCTAATAAAATATTATTAAATGATTAATAATATTAGATAATTAATAAAATATTATTAAATAATTAATAATATTAGTTAATCTTAAAAGATTTATAAGGTATTATTAAATGATGAATAATACTACAATGCTAATAAAATATTATTAAATTGTTAATAATATTAGACGATTGCATGAACTACATTAAATAGTTAATATAGGTTCTTTGTGTTTGAAATATTATCAAGTAGTGATAATATTTCCTAAGTGTTTAATTACTCATAAATAATAAATTATGTGGTTTGTAAGAGTTATAAAGATCATCATACCTACGTGTATATGATACTAATTTAAAGATTAACGTGATTAAATTGTTAGGTCTATTCAAAGGGAATTTGTTGAATTTGTTAGTTGTACGTCGCAAACAAGGCAAGTTTCCTTTAACCCTAACTTGTATTTATTATTGCAAGTTTCTCTAACCCTACTCAATTATTATTGAATAAGTTTCTATACTTGTAATTATTGTCAAAGCTTGAAGTGATTTAATTATTTAAAATTATCTCACATCCATATTGTTTATAAAATCGCACTTAGTGCATTTAAAGCTTATTAGTTCTTGATTCATGAACTGTATTAAAAATGTCTAAAGCTAATAGTTTAGTTAGACATTGCGTTTTTATATTCAATAACTTGAATACCTTTAAAAGCTTATCCAAACTATTGTTGGGTGCGAATTTCTTATATTAAGTCTGAGAATTGAACAACCCTAAATTAAGGGATTTTGTGTCAGGAAACCGACTTTGGTGCCAGTTGACTAAATGTAATGCATATACAGCGGGTTGAATAGGTTGATCCCTTGAAAACCAAAACTACTAAAAGGGTCAGAGAAAACTCTATTATACCCTCGTTTGTTCAGGGTCCTTAGTGGTCACTCAGCATTTTAAGATTCAAATATTCTGTTTAATAAAATTTGAGTATTGTTTCATTCACAATTGTTATATCTATTGTTGAAACCATTGATGATATTTCTCATTCATTCATGATATAATAAATCTCTATGATCGTTCTTAACTTGTTGAGCAAACTGTTGGGTGTCAAACCGTGCGTATGACAAATCAACACTTACACGCAAGTGCACGTGGTCAACAAGTAAGATAAAGTAAGTAAAGTATCGTTCTCACGAGGACTATGGTTAGCTATTACACTATCATGCAGTAGTTTTATAACTATTTTGGTTTCTTTAAACAGTGGTCAAGTAAATTAAGTAATTGTGAATTAAATCTAAGTTGTGAAAATTAAAGACAAATAATTAATAAACGATTTAAGCAGACAAATGAGGCATGGGATTATAACTTCACCTAGGGTGTCATTCAACTGTGCTACTTCCTGTTAAACCTAACTGATTATTTCGGATTGTTAGTCGAAAACACGAAACTAAAGTATGACCAACTCTCGTTGCATCATACCCATATCCAACCCAGATCCGACCCAAAGGGCAACAGAACGGGAAAGAACACCCAAGTTAATTAAATCACTATATGTCTATGTGACCTAGGGAAAAACGGGTTTAAGCACAGGTTTTCAAAAGACTACGTGCGGTGCTTCGGTATATGTTTATCCTTAGCACTAATCATGCAATCCAACGTCATGTGAAATCATGAACACAAGCTAACATGGTCGGTTCTAAACTCACACTCCTCATCTCGGTTCCGTGTGAGTTAACATGGTAAATGATGATCAAGCATTTAAACGATTAAGATAAACCACATTAGACAATCCATACATAATCATTTAGCCAAAACAAGGAAGCATACAAATTGAACTAAACCTTAGGTTTCATTATATTCCCATAAGAGAAGTTAGTTCATAATAGAAATAATAACCATCATCCACATATGTTCATACATTGAAGCTACAAATGAAAAGAAAGAGAAAACAAAGTTAAGAAATGCAAAGCTCGGTTTCTCTTCTTCAAATTCGGAGTTACAAGGTTGACACAATGCTTCAAACTTCCAATGCCCAGCTCTAAGTTATACTACTCTAGCTAAATCACAAGGAACAAGAGAGAACAAAGACAACAAAGAATGGAAATGAACAATGCACTCTCTCTTCTTCCTTTTGACCTAGCTTTTCTATCTATTATCTTCTATATGTGGCCTTGGACTGATACTACTGGTATATATAGCCTCAAGCTGCTCTCTCGCGATCACTGTAGCATGAAGCAACATGATTGGCCCGTTTAAAATAAGTCAGCTCAGAATTTGGTGCGAAGGACCGGCGCAATTGCGCCGTGATTGTACTGAAATGGGGCGCAGCTGCGCCTCACGGCAGTCAAAGACTCAGCAGAGGTGCTGCGCAGCTGCGCAGAAAATGTGAAGGAATGCGGCGCAGCTGCGCCGTGCACCAGTCAGGCAGCCTGAAGAGCTACTGCGCAGCTGCGCAATGTTTATGAAGGATTGCGGCGCAGCTGCGCCGTGCACCAGTCTTGGAATCTGTGCCATCTTTTCTGCTGCATCCGATCATCGCGCATATCACTCCCGCATTGAACAACTTTTGTCCCAAAAACTGCAATTCTTCCTCCCCGCACAAGATCTAGACCGAAACACGCGCGGTTTGTCCCCAAAAAGACGGAAAATGCCAATAAAGTGCTAAGGAGCATGAAACCTACAAAAGAGACATAAAAGCATGAAAAGTAATAAAAACTAATGAGAATAAGCGAAAGTTAAAGCAAGTTGGCATCGAAATAGTAGGTATAAAACCTACTTATCACAAACTAATTGTTCATTCTTGCTATATCATGAACCATTTTTCAGATAAACCTGACTGCTCAAAGAAGGATAAGGGAAAAGGAAAAGTCAGAGCTTAAGTTAGCTTATACATGCTAATTAGATGTTTAAATATGTATTTACTGTTAATAAATCTTTTGTAATTCCTTATAATATGAACTGTTTATGTTAAGGTTAATAGACCCTGATATTGTTTTGTAAGGAACCAATATGTATTATTCCACTAAGTTTAAATGCAATGTATGTTTTTAATTATTAGTAATGTATTGATCAGTGAGAACCAAATGCGAGGTTATGGAACCTGAATTTGGGGTTGTCACAGTCCTTATATATATATATATATATATATATATATATATATATATATATATATATATATATATAGCTGTTGATGTTGCTCCAGGTTTCATTTGATGCCGACAATAATCAAAGTCGCCCATCTCAGATAACCGATCTATTCATCATCAACAGTCGCGTTCTTCTTCTTGCTAATATTTATATACTCCCTCCGTCTCATGATAAAAGTCGTTATTGACTTTTTGCGTATATAATAACAAATAGGATGAAATGATAAAATTGTTCATATTTAAATTCTCATTTAATTGCATAATTTTTTACACATGACTAGAGATACTCCTTAAATATGCATAGAGAATAGAAATATGACAATTAATACTAATGATATTATAAGTAAATTATTTATAAAAAATAAATTATTTATGATAAATAGACATTTAACTTAAAACTATCTAAAATAATAATAAAAAAATTTATCCAAAGACGGAGGAAATATATAATTTTCTACGAATAATTAATGCTATACAACATAATGTGTTTGTATTACTCATTGGTAAATTTAAAAAAATTACTATTTTTACAAGTAAAAATGATTCACATAAATAATAATTAATAAATAAGTCTAGTGAAAAAATATCATATTTTACTTATAAAAATATAATTCCCAAGTTAAATATGTCCAACTACATCTATTATTTTAACTTTTGTGGGCATGTTGCTTATTATTTTTTGGGCCAGTGGTTTCATACCATGAATATGAATATATGGTTTTGGGTTGGGTTATTTTTGCATATCATTGTAGTATTTTTTCCCCTATATATGTCTACCAATGAAAAATAATTAGGCCTGGTTTTTCTTTCCCTAGGTGGGCTGGGCATGCAGATTGTGAATGGCTGTGCAAAGTGAGGTGCGGTGCACATTCGAGGCCTAACGTATGCAACAGGGCATGCCGGACGTGCTTCGTGAGGTGCAAGTGTGTCCCTCCCGGTACTTAAGGAAACAGAAAGGCCTGTGGAAAGTGCTACACTGACATGACCACTAATTGCAACAAGACCAAATGCCCTTAACCAACCTTCTATAATCATACACGTGACTAGTCTATAATAATGTCCGTCGGTGAATTATATATACATACAGCCGGTGAATTATTTTTTGCTTCAAGTCTAGAAGACTGACAAACGTAAATTCGGGAAATTGGAAAAAAACTAATCAGCAGACCAGAATTCAAAGTCAAAGTCAAAATGATATAGCTGAAGTTCCATCTTTTAAAATGTAAAACGTGCAACACGAACAAAAACCCAACGGATGGGAAACCCAACCATTGAGAGCCTAACTGTGCCTTGCTCCTCCGGATTATTCATCTTCAAATGGTGATTGTATTTCACATACTATTTTCTAGAATGAACATGATTTCTATCCGCCTACTTAGTGGAGTTATATCTATCACCTTCCTCCTGAACTTGACCATCTGCAGCAACAGAGTTCCATAAACATCAACGAAATCATAAACTCACAATTTAAAACAGCAAAAAAGTCTCACCAGCAAGCTTAACGCCTATGTTTGCTTGAGCATCGGCGTCAGAGTTAGAGCCCTGAAAACGAAAGAAAATGTTTCAAAGACCAAAAACAGGAAATTACAAAAAAGAAAAAGAGACTATAAAACCTACCCTCAGGACATGACTGATCTGGAAAGAGAGAAACTTATCCTTCAGTTTCTTAGCCTCCTCATACCACCGGGAGATGTTCTGGTTTCTAACCCTCCATAGACCTTGAATCTATTCCATTAAAGTAATTGATAGCTCAGAGAAATAGATAGCAAATACTAAATAAACACAATAGGAGGCCAGAACTAGCATGGGGAGTTGCAATGGTATTGTACGACTTTAAGCACGGTTGTCACGAAGAAAAACTAAAGTCACAAGTATTGTCTAGCTAAAGTCAGGGATAGAAAACAAAACATAAGAAACAACAAAAATAAAATATAAACAGAAGCAAAAAATTGCAACTCACAAGTATGGTTTGGCAATGATCCTTCTCTTTAGTTGAGGAGCTAATGTATTCAAAGACATTATATTGGTATTGTAGCTGTAAGTTCTATTATACAGTTATAACAGTTCCTTGCTCCCAAGACAAGAACTCACTTACAGTTAGATTCATGCTGCACTTCGTTTATCATAGAAAGGATCCTAACATTTCCTCTACAAAACTTACATTAGCTTGATTATCAAAGTGAAATAATCAACATAACAGAATTAAGTGGAAAAAGTTAAATACTCTGAGAAATTAAAACTTTGGTCAAAGAAGGCAGAACTTGTATGTCAAATAATATTTTTAATTGCAATATACGCTCTTATACATATCCCATTAGCAAACATTATTGATAAAAGGCATCCTTAACTAAAGAAAACATGAGAAGCACTGATTGGAGACAAAGTAACATATTGACAACCAGCTAAACACTAGAACTCGAAAGAAATGCGGATCTTCTTTCACAATAATATAGGCTAGATATCCATCATCTAAGCTCAAGTAACAAATTCAGCAAACATAGTATTTGTGCTACATAAAGTTATTAGAAATTATTTGTTTATTTTAAATCCAGAAAACAATTTATTTGTAGATAAACCTTTTGTCAGTAGTGATTACAAAGTAAACTTTCGAATCAATAGGAAATAACAAAATAGACATAACAATAAGGAACACACCTGCATACAGACAAGTTTGGAATCGCCCAAAACACGAATACTTGTATACCCTTTTTCAAGTGCATATCGCAACCCTAAAATCATGGCTCGATATTCAGCAACATTATTGGTTGCTATACCCAATCCTTCACGCAATCTACAGATCTATACAAACAAATATTGGAGATACAAGATATGGAAGTAAAAATAAAAGGACAAACAAATTCCAAATGAGAGGGATGTTTACCAGACTTCCGTCATCAGCTCGCAGAACAACTCCTGCCCCAGCTCTTCCAGGATTTCCTTTAGAAGCACCATCAAATTCGAGTATACAAGAGGGCTAAATAAACACAAATATCACGTTTTCATTGCGACATAATTTATAAGAATTAGAATGCAAACATTTAAATTTTTGGAACTTAAAAGAAACATCACTATTTTAATTTTTTTCCTTGTGGATAAACCCTTGGCCACTATCCTCTTTTGGTGTGCATAATCCCCTGGCTCAAAAGCACCCCCATGGAGTTTTGAACGCATAACCAATACCTCAAATGAAGTACTTATCATGTTGTTCCCTACCACTGGATCAGCCCCAGTTAATAGAACATCACTTCAAATTTGTAGATTTGTCTGTCAACTCTATTTCAATAATTTATTTTAGAAACTTTTGTAGTTGGCGTCTTTCTCAACTAGAGAAGCAGAATCCCCAGTAGTTTCACAGTGGGTGTGGGGCAGTGGGGCTGCCCATGTTTGAGAGATTTCGTCAACTACAACCAAATAAAATGTTAAGAGTAGGGAGACACAAGTATTTCAAACCATTACCAAGAAGATTAAAGAAATGATAAATATTTAAGGATATATAAGGAATTACCACAACTAGAACCACTTACACCAGAAATTACAGCTTCGATCTCTAGATGATGGTCTAACTTGACATTTTTCCTGGGATCATTTGAAAGAGATTTAGACTCAGGTGCTACCTGCCAAGTTAAATGCAGATAAACAAACGACGTCAAAATCAAGTAAGTTACACCCTGCAGGACAACCAATCTCACAGAAAACTATGTTAAGTACCAATGATCTCATTACCAAACCCTCATATTTTATAAAAAGGCTATAGCTTAGTTCATGACATCCGTTTTCTCTTTTTAACAAATGAAACCAAAAAGACAGAATATTGGAACTAAAAACCTTAGGGATGCCCCTACTTTTCTTGTAATCTTATTATCTTCATTGAGAAATAAATTAAAAGGAAAATCTGTAATGTGTACCAATGTATATTACTCTCCCTAATCCAGAATAGACTACTATTTTCTGTTGAATAAAAAAAATTATAATGCCTACACCTAGAATATAATATGTGATTATATTAAATAGACCAAATTCAATCAAGGTTATAATCTTTTCTATTCAACAGGAAAGAGTAGTCTATTTTGGATTTGGGAGAGTAACATATATTGGAATATAAATTTTGATTGATGTGTAAAAAAATATGAAATTTACTATAAACACTTTCGTAGGATTCTACGGAGTTTTTAAAATCATCCACTACCCTAAAATGCACATATATATGCCAAAAACTGCACTCTGCTCTAAATCCAATGTATCCAATTAAGGTTTCATGTTTATAGTATTAATGACGTCTATATCCAAATCTAATATGTTTTCCAACCTCCCACTCCACCCCAAACATAGAATTAGGAAAATAACACAGCCTCAATGCTTAATACAGATTGTATCAGTTTCAGAAGCATGTGAATGAAATTAACGAAAACGTTTTAAATGATTACAGAAACAAAAAGTGCTCATCTATAGCTGCAAACGTTCAGTATTTTAAAATCATAACCAGACAACCTGAGACCTGAGTAGCAAAAAAGTGAATCCACTTGCAAACCATTCATCATGTACCAAAATGGCATATCAATAGAAAAATTGAACTTGCAAGTCACTTCCTCAGATCAGTGACATTATATTCTCCAAAAAGTTCTAGGTGGATGACGCTCCTAAATGAGGTTAGAACATAGAAAACAACACATGCAATCGGTGTAAAAAGTATGCATCGGTTGTAGAGTTCAAGTGAAGTAGATGCAGTGAGATCTTTCCTTCCTTTTCTAGTTTGTTTCTATGTTTTTGTTTCCCCCCTAATGAGAGGTCCAAACTCCACAAATTGACATATAAAAGTCACCAGCAAGTCCTTCAGACAGAGTCTACTTCAATTTCAAACTGAGCATACTTCCAGAAACTGAGAGAAAAATATACTAATTTCAATCTTTATACATGTAAAAAATCTGCTTAAACATCTCACCTGAAACGAGCAAGGCAAAAGATTGCCAAAGAGTTCCTCCGTTAGATCCGCAGCTCTGATGGAATAAAGAGCATTCTTAAGCCCGCGAGAGAGAAGATATTCTACTGTGTCATTAGGCATAGAGTACCCTTTGTACACACTGACAGGAGGATCACATATCTATCAGAAAAAGAAAATCCAATCAATGGTGAAGTCCGTTGCAAATCATCTTACCCAATAAAAAGTAATAAAAAAAGATACTCTTCCTATGTACCTTTCCCCTTCCCCACCCAAAAAAGAAAAGAAAAGAAAAGAAAAATGTCTCCCAAAAGCTTTTCCATAATATTATGGACATGGAAGATGCAATATAGGACTGATGAGTGATGGTCTTCGCCAAATCAATGCAATGAGAAAATTAAAAAAATGCACAGAGAAAACCAAATCAAAACTACTGCCAAGCACATAAAGAGACAGAATTGAGAAGATAAAAGCCAAATATAGGGTAAGATAATAATCACCGAGGATCCAACTTGAGCCCGACAATCAATTAAACTCTTGTAAACACCAACTAAATCCCCTTTCCGGACAACAAAAAACGAGTCCTCTTCTTTCATCGGCACAGGCTTTGGTTTTCCATCTACCTTTTTCTTCGAAGGAGACTTAATTCCACTGGCCTTTCGAGTAGAGTAGCACTGAACAAGAAATCTCGACGACGGAAATTTCAAATTAAGGGTTTTTACAGCATCACATTCAAAACTCCTCCTCCATGAGAGAGATGAAAAGCTACAAACTGAGCTTCTAAGGAGAAAGCGGCTAGTCCTTGAAAACAAGCCGTACATTAGAGAGTAGTTTTCCCCAAATTCTCCAGATATCTGACACAGCAACTCCAACTCCTAAATTAGGATGAAACTCTTGATACTGTAATGATTCTCAGGGTTCAACCGAATATATTGAATTTATAGGGTCTAATTAGGTATGCAATCAAAATACAGGGATTTATCGCAGATAAAATATGAGCGTGGTGAAAAGGGGAGTGAAGGAAAATTAGTAGCCAGTAAAAATTAAATATAAATGGGAATAATCATATATATATATATATATATATATATATATACATTCTCATTTTTGATAAAAGGTCTTATTTTAAAGATAATATATATCTACGGTTAGGGGTGAGCATGATGCGGTTTGATGCGATTTGAAATCCAAACCGCATATGAAACCGCTTAGGTGCGATTTGAAAAATTCAAAATCGCACATGAAACCGCTTGTGATTGGTGCGGTGCGGTTTGGAACCGTGCAGTGCGGTTTTATTTGGCGCGATTTCGGTTTCAAAATCAATTAAAACAATTAAATTTTATGCAATTTAAATTAACAATTTAGTATCACAGAATATTAAATACCACTTTAATAACACATACAACCTTACTGATAATATTTTGTCTAAACAAAAACAAAATAGAAGTTACATGAGTGATTCTACTCACATATGAAAATTCTAAATAAAAATAAAAATAGATTAATTGAAGGTGGCTTCCATAATAATGCTTCTTGATATGGTCCATGTTGAAAATGGTCAAACAACGAAAATAAAAATAAAAAATGGTGCGGTGTGATTTTTCCATGTGCGGTTTTGCCCAAAAATCAAACCCGGCAAATTCGGTTTTTCAACCCACCTAAAACTGTCACATACGCCGAAACCGTTGGTGCGATTTGTGCGTTTTTTTGTGCAGTTTTGGGGCTAAATCGGTTTCTTGCTCACCCCTATCTACGGTTACTCTTCAACGAATTGAGAAATATCAATCAAAGACGAACCGACTTTAGCGACGGACGAACGGTCGCTAAAGTTTTAAGGATTAAGGCGCCTAGGCGTTGTAACATGAAGAAGAAAGGGCGCCTAACTGTCCTAACGGTTACAATGCCTAGGCACCTTTCTTTTTCATGTTATAGCGCTTAGTCGTCCTAATATTTAAAGTTGTAGTGACAGTTCGTCCGTCACTAAAACCGATTCGTCTTTGGTTCGTTTTTTTCGATTCGTTGAATAGTCTAACTCTCTCTCTCTCTCTCTCTCTCTCTCTCTATATATATATATATATATATATATATATATATATATAGACACACACACACATTCTTCTCCTCTTCTCACCCAAAAAAAGTCTTATTTTAAAAAATTTACACGAAAAGAGAATAATTGTATAAATATTCCTCTGTTTTTTAATTTTTACGTTCCTTCTTTATTAAACATTAGTAAATAGATAAATTTAAAAAAAAATAGTGCTTGTTGATAGAGGACAGAGGACACTATCAGTTAAAAGTAATTTTAGTTATATAGTTTTTCTTAAAAAAATCAATGTTTTTTTATATTAGAGCAAGTAAATGCAGGAAAAAAAAATTATGCGTAACAAATATTTGAAAAAGTAATTATTTATTGATTTGGAGTGTATGCAAACACCTCCGTATAAAACACCTTGAACTTTATCTGAACGCGAAGACTGATTTGAGTTTAGGATAAAGATAATTGCCAAAAATTCTTATCATCAACATTTGACGCTACAAAATCACTCTGCAGATTTTAGAAGAGGCTAGATACATACATACATACATACAGTCATGGGCATCCCATGACAACAGGTTTCCTCATACACTACTATCATCTTTCCTCGTTCTAGTTTTACTGCCTAAAAGCAAACCTACTTTGATAGTGTTCTCAAACACTTGCCAAGAAGGGGAAACTTGGCCCTTTGAGTTTTAAGCAATTGTCATTCATTTGCCATGGGAGTCCATGACAACTCAACCAACATCTAGTTCAAGCAATGTAAAATCAGGCCTTCAATCCTCTTTAGAGTCAAATAACCCATCATTCTATGACCAATTCAAAAAAGGATCATCACTCGCTCCACACAATGGTTGTTCCCAAACTCCTCCTCAAACTTTATAAACGAGAAGAGAAAAAACAAAAGATAGGAACAGAAATTAGCAAACTTTTAACCATAACACTTCCAAAGTTTCCACTTGGGAAAAACGAAAAAATATTATTATTTGTCTCTAACAGTTCTCTTGGTATGACTTTAGCAAGTCTACACTCCATACTTGTAGTTAGAATGATAACACTCCTATCTGACGCACCATCCTTCATCAGCTATGTTCTTTCACAGCTATATCAACCTTTGGTCCATATTTGGAGAATACATCCGTAAGCACAGCCTTCTCTTTTATTTTTAACCTGCAACAAAATGTCAACAAGCTCAAAATAATAATAATACAGAAAGATAAGACTAATAACTACGTAGTAAATCAACTGAACATTGCAAATACTGAATATACAGCCCATGCATGGCCTACCTATTTGCAGATCCCAGGATGTTCAGTTTTGTAGCCTTCTCCCTTTTCTTTTTAACCATGAGCTTTTTCTTTTTCACCCAACTTTTCTCTTGTTGCTTCGAGGATAGTGAATTGGTCAAGGACTCTTCTTTTAGTACCCTGCTATCATCCCCACTGGGCTCCAATATACTGAATGTTTCCAAATTTTCTCCCTTATCCTCCCTCACTGTTGATTCATGCTCATCATCTTCACTGTCATATTCTTCAGAGACAGTTTCCCCTCCTGAATTAAAGGTGGGATTTTCCATGTTAGAATCAGCATCTAGGTCACTTTCCACACTAGTTTCTGCTACATGAGAGGCATGATCGATATCAACCAACTTTTCAGAAGCAGGTTTTGGAGAGCTTGAATTCATCATCTCATATTTTATCTGCTTCTGAATCTTACCAAAAGCTATACTTTGTCTTGAAAAGATCTGTATGAACCTTCCACAATAGCAATACCATCTTGTTAGTTTTAATTATAGTGCAAAACTTGAAAAAACTCTTTATCAGGTCCCGAGATTGTCCCCATATCAAGAAGCAATCTTAATATGAATCTAATAGTTTATAAGCATGCAAACTTCACAATTTGAATAAACAATCATTTTGTATGTTGACATGTAACTGCTATGCTCTACTATCTCACCATTCACAGAAGAAAAAATAAAATATATATATATATATATATAGAGAGAGAGAGAGAGAGAGAGAGAAACATCATTCATGTTCTTTTCAAAAGTTATGGTATACCTATTTGCTTCATCCTTAGACTTGAAATAAACGAAGGCAATTCCCTTGCAGATGGGCTCCCTGGTCTTCTTGTTTCCAGAAACAAGTGGAACTATATTAATTATTCCCTGAACTCCTTTAAAAGCCTGTTGCAGATCTCTGTGGATGTTCTTTTTCTTAGGGAGGTTGACCAAACGTACAGGAATTCCACTCGGAACAGCTTCAGGTACTACAAAACTCAAGTACATTATTTATTGAATCAGCCTTAAGCCGACAAATAAGTCAATTAATAATGGTAGCTCCAGAAGAATTTACTGCTAATCTAAGAATCACTAAGAAAAGTATATATGCATGGTGGGTATCAATTTTATGATATCTCTAACTAGATTTCGTCTACAAAAATCCATAAAAAATATACCGGTATCACAAATCCAGAACATATCATACTAGCTGTTAAAAGACAGAAAGCGTAAAAGTAAAATTAAAATAAGGGGTACATGACGACATCCACAAAATTTAAATGTATCTATACAGCTATGGTAGTATCAGTATGTATCAGGTCTCAACTCTCAAAAAATTATGGTCCTCATACTAAGCAAGATATTTGGCATATTAGGTGTGTTCTACAATATTTGCAAAAGGATGTGACTATTTGTACTAATTTATTACAACTGTAGACTATTTTAAGACATTATTCCTTTGTAATATACTAAACTTTTCTCCGTAAAGAGAGAGACTGGATCTGACCATGCACTTAGTCATTTATCCAGCTAGAAAACTACGAACACAAGCTTACTTATTTTCAGCAAACATATTTTAGTTGGACTGCTCATAAAGAAATACTCTCTTGAGTATATTTCCACTTATCCAGTGGTAATTGAATACATCAAGCAGCATACAAAACAAATTCCCTAGCTCAGGAGTTTTACATAAGAAGTAGTAATAGTGATTAAACAGCCAAAGCCTCAAGTCTCAACTATGATGCTCATTGCTCAATAGACATCCTGGAAAACCATTAACAAATAAATAATATATTCAGACACTTCAGTCAATAACAATAATGTTCGCTTTCCCGGTATTTGTAAATAGTAGGAAATCGACATAGTGAGAGCTTAAATGCTGAGAATCAGTAGCTGTACTTGTACAATGCCAAACCTTATCCTTTGACAATCATAATAAGGAAGAATTACAGATAGCAGTTCTCAGCAGCACACAAAAATGTTCAAAAGAGCAATGTCGCATATAATGTCCAAATAAAAAAACCAACCCGAACATAATATCTAATCCATCAATCGACGCACATGTATAACTAACCTTTCTGTTTCTGAAGTTGTTCCTTCTTGGAATTGGTGTTTTGAGGATTATTCTTAAGCTTATTAATATTGGCAAGCTGAGCCAGCCTACTCTGCTCCATTTCTTCGGCCAATTTGTCCTCAACGGAAGTATCATACTCTTTACCTTCACCAAACCCACTTGGCTTGTTTTCAAGCCACTTCTTCATATTCCTTATAGGAACAATGATATCTTCTTCATCATCGTCATCGGCATCTTCCTCTTCCAGTTCTTCTTCATAATCATGATCATCTAAATCTAAATTCTCCATTCCCAAGAGAATATCGCTAACTTTCCTTGGACTCTTTATGGCAAAAGCACATGAACCGTTACGAATTTGGCCAAGAACAGTACAAAATCCGAGTTGGGTCACTCTGTTTGAGCAAAAAAAGAGGTGGGTTTGATAGCGTGAGGTGGGATTTTCAGGGATGTTATTACACGGTGGTGGTAATCCTCTAACTCCGAGGCTAAGCATTGCCGGGACTCCAATTTGGTCTAGCTCAACCCTGAAAATACTATGCGAATTTTATAGTAATGGGGACTTGGGGGTTTATCGTTATAGGTTTTCTTGAGGAGTGTTCAATTTTTGAAGGAAGTTGCAGATAGCTCATCAGAAAGTGATATTGTCAGGGTTTCATTTTGACAATGTCGAGATAGATTGACAATGTCAAGATAGACAGACAAAGAAATGTGAGAAATCCAATTTTATTGGGCTTTCTGATGGGTTGCTAAAGATTATTGACCCAACATCCAGCTGATAATGAGTTGGGCTGGTTGACATGGGTTAGACTGGACAATTTCAATCTTATTTTTTAAGAACAGTATTAATTTGTTATGGTACCCATTAATTTTTTTTATAAAGAATGTTGCAACTGAGTTTTGGTCTTTTGTAAAAAGTAACTTAAAATATATTTGGGCTTTTGTGTAAAGGAATATGACCATTTTGACATAAATAAATTGACACCAAGGATTTGCCTTCCTCTTTAGAAATTTGTTTATTGATACTATATGTCACTCCTTCCCATTTCTGAACCGCTCCACTAGGGGTACACCGTACACTACTCAGTCCATGAGATCAAATTTGGTAGTTTGGGCCTGGCCTCCTGGAACGATATTCTCCAATTCACGGCACTGCGCCTCCACAAACAACATTATTAAGTTGTAATTAATCCTTTTTATGCAAGAAAAAAAGAAGAAGAAAATATTCCATTACAATATTTTTTTTGCACTCGACATTAAAATAGAAGGCCTCATTTTTTTTTATTTGATGTTTTTCTAAAATAAAAATGATGAAGACAGTATAGATGTTAGTATTATTATATATTATACCGAATTGAAATAAGGAGCATGCAACAACACGCAAACTTGAACATCAAACAAGGCAATATAATGACCTACCCCTCAACAAGTTTTCGCATTGTTCAAACTTATTTATAAAAAAAACTTGTAATGAATAAATGGAATGGGGCCATAGCTCCATAGAACTTGGCATTAGGTATATGTACCTGTCGGTCATTGTCTAGTCGATTGACACTACTATATATATATATATATGTATATATATATATGTATGTATGTATGGTTGTTATGAATTTTCTTCTTAATCTTACATCGTTTACATGATAATCTATGAGTGCAAATTGAAAGCAACTTTTTCTCAACCGCCAATAGAAGTAGCACCTGAGACAACTCGTCAGAAGGAGTAACGATTAGGGACAATTACTTGCTTACCCTCTCAACTGTTACTCCTACTAACGACCACTGCCTGCACTACTTTCATCATCGCCGTACAAAATTAATTGTTGTTTAAACGACGTTGTTTCCAGGACACTACTCCTACTGTTGGCTAATACTATATGACATCGTATTATCTTTTCCTCTCTAGCCGCTAATAGGAGTAGTGGCTGGAATATTGATCTAAACAACATCGTTTTCAGGCTGCTACTCCTATGAGCGACTGGGACTATCGACGTCGTTTTGTCGATTTTAAACCGATCATATAATATTATATAATCAAACAGAAAAATGAAAATTTTAAAGATATAAGTCAATTACTCGGTTATATGTTATATCTAGCTATTTTTTTTCTCTTAATTATATTTGTTTTTGAATCATTCCATATATATATATATATATATATATATATATATATATATATATATATATATATATATATATATATATATATATATACCCTAGTTTGGGTTATGTGTTTAGTTGTTGGTATTATAAGGAGTTAAGGACTTAATTCTTCCTCTTTTTGTTGGAAAGGGGAGGCCATAAGTAAGCCCTAGCTAAATACCACTAATAACATAATTAGTTCATACAGTCTTCACCCAGTAATGCTAAGATCTGACATTAATTAACTTTAATATAATTTATTACAAAATCATAATAATGTCATAAATTAACAAGATCAATAGCACTGTTCTCCTTGTTGGACATGCATTTAGCTAAAGTTTAGGTATACGGAATTCCCTCACTCAAAATGCAGTCGTCTTTTATTTTTTTGAGCTGCTGGTCAACTGACTTGCAGTAGTAATTAAGATTAAATACTACTTTCTCTTTTTTATTATATAAGTCGTTTAAGACATGATCACACATATTAAAAGTATTAATACTAATGTTAAATAATTAATATTAATTTAAAATTCTAATTAATTACTCTTTCTTCTCTCTCTATTAATTACTTCATCTTTAAGAGTAAAATAAAAAATATTTATAAAATAACTTATATTTAAAAAAAAAACTTTTAAACCAACTTATATAATTAAAATGAAATGAAATGAAATAGTACTCCCCAGTGAATTAGACATGGGGGAGACATAGAGGAGGAGTTCCCACGGGTTGTCACTTATACCAACGTTATAGATATGGCCCAATTAATTCAACACTCTTTAAAATCCAAATTTAATTTTTACAGCTGCAGGACTATCAAGAGGACAAAGGTGTTAATGCAAATGACAGCTTTACTATTCTACATAGTTTTTTGAATGGGTTAGTTTAGTCCAAACATAATTTCCTTGAGGTCACTGATTAAGATTGCACAACCAATTTGGCATTTCAAACCCTAAATAATTAATAGCTGGATTCATTAAGAACCGTTGAAATAGTCATTTGAAAATCGTATTGGAGGTGCTTGATGTATTTGATGGTCACTTGACAAGACATTAATTGGTCCAAGAGCCAAAAATGTTTTTTATACAAGCCTTGGTAACAATAATTTACCTGAAATCTAATGATTTTATGAGTCTTAACCTTCAAGATTCAAGGCAAGACATCATTAACAAAAATCAAATATGTTAATCAGTTGATCTATGTAATGTATGTTGCTTACATTATTTGCATCATACATATAAGAAATGATTGATTGCGGTATTAAAATGAGAGTATTATGTTTCACATGCACTCCATCAGTTTCAAAATAAATAAATAATTTGGTTTTCATTTAATTAATTTGAGATATTTTTAAATCCAGAATTAATACGAATTCATATAATTTTAGATAATACAATTACAAAGAAGCTAAAACAAGTATTATTAATCACAAACTTTATTATTTTCAAAAGTTAAAAGAGAAATGAATTACATCAACATTAAATTTAAAAATATTTCATACTAATTTTCAAAAGTTAAATTTGATCTTATTTTTTGAAATAGTATATATGTTAATAAAGTTGGTCTCTCCCTATGATCAACCGGATGAATTCAAAAATTTCTCCTTAATTCAGCTTGCTCAATAGAAGAGATAATAAATTGAAAAATAAGAAATAAATTTATGTGCAAGTGGGAGGCACCTTAAATCAAGGGAACTTTTATTTTCATAGTAATTTTTGTTGGTCCTATTTTTTTTTTTTATCTATAGCGACGTTTTTAAAATCGTCGTTATATACTTATGACTACATTTTACATGTTATAATTGTCGTTATAGACCTATTGCAACATTTTATATGTAAAAAGTATCGTCATAAGTTTATAACTACAATTTTAAAACTATCACTATAAATAAAAATTAAATTCACATATAAAAATAACAAAAATCACTGAAAAAATGTCAGTTTCCTAAATCAATTGGTCATGACTCATGATATATGTGTGTGGCAAATAATACAAGGCTGAAATAGGGAATAAAGTGCCGAAAATGATGTTCCACTACATTATTGTTGTTCAGGGGAGTAATTAAAAGGTTCTCAACTACTGAGGTTATGTGGTCGAGAAACCACTGGCATATATATATATATATATACGGCCCCTGTACGTGAACCTGTCCACAATAAAAGAAACAGAATACACACACACAAATATAATATATATGCCTTTCGTAGTCTTTCAAGGTGGACGTATCAGTGTGCTCTTAAACCTAGTGTAGAAATAATTAAGAGGCTACTGAATAAAATATGATACTCCCTCAGTGCCCTAAATGAAAGTGCGGTTTTACTTTATTTATTATTTTTTAAATTATTATTTTTTATTTATATGTATATTAATGTTTAATTATTTATAATCGACTTCAATATATTTTCTAACTTTTTTAAAAAATAAATTTTAAAGCTTATATATTATTAAAAAATAATAAATAACATTATTAATGTTCTATTTCATTTTGAGATAAATAAATAATAAAAAAGACAAAAAAAAAGAAGAAAAGAAAAAATAAAATCTTATACGAATATCTTCATCTAGTTAAAGGAGTTTGTATCCAAATTACTATATATTATATCGGATACATGAGTACGCGCGCACGCATATATATATATATATATATATATATGTACACTCATGCATCGAGTGCACTTAACTTGTATATTTGTGGTTTCAAGACAGAGGGGCACGCCAAACTACCTACAATATTATTCTTGGCCGTCCTCGATCGTTCTCTACTCTCTCTAATACTTATGTTAATTATCTATTTGTCTACTTCCTCCAATACTTATTTAATTACTTAATATATAAGAATCTACAGATCTACAGTCTACTATATACGGAGTATGGATAGATATTACATAAGTCTTCAGCATCAATTATATAATTAAAAATATAAACTTAATTTTACAAATTTTTTATTTAGTCTTTTTGTTTCCTACTACGTACTCGATCCTTTTGGTTGAAATTCCATATACATTAATTTTAAAACTATGATTTTTATACATGAAATTTTTTGTTTTTCCAAACATATTCTTAATATTTGGCAAAAGTATAAAGTAATGAATTTAGTGGCATGATAATATTCAATATATTTAAAATATTAATAATTACATGTTAAGAATTTCACGTGTTATCCTATAACTTAAAATAAAAATATATATTTTTAATTTAGGAACAAAACCGAAATGTATTTGTAATTATGGAATGGATCAAAACCTTTAGAGATGATAAAAACTCACTAAATTTTTGCCACTTGCATTTCACTATAACGTAAAATTAAAATTTAGAACAGAGCATAATTGGTAAAATATGAAGTGTATTTATAATATTTTTAAATTAATTATATTTTTCTTTATTGAATGACAGGGATGGCATCCATATTCAATAATCGAGCATGAAACTGTCCCACATCTGGGGGCACTTTCCTATGGTGGCTTTGCATCTAATGCTATGACCTTATTTCTCTAGTACAAATTGTTGTGCTGGTAAGAAGGGCACCACCAGCAATCTCACTGTCTCATTGCTTCAATTCTTGAGTTTTCCATGTTAACCTTTCCACTTGCTTTTGGTGTGGATATTACCGAAAAAAGATTCGATTTTTTTTTTTTAAACTTTTTGGGATATAATTATTTGGACTTGAATATTATACAGTCAATTTTATTTTTAATTCTGATTTGATGTTGATTGTTTTTATTGGACTCGGGGTCATGATTTGGTCTGTCCACTTCCACACAATTTTAGAAGGCTTGGGATAGCTAATGTCCATATTATATTTGGATTGTGTTTCCTTATTTAAAGGTAATTTTGTGACACCCCCAAATCTGGGTCCACACAGCCTAAATTTGAGTTATCAAAAGATTACAACAAAATTATTACAAGGTAGAACAACGTTCAACAATACAGTGTACAATA
Source organism: Hedera helix (assembly GCA_947179155.2). NCBI lineage: Eukaryota > Viridiplantae > Streptophyta > Magnoliopsida > Apiales > Araliaceae > Hedera > Hedera helix. Next base: position 5,278,776 of record OX359275.1, on the reverse strand, counting down.
ATACACAACTAAGTCTTCACTATTATTATCACACTATTTTACAACACGTGAAGACTACGATATCTATCCATCGGACTCTCACTCCATTCCCCGGCTAGACTCAACTACGTTCTTATCTCCTGTTGAAAAACAATGGAACAAAAGAAAGGGTGAGCTCGAATAGTCCAGTAAAGAATATCATGACTAAGATAATGGCGAATAAATTATCATTAGCCTTCAACATTTGAGTTTTTGATAGAATACAATAGACTACAAGGTTTATATCAAAAACTGCTGTTAAATTTTTGAACAACGTTCAGATCAATAATAGCAGCGGAATGAGCAATCTATTAGAAAAATAATGCAGACTATAATGTCCACTCGCTTCTCTTTTTAGGAAAAACGTCATCAACTTTTATCATCTGAAATACCATTGTAGACACCCAAATTTTGCACTTCTCTACTAACCCTGGTAGGAGGGTAAGGTCGTGACTTGACCCGACATGCGAAAAGGAAGGTGGACCCCAACACGAAGCCACCCCAACGATTTACGGTCAAAGCCGCCACAACGAACAACGAGCATCAGGTTACTTGAGGCAAGACAAACAGTTGATCCAAAAGAACCTGATTTGATCACAAAAGACGACTAATGGCCACTACGCTTATGATGTTCGGGGGTCTCGCTCGCCGGTGAGCTGGCGGGGGTGGAAGGGGGCAGCGCCCCCTGGAAGCCAAGCACAAAGAGCAATTTATACATCAGGTAACAGCCTTCCAAAATAATGCAGCAGAAATTGACGATTTAAGACTTCGTGGCACAAAAATTGAGAAAAGCAAGCTGGGCAGCCGCAGGTGCACCTGCGGCCACCGACAAGTGTGACATTTGCACGGCTCGAGGAGACAACCCGGCAGCTGAGGGTTCGACGCGGGCGGCCACCGCAGGCAGCCGCAGATGCACCTGCGGCCAGCCGCAGTTGCACCTGCGGCTGCCCGTAATCACCTATACAATGCCATTTTTGATCTGCAGAAAGAAGAAGAAGAAAGAAAATTTTAGTTTTAGAGAGAGAGAGAGTGCGCGGGAGGAGAGAGAAAAGCTCGGGTCTTTGCTAGATTCAAGTGAAAAATCTATTTTCTTTTGCTAATTAGTCAAGTGTTCTTGTGGTGTCGTCCGATTCGTGAAATAAAAAGCTTTCGTTGATATTTCACAAGGTGAAAATGGTGCTCTCTTTGATTTTTTATTGCTCATATTGCTAGTACAATCTTGTGTTTTGGTTTGTTTAATGTAGTATGTTGTTATATTGATGATGATCCGTGGATTATGGGTTATTAGCGAGGGTTCCGTCGGAACGTAACTTCCTCCTAATGCCCCGATGACATCCGTACGGTGATATATTGTTTATTGTGGTAATGAATAGTTCGAATTGTTGGGTTTGCGATCGTTGAGTTGTGTAATGTAATAATAAGTCTATTACTGTTAGATTTGCCTTGGTATGGTTGTGCAGTGATTTGGGTAACTGTGAGCCTAAGGAGGAAATTCTCGTGATCAAATCCCGATGATGGACATTTTTGGTGTATGTAATCATTGTATAGGGTCCATGGTTGTATATATGTAATATCGGGCCTTAAAACGATACCAAACCGTGATCGGGTTAAGGCCCTGTAATAATAAAATATGTGATTGTGGGTGTTTGGGGTTATTTAGACGGCTCACATGCCCATGGATAGCCCCGACACGTTTTGAATGCTTATTTTGATTTACGTCACAAAAAACGATTTTCCAAAACAAGGCAACGATGAAGATCTTCTAAAAATGATCAAATCAGGATATTAGATTCACGAGGTTTAAAAATTAAGAGTTTTGGCGAACTTTGATCCTTGTTTGACGAAAAGGCTCCATTTGGTTTTGAACTGTCATAAAATATATTTTTCGTAAAAATAAATAAACGTTTTCATTAAACTTTGTGCATAGGGTTAAAGAGTTTCTAGAAGTTGCCTTCATTTTATTTGAATTTACTGTCAGAAGGCAATGTATAGTCTCGATTCCTATTTGACAAAAGTTTAAAAACTATTGTTTTCTAAAAATGACATCTAATAAAAACCCTCATCGTTTTCAGAATTAAAATCAATCTTCATTATAAAACGAAGCATTGTCATTTGGATCAAAAGACGTCTAAACACTTTCTCGATAAAACACATTTGCCATATAAATCAAAGCAATTTTTATGCAAAAATTCACCACAAACATTCATTTAGGCATACACGCACATATACGCGCATACCCATATTTTAGGATTTAAAAGGATAGGAAAACATCAAGATTGTGGTAACCGTGGTTCACGGAAGTCGGGGGGTGCCTAACACCTTCCCCTCGCTTAAGCAAGCCCCCGAACTCTATGAATCTCGGTTCGCGGACCAATTGAATCGGAGTCACATATGAGCCAGCGATTACAAAAAACAAATTCGGATGAGTTGGTACATCCATTTTAAATATACCAACTGGCGACTCTGGTCAATTGGCTCATTATAAAATCGACCTTTCGAAATCCCGTAGACACTTAAGCCGACCCTTTTCAAAAAATCACATATTAATCTAAAGGCTAAAATTGGAAAGGGCTTTTAATATAAAAAAAAAACGAAACGACGAAATCCCGGCGTCGACAACCATTAGTCAAGATAATACAAATTCATATTTTCTGGTCATAATCATGCAGATCAACAGTTCATCTTTGCACTACGGGCCAAAGACATTCAATATAACACCAACGGTCATGATTATACTAGATTCAGCCTTTGGTCATAATCATACCAAACAACAGTTCATCTTTGCACTACGGGCCAAAGATATTTAATATAACACCAACGGTCATGATTATACAAGATTCAGCCTTTGGTCATAATTATACCAAACAACAGTTCATCTTTGCACTACGGGCCAAAGAGAACATTCACCACATGCCATAAAGACACTGAACAGATGTATCGCCTTTAACCTATTATATCGCCTTTAACCTATCATCTGTTCAACAATTATATCGCATCTGTGCCCCCGAACACAGATATTCACAACAACTTGATTTTGGATGATTAGAATGATATAAATGATGAACAGAAAAAACAGGATAAACAATAAGTATCAGAAGTTTACCTTATACAGATTCAAATAATGTCCAAATTGTCAACATGATGTGAAGTGAAATTCAAAAATGATATTCAAGATCCACAGTTCAGAATAACGGTTACAGTTCAATAAAAAGGTTTACGTAAATAGGAAGGTTCAATTGAAATGATGAAGTGCAACTATTATGGAACATATAACATTTTCAGGAACTATAGAAGCAATAGTTCCATAATAAGTTTCGATTTAGGTGTATGAAAGAAAATAATATTCCTTACCGTAGCAGGTTTAATTAACAAAAGGTGAAGAAAATTAATATCCCTTACCATAATAAGTTTGAATAATGGAAGATGAAAAAAATGGTATTCCTTATGAGTATAAAGGAAAATAATATCACTTATGAATATAAAAGAAAATGATATCACTTATGAATATAAAAGAAAATGATATTACAAATGAATATGGAATAAAAGTGTCATATGATAATTCGTGTAGACAAATTATTTTCACAAGAGACAAATACGAAATAAATGCAAGGGTTTATTCACCAACAGGCGGTAGTCCGCGCAGTAAGGTTATTCTCACAATTTAATAAAATTTGAATACGAAGAGTTATTCATCAAACATGTGGTAATCCGCGCCGTAAGTTTGATAATCCCTTACCGTAGTAAGTTTGAATAGTGGAAGATGAAAAAGATGGAATCCCTTACCTTAACACGTGACTGGATATTGATTTAAATGAACTTGATTAACTTGAACAGTACACGTACACTTATAGATCTTCACAAACACACAAGATGACTTAAGCACACTTCAAGAGAACTTACACAAGAAGTATTTAGAGAGTGAAAGAAAGAACAAGTAAGGAAGTTTATGAAAAATCCATAAGTTAAGGCCTTTATTTATAGCAAAAAATCTTATCATAACCAAGATTTTCTAATTTAATCCAAACCGTTCATTTCAATATAATGTTTAATCCATACCATTCATTTCATCTTTTAAGATTTCTTTAATCTAAACCATTCATTTAAAGATCATCTTTTAATCTATACCATCCATTTCAAATTTTATATTATCTTTAATCTATACCATTCATTTCATCTTTTAAGATTTCCTTAATCTAAACCATTCATTTAAAGATCATCTTTTAATCTACACCATCCATTTCAAATTCTATATTATCTTTAATCTATACCATTCATTTTATATCACCTAACTTTATATTATAAATAAATAACTTTATCAATTCAATTATTCAACAATAATTCACACTTATTCATTATTATGACTAATTGTTATAAATACAGTGTAGTTGACTCTCTGAGTTAGATATCAAATTAATTAATAATGAAATACAACAGTTTAATTAACATCATAATAGAGATAACAATAATGCAGAAAACATATAAAAGAAAGAATACATTACTGTATAATGACAATTATTGATTCAATAATTTGAATTACTGTGCATATGCTACTGTGACAATTATTATTTTAATATTATGAATTATTGTGCATGTGACAATAAAATCAAATATTATACGATAACCACTTTATCAGTTAAATAATACGAAATACTGTGCAATGTCGTGTGCTACTGTGCAATACCGTGTGCTACTGTGCAATACTGTATGTTACTATTCTTTTACTACTGGGTATTTTAACAATTAAAAGTGATAGTACCATTGACTATTTAAAAATTATTTATGTCATTTTTTACATCCGACAATTATTCGTTGTGGGGTCCACCAATGATTGGTTTGTACGGCGCCGTCGTACGAATATTCCCCGACAGAACGAATATTCCCCGACCAAACGAATATTGTCCGACATAATATAATTTACACATAACATCCTTAACTTTTAACTTTATCAATTTAACCACTTACTGTTTCATGAAAAAATATATATAAAGAAAAAATAAATTTTATATTTCATAAAATTCGGGGTCTTACAAGCTTGGTGGTTTAATTTGGGAAGGACTTAATCAATGCAGTCATAAGGTGATTTGGAAACATATATCTTAATTCTAATTGGACTACGGGGATCTTGGAATCTAAATAAGCAGCCATTAGCCAACAATTATGGTACACAATATTTTATTCACAGAATTCTATTCATTTCAGCATTATTTTGGTTCTCCATTGATAAATCTTTTGACCTGTACTTACTCTCACATTGTAGCATCCCTGGACGGCCCAAGAGCTAGTTTTGGGGTGGTTAACGGTTCTTCCCGAGTACATGTGTTCGTTCTTTTGGTGATTTTCAGCGGGCTCACAAAATCAGACGTTAACATTAGCACTAGAAGGAGGGCCTAGGATTCTGTTCGGGAGAAAATTATAATCCAGGAGTTTTGGTAGAGAGTTTTTGCTTGGTTCAGATTTTTCTTTGAAGTTCTACTACAATTCACAGTGGGAGTTATGGTGATTCTTGGTGATCAGTCGGTTGACCAAGTTGGTTTCTCAGCAGAACCTTCCTCACGTCTTACATGGGGTACATGGGGTTCACGTCGTACATATAAAAGAAAGAATACATTACTGTATAATGACAATTATTGATTCAATAATTTGAATTACTGTGCATATGCTACTGTGACAATTATTATTTTAATATTATGAATTATTGTGCATGTGACAATAAAATCAAATATTATACGATAACCACTTTATCAGTTTAATAATACAAAATACTGTGCAATGTCGTGTGCTACTGTGCAATACCGTGTGCTACTGTGCAATACCGTATGTTACTATTCTTTTACCACTGGGTATTTTAACAATTAAAAGTGATAGTACCATTGACCATTTAAAAATTATTTATGTCATTTTTTACATCTGACAATTGTTCGTTGTGGGGTCCACCAATGATTGGTTCGTACGGCGCCGTCGTACGAATATTCCCCGACAGAACGAATATTCCCCGACCAAACGAATATTGTCCGACATAATATAATTTACACATAACATCCTTAACTGTTAACTTTATCAATTTAACCACTTACTGTTTCATGAAAAAATATATATAAAGAAAAAATAAATTTTATATTTCATAAAATTCGGGGTCTTACAAGCTTGGTGGTTTAATTTGGGAAGGACTTAATAAATGCAGTCATAAGGTGATTTGGAAACATATATCTTAATTCTAATTGGACTCCGGGGATCTTGGAATCTAAATAAGCAGCCATTAGCCAACAATTATGGTACACAATATTTTATTCACAGAATTCTATTCATTTCAGCATTATTTTGGTTCTCTATTGATAAATCTTTTGACCTGTACTTACTCTCACATTGTAGCATCCCCGGACGGCCCAAGAGCTAGTTTTGGGGTGGTTAACGGTTCTTCCCGAGTACATGTGTTCGTTCTTTTGGTGATTTTCAGCGGGCTCACAAAATCAGACGTTAACATTAGCACTAGAAGGAGGGCCTAGGATTCTGTTCGGGAGAAAATTATAATCCAGGAGTTTTGGTAGAGAGTTTTTGCTTGGTTCAGATTTTTCTTTGAAGTTCTACTACAATTCACAGTGGGAGTTATGGTGATTCTTGGTGATCAGTCGGTTGAGCAAGTTGGTTTCTCAGCAGACCCTTCCTCACGTCGTACATGGGGTTCAATGAAAGATAGGTTAGGCCCGATAGGCTGGAGAACCAGTTCAATGGCTACACAACCGGTCTTGATTAGACGCAGCCTGTTCTTTTATTCTAATAGGGCGAATTCAGGTTCACACAGGAGCAATCAATGAGGGGGTCAGAGTTATCATGATTGTCGACGCCGGGAAAAGTCGTTTCGTTTTATAATAATATCCCTTTCCAATTTTAGCCCTTTGGATTAAGATGTGATTTTTTTGGAAAATGGTCGGCTTGAATGTCGACGGGGTTTGAAAGATCGATATTATGATGAGCCAATTGACCAAAGCCGCCAGTTGGTATATTTGAAATGGATGTACCAACTCATCCGAATTTTGTTTTCGTAATCGCTGGCTCATATGTGACTCCGAATTAATTGGTCTGCGAACCGAGATTCATAGAGTTCGGGGGCTTGCTTAAGCAAAGGGAAGGTGTTAGGCACCCCCCGACTTCCGTGAATCACGGTTACCGCTATCTTGATGTTTTCCTATCCTTTAAATCCTAAAATATATGTGTGCGCGTGTGTGCGTGTGTGTATGCGTATGTGCCTATGAAAATTGTCGGAATGCTTTGTTTTGAAAGTGCTTCAGAAATCTCGTTGACCCTATGCACGAAGGATTTGATTTAATCGAAGAGTTCATTTTTATTGTTTTTTGTTTCGATAATAAAATCGATGATATTTTGTAAAATATATTTTTCAAATCCTTCGTCAAATAGGAATAGAGCTCATCCGACACTTGCAATTTTATTTTAGCCTAAAGATGATCTAATATCCTAGTTTGATTGATTTTATGAAAATCTTCATCTTTTCATTCCAAAACCCTTTTTCCGTGTTGAAGAGAAAAATCAAGCATTAAAATGGCGTTAAGGCTATTCACGGGCATGTGAGCCATCCAAATAACCCCAAACGCCCACAATCGCACATTTCACTATCACGGGGCCTTAAACCCGATTTTCGACTCAATGTCATTTTAAGGCCCAAAATTTACATATTTACAATAAAGGCGCATCGCGATCGCTACATACGTAAAAACTATGAAATAAAGTAAAAGGATATCATCGGGAGGTTAGGAGGAGATTCCATCCACAATAAATCCTCCCTAACCGTCCCTAATCCACAGATCTACAATATAGATTGACTACATTGGATCTAACTTTAAAATAAACAAAATCAAAATATTTAATATCACAATACGCCAAATATTCGGATCTACAGTAGATCCACCCAACAAACACAATAAGAACGAAATAAAACTAGATCTACAAGATTTGCTATATAAAACACAACGACGCTATGAAACTCGGATTTTTTCACATTCCAAACGATGAAATAGACGCTTTAACACTTGTAAATCAAAATAGGACACAAGGATTGTACAAAAGAGGAAGAAATCTCACTTTTTATCATAAACCCGTGGGTTTCTCTCTCTCAATCTCGCTTTCTCTCTGTATATTTCCTCCATTTTTCTCCTCTTTTCTTCCTCGCGGATCCCCTCTTTCTTTTCCTCACGGATCCTCCCATTTTTTCTTTCTTTTTCTTGCCCCCCGTCGCCTTCTTTCTCTTTCGCGTTTCTATTTTTCTTCTTCCCCGCGTCTGATGAAGAAATGAAACTGGAAGAGGCGATTTAGAAACTCAGATCTTGGTCGCAGGTGCAGCTGCGGCCGGCTTCGGTGCTTCCTCAATTTTCGTGTACTGATGTCGGTCTTTCGTTTTTTCGCTGGAAGGCCCGTATTTTGCAATCTGAAAATTCCTGGGAAACGTGCCATATTGTTTTGGGATGCTAGTTCGGAGGGCTGCGACTTGATATCGAATTTGCTATTTGTGCTTGGCTTCCAAGGGGCGCTGCCCCCTTCCACCCCCGCCAACTCACCGGCGAGCTGGGCAGCCGCTCGCTCATCGGGGAGCGAGACCCCCGACCATCGTAAGCGTAGGGGCCATTAGTCGTCTTTTGTGATCAAATCAGGTTCTTCTGGATCAGCTGTTTGCCTCGCCTCAAGTAACCTGATGCTCGTTATTTGTTATGACAACTTTGACCGTAAGTCGTTGGGGTCCACCTTCATTTTCGCGTGTTGGGTCAAGTGACGATTTTGCCCTCCTGCCAGGGTTAGTAGAGAAGTGCAAAATTTGGGTGTTTGCAAAATTTGGGTGTCTACAATGATCAAAGGGAGATGATTAGAAAAAGGAAATATCAGGAAACAGAGGATGCAATGAAGGCCTTGAAGGTGCAACAATAATAGCTACATACGCTACTATAAGAGTTGAAGGGTGACGACGACCCCCAGACCATGACCAGGGGGTCTCAGGGGACTACTCCACAGAGCCGACATTAAAGAAGGTGTGTTAACGATCCCTCTACATCACAGTTGGAAGGTCAATCCAGAGGCTGTCATGGAGTGATACAGCCGAACCAAAACCTACAAGAGGATAAAAGTCAGGCTTCACACCGGGACAAGGAATTAGCTCATTCGAACCCGACTTGACAAAGACGATACCGATCACCCCATACAGGACGCTATGACCGGGATCATGGTGATAAATGTCAGACTCGGTCACCGGGATATGATGAAGACCACAATAATTTAGGGCATGGTGATATAAAGCGAGCCTATTATGCAGGCTATGACAAAGATCGTTGTGATCGAATTCCAGAATAGGACAACTCAGATCCTGTCATGAAAAGGCTTGCTGAATTGAAACGACAATTGGCCGAAGTGAAAATAGGCCTGGAGCCAGTGGATAATAAATCTCCTTTTTCACTGGCTATCAATCAGGAGAAAGCTAACCCGAAGATGAAGCTATCACCTTTGGAGTTTTTTTATGGTACCGAGGATCCCTACGACTTCACCAACTATTATGAAATATTATGGGGTATTACAATCACTAAGATGCAGGGATGTGCAAGATCTTTGTGACCACATTAAAGAAAACAACAAAGCAGTGGATCGTTTCGCTTCCCCTAGGGAGTATTAATTCATGGAAGAAGCTCTCTGAAAAATTCCATTATCGATTTGAAAGCAATAAGAGAAGGGAAAAACTTACAGCTTCATTAATATAGATCAAACAAAGGAGTAACAAGACATTGGGGTAGTATGTGAAGAGGTTTAGGGATGCAGTCGGTACAATGACCGACCTCAATATGACTCAAGCTTTAGGGTTCTTTACTACTAGGTTGGATGTCAGCCGATCGAAGAAGTTAACGAAGGACATAATGTTCAATCCCTCGAAAGACCTGTCGGATGCTTATGAGCGGACATAGAAGTTTGTTACTATTGAGGAGGCTATGAGCACTTTGAATCCAAATCAGAAGACTGCAGATCGACCAAAGATCAATGAAACTAAGCAATAGGATGTGCGGGATAGGGTTGTTCTGAAGCCGAACGCATAAACAGACAAACTAGCTCTTCTACCGAGGCATGATGCAAAGGTATACACACCCTTGAATACAAACAGGGTCCAAATTTTGAATGACATAAGGGGAAACCCATTCAATGAACCACCACCGTTGATGTCGGGGAAAGCATCTAAAGGCAACCCCAGATATTACTATGACTACCATCAGGCAAATGGGCATTCAATAGAGAGGTGTTGGGCATTGAGGGATCTTACTGAGAAGAATATTCAGATGGGAGAACTCATACAGTATGTGGCACATCGGCAGGCTCCAGTTCAAACACAGACTCACATGGAGCACCGAAGTGCAGATCGAGAAAATAGGCCGAGGAGTGTTGTTGTAAGACCCCGAATTTTATGAAATATAAAATTTAATTTTTCTTCATATATATTTTTTCCTGAAACGGTAGGTGGTTAAATTGATAAGGTTAAAAGTTAAGGATGTTATGTGCAAATTTTATTATGTCGGACAATATTCGTTTGGTCGGAGAATATTCGTTTTGTCGGGGAATATTCGATTCGTACGACGACGCCGAAATAACAAAATAATGGTGGACCCCCACAACGACTTATTGTCGGATATAGAAAGCGACATACGTAACCTTTTTAAATAAATATAGTCAACGATATTATCATCTTGAACTATTAAAATACCCAGTGGTAAAGGAATAGTAGCACACGGTATTGCACAGTAGTACACAGTATTGCACAGTAGCACATGATATTGCACAGTGTTTCATATTATTAAACTGATAAAGTGGTTATTGTACTATATTGACTTTATTGAACCAATAATTGTCACATGCATAATAATTCATATTATTGAGCTGATAATTGTCACAGTAGCATATGCACAATAATTCACATTACTGAATCAATAATTGTCATTACATAGTAACGTGTTATTTTCTTATTTATTTTCAGCATTATTGTTATCTCTTTTATGATATTGATTAAACTGTTGTATTCTATTATTAGTTGATTTTCCTGTTTATCTAACTCGAAAAACCAACTACACTGCATTTACAACAATTAGCCATAGAAATAAATAATTGTGAATTATTGTTGAATAATTGAATTGATAAAGTTATTTGTTTTTATTATGATAAATTATATAAAGTTGTTTGTTTTTATATATAAAGTTAATTGATTTATTTAAAGTTAGTTGTTTTATATATAAAGTAAATTAAATGGTATAGATTAAAAGATGGTCTTTAAATGAATGGTTAAGATTAAGGAAATATATGGTTTTGATTAAATTAGGAAATCTTGGTGATGATAAGATTTTTTGCTATAAATAGAGGCCTTAACTTAAGGATTTTTCATAAAAACTTCCTTGCTTATTCTTTCTTTCACTCTCCAAATATTTCTTTGTATAAGTTCTCCTTGAGTGTGCTAAAGTCATCTTGAGTATTTGTAAAGAGCTGTAAGTGTACGAGTTCATATCTAGTCACGTGTTAAGGTAAGGGATACCATCTTTTTCATCTTCCATTATTCAACTTACTATGGTAAGGGATTATCATTATTTGATTGTCGAAAATAATATTGTTTCTTCCTTACTCATAAGATGTGCCTTTTATTTCCATGTATTAATTTGTGAGAATAACCTTACGGCGCGGATTACCGCCTGTTGGTGAATAACCTTTCGTATACATTCCTTATTAATCTTTGAGAATAACCTTACTGCGCGGATTACCGCCTATTTGGTGAATAACTCTTCGTATTCAATTTTTATTAAATTGTGGGAATAACCTTATGGCGTGGATTACCGCCTGTTGGTGAATAACATTTCGTATTCATTCCTTATTAATCTATGAGAATAACCTGACTATGCGGATTACCGCATGTTTGGTGAATTACTCTTCGTATTCATTTCTTACTTGTCTCTTGTTGGTAAAGTTTCCTGAAATGAATATATATATTCTTTAATAGTTGCGCTTCATCTAATATCATTTCAACTGAACCTTTCTATTTTTCTAAATCTTTCTATTGAACCTTAACTGTTATTCTGAACTGTGGATCTTAAATATCATTCTTGAATTTTAATCCACATCATGTTGGCAATTTGGACATTATTTGAATCTGCACAAAGAAAAATCATAAACTTTTGATATTTATTGATCATACTGTTTCTTCTTATTCATCATCTATATCACGGTTGTTATTCTAATCATCAAGAACCATGTTGTTGTGAATATCTGTGGCTTGGGGCACAGTTGATAGGATAAAGGCGATATAATTATTGTGTCTTTTAGGGCACGTGGTGAATATTCTCTTTGGCCTGGGGCAAAGATGAACTGTTGTTGGTATGATTATGACCAAAGGCTGAAAACTGGTATAATCATTACCGTTGGTGTTATATTTGAATATCTTTGGCTCGTAATGCAAAGATGAACTATTGACTGGCATGATTATAATCAGGAACTGGAAATTTATATTATCAGCGATGTTTAAGATGATAAAAGTTGATGATGTTTTTCCTCAAAATAGAAGCGAGTGGACATTATAGTCTGCATTATTCTTCTAATAGATTGCTCTTTCCACTGCTATTATTGATACAAAGCTTATTGTCTATTATATTCAATTAAGAACTCATCTGTTGAAGGCTAATGATAATTTATTTGTCATTATCTTAGTCATGATATTTCTTACTGGGCTATTTGAGTTCACCCTTTCTTTTGTTCCATTGTTTTTCAGAAAATGAGAGAGTAGCCGGGTCTAGCAGGGGAATGGAGTGACGGTCCGAGTGATAGCTATTGTAGTCTTCACATGTTGTATATAGTGTGGCAATAATAGTGAAGACTTAGTTGTGTATTATTGAGTTTGTATTTCTGTTGGGTGTACTATTTGTATTAGAAATTATGTATTTTATGGCGTCTCAAATTGGGCTATGTAGGCCTAGATTTGGGGGCGTCACATTTGGTATCCGAGCTTAGGGATATGATCTTTAATGGAGATCTGGGGTAGAAGTAGGAGGAGAGAGATGAATAGATTACGTCACTAGTATGTCCTACATAAAATTTTGTTATCTTATATGTTGGCTTGAATGTGGGGACAAGAAGTGACGAGTCAGTTTGTTTAACTAACCTTTATCTTATGACCGCAGTTAAGAATGACTTCTGAAAATCAGGGAATGAATTATCCACTTCCCGAGGCGAACATAGCTGAGAATCAGGAAGCTACAAACAATCCTCCTGCAGCTTCAGAAAATAATGCTGGTGATCATGCAAATCAGAATGGTTTCTTTAGAAACTTCATGCAATTTATTCAAAATCAGCTGAGGGGAGGTCGTAACGATGGAAACGCTGATAATTCAAGGATTGTCACCGTTAAACAATTTAAAGAGTTGGGACCACCTGAATTTTTCGGGAAGCCTGAACCACTCAAAGCGGAGGCATGGTTAAAGCAAACGACAAAAATCCTTGATGTCCTGCGATGTGCAGATGATCAGAAGGTGTCATTCGCCACCTTTATATTTCGAGGGGAGGCAGACCATTGGTGGGAGGCGGTAAAACGAATCCATCGTTCGGCTCTCGAAATGTTTTGGCTGGAATTCCAAGAGCTGTTTAACGAAACGTATTTTTCAGAAAGCATCCGTCATATGAAGGAGGTGGAGTTCATAAAACTAGAGCAAGGAAATATGTCTGTTTCACAATATGAAGCTAAGTTTGCCGAACTATCTCGTTTCGTGACTCATCTAGTGGATGACGAAGCACGGATGAGTCGGATGTTCTTACGAGGTTTGAGATTCGAAATTCGTCAACAACTTAGCTCTTATAAATTGACTTTGTATTCAGATGTTGTTGATAGGGCTCAAAGGGTAGAGCAAACAGCTGAAAAATTGCAGCCAAGAGTCAATGATCAGCGTAGAAAGAGAAATGACAACAACCACAGGAATGAGAACCATAAGGGAGGTAACCAGCACTTCGGTAGTAATCACGCATCGAATAATAGAAAAGGAGAATCCAGTGAAAATAATTTCAAAAGAAAGAGATTCCATAATGATTATGGAAGAGCACCGACACCAGTACCAGCACCGGCACCAGTACCAAGGGGAGGAGATCGACCACCGGTAAGATGTTACAAGTGTAGTCAGGAGGGCCATATCAGCCCAAACTGTACTCAACAGTCCAAGTTGTGCTACAGTTGCGGAAAAGAAGGTCATGTGGCTCGATTTTGTCCTGTTTCAAAATCAAGTCCAGCTACAATGATGGTACCAAAAGCTAGCACGGATAAGGGAAAATCTGTAGTTCAAGGGAGAGCTTTTGTAGTGACATCCCAAATGGCACAAAACCCGAACGAGGTGATAACCGGTAAGCTACTCATAAATTCTCATGAAGTCTATGCCCTGTTAGATACTGGTTCTACCCATTCTTTTGTCTCACTTACGTGTGCTCAACGATTAAACTTAACTCCTGACAATTTGGACTTTGACTTATGAGTTGAAACCCCATTAGGAGCAATAGCCATTACATCTACGGTATATAAATCTTGCTTAGTTCAAATCAATAGCCTTATATTACCCGTTGACCTTATCTATTTGGAAATGCATGAATTTGATGTGATTTTAGGAATCGATTGGTTGACTAATCATCATGCTAAAATTTATTGCTTTCAAAAGATCATTAGTTTTCATATTCCTAATCAACCTGTCATACAAATTCAAACCATCAAACCATTGAAATCCATAACTGTCATTTCTAGCCATAAAGCCACTCGTTTATTGAAAAACGGATGTCAAGCATTTTTAGCTCATGTCACTGACTTGAGCAAAGACGTGTCAAACTTGAATGATATTCCTATTGTTAATGAGTTTTCTGATATTTTTCCCGATGAACTTCCCGGCTTACCTCCAAATCGGGAAATTGAATTCTGTATTGATCTTGAACCCGATACCAAGCCTATTTCCAAAGCCCCATACCGAATGGCTCCTATTGAACTTCAAGAGCTAAAGGTTCAACTACAAGAATTGTTAGATACTGGTTTCATTCGTCCGAGTGCATCGCCTTGGGGTGCCCCTGTTCTTTTTGTCAAGAAGAAGGACGGAAGTATGAGATTGTGTATTGACTACCGAGAGTTGAATCATGTCACCATCAAAAACAGGTACCCGTTACCTCGAATTGATGACATGTTTGATCAATTGCAGGGTGCTCAACATTTCTCAAAGATTGATCTCCGCTCTGGATATCATCAGTTAAAAGTTAAAGCTGATGACATTCCAAAGACTGCTTTTAGAACCCGCTACGGGCATTATGAGTTCTTAGTCATGCCTTTTGGACTAACAAATGCTCCTGCAGCTTTCACGGACATGATGAACCGGATATTCAAAGAATATTTGAATCATTTTGTAGTTGTCTTTATTGATGACATTCTTATATACTCCAAGAGTCGTGAGGATCATGAACAACACCTGAGATTAATACTCCAAAAGCTACGTGAGAACAAGTTGTATGCTAAGCTGAAGAAGTGTGAGTTTTGGCTTAAGGAAGTCACGTTCCTTGGGCATGTGATTTCCAGTCAGGGAATATCAGTTGATCCTACAAAGATTGAAGCAATATTAAATTGGGAGCAACCTCAGTCAGTAACTGAAGTCCGAAGTTTTCTGGGCTTAGTTGGTTATTATTGGAGATTCGTAGAAGGATTTTCTCGAATCGCCACTCCATTAACTCAGCTGACTCGGAAAAGCAAAAAATTCATATGGAACGAGGAATGCGAGAAGAGTTTTCAAGAACTTAAGAAGAGACTTATTTCAGCTCCTGTTCTGACTATACCATCAGGATCGGGGGAATTTGTTATCTACAGCGATGCTTCAGGCAAAGGTCTAGGCTGTGTACTTATGCAACATGGAAAAGTTATAGCCTATGCCTCTCGATAACTCAAAGAATATGAGAAAAATTATCCTACTCATGATTTGGAGTTGGCAGCAGTTGTTTTCGCATTGAAAATCTGGAGGCACTACTTGTACGGGGAGAAAGTGGAAATCTTCACGGATCACAAAAGCCTCAAGTATTTCTTCACCCAGAAGGAACTCAACATGCGGCAACGATGTTGGTTTGAGCTGTTAAAGGATTACGACCACACCATCCAGTACCACCCAGGAAAAGCAAACGTTGTAGCTGATGCTTTAAGCAGAAAATCTTATGCGAGTACAAGTGCAATGCTGACTACGCAAAAATGTATTTTGTACGACTTAAAAAAGATGGAGATAGAATTAAAGCCGTCAGGGACCCACATGAAGATTGCGCACGTACAAGTAGAACCAACTTTAATTGATAAAATTAAAGCTGCTCAAGCTACTGATCCGGAAATGATGAGTATGATGAAGAAAGTACAAGAAGGTACTATTCCAGAAGCAAGAATCGACGAGAAAGGAATACTTCGACTCAACTCTCGACTCTGTGTTCCTAACGACCCTGAATTGAAACATAAAATCATGATGGAGGCACACAACACACCGTTTGCAATTCACCCGGGAAGTGCCAAAATGTATCGTGATCTTAGACATACATTTTGGTGGAACAATATGAAGAGGGAGATTGCAGAGTTCATCTCAAGGTGCTTAACTTGTCAACGTGTCAAGGCAGAGCATCATGTGCCTAAGGGTCCATTGCAATCACTCAAAATTCCAGAATGGTAGTGGGAACACATCACTATGGACTTCGTGACGGGTCTTCCCAAAGTTTCTCAAAGTTTTGATGCGATTTGGGTCATCGTAGATAGATTGACCAAGTCTGCTCATTTCTTGGCTATAAGAGAAAACTTTTCACTCGAGCGTCTGGCCGGTATGTACGTAAATGATATTGTAAGATTGCATGGCATGCCAGTTTTCGTAGTTTCTGATCGAGATCCTAGATTCACTTCACGCTTTTGGATCAGTCTACAAAAAGCTATGGGCACCGAGCTATGATTTAGTTCTGCATACCATCCTCAAATAGACGGACAATCTGAAAGGACGATTCAGACTCTTGAAGATCTTTTGAGACTTTGCGTGCTAGACTTCAAAG
Source organism: Hedera helix (assembly GCA_947179155.2). Taxonomy (NCBI): domain Eukaryota; kingdom Viridiplantae; phylum Streptophyta; class Magnoliopsida; order Apiales; family Araliaceae; genus Hedera; species Hedera helix. The sequence goes on along the minus strand of OX359275.1, from coordinate 5,261,667 downwards.
GAAGTTGGGACAAGTACTTGCCATTGGTTGAATTCTCCTACAACAACAGTTACCAAGCAAGCATAGGCGTCGCTCCATTTGAGGCTTTGTATGGACGAAAATGTCGCTCTCCAGTATGTTGGAATGAAGTAGGAGAAGCAAAATTGTTGGGACCCGAGTTGGTACACTTGACAACAGAAAAGATCCAAATGATCCGACAACGAATACAGATCCGACAACGAATACAGACCGTGCAAGAACGACAAAAGAATTATGCTGATCTTCATCGGAGAGATGAGAGATTCAACGTCGGAGATCATGTATTCTTACGTGTTTCTCCATGGAAAGGAGTTACGAGATTCGAAAAGAGAGGAAAGCTCAACCCTCGATTTATTGGCCCATTTGAAATTCTCGATCGAGTAGGAACCGTAGCCTACAGACTAGCCCTACCACCAAGTATGTCTTGCATCCATAACGTTTTTCACATATCTATGTTACGTAAATATGTGAAGGACCCAAACCACGTCATTGAGTTAGAACCGGACGTTATAGCCGATGATTTAACGTACGAGGAGGTACCTGTCAAGATCTTAGATAAAAAGGAGCAGATCCTACGCTCAAAGGTTATACCTCAAGTTAAGGTTTTATGGAGAAACCAAGATACTGAGGAAATGACCTGGGAGCTAGAATCTGAGATGAAATTTACGTATCCTTATCTCTTTGAAATGCCAGGTACGTCAATTTCGGGGACGAAATTTCATAAGGAGGGGAGGTTGTAAGACCCCGAATTTTTTAATTTTTCTTCATATATATTTTTTCCTGAAACAGTAGGTGGTTAAATTGATAAGGTTAAAAGTTAAGGATGTTATGTGCAAATTTTATTATGTCGGACAATATTTGTTTGGTCGGAGAATATTCGTTTTGTCGGGGAATATTGGATTTGTACGATGGCGCCGAAATAACAAAATAATGGTGGACCCCCACAACGACTTATTGTCGGATATAGAAAGCGACATACGTAACCTTTTTAAATAAATATAGTCAACGGTATTATCATCTTGAACTGTTAAAATACCCGGTGGTAAAGGAATAGTAACATACGGTATTACATAGTAGCACACGGTATTGCACAGTAGTACACAGTATTGCACAGTAGCACATGATATTGCACAGTGTTTCATATTATTAAACTGATAAAGTGGTTATTGTACTATATTGACTTTATTGAACCAATAATTGTCACATGCATAATAATTCATATTATTGAGCTGATAATTGTCACAGTAGCATATGCACAATAATTCACATTACTGAATCAATAATTGTCATTACACAGTAACGTGTTATTTTCTTATTTATTTTCAGCATTATTGTTATCTCTTTTATGATATTGATTAAACTGTTGTATTATATTATTAGTTGATTTTCCTGTTTATCTAACTCGAAAAACCAACTACATTGCATTTACAACAATTAGCCATAGAAATAAATAATTGTGAATTATTGTTGAATAATTGAATTGATAAAGTTATTTGTTTTTATTATGATAAATTATATAAAGTTGTTTGTTTTTATATATAAAGTTAATTGATTTATTTAAAGTTAGTTGTTTTATATATAAAGTAAATTAAATGGTATAGATTAAAAGATGGTCTTTAAATGAATGGTTAAGATTAAGGAAATATACGATTTTGATTAAATTAGGAAATCTTGGTAATGATAAGATTTTTTGCTATAAATAGAGGCCTTAACTTAAGGATTTTTCATAAAAACTTCCTTGCTTATTCTTTCTTTCACTCTCCAAATATTTCTTTGTATAAGTTCTCCTTGAGTGTGCTAAAGTCATCTTGAGTATTTGTAAAGAGCTGTAAGTGTACGAGTTTATATCTAGTCACGTGTTAAGGTAAGGGATACCATCTTTTTCATCTTCCATTATTCAAATTACTATGGTAAGGGATTATCATTATTTGATTGTCGAAAATAATATTGTTTCTTCCTTACTCATAAGATGTGCCTTTTATTTCCATGTATTAATTTGTGGGAATAACCTTACGGCGCGGATTACCGCCTGTTGGTGAATAATCTTTCGTATACATTCCTTATTAATCTTTGAGAATAACCTTACTGCGCGGATTACCGCCTATTTGGTGAATAACTCTTCGTATTCAATTTTTATTAAATTGTGGGAATAATCTTACGGCGTGGATTACCGCCTGTTGGTGAATAACATTTCGTATTCATTCCTTATTAATCTATGAGAATAACCTGACTATGCGGATTATCGCATGTTTGGTGAATTACTCTTTGGATTCATTTCTTACTTGTCTCTTGTTGGTAAAGTTTCCTGAAATGAATATATATTTTTTAATAGTTGCGCTTCATCTAATATCATTTCAACTGAACCTTTCTATTTTTCTAAATCTTTCTATTGAACCTTAACTGTTATTTTGAACTGTGGATCTTAAATATCATTCTTGAATTTTAGTCCACATCATGTTGGCAATTTGGACATTATTTGAATCTGCACAAAGAAAAATCATAAACTTTTGATATTTATTGATCATACTGTTTCTTCTTATTCATCATCTATATCACGGTTGTTATTCTAATCATCAAGACCCATGTTGTTGTGAATATCTGTGGGTTGGGGCACAGTTGATAGGATAAAGGCGATATAATTATTGTGTCTTTTAGGGCACGTGGTGAATATTCTCTTTGGCCTGGGGCAAAGATGAACTGTTGTTGGTATGATTATGATCAAAGGCTGAAAACTGGTATAATCATTACCGTTGGTGTTATATTTGAATATCTTTGGCTCGTAATGTAAAGATGAAACATAAAATCATGATGGAGGCACACAACACACCGTTTGCAATTCACCCGGGAAGTGCCAAAATGTATCGTGATCTTAGACATACATTTTGGTGGAACAATATGAAGAGGGAGATTGCAGAGTTCATCTCAAGGTGCTTAATTTGTCAACGTGTCAAGGCAGAGCATCATGTGGGAACACATCACTCAAAATTCCAGAATGGAAGTGGGAACACATCACTATGGACTTCGTGACGGGTCTTCCCAAAGTTTCTCAAAGTTTTGATGCGATTTGGGTCATCGTAGATAGATTGACCAAGTCTGCTCATTTCTTGGCTATAAGAGAAAACTTTTCACTCGAGCGTCTGGCCGGTATGTACGTAAATGATATTGTAAGATTGCATGGCATGCCAGTTTTCGTAGTTTCTGATCGAGATCCTAGATTCACTTCACGCTTTTGGATCATTCTACAAAAAGCTATGGGCACCGAGCTATGATTTAGTTCTGCATACCATCCTCAAATAGACGGACAATCTGAAAGGACGATTCAGACTCTTGAAGATCTTTTGAGACTTTGCGTGCTAGACTTCAAAGGAAGTTGGGACAAGTACTTGCCATTGGTTGAATTCTCCTACAACAACAGTTACCAAGCAAGTATAGGCATCACTCCATTTGAGGCTTTGTATGGACGAAAATGTCGCTCTCCAGTATGTTGGAATGAAGTAGGAGAAGCAAAATTGTTGGGACCAAAGTTGGTACACTTGACAACAGAAAAGATCCAAATGATCCGACAACGAATACAGACCGTGCAAGAACGACAAAAGAATTATGCTGATCTTCATCGGAGAGATGAGAGATTCAACGTCGGAGATCATGTATTCTTACGTGTTTCTCCATGGAAAGGAGTTACGAGATTCGAAAAGAGAGGAAAGCTCAACCCTCGATTTATTGGCCCATTTGAAATTCTCGATCGAGTAGGAACCGTAGCCTACAACTTATATTCATTATTATAGGATCACAACTTTACATAATTGATAAACGTAATCCATAAACATTAGACCATTCGTCTCTAATCATTTCACATGTGATGTATTATACCTTATGTAGGTTAATAATACATCTTAGCTTGCTTCCGACCTTTTTCATAACTTATAACATGTTTTGGCTTAGTTTTATGCATGTTATATTATACCATTTATCATTTCATTATAACTTAACACCATTTAATTTAACCATTATTATCACTTTTAGGGTTTATATAACTCATTTCTATCATTCCATATCAAAGTATAGCCTTTTGGAAGCTTAATTTTTATTCAAATGAACAGTAACTTCGCCCCGGCGCCGCCAGAGCTCGCTAGCCGCGCATTCTTCTTAGTCGATGAACAGTACATTGCACCCGGACGCAATGTTTAGTACAAAACATGGCGCCTAGGCGCAATGTTCAAAATCTGAAATTCTGATTTTTGCACTACCTTTGCCGATTTTTAATTTCTTCATCTTAACTCCAATTGAGCTGAAATTTGGACCACATCTAGACCTCAATACCTAGTATTTAAAAAAAAAATACTAAATGCCTCATTTGGATTCTTAAAAATAGAGATATACTAGCACATAGGAGGCCTGTTCAATACATTTCTATACTTAGAAAATTTTTCAGAATTTTAAAACTCAACTTTTGCAACTTTGTGATTTTTGGCCAATTGCTTCAAAACTCAATTCCAACACTTGACATAGTTCATATAAGTCATAAATGACATGTCCCAACTTTCAAAACCATAAAACTTCGCACGAGGCGATTTTTGTCCGTTAAAATCCGTTTTGATTCGAAACGATCGTTTTCGATCGTTCGAACCGCCTTTTTATTCAAATTTCATTCCGTCGATTACCAAATCGACCTAAACACGTGTAATAACATAAAACTTAGCCATTTGGCTTCATTTGACCTTCAATTACTCAAAATTGCCAAAAATCACACTCTAATGCCATTTTAACAATTTTTAAAAGCTTTTCAAATTCATTCTTCGAACTCAACTTGACACTTAAACCTCCAAGCACCACATAGTCTATCACTAACGCATTTAATGACTTTATTCGTCTCTATAACTCCCATATGCACATCCAAGTACACTTTACAGATTATTACGAAATCTATACACAAAGTATAGCCTAGTATTCAATTGTTTACTTAACAAATCATACATCTCAACCATCCAAGCATCTTGTATGCTATCTAACCAATTAAATTGCATGCATCCAACATGTTCAACCTCTTTAATTAGGTTTTCATCAAAACCAACATCTTATTACCCATAATCATCAATAATTCATGACTTACTATTACACTTTTCTTAAACCAACATACATATTCTTATAATATAAACATAACTAGTCCATCAACTTTGCTATCAACTTGAGTCTAGGGTTCTATCATTTACCTATATATATATAACACATAACTCACACCAATTTTACATCTAACCATGAATATCTGCATGATTTCTTTAGAATCTTGCATCAAAACACATAATCTTTAAATCTTTAAAACAAAATATGGCTATACCTTCTTGTAGGTCTTCATTCTTCTTGCTACAAAGCTTCCTAAAGCTTGATTCTTCACTCAATTGGTTTAATCTTCTTCTCTTGAACATCTTCTCTTGTAACTTCTTCAAGGTTTCCTAGAACCCTAGCTCTTCCTTCCCTTTTTTCTCTCATAGCTCTCAACTTTCTAGCAACTTCGAATGGCCAACTGAAAATGAGCTAGGATACTTGCTATATACATACATATACATATATATATATATATATATATATATATATATATATATAGGAAAATTTTGAAAAGCGAACTTTAAAAAACGAACTAAAGACGAACCGTCGTCTTTTGTATCTATGGCGACGGTTCGACCCGTCGTCATAGAGTGCATGGCTATGGCGACGGGTCGAACCGTCGCTATAGATACCAAAGACGACGGTTCATCTTTGGTTCGTTTTTTAAGGTTCGCTGGAGAAGGGGACTGTATATATATATATATATGCTCCAACACTTAACCAATAATTGGTTAAGTTAACTTGCATGATTGAGGGTAATAATGTCATTTCACATTACTAACTAAGGGCACCATGGTCATTAACCCACTCTAGGACACAAATGTTATTCTTCAACTTGTCAAGGGCAAGATAGTCATTGTACCATAAATCTAGAGAATTTAATCTCTTTTAATTCACAATTCATTTAATTTCAATCCAAATCAAATCCTTTTTTATCCAAACTTGCTTCATTATGCTTGAATTTTATTCTAGCATCAATTATTCCATAATTGACTTGTCCTATAACTCTTGTCATACTTCAAAATACCAATTTCACCAATTACTTATAATAATTTGCCATAAATGCCACTTTACATAATATTCCATTTTTAATTATCTACGAACCCTTTTTGGTTCCATCATCAATAATTTCAACTTCCGACATCTCAAATAATCACGATACTTATCTTTCCTTAAACCGCTTCTTCTAGAAGCGAACCTTGATCAAATCACCAAAATTCATCATTCTTTATCAACAATAACTCATATAATCTTTTTACGATCTTTACGTTCTTTCACTTATTTACTTATAACATAATTGTCAATTGTCAATTCTCAACATACATAATATCTACGTTCATTATACTCACTTCCGGGTATCACATTCTGTATTTACACATTATATTACAATTTTCTTATTTTCATCTTTTAATATAATTTCCTTAACAAATTCCATATAAACACTTATCCTACACTCAATATTTCATATATTCTTAATAAACCGATTTGATCACTCGGTTTCCTCTTTACTGTATAAACAGACTTACATTTACTTGTCATTCTCATACTCTCGCCTCATCAGGCCTATTCATTAAGCTTACTATCAATATTTATAACTCATAACCAATTTACATATGCTTTTATCATTTCCTTTACTCTTCTTTCTATAATCAATCACATATACAAAAATATACACATAATTATCCTTTTAGTCTATTACCTACTGCCGCCTAACATCTGGTCTTACAATAATTCCTTAAAATTATCCTATTATGGGCATTTCAATAAATCATCTAACTCAAATCCGTTATATAATCATTCAAAATTTCTTTTCATCATAATTTCTCATTTCCATAATTCTCTGGCTTAATTCATTTTTCTATATTCGACCACATAGGTTCCTCTTTAATATTTCAACCTCACAAGTTCTTTCTAACACATTGATCGCTTACTAATTCAATTTAATCACATAATAATCACATTTAATCATTTTAACTAGGTTTTGTTTTATAACCTTCACTTAATTATCCAAAATTCTTATTTAGAATTTCTGTAAAATCCTGGGATGTCACAAGCCCAGTGGACATGAAGTGTATAATGATTGATAATGGGTTGTCTGTTGATGTTTTGTATAGCCATGTGTATCAAAGGATGGACTTGGAGGGAGTTAAGATGGAAGTGGGCTAGAAGGCTCCTCTTTATAGGTTCTAGAATGAGCTAGTTCATGTGGTCGTTACTATTTTGCTATCGGTTGTGTTCAGGACAGTCTTACAACAAGTCTAGACACACGACAAATTCTTTTTGGTTCAGGTGGATTCAGCCTACAACGTGACCTTGGGTCGGACTACTCTCTTGGCCCTTCATGTAGTGACTTTAATCCCACACTTTAAAGTGAATTTCTCCACAACCAATAGGGTCGGCGAGGTGAAGGGTGATTTGGACATAGCAAGAAGATGATATCATCATACTTTGACATCATCAGCAGTCGGGTTTAGCGAACACTAACAGACAATGATGGTAGATGTGGAACCTTTTACAGAAGGTGTCACCGAGCCTCTGACCCTGCCTACAGAAGAGACGGATGAAATTTAGTTGATACCGAGCAACACTCAAAAGACAGTAAAACTCGGTGTCGAATTGTAAGATACGGTCAGGAACTGGTTAGTGGAGTTGCTTTAGACTTATGCATATATGTTCGCTTAGACACCTCATAACATGTCAGGGATGGAAGAAGACGTGGTTGTCCATAGGTTGTCGATTAATCTCGAGAAGAAGCCAGTTCATTAGAAGCGTCAGATCTTTACCCCGAAAAGGCAAAGGATTATTGACGAGGAGGTCGAGAAGCTCTTAGATGCAGGAATCATTGAAGAGATCAAGTACCCAAAATGGTTGGCCAATGTGGTGTTGGTTCAGAAGCAGAATGGGAAGTGGAGGGTCTACATAGATTACATAGACCTTAATAAGGCGTGCTCAAAGGATCTCTATCCACTTCCCCTTATAGACTAATTGATTGATGCGACATCGGGGAATATTATACTCAGCTTTTTAGACGCGTTTTTAAGGTATAATCAAATTCTAATGGCGAAGAAGGATATCCTGAAGAAAACTTTCATAACCCATAGGGCCATCTATGCTTACAATATAATGACGTTCAGGCTTATCAACGTTGGTGCTACCTATCAGAGGATTATATACCTGATGTTTCAAAAGCAGATCAGCCGGAATATGGAGGTATATGTTGATGATATGATTGTTCGGAGTATGAGGGTGCACAATCATTTGTAAGACTTAGAAGAATATTTTCAGACAGTGCGTTATTACAATATGCGTCTCAATTTGACTAAATGTGCCTTAGCTTGGTTCGAGAAAGTTTCTTAGATTTTTGGCAACAAAAGGGGGATAGAAGTTAACTCATAGAAGATCAAAGCAATTTTGGACATGAAGTCACCTTGGACATTCAAAGATGTTCAGAGATTGACGAGTTAAGTGGTGGCTTTAAGAAGATTTATATCAAGATCGACAAATAGGTGTCTACCTTTTTTCGACACCTTGAAGGGACCAAAAAATGAAAAAACATTTTAGTGGACCTCAAAGTGTGAAGATGCATTTCAAGGAATCAAGAAGTATTTGTCTTCGACTCCTATATTGTTGAAATCGATACCAAAGGAACCACTATACTTGTATTTAGTTGTTAGCTCTCTGGAGGTCAGGGATGTCTTTATTCGGGAAGAATGAGGAAGGCAACAATCGGTCTACTATGTGAGTCACGCCTTAAAAGATGCTGAAACGGGATATCCTAACTTGGAGAAATGTGTATATGCCTTAGTGGTTGCCAATAAGAAGCTGAGACATTATTTTCAAGGTCGGGCGATAATGGTATAAACAGATCAACTATTGAAAAACATTTTGTATAAACCTAACTCGTTGGAAAGGATGACAACTTGGGCGGTGGAGCTGGGTCAGTTCACTTTGAAGTATAAACCAAGCACGACGATTAAAGGACATGCATTAGCAAATTTCATGGTAGAGTGTATATTTTTTAGGAGGATCCGAAGACTATTTCCAATAATGGGGTCGAACTGATAGCTGGGGGGAAGCTATCTTCATCTTCTTCTTGGACCTTATATGTTGATGGGTCTTCCACAACTGATTCTAGTGGTGTCGGGATCATCTTGATTGGTCCAAAAGGTTTTAAAGTTCAACAAATAATCCAATTTAACTTCAAGGCTACCAACAACGAGGCAGAGTATGAAGTGATTTTGGTTAGGTTGAGGCTAACTCAGAGTTTGGAAGTTCCAAATATTCTCATCTTCAGCAATTCACAATTGGTGGTCAAGCAGATCTAAAGATAATATAAAGCTAAGGGGGTAAGGATGACAAAGTACTTAGCCGAGGTGAAAATGATGTTGCATCGATTCGAATCGTATTCTCTTCATGGTATTGAACGAGGTAATAACATAATAGTCGATGCTCTATCAAGGTTGACTGTTACTCAAGTAGAATATTTTGGAGGGTCTATTTGTTTAGAGGTTCTAAATGAGCCCAACATTCTTAAAAAAGAGGCGAAGTGCTTGGAAAGGTTGAACTGTTGGCTCACACCATATTTGGATTATTTGGCAAATGAAAAATTGCTTTCAGATAAACTATTGAAAAAATGAATCAAGTATATGAGTGCCTACTTCTGTTTTATTGATTGGGAGCTCTATCGATGTACATATTCTGGTCCATTGGTGAAGTATCTGGTTCCATCTGAAGCAATATATGCCTTTCGAGAGGTGCATGAGGGTATTTGTGGGGACCATATGATTGCGAAATCTCTTGCTTTCAAGTTGGTCTGACAGGGATACTACTGGTTGACCATGTTTTAAAAGGCAAAGGGGTATGTACAAAAGTGTCCTAAATGCAAATTAAACAACTCTGTTCCCTAACGGCCCCCTGACGAGTTGTCATCAATGTTATCTCTCATTCCTTTTACAGTTTGGAGAATTGATTTGGGGGGCCAATGCCGAAGGGAAAGGGTTAGGTGGTTTATTTAATTATGGCGATTGACTACAAGACGAAGTGAGTGGAGGCTAAACCATTTTGGTATATTACTGAGCATAACTACATTCATTTCCTAAAGGAGTATGTTGTGTATCAGTTCAGCATTCCCATACTATTAGTATCAGACAACGGGTTATAGTTTGTGGGGTCAAACTTTGAAGTCTTCTTATCATATTTGGGTATACAGCATCGGAAGGTGTCGGTGGCTCATCCTCAAGCTAATGGGCAGGTTGAGGCCACCAACCAGACTTTACTTAATGGAATTAAGATAAGACTTGATGATGCTAAGGGAAGGTATCCTGAAGAGCTTCCAAATGTATTATGGGCGTACAGAACCACACCTTGGTCTACAACTGGTGACCCTTCATTTCGGCTAGCTTATGGGACCAGGGATCGTATTCTTATGGAGATCGGATCCCCCTTATTCCAGGTGGTGAAATTTAGAGAGGCTTACAATGATCAAGGTCTAAAACTCAATTTGGATCTATTAGATGAGGTTCGAGATGCTGCTATTTTAAAGTTGGCAATCTATCAGCAGAAGACAGGTCCACATTACAACAAAAGGGTTAAGCAATAGAGGTTTGATGTTGATGATTTGGTGCTTCAAGAGGCAGAGGCCTCAACCCCTAAGAATACTGGGAAGCTGATGCCAAACTGGGAGAGTCCTTATGAAGTTATTGAAGTTGTGAAACCTGGTACTTCCTGTCTCATAGATATGTTAGGTTCAGAGGTTAAGAATTATTGGCATACTAGTAGGTTTAAGAAGTATTATTAATAGTTAGTCTTATTGTTTAAGTGTTTAGTTCAGTTTTTTTATGTTTAGTTATTTTTGGAAGTTTGGTTGTATTACAGTGAGGAGTCAGAAGTTGTAAGTATAACACATCAATAAAATAAAAGAGTTTTTCATTTATTTAAACTTCGTTCATTACATATGATCAAAAATAAATAAGTGCATAAGTATTAAGTTTAGGGGTTCGAAGGTTCATTGGGGTTTGATTGGTTCGAAGGTTCTTCTGCTTCCTCATCCTTAGCGTCTTCATTGGAGGAGAAGTCAAGGGTGATTTGGTTCACTCCAGCCTTTGCCACTAAGTCCTTGGCGTAGACGTAGCCCTTGTTGTATTGATCCAAGACAACCTCTCTTAATTCTTTAGACCTTTTATATTCCTCGATTATTCCATGTCGGCTATCTTCAATGAGGGTCTGGGCCTTGGTCTTCTACTGTTGGTTTTATTCTTCCAGGTGTTTATTCGTGACGACGGTGATTTGGAGGGCTTCGTTCTTCTTGTTAACCTCTGTTGTCAACTTGTTATTTTGTTATTGAAGGTCGTAGTTTTACTTTTGGAGCTCTTCGAGCTTGGTGGTGCATTCAGTGCCTTCTTAAAGAAGGCTAGTTCTTTCTTTGGCAATGTTGGTTAGCTTTTCTTCGAGGCTATGATTCTGGGTGTTTTGTTCAGCAAGTCAGATTTGGAGTGCTTTGATGAAGGCGTCGTTGACTTCAGCTTGAACTTGGAGTGCAGAATGTTCATCGTGGAATTTGGCGTGTTCTTCATGTAGTTAGGTGTGGTTAGTCTGGAGTTGTTTGAGCTTTGCTTGAAGTTGGGCAATGGTGTCAGATTGGTCCCTGCTTTTGTTTTGAAAGGTCAGTAGGTGACTGAACCCTCTAAGTATTTGTTTAAAATGTATACGTGTTAGTTTTAGGAATTTTTTTTTATGAAGAAAGAGGGTTAATTTCATGAAATGTTAAGGTTATTTACTTATCCCAGATGAAGGTTGGTTGTCGTTAACAAAGCATCGGGGTCTGATGTGTTAAAGTAGGCTTTATCGACAAGATGGTTGAAGAAGCTATAAATCTCTTTGGCTATGAAGGTCATGGGTTCGGATGGAAAGAAGGAAAGTTGGGAAAATAGTGTTACGGGGATTGTGGGAAAGTGGTTTGTTCTATGGGAAGAAAAAGGTTGGGGGTCTGCCATAGTAGTTTAGGGTTCAGAGGTTGAAGTGTTGAGGTTAGGATTGGTGGATGAATGATGGATAGGGGAGGAAGGCAAATTAGTCTGGTCTAGGGAAGGTTCAGAGTCGATGTGGATAACTAGTGGGAGTTATGTCGGTGATGGTTGGTGTTCAGGCTAAGGGGATATATCTATGTCAACAAGGATAGGGGAAGGGGATGAGGAGGGTGAGGGGGAAGGAAGTCGGACAAATGATATGGGTTTGACAAAAATGGGTTCTAGAGTATTTTTAGGTACGTCTAAAGACTTGGTTAGTCTTCGGCATTTTTTCTTTCGGAATTGTTATTTTTCAAGGTCGATAAGTTCGAGAGCATTTTTGTCAAGAATGGTGTTGGGGTATGCAGTATGAATATTCGGTTCAGATGTGGTTGTTATGGGTTTTGATGTTGGAAGATGGTGGATTTGTTGGGAGTGTACCGAGGATGACTAGGGGCAGATTCAAGGGTTGGTTTGGGTATAGTGACATTAGGTTGAGTCTTGTAGACTACTACTAGAACAAAAAAGAAAAAAAAGAAGAAGGAGAAGAAAATTAGAATAAATAAAGATAATCTAAAGAGAAATATGGAGATCAGGAGTCGAAGACTTACATCCATGATCGTGAAGCCATTGTAGTTTTGAGAGTAGACTCAGATCCCATGGTTCAGTTGAGATGGCTTGGCAGAATCTTTTAAATTCGTCCTTTTTTTCATCGGTGAGGGGGTTGATGGTTGGCTTTTCAGGGTTTCCCCAGGACTAAAGAAGGTGGGTATCTAGGCTAGAGACATTAAACCAGTTACTGTCCTATTCATTGTTGTTAGAGGGGGGCTGCGTCTAGGCTCTTTGGATCGGGAGGTAGTTAAGGGCTCGGAAGTTATGCTCCTTTGTTTTGGTTAATATGAAGATGTGCAAAGAAGTAGTCGAGGGCCAATTTATTGCTGAACTACATGAAGACAGCAATATAGCAGACCGAGTGAATGTATGAATTTAGGACCAGTTGGGCAAGACTGATCCTGACGAAGTAGAGAAAATCAGAGATGAATGGAGGTCGGAAAATTTGACTCCATTTCTGAGTACCTGGGTAGGTACTGCTAGATAGGTGTTGTTGGGTCGCCAGTACATTTTTTTGTTTGGGTTGGAGACTTTCAAGGTGTGTTCCAAAGGGAATTGGATTTCGGATTTGTAGTTCTCAACAAACTCGTTATTGACAACGAATTGGGTGTTAGCATGGGAGTAATTTGAGGCGTTTCAAACATTTTTGGACTTCGGTTTCTTTTTGTTTGATTTTGGAGGCGGGTGGGTTAGTGGTGACAACGATGGAGGAGGAAGGATTAGTGGTGACGATGGCAGAGGAGGAAGGGTTGGTGGCCATTGCAAAGGAGGAAGATGGGTTGAATGCCATGAGAGATAGGTTGAAGGTGAACGATTTTAAGTGATGGGGATTGTAAGACTCCGACTTTTATTGAATAAAATTTAATTTCCTTCATATATTATTCTGAAACAGTAAAGTGTTGTATTGATAAAAGTTAAAAGTTAAGGATGAGTTATATAAATTATAAAATAAAAAGGAAAATTCATTTTGTTGGGTAATATTCGATTTGTCGGGAAATATTTGATCCATACGACGGCACCAAAATAACCAATCATTGGTGGATTTCACAACGAAATATTGTCGGATATAAAAAATAATAGAATTAACCATTTAAATAAAAGTAGTCAACGATACTATCACTTTTAAATATTAAAATATCTGGTGATAAAAGAATAATAGCACAAGTTATTACGCCGTAACACATGGTATTGTACAGTATCTCATATTATTGATCTGATAAAGTAGCTATCGCACAGTATTCACCAATAATTATTATTACACAGTATTTTTGTATTATTAAACTAATAATTGTCATTATACTGTATTTTATATTATCGAGTCAATAATTGCTATTGCACTATATGTCAAATTATTGAACCAATAATTGTTATAATAACTCATATACTGTATTAAATTAATAATTGTCACAATAATGTGTTCTTTCTTTTTATTTATTTTGTATTATTATTATCACTGTTTTAGCATTATTTAAATTATTTTATTCCATTATTAGTTGATATTTTGGGTATTATAAAATATTTTCAGTAGAAGAATAAATTGAAACTCGTTGTATTTATTTGTGGGTTAAGACAAAAAAGGAGGGAGGAAAATAGGATAGCTTTTCTTTGGATGCTTTTGAAATTTGAAGAGAAAGAGAAAGAGAAAGAATTCACAAGTGAAGAAAGAAAAGACAGGTGGGTGGGATATATATATATATAAAATAAAGATGGATGGGCAGGTAGAAAAATATGGGTGGAAGTCAGAAAAAATGGCTCGGTAGGTGAGGAAGTAGCCTATATAAAGGGAGCTCCTCATAATAAATTCTTCACACTTTCTCATTCTCCTACTAATATATTGTGAGTATACTCTCTGCGCGTTGGTAAAGCCAAAAGGAGTGTAAGAATTTCTCAAGTGAATATTTTATTTAAAAGTAATATTTACACAAATACTTACTTCACACGGTGTTCACAAATCTTCTTTTAAAAGACTCTTTTTTTAGAAGATTTATTTTTAAAAAATTCAGTTGCAAAATTTATTTTGAAATATTATTTCAAAAACTATTTTTAAATTTATTATATTATATATTCTTTAAACTACAAAAAAATATATTATATAAACACTTTTGATAATTTTATAGTAAACGAGTTATTGTACACCATGAAGTTTATATGCGGTACTTACTAATTATATTTTAAATATATAGGTTTATCCACTATATTTAAAGAAGTTTTTTTTTTTTTTTTTTTACGTGATAAGGTAAGGGATATCAATTTCTTTCATACTCTTAAACTTACTTTGGTAAGTATTGTTTGGTAAAATTTTTGAAATGATTAATAGTTTGTGCTTTATTTAATATCAATTCACGTGAACCTTCTTATTTACATGAACCTTTCTATTGAACTTTAACCGTTATTTTTGAACTATATATCTTGAATATCATTCTCGAATTTGACTCCATATCAAGTTGATAATTTAAATTTTATTTTAATCTGTACAGAGTAAACTTTGTAAATCGCTAATGTCTATTGTTTATCCTATGTTTCTCTTTATTCTGTTTAACATTTATATCACGGTTATTTGTATTAATCATCAAGAATCAATGTGAATATATGTGGACTGGTGCATATATGATAGGATAAAAGCGATATAATGGTGATGTGTATTTTAGGACACGTGGTGAATTTTCTCTTTAACTTAAGAAAAAGAAGAACTGTTGTTTAGCATGATCATGACCAGTGGTGTTTCAGATGATAAAGGTTGATAATGATTTTTCTGAAAAAGAGAAGCTAGTAGACATCATGATCTATTCTCTTAATGGTTGTTATTCCGCTATAGTTGTTGATCTAAACTTTGTTTAAGAACTTAACTGCAGTTGTTGATTTAAAACTTGTTGTTTATATTATTCTATCAAGAACTCATCACTGTTGAAGACTATTGATAACTTATTCATCATTATCTTAGTCATGATATTATTTACCGGGCTATTTGAGCTCACCCTTTCTTTTTATTCTGTTGTTCTTCAACAGGTGATGAGAAAGTAGCTAAAACTAGTCGCAGGATGGAGTGAATGTTCGAGTGATAGCTGTGTAACCTTCATATATTGTAAAATAGTGTGACAATAATAGTAAAGACTTAGTTTTGTATTATTAAACACTGTATTATTGTACTTGTACCGTACTATAATAGTTGTTGTGTAATTTGACGACTCAAGTTTGGGTTGGGTAGGCCCGAATTTAGGGCATCACAGTTGATATCAGAGCTTAGGAATATGGTCTTTAATGGAGACCTAGGGTTAGAACTAGGAGGGGAGATACGAATAGAATCAGTGACTAGTGTGTCCTACCTAATTTAGATTTTGTTATCTAATTAATGTGTTTGAATGTAGGGACAGGAAATGATGAGTCAGTTATTTAACTAACCTTTATTTTGTGACCATAGTTAAGATGGCATCTGAAAATTAAGGAATGAACTATCTAATACCCGAGGCAAATGTGGCCGAGAACCAGGAAGCTACAAATAATCCTCCTGCAGCCTCGAAAAATAATGTCGGTGACCATGTCAATTATGATGGTTTGTTTAGGAACTTCATGCAGTTCATGTAAAACCAAGCGAGAGGGAATCCTATCAACAATAACGGTGGAAATGCTGGCAATGCACAAATGGTCACTGCCAAATAATTCAAGGAATTGGGACCACTTGAGTTTCTAGGAAAACCCGATCCACTCAAGGCAGATGCATGGATCAAATAAATAACAAAGATATTTAATGTCTTATATTGCCCCGACGATCAGAAGGTTCCATTCGCCACCTTTATGTTACGAGAAGAGGCAGACCATTGGTGGGAAGTGGTAAAACGTACCCATCACTTGGCACTTGAGATGTCCTAGGCAGAGTTTCAAGAACTGTTTAACGAGAAGTACTTTTCAGAAAGTATCTAACACATGAGGTAGGTGGAGTTTATCAAGCTAAAGCAGGGGAATATGACTGTCTCATAGTACGAGGTCAAATTTGTCGAGTTATCTCAATTTGCTCCCCATCTGGTAGACGACGAAGCATGAATTATTCGTATGTTCTTGCTAGGTTTGAGACCCAAAATTCGTCAACACCTCATTTGTCATAAAATTTATTTATATTCAGATGTTGTGGATAGGGTTCAAAGGGTAGAACAAGAAAATAAAATATTGCAGCCAAGAGTTAATGACCAGCACAGAGAGAGAGAGAAATAACGACAACAATCACCGAAACGAGAACTATAGAGGAGACAATCACCATTTAAAAAATTGTAACCACTTCGGTGGTAATCCCTGCTCAAATAACAATACAGGGGAATCGAGTATGACCAACTTCAAGAGGAAGAGATACCACAATGATTACGGAAGGGCACATGCATTAGCACCAGCACTAGTTTAAAGGGAATGAGATAGACCACTAGTAAGATGCTACAAATGCGACCAGGAGGGTCACATCAGCCCGAATTGTACTCAGTAATTCAAGTTGTGTTACAATTGTGGGAAGAAATGACATATTGCTTGATTTTGTCCTGTTACAAAATCAAGTTCAGTTGCAATGATTGCTCCAAATGCTAGCACGGACAATGAAAAATCTGTAGTTCAAGGGAGAGTTTTTGTTGTGACATCCTAAAGGGCATAGAACCCCGAACGAGGTGATAACCGATAAGTTACTCATAAATTCTTGTGAAGTCTATACTCTGTTAGATACTGGCTCTACCCACTCTTTTATCTTACTTATACGTGCTCACCGTTTAAACTTGACTTCTAAAAACTTAGACTTTGATTTATCAGTTAAAACTTTATTGGGAGGAATAGTCATTACATCTACTGTATATAAATCTTACTTAGTTCAAATCAACAACCTCACATTACCCATTGACCTTATTTCTTTGAAAATGCATAAATTTGATGTGATTTTAGGATTTGATTGGTTGATTAACCATCATGCTAAAATTGATTATTTTCAAAAGATCATTAGTTTTCATATTCCTAATCAACCTATCATGCAAATTAAAATAACCAAACCATTAAAATCCACAACTGTTATTTCTAGTTATAAAGTCATTCGTTTATTGAAAAACGGATGTCAAGCCTTTTTAGCTTATGTCACTGATTTGAACAAAAACACGTCAAACCTGAATGATATTCCTATTGTTAATGAGTTTTCTGACTTTTTTTTAGGAACTTCCTGGCTTATCTCCAAACTGTGAAATTGAATTTTGTATTGATCTTAAACTCGGTACTATGTATATTTTCAAAGTCCCATACCGAATGACTTTCATTGAACTTCAAAAGTTAAAAGTCCATCTATAGGAATTGTAGGATATTGATTTCATTCGTCTGAGTGCATCACCTTGGGATGCTCCTGTTCTATTTGTGAAGAAGAAAAACGAGAGTATGAGACTGTGCATTGACTGCCGAGAATTGAACCATGTCACCATAAAAAAATAGGTACTTGTTACCACTGGTTGATGATTTGTTTAATCAATTGCAAGGTGCTCAATATTTCTCGAAGATTGATCTTCGTTCTGGATATCATCAGTTAAAGGGTGAAGCTGAGGACGTTCCAAATACTACTTTCAGAACTTGTTATGGGCATTATGAGTTCTTAGTCATGCCTTTTGGACTAACCAATTATCCTATAGCTTTCATAGACATGATGAACTGGATATTCAGGAAATATTTAGATAATTTTGTGGTTGTCTTTATTGATGACATCCTTATATACTCCAGGAGTCGTGAAGATCATGAACAACACCTGAGATTGATACTCTAAAAACTACGTGAAAACAAGTTGCATGCCAAGTTGAAGAAGTGTGAGTTCTTGCTTAAGGAAATAACTTTCCTTGGACATGTGATTTCTAGTCAGGGGATATCGGTTGACCTTGGTAAGATTGAAACATTAATAAATTGGGAACAACCCAAGATAGTAACTGAAGATCAAAGCTTTCTGGGCTTAGCTGGTTATTATCGAAGATTTGTAGAAAAACTTTCTTGAATCGTCACGCCATTAACTCAGCTGACTCGAAAAAGCACAAAATTAGTATGGAGCGGGGAATACGAGAAGAGCTTTCAAGAACTTAAGAGGAGATTTGTTTCAATTCCTGTTCTGACCATACTATCAGGATCGGGAGAATTTGTCATCTACAACGATGCTTCAGGAAAAGTTCTAGGCTGCATTCTTATACAACATGGAAAACTTATAGCTTATGCATCTCGGCAACTCAAAAATTATGAGAAAAATTACCCTACTCATAATCTAGAGTTGGCAGTGGTCATTTTCACGTTAAAGATTTGAAGACACTACTTATACGGAGAGAAAGTAGATATTTATACAGATCATAAAATTTTCAAGTATTTCTTCATTCATAAGGAACTCGACATGCGATAACGACGTTGACTTGAGCTATTAAAAGATTATGATCGCACCATCCAGTATCATCCTGAAAAGGTGAACATTCTAGCTAACGCATTGAGCAGAAGATCTTATACGAGTGTAAGTACACTGTTGACAACACAAAGACGCAGTTTGTACGACTTACAAAAGATGAAAATAAAGCTAAAGACACCAGGGACCCACATGAGGATGACACACATACGAATATAATCGTCTTTAATCGATAAAATTAAAGTTGTTCAAGCTACTGATACAGTACTGATGAACATGACGAAGAAAGTACAAGAACGTGTTATTCCTGAAAAAAAAATCGACGAGAAAAGAATACTTCGAGTTAACTCTCGACTCTTTATTCCTAACGATCCTGAATTGAAGCATAAAATCACGATGGAGACACACAACACATCGTTTATAATCCATCCTGGAAGTACCAAAATATATCGTGACCTTCGACATACATTCGGGTGGAGTAACATGAAGAGAGAGATCGCAGAGTTTATCTTAAGATGCCTAGCTTGTCAATGTGTCAAGACAGAGGATTAAGTGCATAAGGAACCATTGCAACCACTCGAAGTTCCATAATGGAAGTGGGAACACAACAATACAAATTTCGTGACGGGTCTTTCCAAAGTTTCTCAAGGCTTAGATGCAATATGGGTCATTATAGATCTATTGACCAAGTTCGTTCATTTCTTGCCTATACGAGTAAATTATTCACTCAAGCAACTTGTCGGTATGTACATAAGTGAAATTGTAAGATTGCATGGCATACCAGTATCCATAGTTTCTGATTGAAACCCTAGATTCACTTCACGATTTGGATCAGCTTACAAAAAGCTATGAACACCGAGCTACGATTCAGTTTTGCATACCATCCTCAAACGGACGAACAATTGGAAATGATGATCCAGACTCTAGAAAATATTTTCAGACTCTGCATACTAGACTTCAAAGGAAGTTAGGACAAGTATTTTGAATTCTCCTACAGTAACAATTATCAAGCAAGTATACGTATGGCTCCATTCGAGGCTTTGTATGGACGAAAATATCGATCTCTAGTATGTTGGAATGAGATGGGAGAAGCAAAATTGTTGGGACCCGAATTAGTGTGCATGACAACAAAAAAGATTCAAATGATCCGACAACGACTACAGACCGCAGAAGAACGACAAAAGAGTTATGCTGATCTTCATCGAATAGATGAAAGTTTCAATGTTGGAGATCATGTATTCTTACATGTTTCCCATGGAAAAGAGTTACCAGATTCGAAAAGAGAGAAAAGCTTAACCCTCAATTTATTGGCCCATTTAAAATTCTCTACCAAGTAAGAACTGTGGCTTATAGACTAGCTCTACCGCTGAACATGTCTCACATGCATAACGTTTATCACATATTTACGTTACGTAAATATGTGAATGATCCAAACTAAATCATTGAGTTAGAACCAGATGTTATATCAGAGGATTTAACTTACGAGGAGCTACTTATGAAGATCTTAGATAAGAAAGAACAAATCATATGCTCAAAGGCTGTACCTAAAGTCAAGGTTTTACGAAAAAACCAAGATACTGAGAAAATGACTTGGAGTTAGAATCTGAGATAAAATGTAAGTATTCTTACCTCTTTGAATTGTCAGGTACGTCAATTTCGGAGACAAAATTTCATAAGAAGTGGAGGTTGTAAGACCCTGACTTTTATTGAATAAAATTTATTTTTGTTCATTTATTATTCTAAAACAGTAAAGTGTTATATTGATAAAGTTAATAGTTAAAGATGTTATGTGTAAATTATAAAATAAAAAGGAATATTCATTATGTTGAAAAAAATTCAATTTATCAGGAAATATTCTGTGACGCCCCAAATCGGGCCTACACCACCCAATTTGAGTCGTCAAAAAACTACAACTAAATTATTACAATACACTGTTCAATAATACACAACTAAGTCTTCATAATTATTACGATTCTACAATACAGTGAAGACTACTATAGCAACTATCTTAAACTGCTACTCCATTTCCCTTTCCTCCCCGCTAGTCCCGGCTACGCTCTCATTTCCTGAATAATTGAACAAAAAGGAAAGGGTGAGCTCAAATAGCCTAGTAAGAAATTTCATGACTAAGATAATAAAAAATAAATTATTCTTAGCCTTCAACAATTGAGTTCTTAATTGAATATAATAGACAATAAGTTTTAAATCAATAGCTGCAGTTGGGTTATAAATAGCAAGATTAACAACAACAGTTAAGTTCAAAAAACAAAGTTTCACTGCATCGAAATATCGACCACTAAGAGAATCAAGTAGATCATGATGTCTACTAGCCTCTATTTTTAAGAAAATCATCATTAACTTTTATCATCTGAAACACCACTAGTCATGAGCATGCCAAACAACAGTTCTTCTTTGTCCCTGATCAAAGATAACATTTATCACGTGTCATTGTCATCTGACCAAAGACACCAAACAATTATATCGCCTTTAACATATCATATGTGCCCTAGGCCACAGATATTCAGAACAATCTGATACTTGATGATTGAAATAACAATAGAGATATAAATAATAAACATAAGAAACAAGATAAACAATAACATTAGAAGTTAACAAATTTGACTTTGTCCAGATTCAAATAAAGTCCAAATTATCAACATGACTTATAGAAAAAGGTGTTCAAGTCCAAGAGTAATGTTCAAGATCTATAGGGAAGAAATTCAACGGTAATGTTTACGGTACAAGGAATTAGTCCAAAATGTTCACAATTCAAAAGTTCAATGTCCATAAGTTCACAGTCCAAATAAATGTCCACAGTTCAAAAGTTCAAAATCCATAAGTTCACAGTTCAAATATGACGATGAAAATTTAATAGGAATGTTCTTGTCAAAAGATATTAGATGAAGTGCAAACTATTAAGGGAATATTAATGAATTATTAATTTAAGAATTTTCACCATTTAATAATATTAGAGATACAACTGAGATACTTTCTTACCGTAATAAGTTTAAGTGATAGAAGATGAAAAAGATGGTATCCCTTACAAATAAGAAAGAAAATGATATCCCTTTATGATAATGAAAAGAATGATACCCCTTACCGTAATAAGTTTAAGAGTTTCAAAGAAAAGTGATATCACTTACCTTATCTCGTGACTAAATACAGCTTTTATGAGGTTGATCAACCTATATGCATATTCATAATTTAATTAGAAAGTAACACATACGAATTTTATGTATATAAAATTATCTAAGTGACTATATATACCTCAAAATAATTTTTTAAAGAAAATAATTTTTCAAAGTAAAATCTTTCAAATGAAGTTTTTTCAAAATAAATCTTCTAATAGAAGAGTTTTCTAAAGGAAGATTTGTAAACTGATGTGTGTGTGAGTGTTTATATAACTTTTAAAAGAAAAACTTACTTGAACAATACTCATACCCTTCCAGATCTTCAACGCTTGATATAATTTTAATACACTTAGGGAAACACTTATACTAAGAAATATCTAGAGAGTGGAAAGAAGATTGAGTGAGGAATATATGAAACTCCTTATGCTAAGCTCCCTATTTATAGCCAGAGGCTAACCAACTTTTCCACACACACGTTACATATTTTAATCTCATCTTTTAATCTGAACCATTCATCAATCAACACACGTTTCACACTTTAATCTGCACCGTTCAATGACTATCACGCATTTCACGCCTACACGTGTTACACATTTACACGCATTACACATTTACGCGTGTTACACACTTACATGTGTTACACATTTACACGTGTTGCACACATACACGCGTTACACATTTTTATATTATTTTATTGACTTAATATCTCAATTATTAAACATACTGTATTTTTTAAATAATAAATATGTCTAACTGTTTAATGCCCGTGACTACTACTGTAACAATTATTGGCCCAATAATGCAAGATGTTGTGCATTATGACAGTTATTGATTCAATAATATGGAACACTGTGCAATTAATAATGTAAAATATTGTGTAATGATAATTATTGATTCAATAATATAAAATATTGTGTAATGACAATCATTGATGAAATATTGTGCAATAGCCACTTTATCAGTTCAATAATTTAAATATTGTGCAATACCGTGTACTACTATGCAATACCGTGTACTACTATGCAATACCACATGCTACAGTAAAATACCATATGTTACCATACTTTTATCACTGGGTATTTTAACAGTTAAAAGTGATAATACCGTTGACCATTTTTATTTAGAAAGGCTACTGCTGTCGTTTTCTTCACCCGATAATATTTTGTTGTGGGGTCCACCCATAACTGGATATTTCAGCGCCGTCGTGCGAATATTCCCTAACAGAATGAATATTCCTCGACAGAACGAATATTCCCTGACAGAACAAATATTCCCCGACCAATCGAATATTGTCCGACATAAATTTTTTGCACATAACATCCTTAACTTTAATTTTTATCAATTTAACACCTTACTGTTAAGCATAAAATTATGAGAAAAATTTGAAATCTATTTATTAAAATTCGGGGTCTTACATATTCGATCTGTATTACGGCGCCGAAATAACCAATCATTGGTGAACCCCATAACAAAATATTGTCGGATATAGAAAACGACAGCATTAACCTTTTTAAATAAAAATGGTCAACGATACTATCATTTTTAACTATTAAAATACCCAGTGATAAAGGAATAGTAGCACACGGTATTACACAATTGCACACGATATTGCACAGTGTCTCATATTATTGTCCTGATAAAGTAATTATCACACAATATTCATCAATAATTGTTGTTACACAGTATTTTTACATTATTAAACCAATAATTGTAATTATACTGTATTTTATATTATTGAGTCAATCATTGCTATTGCACTGTATGTCAAATTATTGAACCAATAATTGTTACAGTATCTCATACACTTTATTAAATTAATAATTGTCATAGTAATGTGTTCCTTCTTTTTATTTATTTTTGTATTATTATTATCACTGTTTTAACATTACTTTAATTATTGTATTTCATTATTAATTGGTATTTTGGATATTATAAAATA
This sequence comes from Hedera helix, assembly GCA_947179155.2. Lineage (NCBI taxonomy): Eukaryota > Viridiplantae > Streptophyta > Magnoliopsida > Apiales > Araliaceae > Hedera > Hedera helix. Next base: position 5,237,481 of record OX359275.1, on the reverse strand, counting down.
TTTTCGGTAGAAGAATAAATTGAAATTCGTTGTATGTATTTGTGGGTTAAGTCAAAAAGGGAGGGAGGAAAATATGACAACTCTTCTTTGGATGCTTTTAGAATTTGAAGAGAAAGAGAAAGAATTCATAAGTAAAGAAAGCAAAGGCAGGTGGGTGGGAAATATATATATATATATATATATATATATATATATATATATATATATATATATATATAATAAAGAAAAAGAAGGAAAAGAGATGGATGAACAGGAAGAAAGATATGGGAAGAAGTCAGAAAGGATGGCTCGGTAGGTGAGGAACCAACATATATAAAGGGAACTCCTGATAACAAATTTCTCACACTTTTTCATTCTCTTACTGATATATTGTGAATATACTCTGAGTATAGTAAAGTTACTTTAAGTGTTGGTAAAGTCAACACGAGTGCAAGAATTTCTCAAGTGAGTCTTTTATTTAAAAGTAATATTTACACAACTATTCACTTCACACGGTGTTCACAAATATTCTTTTATAAGACTCTTTCTTTAAAAGATTTATTTTAAAAAACTTCATTTGAAAGATTTATTTTGAAATATTATTTCAAAAATTATTTTTAAAGTTATTATATTATATTCTTTACACTACAAAAATTTATATTATATAAATACTTTTAATAATTTCATAGTATACGAGTTAATATATACCATAAAATTTATATGTGGTAGGTACTAATTATATTATAAATATATAGATTGATTCACTACATTTAAAACAGTATCTTTTCACGTGATAAGGTAAGGATATTATTTTATTTCATATTCTTAAACTTAATATGGTAAGTATTGTTCAGTAAAATTTCTGAAATAATATATAGTTTACACTTCATGTAATATCATTTCACACGAACCTTCCTATTTACCTGAACATTTCTATTGAACTTTAACCGTTATTTTTTAACTATGGACCTTGAATATCATTCTCGAATTTAACTCTATATCATTTTGACAATTTGGACTTTATTTGAATTTGCCAAAGTAAATTTTGTAAACCTATAATGTCTATTGTTTATCCTATATTTATCTTTCATCTGTTCAACATTTATATTACTGTACTAATCATCAAGAATCAAGTTGAGGCGAATATATGTGGCTTGGTGCATATACGATTGGATAAATGCGATATAATGGTGATGTGTCTTTTAGGGCACGTGGTGAATGTTCTCTTTGGTCTGAGACAAAGAAAAACTGTTGTTTGGCATGATCATGACTAGTGGTGTTTCAGATGATAAAGGTTGATGATAATTTTTTTGAAAAAGATAAACTAGTACACATCATGATCTACATGATTCTCCTGGTTGTTATTTTATTGCAGTTATTGAAATAAACTTTATTCGAGAACTTAACTGCACTTGTTGATTTAAAACTTGTTATTTATATTATTCTATTAAGAATTCATCACTGTGGAAAACTATTGATACTTTATTCATCATTATCTTAGTCATGATATTCTTTACTGGATTATTTGAGCTTACTCTTTATTTTTATTCAATTATTCTTCAACGGGGGATGAGAGAGTAGCTGAGACTAGTCAGGGGATGGAGTGATGGTTTGAGTGATAGTTTAAGTAGTCTTCACATATTGTAAAATAGTGTGGTAATAATAGTGAATACTTAGTAGTGTATTATTAAACAATGTATTGTTGTACTTGTATCGTATTGTTATAGTTGTTGTGTAATTTGATGAATCAAGTTTGGGTTATATAGGCCCGAATTTGAAGGCGTCACAGGGATGGGTTTTGAGAGATTAATTTGAAGGATCGATGGGTTTAAGTGGATTTTTCTTTACGCGTTGATGTGTAACAGATGAAAGGAGAAGACGAACTCTTACTTTGCAGAGAAGAGAGAGAAAACAAGGGCTGGAGCGATTTGGAGACAATGAAGTGATCGGTGTTTGAATTTTGAGGTTTTTTAATAATGAGCGCGGTGTTTAAGGCGATTAATTTTTAATTCGTATAAGTGTGAGCATTGGCAGTTATAAAATAATAGTTGGAATAATATCTAAATCTTGGATTTATCTGTTTTGATATTACTCTCCTATTTTAGTTCTTAAACTAGGAAAGTAATGGGTAATGTTGGGATATAATTATTTGGATCTGAATATGGTGTAACCCACTTTATTTTTAATTCGGATATGGTGTTAATTATTTTTATTGAACTGGGTCATTACTTGGTCGGTCCATTTCCACACAGTTTTAGATGGCTTATGATACCTGATGTCCATTTCATATTTGGATTATTTTTCCTTATTTAAAGGTAGCATATTGGTTTAATTTGGGAATGAATTATTCAATGCAGTTATAAGGTGATTTGAAAACGGATATCCTAATCTTAATTGGACTCGGATGATCTTGGAATCTATATAAGCAGCCATTAGCCAACAATTATGGTACATAATATTTTATTCACAGAATGCTATTCATTTTAGCATTATTTTAGCTCTCCATTGATAACTTTTTTGGCATGTACTTGCTCTCACACCGGAACATCCCTGGACAGTCGAAGTCGTCTCTGGTTTTGGGGGTAACTAACGGTTATTCTTGAGTGCAGGTGTTTGTACTTTTGGTGATTTTAAACGGACTTAAAAAATCAGACGTTAATAGTACTAAAACTTGTTCAAATTTATTTTATTATGGAAACCTCCCCAACTAACTTCTAAAATACAAATTTTCCCTTATGAATTATAAATATTTGGCATAGGGGAAGTCTTTCCTACTATGGCAGTCATTTTATTGATTGAATATGTACAATAGAGAGATTATTTTTTTGATTACATAGAGATGAGAGATCGATCAGAGAGAGTTTACTTATCTAACTGGGCATATTTGGATTGTTTTCACAAGAGCGAAATTAACTTAAGGTAGGAAAATTAATTAGTCCACTCAAAACAATTAGGTGTAGTTATTTGGTGCAAGGAGGAGGAATATGTTACCATTTATGCTACTTTTTGGGAATTTTGTGTTGTTGACATTCTAAATTGGACAAATTAATCTTGGTAGATCGATAATTTTTAGTATTACGAAAAAACCATGAAAATCTTTCACCGATCATATAATTTACGAGGTGTTTTAGAATAATCTGCATTGCCCGTGGAGCGTGGATTAGAGGGTTTCTTGAATTAATACAATCCTCTTCATTTTCCCATTTGTGTAATTGAGACAGGTTATGTAATAAGGATTTTTTTTTTTTTTGACATAGTGAGATTGATTATCTCATGGGTGACTCAAGATAATTTGGAGCCTAAAACAATATTTCTAGGAAACTGATATTTCCGCAGTAATTTTTGTTATTTTCGCAAGTGGGCTCGATTTTACCTAAAACGATAGTTTTAATGTATGACCTTGAATTTTAATAAATATATTTCAATTTTTTTTCATAATTTTATGCTTAACAGTAAGGTGTTAAATTAATAAAAATTAAAATTAAGGATGTTATGTACAAAATTTTTATGTCGGACAATATTCGATTGGTCAGGGAATATTCGTTCTGTCGGGGAATATTCGTTCTGTCGGGGAATATTCGTACGACGGTGCCGAAATATTCAGTTATGGGTGGACCCCACAACAAAATATTGTCGAATGAAGAAAACAACAACAGTAGCATTTCTAAATAAAAATTCAAGCAACCAAACCTTTGAAATCAGTAACCGTTATTTTTAGCTATAAAGTCATTCGTTTATTAAAAAACGGATGTCAAGCCTTCCTAGTTCATGTCACTGATCTAAATAAAAACTCGGTAAACTTGAACAATATTCCTATTGTTAATGAATTCCCTAATGTATTTCCCGAAGAACTTCCTGGCCTATCCCCAGACTGTGAAATTGAATTTTGTATTAACCTTGAACCCAGTACTAAACCTATTTCTAAAGTCTCATACCGAATGGTTCCCATAGAACTTCAAGAGTTGAAAGTCCAACTTCAGGAACTCCTAGATACCGATTTCATACGACCAAGTACATCACTTTGGGGTGCCCGTGTTCTATTTATAAAGAATGATGGGAATATGAGATTGTGCATTGACTATCGAGAGTTGAATCATGTCAACATCAAGAAAGGTATCCGTTACCTCTAATTGATGACTTGTTTGATCAATTACAAGGTGCTCAGTATTTTTCAAAGATCGATCTCTGATATGGTTATCATCAATTGAAGGTTAGAGCTGTTGACGTTCCCAAGACTGCCTTCAGAACTCCCTATGGGCATTATGAGTTCTTAGTCATGCCTTTTGGACTAACTGATGCTCCTACAACCTTCATGGACATGATGAACCGAATATTCAAAGAATATTTGGATCATTTTGTGGTTGTCTTTATTGATGACTCCTCATATACTCCAAGAGTCGTGAGGATCATGAACGCCACTTGCGTTTGATACTCCAAAAGTTACATGAAAATAAGTTATATGCTAAGTTGAAGAAATGCGATTTCTGGCTTGAGGAAGTAACATTCCTTGGGCATATGATTTCTAAACAAGGAATATCGGTTGATCCCACGAAGATTGAAGCAATTTTAAACTAGGAGCAACCTAAGACAGTAACTGAAGTACGAAGTTTTTTGGGTCTAGCTGGTTATTATCGGAGATTTGTAAAAGGTTTTTCTCGAATTGCCACTCCACTAACTCAGCTAACTCGAAAAAATACAAAATTTGAATGGAGTAAGGAATGCAAGAAAAGATTTCAAAAATTTAAGAGGAGACTCGTTTCAGCCCCTGTTATGACTATACCATCAGGATCAAGAGAATTTGTTATCTACAGCGATGTTTCAAGTAGTGGTCTAGGATGCGTTCTTATGCAACACGGAAAAGTTATAGCTTACATCTCTCGATAACTCAAGATTATGAGAAAAATTACCCTACTCATGATCTAGAGTTAGCAGCGGTTGTTTTTGCATTGAAGATTTGGAGACACTACTTGTATGGAGAAAAGGTGGAGATCTTTACATATCATAAAAGTCTCAAGTATTTCTTCACCCAGAAAGAACTCAACATGCGATAGCGACGTTGGCTTGAGCTTTTAAAGGATTATGACCACATTATCCAGTACCACCCAGGAAAAGCAAACGTGGTAGCTGATGCATTGAGTAGAAGATTATATACGAGTACGAATGCATATTTACAAAAGGCATATTTTGTACGATTTACAAAAGATGGAGATAGAGCTAAAATCACTAGAAACCTAGATGAGGATCACGCACGTACGAGTAGAACCGACTTTAATCGATAAAGTCAAAGTTGCTCAAGCTATTGATCCAGAACTGATGAATATGATGAGAAAAGTACTAGAATGTGCTATTCCAAAAGTAAGAATCGATGAGAAAGGGATACTCCGAGTCAACTCTCGACTCTGTGTTCCTAACGACCCTGAATTGAAGTATAAAATCATGATGGAGGTACACAATACACCGTTTGCAATTCATCTTGGAAGTACCAAAATGTATTGTGACCTTCGACATACATTTTGGTGGAGTAAGATGAAGAAGGAGATCACTGAGTTTGTCTCGAGGTGTTTGACGTGTCAACGTGTCAAGGTGGAGCATGAAGTGCCTAAGGGTCTATTGCAACCACTTGAGGTTCCCGAATGGAAGTGGGAACACATCAATATGGATTTTGTGATGGGTCTTCCCAAAGTTTCTCAAGGCTTGGATGCGATTTGGGTCATTGTAGATAGATTGACCAAGTCTTCTCATTTCTTGCTATACGAGAAAACTATTCACTTGAGCGTTTAGCTAATATGGACATAAGTGAGATTGTGAGAATGCATGGCATGCTAATATCCATAGTTTCTGATCAGGACCCTAGATTTACTTCACGATTTTGGAGCAGTTTACAAAAAGCTATGGGCACTCAACTACGATTTAGTTTGGCTTATCATCTCTAAACAGATGGACAATTAGAAAGGATAATTCAGACTTTTGAAGATTTATTAAGGCTTTGTGTGCTAGACTTCAAAGGAAGTTAGGACAAGTATTTACCATTGGTTGAATTTTCCTATAACAACAGTTATCAAGCAAGTATATGAATGACTCCATTTGAGGCTTTGTATAGACGAAAGTGTCGCTCTCCAGTATGTTGGAATGAGGTGGGAGAAGCAAAATTGTTGGGACCTGAGCTGGTGCGCATGACAACAGAAAAGATCCATATGATCAGACGACGAATATAAGCTGCACAAGAACGACAAAAGAGTTATGTTGATTTTCATCGAAAGGACGAAAGTTTCAACGTTAGAGATCATGTATTCTTACGTGTTTCCCCATGGAAAGGAATTAGAAGGTTTGGAAAGAGTGGAAAGCTCAATCCTAGTTTTATTGGCCCATTTGAAATACTTGACCGAATAGGAACTGTGGCCTACAGACTAGCTCTACCACCAAACATGTCCCGCATTCATAACGTTTTTCATAAATCTATGTTATGTAAGTATGTGAAGTACCCAAATCACATTATTGAATTGGAGTCAGATGAGATAGTGGAAGATTTAACATATGAGGAAGTACCTGTCAAGATCTTAGATAGAAAAGAACAGATCTTACGCTCAAAGATTATATCTTAAGTTAAGATTTTATAGAAAAACCAAGATACTGAGAAAATTACATGGGAGTTGAAATCTAAAATGAGAGCTAAGTATCATGATCTCTTCAAAATATCAAGACGTAAATTTCGAGTACGAAATTTCATTAGGAAGGGAGCATGTAAGACTCCGAATTTTAATAAATAGATTTCAATTTTTTTTCATAATTATATACTTAACAGTAATGTGTTAAATTAATAAAAATTAAAGTTAAGGATAATATGCAAAAATTTTATGCCGGACAATATTCGATTGGTCGAGGGAATATTCGTTCTGTCGAGAAATGTTCGTTCTGTCGGGGAATATTCGTACGACGGCGCCGAAATATTCAGTTATGAGTGGACCCCACAACAAAATATTGTCGAATGAAGAAAACGACAATAGTAGTATTTCTAAATAAAAATGGTCAATGGTATTATCACTTTAAACTGTTAAAATACCCAGTGATACAAGTATGGTAACATATGGTATTTTACTGTAGCACGTGTTATTTTACTGTAGCTCATGGTATTACATAGTAGCACATGGTATTACACAATATTTAAATTATTGAACTGATAAAGTGGCTATTGCACAGTATTTCATCAATAATTGTTATTACACAACATTTTACATTATTGAATCAATAATTGTCATTACACAATATTTTACATTATTAATTGCACAGTGTTCCATGTTATTGAATCAATAATTGTCGTAATGCACAACATCTTGCATTATTGGACCAATAATTGTTACAGTAGTAGTCACGGGTATTAAACAGTTAGACAGATTTATTATTTGGAAAACCATGGTATGTTTAATAATTGAGATATTAAATCAATAAAATAATATAAAAAAATGTAACGCGAGTACGTTGTAACACGTGTACTTATATAACACGCGTAAATGTGTAACGCGTGTAAATGTGTAACACATGTAGGCGTGAAACACGTGATAGTCATTGAGCGGTGCAGATTAAAATGTGAAACGTGTATTGGTTGATGAATGATTAAGATTAAAAGATGAGTTTAAAATGTGTAACGTGTGTGTGAAAAAGTTGGTTAGGCTCTGGCTATAAATAGGAGGCTTAGCATAAGGAGTTGCATACATTTCTCACTCAATCTTCTTTCCACTCTCTAGATATTTCTTAGTATAAGTGTCTCCCTAAGTGTATTAAAATTATCTTAAGCGTTGAAGATCTGGAAGGGTACGAGTATTGTTCAAGTAAGTTTTTCATTTAAAAGTTATATAAACACTCACACACACATCAGTTTACAACTCTTCCTTTAAAAGACTCTTCTCTTAGAATATTTATTTTCAAAAAACTTCATTTGAAAGATTTTACTTTGAAAAATTATTTTCTTTAAAAATTATTTTGAGGTATATATAGTCACTTAGATGATTATATATATATATAATTGGTATGTGTTACTTACTAATTAAATTATGAATATACCTATAGGTTGATCAACCTCATAAAAGCTGTATTTAGTCACGAGATGATATCACTTTTCTTTTAAACTCTTAAACTTATTACGGTAAGGGGTATCATTCTTTTCATCATCATAAAGGAATATCATTTTCATTTTTATTTGTAAGGATCTTCTATCACTTAAACTTATTATGGTAAGAAAGTATCTCAGTTGTATCTCTAATATTATTAAACGATAAAAATTCTTAAATTAATAATTCATTAATATTTCCTTAATAGTTTTTACTTCATCTAATACCATTTGATAAGAACATTTCTGTTAAATTTCCATCGTCATATTTGAACTGTGAACTTATGGACTTTGAACTTTTGAATTGTTGACATTTATTTGGACTGTGAACTTATGGACCTTGAACTTTTGAATTGTGAACATTTATTTGAACTGTGAACATTTTGGACTAATTCTTTATACCGTAAACCTTACCGTTGAACTTCTTCCCTGTGGATCTGGGACATTTTGGACTTGAACACCTTTTTCTATAAATCATGTTGATAATTTGGACTTTATTTGAATTTGGACAAAGTCAAATTTGTTAACTCCTAATGTTATTGTTTATCTTGTTTCTTCTGTTCATTATTTATATCTCTATTATTATTTCAATCATCAAGTATCAGGTTGTTCTGAATATATGTGGCCTGAGGCACAGATGATATGTTAAAGGCGATATAGGATAAATGCGATATAATTGTTTGGTGTCTTTGGTCGGATGACAAGGACACGTGATTAATGTTCTTTTTGGCCTGGGGCAAAGAAGAATCGTTGTTTGGCATGCTCATGACCAGTGGTGTTTCAGATGATAAAAGTTGATGATTTTCTGAAAAAGAGAGGCTAGTAAACACCATGATCTACTTGATTCTCTTAGTAGTGGTTATTTCGCTGCAGTGAAACTTTGTTTAAGAATTTAACTGCCGTTGTTAATCTTATTGTTTATAACTCAACTACATCTATTGATTTAAAACTTGTTGTTTATTATATTCAATTAAGAACTCAACTGTTGAAGGTTAAGAATAATTTATTTTTCATTATCTTAGTCATGATATTCCTTACTGGGCTATTTGAACTCACCATTTTCTTTTTGATCAATTGTTCAGGAAATAAGAGCGTAGTCGGAATTACCGAGGAGGAAAGGGGAATGGAGTAGCGGTCCGAGATAATTGTTATAGTAGTTTTCACTGTATTGTAAAATAGTAATAATTATGAAGACTTAGTTATGTATTATTGAACAGTGTATTGTAATAATTTTGTTGTAGTATTTTGACGACTCAAATTGGGTGGTGTGAGCCCGATTTAGGGGCATCACATTTAAAACCGTCTCTATAGACTTATGGTGACACTTTTCACATGTAAAGTGTCGTAATAGGTCTATAACGACGGTTTTAACATATAAAGTGTAGTCATAAATATATAACGTCGGTTTTAAAACTGTCGCTATAAGTAAAAAAAAATAGGACCCACATGCAGAAATAACAAAATACCTTGTGGAAATTACACTTCCCTATTTTTAAATATGACCTTCTATGTTTGGTATGTCTTCTATTGACTTTTATGATTAAATTGACCATTTTTTTAAAATAATATATCTTATTATTATTTAAATTATATATTTGATATCTCCGCAAGTGAATCTTATTTGATCTTACGAAAATATTAAATTAGTTTGTAAATATATATATATGGCACAAACTCAATCTAGAAAATCAAATATTTTAAAATGGATATGAATTGGATGAGACACAATAGACATCATCAACCTGAAAAGAAAAACGAATAATTGCACTGGTGATTGGAATAACTTAAAGATCATTTAAAATAAAATTATGAAGAGGAATTATCAAGTTCCTGGATGGAGGAGAAGATACCCTTTTACATGTCAAAAGCTAATTATTACAACATTCATTTAATCTACTATGTACCCTTTTTCATGAGGTAACTAAAGTTAAATCATGCCCATGCTCCACCGAGTCTAAAAAAGCTTAATTTGGTTCTAACTTCAATTCTCGAATCATACAATAACTTTTTTGTGTATGGAGTTCTGAATGATGAAGATTTAAGCTTAAGGAAAGACCAAAAAAGAAAGTTATAATACTGATGTCATGCATAACACTTCTTTCATCACAAAATAAAAGCTCATTTATTAGACGTTGAAATCGTAGGTACATAGTTATAAATGCCTATTTAATTGAAGGAAAAAAATCTTTGGTCTACCAGTCGAACAATGAAATTATGTGTTATGGTATTGTTCAGTCTGCCAGCCATTATTAGATTTCAATTTTCAACCATGTACGTCGGCCATAATAATGTAGTAGTATTAACGTGAGAATATATATATATATATATATATATATACACGTAGAATTTTTGGTAGTAGTATCGTTATTCAGGAGTATTCCAGTATTTAGTTACTACTTACCGGAGTAGCTATGTTTTTTGCCTTGACTAAAGTAGATGACAAACCATAATATGTACTCTACTATTAGCCCACAAGGTCACGTGACTTCAAACCATACACATGTGACATGCCACCCGGCCATCATCATTCACATATTTTCCACATCTTCATTCTTCAATCACCCTAACAACTTTTTTTTTCTTTTTTCTTTTCTATTTTAAGACAGAATTTAAATTTATTTTGTCATTGGAAAGATTTGAACGTCTGCTTTATTGGTACACAAATGATAAAAATAACTATTGGGTCAAGGCCGGTGGTGGCAACTTTGTTTTAGCCTTTCGCCCACAAGAAGTTAATTAACCAGCCACGCGAGAAGAAAAAAAGGCAGTTATATTCAAGTGTCTGACTTATTAAGATTATTCATCATTTTAACTAAGATTATTTTGTTTACAAATAGATAATTTACATTTACATATTTGTGCTGTCAATTCAGCTGGAAACTAAAATGATGAATCCAGCTACTACGACAAATTAAGGAGTTCAATGGCACCACTCAACTAGAAGAACGAATATAACTTGTAAGCTTTTTCAAATACTCAAATATTAAGTAATTCTAATAGAAGGATAAGGGCCTCAATTTATTATTTTTTTTGTTACAAATGTGTATTAAATGAGGTGACATTTGAACAATACAAAAAATATTTTATGACATAATTAATTATCATAAGAGATTTATTTACTGAATATAATAATAACACATTATTTAAGATATTTTTTAAAATTAAAAATTTAAAAACTCTAACATTATCCATAATCAATTGCATGATGCAATATTCCACTGTTGGGTAAATAAATCATATCATAAAGTGTCTTCGATCAAAAATTCTTTCCGCCATTGACTAGTTAAAAGTATCAGCAGCGGAAAATGACACGGCTACATATATATGCTTGTCGATCGTCTGGTTCAAAAAGATTGGGTAAAGTTTGGTCGGATCCCCTCACATCCAATTGTTTTGTTTTGAAATAAAACTCATAAATAATGTTAATTTATTCAAATACTAAAAGGTACTAGGAATTTTATTAAACTTAACAAAGCCTATACTGATACTATAATTAGATGTAAAAATTAAATACTCTTTTTTTTTATTTTTCTGAAAACTTAACATATTTCCGTAAGTACGTCTCTAAGAAAAATGATGCCGTGACAAGTAATTAATGCACATTTATTCATAGGTATTATCGGTAGTAGAAATATAAATTTCCCACAATTTTTGTCAAGGAATGATTTTAACTATTGTAATTAATTTTTAATTCCAGATTATCAATTATAAAATGTAGTACTTGATTTCTCTTTTTTCCTTTTTTTATAGCTAAAAGTAGTACTTGATTTCACTTAATTAATATACCTTAATTTATCAAGCTCCAACATTTCTTCTTTAAAATTAGATAAATTATTGTAATAAAATAAAATATTTTAAAAAAAATAATAATTAACATATACTAGGAGAGAGAAAATAAACTTTTTGGTTTTGGCTTATTCATAGCCCAATTTTTTCAAGGTTAAAAAAGAAAGGAGAAAACATTTCATAATTCGCATATATTTATGTCTAATGAAAACAGATTGAAACACACCATCAAAACCCTCTCTTCTTTTTGAGGAGACATTCCGGCGACTTCTCCGACGACGTCCAGACCAATATCATCAGCAACTAATTAATTAAGCAAGGATGAGAAGAACATGAAGAGCAATCATCGATCATGTCAGCTATATCTTGCACCGACTTGTTCTCCGATTTACTCTGCGGTGAGGACTCCGGTAGTATCTTGTCCGGAGACTCGCCGGAGTGCTGGTCAGACTTGGAATTTCCAGTGGATATTGAAGAATCAATCGCCGGATTCATTGAAGAGGAGAGAAAGTACGTTCCAGGCACCGATTATGTGGAGAGGATTCAGTCTCAATCATTGGATGTATCTGCTCGTCAAGAATCTGTTGCATGGATTCTCAAGGTACGTATTCAGTATTCGATTCTCTCCATTTTTTCCGGCTTAACTCTGTATCTAAATCACGATAATGCCACTGTGATTGGTAGAGTTAGTTATCAACTACCAGTATCTTAATTACTACAGCGCACTTTAGTTGTGCTAACTTGTGGCGTTTAGGGGAGCTGTCGGATGAAAAGTGGAGACCAAGCAGCGTTCAACAGAATTTCTCTTTTCTTTCTCATAAATGATCATAATATTAAATTTCACTTTTATTATTGAATTTAAATAAGAATATATGGAGGATTAATGCTTTGTTTTTGCAGGTGCAACGTTACTATGGTCTACAGCCATTGACGGCGTATCTCTCCATCAACTACATGGACCGTTTCCTCTACTCTCATAGCTTGCCGGCGGTAAATAGCTTCCATCACCTTCAACTTAACCGGAATAAGTTAAACTGTTAGCCAGTAGCTACCTTTCTTTCTTTCTTTCTTCTTTATTTTTATTTTTGTAGTATTTGGTTCGGTGATGTGGTTTCAAGATTAATTAGTAATAGTTTAAAAAAATAATATCGACTTTTCTAAAAAGTTTGTTAAAAATACATAGAATTGATATTTTTATAAGTTAATTTGATATTTTTACAAGATTAAATAGGATTCACTTATAAAAATATTAAATTAGCTTATGCAAATATCAATTTTGATATGAAATTGATATTTTCATAACCTAATTTGATATTTTTACAAGATCAAATAAAATTCACTTATAAAAATATTAAATTAATTTGTAAAAATATTAATTCGCAAGATATAGTAGGTAACTTATATCTTTACTTTGAAAATATTGATACCTCAATATAATTCGATTTACTTAAAAATTAAATAATTAAGATTTACATTTATATATGTAGGAAGATTTGTTGTAAAATTATCGTAATATATATCAATTCTCGAAAAACAAAATCATAATAATTGTGTCTAATTTAGAGATCTAAACTCTAAAGTGATGAGTGGAGTAGCTAGCATGATGATATATTGACCCTAAAACCTTGTATTAAAAAATATGCACTCCTTTAGTGCGAATAATTAAGCTAAAAGTCGCAATCCAAGGAAATGCTATATATATGAATTAATTATGTACTGTACTTGTCTTGCACTTACACCAAGAAATTAATCTGTTTATTATTATTAAAGGTACATACTTTATGGCTCATGCTTTTGTAAACAAAAAGTTCTTTGATTTTATTCTCTTGACACGAACAATATCCGTTTGCAAAATTCTTAATATTACTACTTACTGTGCAGTACGTTTCAAGAAAGGAAAAAGATTTTTGGACTAACCTTGCAATAATGGAGCGTGCAAAAATGTTATGCCATAAACCGCTCTAGTTGTTGACTTAACTTTGTATGAAGATCATAGTTAATTAGCCAGTGGGGCCGACATTATGTTTTTTTTTTTTTTAAATTAAAATATATTTATTTGGACAATTATGTTAAGAGTCTTTTTACACTTATTTATTTTATTTTTTTATTTTTTTATTTATATATAAGATAAATAAGTGTGATTTTATCTTATTTTATCTTTAATTTAAATAAGTAAATTATATTTATTTATTTTATATAAAGATAAAAAAAATGAGTAAAGTTAGAATTTTTCTTATATTAATAAAGGTTCTAGATAGGTTAGGTAAAGTTAGCAGCTAAAAAGTGTTATTTATGGGAGGTCTCTTTGTCCCATCTTCCAGTCCCTCTGTATGTTTAACTAATAATAATCAAGATAATGCAAATGGTATTAATTTTTTAATTGACTTTTTGCCCGAAATTAAACATTTATCAATTCTGTTTTATTAAATTCAGCAAACAAATGGGTGGCCCTTCCAACTCTTATCCGTGGCTTGCATGTCATTAGCTGCTAAAATGGAGGAACCTTTGGCTCCTTCTCTCTTGGATCTTCAGGTAAATTTTTTTCTCTTAAAATAATTATTGTTACTCATTAATTAACTCGGTTGCATACTGATATTACATGGTTAAATGATATTATATATATATATATATATATATATATATATATAGGTTGAAGGTGTAAAGTTTATATTTGAAGCAAGAACAATCCGACGGATGGAGTTTCTTGTACTTCGTGTTCTGGATTGGAGGCTAAGATCCATTACACCATTTAGCTTTCTCAGCTTCTTTGCTTACAAACTTGATTCTGAAGGAACTTATACAAGCTTCCTTATCTCAAGAGCCACTGAAATTATTCTATCAAATATTCAAGGTAATTAATTAATTAACATATGATACGTACGTACGTACAACATATATTACATGCACGCATGTAGATATATAGACAGGTATATGCCGTTCAATTAATATACTTCTTAATGATATATATGTATATATGAACATGCATGTATATACAGAGGCTAGTTTTTTGGAGTATTGGCCATCATGCATAGCCGCTGCCACGATTCTTTGCGCAGCCAATGATATTCCAATCTTGTCTCTTGTTAATGCTGACCATGCTGAATCATGGTGTGACGGACTTCGAAAAGTAAGCATCTAGCTATATATTTCCAATGCATTAAGGTTAATTTTGGATGATATAATTATATCCCTTAATTTTTGCAGGAGAAGATCATCAGCTGCTACAGACTAGTGCAAGAAATAGGGGTTGATAATAGGCCAAGGAAGCGATCATCAAAAGCCTTACCACAGCTCCGAGTCATGACTCTGGCGAGTATAGGGTCGTCTGGTGACTCGTCCTCCTCCTCATCTTCATCGTCAACTTCTTTTAAAAGGAGGAGATTAAATAACAGCCTGTGGGTAGATGACAGAGTAAGCTCCGATTAAGTTGCTAGTAAAAACTGAAGAATTAGTAAGTGCTATAAATTAAGACAGAAGATGACAATGGTGGTCCATGCATGAGGTCTACTAATCCTTATATAATGTGGGATTTGAGATTAAAAAAAGAAGAAAAGAACATAATTCGACACGGGAGATCGATGTAGATTATTATATATATAAGAGGAGCGAGGGGGCTTGAAGATTTATTAATTAATTTTTGGTGCGCATGCAGTGCCATTTGTTGTATGGCATTTGGCTTTGCAGATTCCCTAGGGAAGGGAGTGTTTGGTACATAGTTTTTTGGTGTGATTAATTTTGATTGATATGATTATTTAATACAACTATACTAGTAGTGGAGTCATGGAGTGTGAAATTAAGAAAGAAGTGGCCTGGGAGGTGATTGAATTCAAAGTTGGCATTGATTATTGAATCAATACTACCTTTGAGTGAAAGGGAATGAGAGATCTAGATGGTGGGGCCAATGACATGCATAGGGTTGGGGGAAAGAAAAGAATTAGGTAGAGCTAGAAATTAAATCAAGTAATGGGGTTGGCATATATATATATATATATGAAACTGATCAAAAAGCTTTGAAGTTTGAGCAGTTCATGTGATACCAAGTCGAGCTCCCCATCTTGCATGCCCACAATTGTCGCTTCAACTTCTCCCTAGCTACCTCTATGATGAGAATATTTATTAATCAAGAAAAAACAGAGAAGGTTAGCTCCATGAAGAAAAAAAGAAGAGAATAAGATGGCTCCATATTATGATTGGTGTGTACATTCTACTTCGAAGTGTGTGTGTTTTTTTTGGCGGGAACTGCCTCTTCCGGTCCTAACCATATACTGGACTCTTTTGAGTGATGTACTTACACGAGTGTACTGCTGGTTACACGCGTGTATTCATTTTTTTTTTATCCTTTTAATTGAGATTTTACTTTTCCTTTTTACGGGGGAGAAAAGTCCCTCTTTGATGGCTTAATTAAATTTGGCCAAGCCATACAAAAAGGTCTTTGGGGCCTTTTTTTTTTTTTTTTAATGCGTGTTGTATTTGGATTCATGGTTATAATTTTCTATATTAATGGACTTCAAGTGATGTGATATCCATTTTATCTCCTTTTTTTGGAGTAATTATTCAGCAATTCCGGAATAAATTCATGTGGTGTTTCAGGTTATTGAAATCTCTCTATTTTAGTGGGTTCATAACTGTGAATAATAGGACAACATTAAAATAGAGAAATTTTATTGACTTAAAACACTACGTAGCGTTGCTTCAGAACCATCGAATCTTCTGTGCCCACTCGCCATGTATGTGGATGAGAATGAAAGAATTTGTAGCTTTCCCATTTGTTTTATCACTGGATTTAAACAACTTTTATCAACAATGGATGGAATTTTGTGAGGCAGGCATGTATACATAGTTGCGTTCAGTACACTAGTAGATGGTCTGGTCCCTCCAGCAATAAAAGAAAAAGTTATATAGCAGGGCTAGCTTCCTCATTTGAATATGACTCCTTCATTACTCCTCACCTTTTCACAAAAATACTTTCATAAGCAATTTTTTTAAAATATTGAGGATATTTGTTTATATATTCTATATCATGTTTATATAAAAATAATTATTTTTTTAATTTAATAGTGGTTATGTGATAATAAAATGATAATTTTTTTATAAAAAAATATTATTTTATATTACTATCAATAAGAAATAATTTACTTTATTAGACACGAAAAAAAATTAAAAAATAAGACTTTTTTTGGAATAGGAAAAGTAGTATATAGTGTCTTCTCGTGACTACTGACCATTTCTGTTTTCTCAATTCCCTCTGATTTCAGACAACTCTGCCTAACCCCTCTCATTCATCTGATCTAATATAAGACATTCCACATAACTTGCCCATCCTGTCCTGCATTGCATATACGATAACTGAATATCATTTGTAAAGGGTAGCTAGCCTAAAAATTACTTGGAGTTAATATACATCTTCCGTCCCAAAACATTAAAAAAATAAAATTGATATCCAAAATAGTGAAAACACAATACAATAAATAAACGTTCTTTTTGAACAAATGAAGTAGTATTCCTTTTAGCCACAGCTAATCACTAGTAACATATATAACCAGGCACATTTTTGTGGCATGTTAAATGTAATTCTAACTTGTAGAAACGTTTTTCCTAGTCCTTTCATTTTTCTTAACTATAGCATGACATCCTGTATTGGATGGGGAATTAATCAGAGGTCACACTCAGACTGATTACCCAGCTGTTTGATGGAACCTTATGGTGAAGAAAATATAAACATTCAGTACAATTTTCATCAGTTCCTCTTGGACTTAATTGTGCATGCCCTAGTAATAGTCGCACCTATATTTGCCTCGCTAGATGGATGGTGGTTATGACATTAATAGGACCACTTGCTTATTATTCGTATTAAATTAGGCAGGTTGAGCATAACATCTTGGGACGTACCATCAATGCATATATATCACTTAGTTTTTGAGTGTTTCTTTGACTAGTCAAATGAGCATGAGTTCGATTTTCAGGGTAAGAGGCAACTCTCCTAACCTGGTGATTAGGAATGAGTCGACATTGACTTGTATCCAACTAGTGTGTAAAGATACTTCTTGATAAAAAAAAATTAAAAAAATCCATATATGCTGAAGAAAGAAAATCCTAATTTTGTTATCATTTGATATTTAAACCATATAAGAAGGCACTTGTAAACATCTTAATGAGGGCATTGTTATCCTATTTAGGAAAACCCTAATCTAGTTATCATTTGATAGCTAGTTCATTTAAGAAGACACTCGTACAAATTGGTCACTTGGATAAGAGAATTCATAAATATCCTAATGATCGGGCATGAAACACAATTTTTATCTAATTCAGGTGTGAAGACACTTGTATAACCTTACTAAGGACACTACCTTATACCTTAATTAACATTTTATTTCAAAAATAAAAAGAACAATCTTGTGATGATTCGCATGGATTAGTGTTGGCTTGATATATATTGTTTGCATCTATTTTTAACTGCTTAAATTTTTAAATGAATTAATTACTTAACATGATATCAAAGCTCGGTTAATTGTGCAAGATCTTGGATTTAAATATTTTTGATCGCACATTACCTTTATATGGTGTGTATGTTATGCAAGATCTTGTAATCAAGCCCTTTATATGGGCGTGTATGTTATGCAAGATCTTGTAATCAAGCCTTCTCGCTGCACGTTGTCCTTAATATTGGTATTAATGTATATGAATGTAATTTGTCTCATTTACATTGTGATTCCCATAATTACAACATTCGACTAAATATATCTTTAATATTGTGACTTATAAGTTTTCTAGCGGCTTTTTTTTGAGAAGTCTCGTTTCCTAGCTAGGCCGTATCAATCGGATTCACTGTAGGGGCGATGGCGATTTGGACTATCTAACCGAGTAGAACAACCATCTTCCCCACTGACAAGGTCTAATTAAACTAATTTATGAGTTTGTTTGGTAATCAACAACTGATAAGGATAATTAAATTGCGATAGCCCACCCCATGAAAGAAATCAGACAAAACTTGGATTAATCAAATCACCAAAATAGATAAATAATATGACAACAATAATACTATATTTGAATTAGAGGAATGAATGTAAGAATAAAATGACTCAATAAAAAATTGTGTTTAGTTGTTCCATTCTCTATTGAAATGGAATGGATTATTCTTATCTCTCTCAAATTTATAAATTTTATTATTTAAAAGAATGACTCATTTCAACTAGAATAGAATAACTCATTCTTCTTTTTATTTTATTCCTATATCTATTCTATTTTATTCATTTATTTTATTATTTTAATTCAAACATAACATAAAAGACAATTACAACATGTTATAAATATCACAATTTTATTTAATTGATAAAATACACTTTAATCTTGTTCCTGTATATTGGTGTACATGTCAAGTCAAGTAATAGCTCCGTTAGATAAAACTATCATACACCGAGTGTGCGTGTGACAAATAAAGGGACCATGTCTCAATGACATAATGACACTCTTAGCTGATGAAATTAGAAAATATTCACGAAAATTTTGGATCTTTGTCAACAATAGGTTCCCACCATAATCCCGCCACCCCACAAATCACAATAAAGCTACTACATGATGTATAAACACATGATAACAATTAATCAGTCACAATAATTTTAGTCATTATTCACTTGTACCACGTACTCCCTCAATTCAAAAAGATGAGTATCATCTGATTCAAATATAAAAGCTATATACATAATATTTAAATATAAAATTAGATATTATATTTATCTTAATTATTTAAAAATAAAATATAATACGAATTTTAATGTCATATTATATTGTTCCATATTTACCCATAAAATAATAAATTGTTAATTTAGAGGTGGTGACATGCATGTTAATGAAATTAATCAAATGATCGGATGACAGTAAACTTGAGGAAATTGTAGTATTCTATATACTATTAATAAAAAGAGGATTATTTATTGAGCAATTTTTTTTGTTGGACAAATGTGACCCTTTTTATAAAATAATAATGAGTAAATTGATTTTAAACCTTCAACTTATTATTCAAAAAGATTTATGCATAATAATAAAGATTTATGCATAATTGTGTCAGAAACTTTATCCCTTATTTAAAAAAAGTGAGTTGGACTCTTAGCTTAGACTGGAGTACACTAATTTATTTAGGTCATATATAGGGAGTATATATGTTACTAACTCACCATAAACATGAGAATGATAGTGATCCTCAACAACTATATATTTCTATTGACGCTTGATTCTGTCGGGCAGTCTTGTTGGCTGTTCGGTAAGAATATCTGCACAAAAGTCCAAACGGCTTGAGGCGTTTGTAGACTCCTCCGGTGTGAGTGTTAGTGAAAATATCAAAAAAGTCAACAATGGAGGTTTGAGTGTCTAGTATTGCAAAATAGTGCATTACCCTTCTCTCCATTATCAATTGAGTATTTATACTGCATACCTGAATAACGGTTACCTGAATAACGGTTACCTGTGTAACGGTTCTGTCCATTACGCTAGGTAGTTATGATGTATACCCGGTTCATCTTCCACCCACGTGTTGTAAGCCCAATAGGAAGGCTACCAGGCTGACGGTCTATTGGGCCTAGCCCAATGTGAATTCCCGGATCAAGCCTGGTTAAATATATATCCTAACATTGCCCCCCACTCCTCCAGTATATGGATGTTCTGGGGGAGTAGAATGAAACCTTCCGAAGAAAAAACCCTCTATTGGGAGCCCGGACACATCAGTCCGATGAGAAATGTCATTCGGGAACCCAAAGGTATCAAACCGAAGAGAAAAACTCCATCGGGAGCCCGGGGGCATCAGACCGATGGAAAATGTCATTCGGGAACCCGGAGGTATCAAACCAAAAAGAAAAACTCCATCGAGAGCCCGGGGGCATCAGACCGATGGGAAATGTCATTCGGGAACCCGGAGGTATCAAACCGAAGATAAAAGCTCTATTGGGAGCCCGGAGGCATCAGACCGATGGGGAAGCTTTTGGATAAGGCCTTGGGCCTTTATAATTAGGGTTTCAAGCTTTGGGTCCTAATGTACCAATCAAGCCCAAAACTTTATTTTTCAACCCAACGGATTTGGCCCAAGGCTTACACAGACGTTTCGTTTGACAACTTATTTTTGAATTTCGAAATCTGTGTCCAATTAACTGGCGAAGCGTACGCGGGAAGGAGCATTTATTACGCTGCAATAAATACTGCGAATGTGCCATATCCGTCAGATCGTTTCCATCTGAACCGTTGCAACGCCTAAACAAGATAAAAAGGATCACTTCAAGTGTATCGTCGTTTTTATCAGAGGCAACTATCACGAAAGAAAGGACGTTTGAGAGAGAAAATTTTCATTCCCAACCCAAATTCTATCATTCCTGCTATGCTGTCTTCCGATAGATATTCAATCGATTCTTTTTCTTAAAATCAAGTAAGTTTTTTACCCTTTTTTCTTCAATACCCCATAATGGCTAGAAGTACCCAAGATACGAGGGCTCAAGCTTCGTCTTCCCGGGTTGAAGACGAAGTTATTGTTGCCGAACCGGGGATTCCAGAGGGTCAACCATGGAAACCCGCGGTAATCACCCGGATGAGGGATGTAGAGGAGTACAATAGGAATAAGTATTTTAATATCTAGTATAGAGTAGCCAACATCCCTTCTTCTATCCGGAACCAATATTTTAATTTAGCCCAAACAGAATTCTATATCCCCAATACATATGAAATCAAAAGGCCTGGGGCTGGGGAGAGGATGTACTACCAGCTCGAGGGGGGATGGATCCCGATCCATAGGCAGGCGCTGATCTATGGGGTCCGATTCCCTCTTCGCCTCTTCGTATTGGAGTTACTGCATACGACAAGGCTCAGCTTGAACCAACTATCCCCCAATTCTTTCATCCATATAAATAGTTTTATTGCCTTCTGCTCTTCTAAGTCGATCTCCCCTGCCATAGATTTCTTTTTTCAATTCTTTTCCATTACTAATAATAAGGAAAAAGGGTTTTACATGGTAATAAAGACCCCTGGAAGGGATACCCTAATGGAGAGCCCCTCAAGTAATAAAGGGTGGCACGTGGATTGGTTTTTCATCAAGGGACCGGACACTGAGATGGTCGGACCTTGGTCAGACCCGAAAAAAGACTAGCTAAATTCGAAGAGAATCTCTCGGGCAATGTTAGAAGAGTTCGAGGTCTTATATTCCAAGAGACCATCTGTGAACTAGGACCGGAGTCTCCTTAACGACCAAGATTGGTTGTATTCCTTTGGCCGTAAGTCCTTTTCCGTGCTTGCTCCTTCGTTCTGATGCTCTTTTGATATACTTACTCTTCTGTTTTGATTGTATTGCAGTGGCTGATCAAGGAAAACATCCTGACAATGAAGCCATTCTAGAGGCGACTGGGGCCCCGAGGATCAAAGTGAGTGCCGCCGACAAACTAAAGGTGAGCCGAAGCTTGAGGGCTGCAAAGCCCAGGGACTCCACCCAGGCTGTTGTCAATCCCGAGATGGCCACGGGATCTTCTCAGGTGGATGATATTATCAAGCCCACCGAAGGAGAGAAGTCTGCTGCCGAAGACTCGGGGGCTAGCAGACCGAGAATAAAGAGAATGAGGCTGGTTCTGAAATCAGTGCTGGAGGCACGAGCCAAACAGACTTTCATTCCTCAAGGGGGCTCATCCACTCCTTCCGCCGAGCAAAGCGTCATCAGACAGTCGGAGGAACCCATTGCTCCCCCTCCTCAAAATAAAGGAAAGAGACCCGCTGAAGGTCAAGAGCCCTCGAATACCCAAGGCGGTCCGATGGATCCCCCAATGCCGACCGGGGGTTCAAGACCCGAGAAGGGGGTTAACATGTATGCCTTGGGTTCCTCGATGATCCCAATTGCTGAAGCTGGTACCGAGGGGGCTGATCTGAAGACGCTGATAGAGATGTTGTTCTCCTGCCATACAAAGGTAATGATCTGCTTGCAAAATTTTCTTGTTTGAATTGGTTAACATTCTGACTCGTTCATCGTTTAACCGTTTCTTTTTAGGGAAACGCAATTCTCCTGAAGGTATTCGATGAGCAGAAGGCTCTGGAGAGAAAAGCCGAGGAAAGCAGCAAAGGGCATGCCGAGGCTCTGAAGAACCACCAGAAGACCAAGGACCAGCTGAAGACCCTTCATGACTCCTTCCACATTATGAAAAAGGAGTATGAATCGGCTCGGGAGCCTCGTCTGGAAAAAGATAAGGAGATCGACTTCCTGAAGGCCCGGCTGATCGATCTGGAGAAGGCGAATGTCCATGCAATGGATTTGGTGCAGGCCAAAGAGCTCAAGAAAATTCAACTTGAGAAAAATCAGAACGAACTCGAAGCTCAAATCCAGAGTCAGAAGATTCTCCTGGCCCAATCGGAAAACATAATCCAACTTCAGACTGATCAGATGAAGAATCTCAAAGACAACGTTGAACTGATCGTCGAAGGTTGGGGTGCTAAAGAAGCCGATTGGCTGAAAGGACCGATTGCCTCCGCTTCCCCGAGCGTTCTAATTCCCGAGCTTAAACAGAAGGTGATAGATGAATACAAAGCCTCGGATGTTTTCCAGGCTGACATCTTGGCCTCTGTGGTGAATGAATTCAGCGATGGGTTTGAATATGATCGGGAGCTTACCAAGGAGAAGGGTCATAATCCCGATCAGCTGGGAATTGTGTTTCCCGAGGATTGATGTGTAAAGACATTGTTTTTTTTTTCCTTTACATTTTGTAACCCTCTGATCAATTAATCAATTGAATGACTATAACTTATCTTTTCTCATGAGTTTTATTCTATCATCTGTATGTACAACTGTTTACTTATACTGCTTCGCCCCCCACTAGCCTGATCAGATATAAATCCAATGAGGCTAGGAGATGAATTTTAAAGTGTGTATCAAAACAGTAATACAAGAACCAGATGATAAAAAAATATTCTCATTAATATCGAAAAGATAATAGGTTATCGGCTAAAAAGATAGCCTCAAAATTTGACTAAGTACAAAATTCTATCGGCTTCAATGATAGCCTCAAAATTTGACTAAGTATAAAATTTTATCGGCTTCAATGATAGCCTCAAAATTTGACTAAGTACAAAGTGTGAACTACTGATAATACCTACGAAGCCGAAAAGCATGCAAAGTATTTGGAACATTTTTTCCATCCATGCTCTGAAGCATGTAAGTTCCAGCCCTCAACACTTCGATCACTAAGTATGGTCCTTCCCATGTTGGCATCAGTTTGCCAGTTTTCCGAGGTGTGGATGCCTCGGCTTGCCGAAGGACCAAATCGCCCACATTGAATGACCTACTTTTGACATTTTTGTTGAAGTGTCGAGCAGTTCGTTGTTGATAAGCAGCCAATCTGAGGACTACTGAATCACGTTCCTCTTCCAATAAGTCGAGGTTTAGCCGAAGACCTTCGCTATTGAGAATTTCATTGAAGTTTAAGACCCTCGGAGAAGGTACCCCGATCTCAATAGGTATCAAGGCTTCGGAACCATAGGCCATCTTAAAGGGCGTCTCCCCAGTAGTAGTCCGAGGAGTTGTTCGGTAGGCCCAAAGAACGTGCAAAAGCTCCTCGGGCCAGGCACCCTTCACATATTCCAATCTTATTTTTTTGCCATGAAGAAGTGTCCGGGCTACCGAAGTCCGACGATGCTGAATGTTAAGCTCTGTTAAGAACCCTTCGAACGTTTTACCGACAAACTGAAGCCCGTTGTTGAAAACCAGAATCATCGGGATGCCGAACTGGTAGACTACTTGCTCTTTGAAGAATTGGAGACATGTATGCTCGGTGATCTTGGCAAGTGGTTTGGCTTCTACCCACTTGGTGAAATAATCGATGGCGACGATCACAAATTTCGCTTGTCCCTTACCCTGTGGAAGAGGGCCCAATATGTCTATTCCCCATACAGAAAAGGGTATCAGAGAGAGTATCGGAGATAATTCTTCGGGAGGTTGGTGTGAGACGGATGCAAATATTTGGCACTTATGACATTTTTTGACGAAGTCTTTGGCATCTTCAAGCATTGTCGGCCAAAAATATCCTTGTTGCAAAATTTTATGGGCAAGTGCCTTTGCTCCCACATGGTCCCCGCAAATTCCTTCATGAACTTCCCAAAGTGCGTAATCGGATTCCCAAGGGTCGAGACATCAGAGCAATGGGGAAGAATAAGATCTTCGGTACAGATGGTCGTTGTGGATACAGTACTTGGTGGATTTGTACTTTATTCTTCAGGCCATAGACTTGTCTTCGGGAAATTCACCATTCAAAAGGAATTTGAAGATAGGGGTCATCCACTAATCTGCCTGTTCAATATCCATCACTGTCTGAACCAGGGTGCTCGGATGTTGAAGATTTTCTAAGTATACTGCCCCATCTAATTCCCCTTGATCGGTGGTTGCCAATTTGGAAAGAGCATCGACCATGGTATTTTCGGATATGACCACGCCTAATATCTGATATCTCGGGAAAAATGTTAATAAGGACCGAACCAGATGGAGATAGGCCTGTAAATGAACTTCCCTTGCTTCATATTCTCCCAACACTTGTTTCACAACCAGTTGGGAGTCGTTGTATATTGTCAAGCTCTTTACTTCCAGACTATGGGCTAGTTTCAACCCTGCCACCAATGTTTCGTATTCGACTATGTTGTTAGTGGCTATGAACCCAAACCGGATAGATTGCTGTACTTTGAAGCCTTCCGGAGAAGTGAGGATTACCCCTGCACCGCTTCTCACCCCGGCACAGGATCCATCGACGTACAAAGTCCATGCAGTCTTCTCGGGGGTTATTGTCACTTCCTCGTGCTCAGGTTCTGTTTCTTTGGTATCCTCGGGGAATGAACATTCGATGATGAAATCGATGAGAGCCTGAACTTTTATAGTCGTTCGAGGACGGAATTCGATGTTAAACTGACTTAGCTCAATGGCCCATGCTGCCAACCTTCCCGACGACTCCAGTCTGTAAAGAACTTTCCGTAATGGTTGGTCTGTGATGACGATGATAGTCCGCCCCTTGAAGTAATGTCTTAGTTTCCAACTGGAGATAACCAGTGCGTAAGCCAACTTCTCTAAATTTGGGTATCTTGTTTCAGCGTCCAGAAGAGCATGGCTTACGTAGTAGACTGGCTTTTGCCCTTGTGAATCTTCCCTGATCAAAGCTGACCTGACTGCCAAGGATGTGGCAGACAAGTATATTTGTAGATCCTCCTCGGGCAGTGCTCTGCTCAATATCGGAGGTGAAGAGATATATCTTTTAATTTGTTTAAAAGCCTATTGGCAGTCTTCAGTCCATTAGAACGTTTTCTGATTCTGGGCTCCCTTCAGAGTCCCAAAGAATAGGAGACATTTCTCTGCTAGTCGTGCCACAAACCGCCGAAGAGCTGCCAGCCTCCCGGTCAGCCGTTGAATTTCTTTGAAGTTCTTCGGGGGTTGCATTTCAAGAATAGCCGATATCTTTTCGGGATTTGCCTCAATCCCTCTTCGGCTGACCATATATCCTAAAAATTTGCCTGACCCGAGGCCAAATGTGCAATTAGTTAGGTTGAGTCTCATGTTGTTTGTTCTGACATTCTCAAAGCATTCTTTCAGGTCGGATAAATGATCATCCTCCTTCATGCTTCGAACGATCATGTCGTCCACATAGACTTCTATGTTCCTCCCGATCTGGCTGCTGAACACTTTGTTCATCATTCTCTGATAAGTAGCCCCCGCATTGATTAACCCGAAGGACATGACTTTGTAGGCATAGATGACTCGGTGGGTGATGAAAGTCGTCTTCGGTATATCGCTTTCAAGCATGGCGATTTGGTTATACCCCGAGAAGGCATCCAAAAAGCTCATTATGGTATGTCCTGAGGTGGAGTCAATCAATTGGTCTATGCTCGGGAGAGGATAATAGTCTTTCGGACATGCTTTGTTGAGATCTGTGTAATCCACGCACATCCTCCACTTTCCATTGTGTTTTTTGACCAACACCACGTTGGCGAGCCATTCAGGATAATTGATTTCAAAGATGAAGTCAACAGCCAAAAGTTTATCAATTTCATTATTAATTATCTGTTGCCTCTCGGGAGCTATGTTCCTCCGTTTTTGCTTACGGGTTTGGAGTTCGGGTTGACGCTCAGCTGGTGTACAGCCACAGTTTTATCAATGCCTGACACGTCAGCTGGAACCCATGCAAAGATGTCAGAATATTCCCGAAGAAGGGTGACCAACCGAGTTTTGGTTTCATCTTGAAAGTTTGTGCCAATCTGTACGGTTTTCTGATCATCATCTTGAAAATAATGGCACCTCAACCGTATCTTCGGCTGGTGTTGCTAGTGGTTCAGTACATCCCTCAGTGAAAGGTTCCAGCTCGATCTTCATGGTGGCTTTCTGTTTACTATCACTGGTAGAGGATGTCTGGATGGTCTGTAAATAACATCTTCGGGAAAGATCCTGATCACCAATAGATTCCTCGATCCCATTTTTGGTTGGAAATTTCATTTTTAATTACGGGATGGAGGTAATCGCTTTCAATGCCGATAAAGCTGTTCTTCCTAAGATGGCATTGTAGTTGCTTTCCACTTGAACCACATAGAAGCGGATCATGATGGAAGCTTGTTTCGGGGCAGTCCCGAAGATCATAGGCAATTCAATCGTCCCTGCTATACGGACTGGGTTATTTCCGAACCCGTATAAGGGGGACTCATTGCAGATCTCCAGCTTCCTTCCCCCCAAGTCCAGTCGATTGTATGCTTGGCTATAGAGTACATCGACTGAACTTCTATTGTCAACAAGCATCTTCTTCATATCCATGGTGCCGACCTGAGCTGTAATGACCAATGTATCCTGGTGAGGAATAACCATCCCCGATGAGTAATCATCATCGGAGAAAGTGATGGGGTTGGTCTTGATGCCCAGCGGTTTACCGGACACTTGATGGATTTCTCTGCCGAAAGCTTTTCTCTTTCGATTGGACAGAGCGGAGATTGATCCTCCGGAAATGACATCAACCACACCTCTTGCTTCAATAATGGGTGGAGGTGGCTCGAGGCGATCAAAGGCTGATGGTCGGTAGGAATCGGCGACATAACTGTCTAGGTTGCCATTCCGTACCTGCTTTTCTAGGAAGTCTTTAAGATGGTAGCACTCCTCAGTATCATGCCCTTTGGCTTCATGATAAGTGCAGTCTATCTCCTTCCTTTTGCCTTGCAAAAACCCGAATCTTCGGGGACTTCTCATAGAAGGGTTTGTTTTTTATCGCTTTCACGATACTGCTTTTACTAGTGTTCAGGGGTGTGTAATCCTTGTCGGCACCCCTTCTATCCCTCGGGGGATCGTTCTTCTGTTGCTGATCCCTGTTGGAATCTCTTCGATCATTCCCCTTCTTTCCATTACCGTTGGATTTCTTTTCGGCACTAACGCCTCCGGGGTCTCTCTGGTGAAAATCACCGGTATTTTTTGATGACCCCCGAAGATTGGCGAGAGCCTCTTCCAACTCCACGAACTTGTCCACCTTCTCGTAGGTCTCCGATAAAGTTTCGGGAGCCTTCGAGATAAGCTCCTCAATTAACCTGCTGGATTTATCAACATTTAATCCCATGGTTAAAAATTGGATTACCTGCTTCGGGTCAATCCCGTTGATTTCTGACACAGCCTCCCTGAATCTTTTGATAAACTGCCGAAGAGTTTCATCCGGGCTCTGTTTTACTTGTAGGAGGGATGTCATCATTCGGGCTCGCCGCTTATTGCTTCCGAAGCGGTTGTGGAATTGTTCCTGTAGCTCCTCGCATGATTTAATGGATCCGGATGGAAGGGAGATGAACCATTCTCTAGCAGTTTTCTTCAGAGTGGATAAGAACAAATGGCACATTGCCACTGCATCGTGACCATGAAAGTGCATGGCCTGCTCGAAGGAATAAGTGTGATCATGCGGGTCTCCTGTTCTGTCGTACATCTCCAAGGTAGGGACCTTGCGGCTTCGATCGATCTTGGCTTCTTCCAGATCTTTCGAGAATGGAGATAATCGAGCTTTCTTGGACCCATAGTACTTTTCCGAACCCTTGTTGGGGGAAGATTCTCCAGTGTGGCTTCCATGACTACGTCGGTCTTCCTGATCTTTCCTTATCGGCGATCTGGCTCGTTTTCTCAAATCTGCTGTCTAAATCGACTTGGAGTGAACCGGTTCCTTCCCGCAATTTCGGTTTCCTCCCCCTCGGAGTTCCGTGTGATTATCATCCCGTCTGGTATGACGATCTGAGCGGGAGGTCGAGCCTCTCTGGCTCAAGAGATCATTGCCTGCCTCGGTTAATTCCTCATACTGTTTGTCGAGCTCTTTCTGCTAGAGGTCCAGAGCCTTCTTTCTGTCGAGGATTATCTAGAGGCGGCGGTCTTTATCTGCCGCCGTCTCCTGGTGAGACCGGGAGAGAGGTGGTTGTCGCGGATGACTCTGCGACTGTGAAGTTTTCATGTCAATGATAGTTGATGGATGTTTTACTAGCCCCTCCTTCTAGCGTCAATGTTGACGCCTGATTCTGTCGGGCAGTTTTGCTGGCCGTCCGGTAAGAATACCTGCACAAAAGTCCAAACGGCTTGGCCCGTTTGTGGACTTCTCCGGTGTGAGTGTTAGTGAAGGTATCAGAAAAGTCAACAATGGAGGTTTGAGTGTCTAATATTGCAAAATAGTGCGTTACCCTTCTCTCCATTATCAACTGGGTATTTATACTGCATACCTGAATAACGGTTACCTGTGTAACGGTTTTGTCTATTACGCTAGGTAGTTATGATGTATACCCGGTTCATCTTCCACCCACATGCTGTAAGTCCAATAGAAAGGCTATCAGGCTGACGGTCTATTAGGCCTAGCCCAATGTAAATTTTCGGATCAGGCCTGATTAAATATACATCCTAACAATTTCATAAAACAAGCTAGCTAGGAAAGTAAGTAACATCAATAAAATAAAAAGGTTTTTAGCTGAAATAATTAAGAAGAGGCACCAAAGGAAACTTTACACGGACTCAACATATGTATCATATATGAACAGCAGGTCAATCCAGTTGCTTAAGCCTTGTACATCACACTGATCAACTATCACATTCTTTTTTCAACATTTCCGAACAACTATCTTTTCTAAAGTTTGCTAGGAATCCCAAGTACGTACCAATAATAAGCCTAAGAGCAAAAACTACTTTCTCTATCCTGAAAAAAGCTAGTTTTTTTTTATATTGTTGGAGCAGAACGTTACACTTTTGCCGCTCTTTATCTATCTATCTATCTATCTATATACTTTCTCTGTTTAGTAAGCGTATATTTGTAAAATCATGACTTTTAGATCAAATATATTATTTTTTTCAAATTTATCATTGACATTGCCTTGAAATATAATAGCAGTGGCGTGATAATTAATCTATTTAGAATATAATCAAACGAATGTTAAGGATTTTATAACACTTTATAAATAAAAATGTATGTCTAATTTTAGAATGAGGGGGTAAATAGGAGAATTTAAACTTTTAATTATGTGTCCATGCATGAAAAAGATATATTTAACGGAGGACCCTTAAAAAATTACCCTTTGAAGATATATATTATAGCTTTAATTGTTATAGTCTATGGATTGTGGGGTGTCTGTAAAAAGGCCACACAGAGAAATAAAATACATAGCCAGGACCCCGGAATAAAGGAGTTCAAAAGATAGAATGATTCTGAGTTTTTAGCTAGCTAGGAATATGATTTTGTGTTGAATGCAAGACAGCACTACTCTCCAGCACTCTTGATATGTCCCTATTCCATGTTATAATTCTAAAAGAAAAAGATAAAGGAACTAGCTAGCTAGCTATGAGAATATATCCTCTCTTTTTTTCAACCTTATGATACCTGGGAAGGGAAGTAAGCATTGTCTCTTTAAATATATATACACAAAAATATAATTCATTTTCAGCCAAAAGCAAGTACACATGCTTACCAACATTATATACTCCTACAAATTAAAGGTTTCAAGTGCAAATACGTACATGCACATATTATGATATTTGTTGACTCATATATATATATATATATATATATATATATATATATATATATATATATTATCTTGTAGCCCTGTAAGTTATATTGATTTCTAGCTATATACTGTTGAAATAGTAATAATAAAACTATTGACAAATAAAAATTAAAAAGAGAGAGAATAAATTACATATAATTAACTAAATGTTGTCGACTGTTATGAAAAGTATATATTTTGTAGTACAAGTATGCTATATATATATATATATATATATATATATATATATATATATATATATATATGTTTAACGGTGCATGTTATATTATAGCATTTGTAGCTCCTATATATGTAAGCAGAAAAAGAAAAAGAGTGCATGTCTTTAAGAAAATGTCTGTAGCTCCTATTTGGCTTTACAACTCATAATCGATCTTTGGATGCCATATATAAGCCTGAAAAGTTGGAAATGAGGAAGAGGAGGGTCAATAAAATTGAGTTTTTTTTTTCTTTATTGCTTTCTGATCGATAGTGCCTGCCATGGACCTCCAATATTCCAAAGAGTGGAGACAAAAGAGTCATCTCTATAATCATCAACCAACCATCAATTTAATATATATGTTATAAACGCAAGATCACTCATGTATATATATATATATGCTATATTATATCATTTGATTTTCTGTCAAAATCAGAAAAAAAAAAAAAGAAAAAAAGAAGAAGCAAGAACAAAGCCTTTTATTTAACCAAAAAAAGAAAAAGAAAAAGCACAAAGCCTTTTTTTCACTGTGATCATACGGAAGTTGAGCACCAACAATGATGTTTCCTAATAATTATAATTTGATTTTATTTGATTTCAAATTGAAATAAAAGGAAGAGGCGCATAAATCCCAATATGTAACGCGCGTGTAGTTTTTTTTTCCTTACCAAGTCCTTGCCATGCATAAAATGGATGTTAAACAAGTAAAAAACAAAAAGTGTGGATCTCAAGTGCATGTACGTGAAAGAGATTTGCATACTGTTAACAAAGTAGCCGAAAGTTAATTTGTATCACTGATCGAATTAAGAAATAAGTATTTAATTAGAGATTATATATACATGCAGGTGTGTGGAAAATGTACGTATAGAATTGACCAATATTGGGGCTCAAGACATGGTAAATAATTCCTATTTCTTTCCAGCCTTTGTGCTCATCGTACAAAGAATATGGTCCGATAAGAGGTTTACCTACTTTTCTTTTTCAATCAGCAAAATCAACTCCCGAATGACCATTGATTTGTAATCTAATTGGGGCTTTCTTAAGCGCAATTAAGGATCATTTCTGTACGGATGTAACTTGTTTCTATACAATACTTTATTTATTTTATATTATTTGATCATTGTTAATTTTTTAAAGTCAACTAAAGAGATTTTAAAACTCAAAATTGACATATATTATTTTTATTTTAATCAATATATACAATGATATAAAATTATAAATTATCTAAACATATTATTCTTTCTAAGTTTTATTGTTTCATAATGTTTAATGAATCATCTAAATTTTGAATTTGAAAATGTTCAGTATTAATTTTTTAAAATCAAGAATAATCAAATAACTTGAAACGGAGGGAGTATAATAATTTTTTCCACTATATATATCTCACACAAAGAATTGATCAATCAAAACATAGAAGCAAGCTTTTTGAAAAAAGTTGATACAGTGTTTAATTTATCTGGTACCCCTATTTTTACCGTGTGTTATATATACAGTATACTCCATACATATGAATAAAATATACACCATATACTTATTTAATTATATGCTTAAATAATGTTGGCTTATACATAATAATACTCCATAATACATTTATAAAGGAATTGGAGCATACACTATATATTCTCACGTTACTTTTGAAGCGCAGTTAACACAGATATGCTTTCCTACTTATTGTTTCAGTAAATATATATATATATATATATATATATATATATATATATGCGCGCGCGCGCGCGCGCGCCAACTTGTCTCCCATGCAATTTGATTCTTATTGACTACGGTAAAAGATTATTCTGCGCCGTGGGGGCATGCTTTATCCTCTCCTTTAAGATAACAACAACGATTTATTTAATTAAAACAAACCAAGTCCTTTCACCTTTGTGATATGCTTTCCGATATAAAAAATAGCACGTCTCATAATATTGACAAAACCCAAACCAAAAAGGAGGAATACTCACACTAACATGAGGACACTGTCTAGGACATATTTAGATATAATATATATATTCTTTTTTAAATTCAAAATCAATTTAAATGTTAACCAGGACTACTAACGTATAAAATAAAATGGAAGATTATATATTTTGCGATTTTATACATAGATTTCTTTAATCATAGTTGATAATATTTTAATTATTTACTTAATATAGTGGATCAATCTTATAATTCTATCCAATTTTAAGTATTGTCGTTATTCGATAGTAAATTTTTGTAATACATAACGAAATTCGTACAAAAATATTATCTTCTTCTCCTCCTCGTCCTCCTTTTTTTTTAATTTATCATACTCAATAGTATTCATCTTTTATGGACTGGCGCCGGAGTTGTAAATGTTAATGTGGCCTGAGGGCTTTTTTATGAAAAATGTCTCATCCAATTTTATCACACACACCTTAAGAGATAGGGGCTAGCGCGCATAAGCACTTCAGGCTTATGCTGATCAAAAAGAACAAAATTTTAAGTTTTGGATTATCCTATTTATGAAGAGACTTGGACCAGATTTACAGGCCAGGCCCACTCTATAAGCCTGCAGGCTTGGGACATGTGGTTAGATTGATAAGCCCAATTAACCTTTAAATGTTAATGTTTACAATCTTTAGCCATCGCCACGCAAATCAAATGGCACTCGTCACTTCAACCGTCACCACCGTACCGACGGTGATTCCCGCCAAAAGCCTAATCTCATCCTGCTCTATCCTGCGCACCCCTTGCGTTATCTTACGCCCTCCCCTACTCTTTTCATCTGCAAATTCAAAAAACATCTCAATAGTTTCCTGGCCTCTCAGAGCATTTCTACCTCAAAAATACGTATATCCTGACCCAATTCCAGAATTCGCTATAGCTGTAATTACAACTCTCTCTCTCTCTCTCTCTCTCTATATATATATATATATGTGTGTGTGTGTGTGTGTGTGTGTGTGTGTGTGTGTGTAATTTTACTTTTATGTACAGGAAACTCAAAAGTTCAGAGCTGAGCTTTTAAGGAAGCTATCAAAAGAAAAGGAGACATTTGGGGATGAGCTGCATTTCGTTGTTAATGTCTGTGCCGAGGTAATTTTCGTGTTTCGTTTTCTGTTTTATAATGTGAAAATGGTTCTGATTCTGCCATTTATAGGATCATATGTATTTGAAGAATGACCTGATAATGAGTGATGACTACTTGTTGTATTGATTCTGATTCTGACATTTGAGCGTAAGGTGTTTGGGAAAATGTTGAGTTGAATATAAAGTTCCTTGGCGCATTAACAGAATTTATAGGTTTCTTTTTTCCCTTTTCTTTTTAATTAAAAAAGTGTGATTCTTTGCCTTGTACAAATGCCTTAATAGGGATTATTTTAAGAAGATTAGTAGGCATGCCGCTTGTGCACCTTTACTCTTAATCATATTGATTGTCAACCCTAGATTTGCTTCACTTTTGGAAATAAAATGTTCAGTCACAAATTGAGTACCATGAGTCCATGACAAATATGCATGAGAAAGTTGAGGGATTAAAATTAGTTTCTTTTGGTTTTGAGCTTAATGGGAGATCATTTGAAGACGTGGAGTTGCGCAATTTCGAGCAGAAGTAGCACTGTTAAGTATCCCATATAAGTGGGGAGGAAGAAAACTATTTAAGGATGATGAAAATTAGTTGAAGATGCTCAAATCCATTGTGGAAGTTGGAAAATCCAATACTTAACATGAACTGTTATATATTTTGTCAGCTGCTAGTTATCACTTGAACTATATTAGCTAGATTGCTTTTAATTTGATGTTGGCATTTTAAATTTATCCACCGTTAATCAGACTTTATGGAGATTATTGACTGATGGATGGTATTGTAAGAAGTCAGGCCATATAGGATAGAAACCAATTTGTTTATGGCTGGGGATAAAGAGGACAATCAGGAGGAAAAAGCCCTGTATATCTCTCAACCAACTTGAGTAGCATTAATAGAATTTATTGAGAACGAGGAAAGGAAACTTTACAATTCTACATGGATTCAGTTAGTTATGATCTCTGGCCCTAAGTTGAACTGATGTCAGCTTGGTAGTCTGACTTTTTACTCGGACTTTTTCAATATTGTGTAGGGTAAGATGTCTCTTGATGAAAGTCTCAGCTGATCATTAATGATAGAAACTAGTGGTCAAAAAGCATCTCATGTGGCTCAAGTAGAAAGTTTGGAGGATTCAAATACACAATCATTTGGAGTCAGTCAATCAGAATCAACAAAAAATAACTTAAACAGTCAATGTAAGTATAAGATTGAGTGATCAACTAATATAATATAGCAAGTGGATGCATGAAAGCTTTAAATACATTAGGACCAAAAGCCTCACCTTTCTATCAGAATCAACTGAAAGTGACTGCCAGTAATTTTCTCTTAGACCATAAGAAATCTGAAGTTCTAAAGCTTACAAAAGTTTAATTTTAGTGTTGAACTGATACCAAATGGGACTTCTTAAAAAGAGAATAACATGTGCATTTCAAACGTGAAGAAAACTGATTCTTCTTAATTTATTTGTTTTACATTTTAGAAGTTATATATATGTGTTGGAAAAGATGAACTCATCATATATCACCATAAATATTTGAGATGAGAGGACAGCCAGAAAATGATAAATCTGGACCAGTTGGACCACCTGAGTGGAAAAAGTGAACTGTGATGCAAAGGCCTGCAGGGGGGTGGGGGGCTTCTAATTTATTGAATAAATTCTTTATTTCTGTTTTTATTTGTTCATGTCTCAACTTTTTTAATGGGAATTCACTTTGTTTTAAGCTTTTTGACTGCACAGAAGGTGAGATGAGGAACCTTATAACTATGTTACTTGAGTTTTTCAAAGTACATGAAATACCTGGGCTGGGGACCCTTAACACTCTTAAGAATATGCAATAAATGTCTGATAGATTATGGATCCAACAAGCATGTCTGATAACTCAGGTTCCTAAATAATTGTATTTAAGTCTCCCTTGATATGTTCCCTTCATGTACATAGAAGTACCGATCTTGAATACTTTATGATACAAAAACTACCAAGAAATAAAAATATTAAACTTTTGTGGTGTCTCTGTGTCCTTGGATTTCTGGAACAGATAGACCACCAGTACCATAAGATGTCTGACAACATAACTTTCCAATATCTGTTTCATTTTTATAGTGGGAATAAAAACTTTTATTAGCTTATAAAAGTTGTTGGGAATATAACATAAGTTAAAAGTATAGGTTGGTTTATAAGATATAGACGAGTAGAGTATTTTTTTATTGTATATTGTGACATTAGGTGGTATTGAGATTGCTCTAGAATAGATTAAAGATTGTCCCAATCAGAAGAGATGATATAATCCGACTTTTGTTAGGAGAAAAACTTGCGCTTGTTTTTAAAAAAAGGTGACTATTTTTCATAGAAATGACGTAGTTGGATTTTTTTGGAAACTTCAAAAATTGTAGAGAAATATGCTCAAATACATGTAATTGATTAATTTGTGTTGAGTATTTACTTTTCTGGGGATGGGGCAACCGTGGAATCTGAGAGGCAGCATTCCTGGTACTTAAAATAAGAGACATTATTAAATGGTTAAAAGGATTCAATTTGTGAAAAGGAATTATTTAAAATTTGCTGAGCACATAAAGACAAGAAGAATATCCAATTTCCTAGCTTCATTATGTAGTCACTATTGAGTGATTATCTGTTTTTTTATGTACTATGTTAGCACCCCAGGCTAATGGGAATATCTGCCGTCTTCTGGAGTTACTCTAATTGAGAGTGATGGTGTTCAATTATTATGGATTTTCACATACACACATCATGGTCTTTTTGTTTGTAAGAAAATTGTTTTAACATAATCACGTTTCTTAACCCGATTTTTATTTCCTAGTTCGTTGTAAGATTTTACAATATATGTTTCGTTAGAGTTAGTTTGAATATTTGTATCTTTCCTTTAGTGGGCAAAATAGTGAAATCGTTCAATGAGTGATTCTCAAATGATATATCTGACTCACAATAGAACAAGCAATGCTATCTGAACAGCTTCCATGATACTGTATCTAGCTTTTTGTGCATGTTATCTCAAAACTGATATTTTCTAGAATATGGACCTATTATATGGTGATTTAAACTGACTGCAGAATATATGCATTCTGACGTTAAATTTTCAGTATTAAGTTGTGTCTCGTGTGAAACCAGATATTTAGTGAGTTCTTGCACAAGGAGTATGGAGGACCTGGAACATTACTGGTGGAGCCTTTCACGGATATGTTGATTGCTCTCAAGGAAAAGACACTTCCTGGAGCACCTTTGGCTGCTCGGGCATCCTTGTTATGGGCTCAAAATTATGTTGATCAGGACTGGGAAATTTGGAACTCAAAACAAGTGAAGTGATATATTGTACAAGTAATCTTCTTGTTGTATCATATTACTACTTTATTGATTAAGAATAGGGTGGAAAATGAAAGGCAACTTTAACTTCCATTTATATATTTTTCTTGAAACAATGTCAGTCCAATTGCTCTTACCCTTTTTGCTATACAAACGTGTTATTACTCAATATTGTCCAGATACATGACTCTGGTTGAGAGTGGCGCATAAATCCCAGAACCAACTTCCATGGTTTTACTGCTCATCTATTCTTCCAGGGTTTTGAATAAATTACAACCACCATTAACTCCCAGCCTCAGAGATGCTCTGCAGTGAAGGGTGCCATGATTTTGACCTTGCTGCAGCAAAGTTTGCTGATCCTGGCCTCTGCTGATGTCTTATTGTCTGAAATTTATCAAAATGAGAAAAAGATAAGTATTCAGGATTAAAATTATTAGTATTATTAATACTTCTTAGTAACTACTGCGTCTTTCTTTATTACTTTCCAGTGCTGCTCTAGTTTTTGTTCTCTCTCTTTGTTTCATCAATTGGCAAATGAAATTTTTGTAGCTTAATTGATATGCAATAAAATGTAGGGTTAACTTGGTTGTTTATTTGCTTATATGAAGCAATTCCCAGAAAGTTCATAAAGTGGAAGTATAGTGTATTCTCTATCATAAATGACCTCAGCTGTGCATGCTGCTTGATGCACTTGCTCTTTTGGTTAGT
Source organism: Hedera helix (assembly GCA_947179155.2). NCBI lineage: Eukaryota > Viridiplantae > Streptophyta > Magnoliopsida > Apiales > Araliaceae > Hedera > Hedera helix. The sequence goes on along the minus strand of OX359275.1, from coordinate 5,199,314 downwards.
CACGGAGTATCTTTCTACTTTGCAAACAAACTAGAGCCTAGAGGTTTATACTTAGAATGAAAAGGAATTTATCAAAAATATACTTGAAACAAAAAGGTAACCCCGATGTACTATCAGACAAGGTATCTCAAGCTGCAGAAGAATAATGGAGTACAGCTATCCACTCCACCACCAGATTAATTGGACTCAACATGAGAAAGTATATTTTGATCAAAATGACGTTCTCCGACATGTTTATCAAACTTCTGAAACAAAATCTGGATTTATCTGAAAAGCTACCTGAGTGGCTCTTTCCAATTCAGACCTTTTTGTTTCTGCCTCACAACTTGAACTCTGACTTTCGGGATCTGTCTCCAACATTTCCTTTGATTCTGGCAGCTTCTTCTTCATCTTTGCATACTTTTTTGCTCTCAACACCTTCATCACCTCTACAACAAAATAATCAAAATAAAACATTTAAAACAAAAATGCCAACGGCTGATTAAAGATCGAAACACAGAGCTTGTCCTAGGAGTATTATAGTAGTAGAAGTAGAACCCACCTTGAGAGGTTATAAGCCGATAAGCTCGACCAAGAACAAGCCTATCACTTGGCCGGAGAAGCTTGACACGTGTAAACCGCACTGTCCTATTATTCGAATTCTCTTCTTCATCATTGGGCAATGGTATTATAAGAGAAACGTAGTGTCCTGGATTCAATTTCATCACCTCACTAGCACTCACTGACCAATACATCCTCTCTATCCTCCCACTTGGATGTTGTATCACTAGTGCTGCTGCATCTACAGCCTGGCAATTACCCATCTCTCTTTCTGTCTAGATGAATATAGAATGGTGATGGTGATGAAGAAGAAGATGGTGATGGTGAAGAGAGAAGAAGAGAGGGGAGGGAAGTAGGAAGGAAGGATGTTTAAGTAACCGGCAGTCTCTTTCTAGGCAGTACTCACCACCCTCCACAAGGAATGGTAAAATAGGTCTCACTCCAATAGGCCAACTACCTTTTATGGCACCACACCCAATTTACACTCTTGTGACTCTACAAGTGGACTCTTTTATTTTTTATACCACAAATAAACAAGTTCAAATCGCTTACTATGGACATATAATTATTATATTAACACTATGATTAAGAAATTCAGTATTTAGGTATATATATCATATCAACAACCATTGGGCGCCGACAGCTATCCCTAAATACTGGTCCGATTGCCACGTGGATAAATGTCAAGGGTCAAGATCTTTGGATGGGCATGCTCAGTGGTGTTGAAGTGTTCAAGCATTAGACTTGAGGGGAAATGCTTAGTTTTTTCTTAATCTCAAAGTATAATTCTAGTAACCCTCAAACCAAATCAAAGCGTGCATTTGAGATTCCATTTTCGCTCTACTACCTTATCCCCAGCTTGGCATGCCCTCCAGCTCTTCATGCTACACTCGAAAACACTTTTGACTTATTTTGTACCTGTGTGGCCAAACTTGACATTTCCCTTATTTCTTTGTTTTACAGATTGGCTCTTCAAATTGGAGAAGGTATTATTTCCAAAAGCAGTGCGTTGACAAATTTGAATTCAGTCCATAATATACTGGCAAAGAGTCTTTAAACCTTCACATCGTCCCGCCAATTATTTATGATCGTTGAACTACCACTCTGTTAGCCAATGCTGGTTGGATTGTAAAACATTATATTAGCTATCTGGTTTAAATTGTATAACATTATCATTAGCTATCCAGGCGTTAGAAACATTCTTTAAACTAGTATATGACAATTCTTCTTCAACCTCTTGTTAAGGTTGATAGAGTTGATAAACACAGTTTTCTCCGCAAGGAAGCCGAAAAGATGGTCCGTTTGAGAAATATGATTTTGATCCTTCACTAGATGGGGTTGATTGTCGTGTTGTGGTTATCCCAAGAACTTTATGTCCTTCTGATATTCCATAATATATTTTCCAGTAAATAAGAATATATTAGGCGAACAGGTGAATTGAATGAATGCACATGGCATTCCCCGGATAATTCAAAGATCTGAATGTTCTATACTTTTTTTTATCTTTCAGGTATCAAGGATTGCAGTGGTTTTCGTTAAATGCCTGAAGTCTGAGACATGATGTTGCTTCATTCTTTAGCAGGTACATTGAGTAGGTGCATGTACATTTTTTTTCCCGAAGTTATCGTGTGAGTATTGAAACCGATTCTCTATTTCAGATGGCTTTTAGGTTAGAAATGTTGAGTGGCTTCACTTGATACCTTTATTTATTTATATATTTCTGGGAGCATATAAACTGTTGATCCCTTTATCTTGTGGTACTATTTTAGTTTTTTAGCGAACTTAAGTGGGTAGACAAATAAAGCAAACTCTATCTTCCTAAAAAGAATCCCTCGCTATTTCCTTTTTGAATCTCCAATACATGTAAACTCATACTCACTTCTTTCACCAAAGAGGTGAGATTAGTTACAAGTAAAAGCATTCGATAAGCATTCTTAAGAAGCAAAACTCTGTTAAATGCCTGCCCTTTTAGGCTTTTTAGGGTGGGTGGGTGGGTGTGGGGGAAACTGATGTGGAACATAATCTATATATATCCCTGCTTAGGACATTCTTATCATAATAAGTACTGTTAAATGGACAATTATCATGACTAAAGGAGCCTGCTGACATCAACTAAATCTACACTTATTAGGAAGGTGCCACTCCCAACTAACATGGGATGGGTACAGGCAAGCAAACGGTGGACAAGGTGGAAAACAGAGACTGACAGAGTAACTTCAAATCATAAAAAATACTGCTTAATTTTCTACGCTTAATGTCGGAGTTTGAGCAAAGTATTAGGATTATTATTTAATAGAGACCAAAATCTTACAAAAAAATCTTTGACCCTTGTAATCTACTTCACATGCGTAAAAACATCTCCGATTTATGTCAGTCTATGTAAGCCATGTGAGGTGTTGGGGATCTCTGATTCAACTATTTAATGATGAATTCACTAATTTTTGTTCAAACATGACTACATGGGGGACTACAACCATTAGTTTATTAAATTGATGAGCCTTTTAACTTGTTATAGCCATGGAATGGGGCGGCCAGCTTAATATTAAATGATTTGATGGGGTACCCTTATTTTTTTTTTCCTACTGATATTTATCTCAAGTAGTGGAATTCAATCTTCTTTGTTCATCAATTGTACCCTTCGGGGGCAACAAACTAACAGCAGCCACACCATTTGCTCAACGAATTATTTTCGTCCATTATGCACAGTTTAATATCATCTCTATAATACCAAAAATAATGCAAGACAAATTTAAGATGAAGAACTAATAAAAAATTATAAAAATAAATAAATTAGGATTTAAATTTCACATTTAAATCACTAATCTCTTAAGTATATATGGATAATAATAATCAACTTTAATATCAATAGTCTATCGTTTAAAAGGCCTGTGGGGATTACACTATTATTTGAAGAGACTCAAACCTTAATATTACTTGGGAAACAGTAAAATAATTAATTGATTAATATACCCTTACTAAACATTAAAAATACTTAATTCCTAGTTAATATCCTAAATCTCCACTAATAAATAAATTACATCAATCACTTTTACATTAAACATAATAAAAACTCTAAATAAGAAAAAAATTATTTTGATCTTGACTTTTGATCCCATCACTCTGTCTTAAAAAAACATTCTAATTTCTGTAGCTTAATTAAAGCTCTCAACCTAACAAAATGGGGTTTTGAGGGAATGCATTATGAGTGGGGTTCTTGTTCTTTTGTTTTAGCAAAGCAAAGCAAAGGATATGGTTTTAAAGTTGCTTTCTCCACCTTTCATATAGAATAAAAATTAAAGGGATGAAATGAATTTTCATTCTACTAGAATAGTTTATCTTCCAAAATGATTATCTAATACATTATTTTTCATTCCATTCCCTCAATCCAGACGTAGCATAAATGTTTTGTAGGGCTGCAAATCAATGATTATTTGATCTTGGGTCATTTTTAGTTGGGGTTAATTAACAGCTAAATCAAGTTAGATTTAGTGTAAATGTTTGGCACATTCCATTGATTTTTGACAAGCTAAAGCCCTAGTTCATGCTCATCTTTATTTGTCTTGGACCTGAAAAATGGCATGGCGTGGCGTAGACAAAGAAGATATACACATCTAGAGACCACCTTCCGTGTGGATTCATACATAGGACAGATCTGTACCAATCAGTTTTTTGGAAGCTAATGTTTCACATGCATAATAACTATAGTTCGACTATTGCGTCTACACATGACATATCTGAACGAATTAGTTTCTTTTGAAGCTGATGATGCTCCACATATGCATGCGATGCTAACAAGAAAGTAGATTCTAATAATCAATATTCTTATATTTAATATTTTTTTGAAGAAACAAAATTGGTTTTACATGTTATAATTAAGATATATTAATATTTTACAATAAAATGTATTTGTAAGACTCCTCTTATAATATTTGTTATATAAAGAAAATATTATTTGATATATAAATATAGATACACACATATATATGTATTTAGACATCTCTTTCTAGATTTGCTACAAATACTTTGAAGGATCACAAGTTCTATACCAAAATTTAGTACACAAGTGTGCAACTAATTGATTTTTTTTAGTTTTTATTTTATTGTAGACTTTAATTGTATAAAAAGTACCAATAAGTAACAAAAACTTTGTAATAACAGTGAACTTTCTCAACAGTGAGGTATAGGTATGGATGGAGACGAATATTTTCTCTTTCTTTCGTTGGCCTTCTTCAAGAACAAGTTTATATCAATAAAAGAAAATAGAAAAAGTAAAATTATGGATTAAGATTCCTTTCATTACATTTATTTTTCAATTTCTTTCAACATTTAGCAACAAAATAAAATTTGTCACAAATAATTAACGAAAAAATAAATTTCATTGTAAATAATTGTGTCGTTAAAAAGTTAATGTAATTTTTGTACCGCTAAATGTATATTGAGAGAAATTAAAGGATAAATATAATGAAGGAGATTCAAATTCTGAAATTATGGACGGTCAATATATTCCCCATAATTGGGACATATATATATATATATATATATATATATATATATATATATATATATATATATATATGTATATATATAATACTTTCGTTTGAAATCCGTGAAGTACCTAAACATTTCAATTATCCAAAAAGAATGAATATATACAAAAAAAAATAAAAGCACAAGTCTTGTAACTAAATAGAATATATATAGTGAGTCGCCTTTGTGGAATAATCTATTTTCCTCGATACTATTACGATTAATTAATATCGTTCATTCTATAACATCACGTTGATAATTTTCTAAACAAACATGATGTACTTAACTCATTGAGCTGCTCGCCCAATTGTAATATCGCTCATTAGAATTTAAATTCCATTAATTTGCACAAGAATATTCGCCGTACGTCTTTATTTGGCATAGGACTAAAGGAAGATAAGTCGATCAACCCAAAAAAAAATCCACTATGGCTCTGCAGAATTTAGATAACAATGGACATCAGTATAATGCAAGTTAGATAATTTGTGCAAAGTACAGATAAATTTATAAACGACTTATCGGCTATTTTTTTTATGCAAAATTTTACGTGTAACTTTAACGTTTATATTATTTTGTTGTTCTAATTGTATGTATAAGATATGAGTAATTAGCTATATTTCTTTTTGCAGGATCGTCGACGAATTACAGGTCAATGAAATTAATTAGCTATATTTTTTTTATGCAAAATTTTACGTGTAACTTTAACGTTTATATTATTTTGTTGTTCTAATTGTATGTATAAGATATGAGTAATTAGCTATATTTCTTTTTGCAGGATCGTCGACGAATTACAGGTCAATGAAATTAATTAGCTATATTTTTTTTATGCAAAATTTTACGTGTAACTTTAACGTTTATATTATTTTGTTGTTCTAATTGTATGTATAAGATATGAGTAATTAGCTATATTTCTTTTTGCAGGATCGTCGACGAATTACAGGTCAATGAAATTAATTAGCTATATTTTTTTTATGCAAAATTTTACGTGTAACTTTAACGTTTATATTATTTTGTTGTTCTAATTGTATGTATAAGATATGAGTAATTAGCTATATTTCTTTTTGCAGGATCGTCGACGAATTACAGGTCAATGAAATTAATTAGCTATATTTTTTTTATGCAAAATTTTACGTGTAACTTTAACGTTTATATTATTTTGTTGTTCTAATTGTATGTATAAGATATGAGTAATTAGCTATATTTCTTTTTGCAGGATCGTCGACGAATTACAGGTCAATGAAATTAATTAGCTATATTTTTTTTATGCAAAATTTTACGTGTAACTTTAACGTTTATATTATTTTGTTGTTCTAATTGTATGTATAAGATATGAGTAATTAGCTATATTTTTTTTTGCAGGATCGTCGACGAATTACATGTCAATGAAATTAAAAGGGTAAGGACTCTTGGGTACAATTTTTTTTTTTTTTGATAGTCTGTGTTTATTATAAGATATCAATAGTTTGGTATTATTTTTTTCTTGGGTTCTTTAAGGAACTGTAAGTGATCACTAAACAAGAAAAATGTAAGAAGACTGATAAAATAATTACTAAACCAAATACATTAGCTAAAGAATAATAATAAAAAAAATATAATACATTTAATTTACGAATTTAAGAAGCATGTCACATGGGTTTAGACTATGTAACTGCACAGCTTAAGTTATACCACATAAACACGCACTTCGAAATTCGCACCTTTCAAGTAAAAATTTCATGTGAATTATTATTCTGGTACTTGCCTATTTCATAAGCGAATTCTTTGAAGCATAATATTCCATTAGTAGTTGTGTAGGTTTTTACTTTTTAAAATAGCATGAGCCGAATTAGAGCATATAATTAGATATATAAGAAAAAAGTTTTCTTTCCACTTACAGTAATTAGCTATTTGTCTGATGAATGTGATCAATCCTATCCTCTCCATGCAACGACATGTGTACGTAAAAAAATAAAAAATAAATAAAGTAGTGTTTAAGTGTTCCCTTTTGAGAACGAATTATTGGTTAGGTGGTGGGTGATAAGTATGATTTTGATATGAACAAGAAATAGACAGAGACGAATTTGGGCGGTCACCTTGCCACCCATTATTGTTTGTTAGGGTTAAATCATATATCGTCCATTGTTTTGCTCACATCTTTGGAGACATTATTAACAAATCATTCATTATATGCGTATTCGTTTGTAAGCACCTACCTACAATAACCTACCTAACTAGCTTAGCATGCACGCATGCATAAACTTATAACCATGCACCTTGCTAATAAACTAAAGTATTATGGGTCACTTCATTTCGGTTGTTGCTGCTAATAAAAAGAGTATTAGACTTTTATTATACATATTCTCTCCAACCAAACTTCTGTTGAAAATTTGGGATATCCTTGGTTAAATAAATTATACATAATCTTACCGTACTAAATAAAGAATACAATGGAAAAAATTATACTCTTTCTTTAGAGGAGGTAATAATTCAGGTGTTATACCCTCATGACCTATTGGGGGAGGATAACATGATCACACACTACTATGAGAATCCCATCAATCCCTCGTATCTGTCTTGAAAGACCTGAACTTGTCCCACCAAGGCATGCCCCTGTCCTTCCTAGTCCCGCTGTCCTTCCGATGCAGTGTGACATCTAGGAATAGCTAGAGAGCCCGCAACAAATGGTTCCGATGAGAATGGAACATTGATCATATCATTGAACTGCCCAAAGAATTGAAATTTAGTTAATAACTGAAAATTCATCAGCCATGATATAAATGGGGGAAAAGGGATGTCCTTTTAAAAGGGGAAGGGGGGGGGGGGGGGGGGGGGGGGGGGGGGAAACTACTGTGAGGAAAAAAGAGGATACGAGGATTTGCTTACCCATCTAGCTTTAGTGTGGATAGGACCATAACCCTTCACTGCCAAGTACTCGTTGAAATGCTGTGGAATCGACAAGCCCATGAAAATTGAGAACCAGAAGATGCTAAAGCTGTTTAAAGGGCTAAATACACTTCCGTTAAAGTGAGTATTATCAAATTCATAATTCGATTCTCAAAGTATTTGGACTTACAATTTACTGCATAAAATATCTAATTTCATACAATGTAGCCCCCAAATTTAGATTCCGGTCAAAATGGACCGAAATACCTAAATTGTTAGCCAGCTAGGAATTGTATATGGTTTGATTGTATACAATATAGTTTGACTTAAAAAAAATATAACAACCTTTGTTTCCCACCCTAATTGGTTTCCCCTTTCCCTCTATGCTGTCAGTAAATAGAATAAGAGATCAGAAGAGCAGCAAAGAAGAAGACCAGAGCAAGGAGAGTAGAAGAGCAACAAAGAAGAAAACTAGAGCAAGGAGAGAAAAAGAGCAGCAAAGAAGAAACTAACCAATGGCTGTCGTGCTTTGTCAATGTAGTTTTCCAGCTACACTTAGCACTGCCAATTCTGACCTAAATCGTGGGAGAATGTTCTTTGCTTGCCAATCCATTAGGGTAATTTTTTCTTCATTCCTTAGCTAAATTTTTTGCTGCAATGAAATAGGGTTTGTAATTTTTCTATCAAAGCTTCATGTTTTTCCCCCTTTTGCAGAATGGATGTGGATTTTTTCGTTAGGTTGATCCCCCAGTTGAAGGTGGGTTACTGGCAAGATGTACAGAAATAGAAAAGGAAGTTAAGAAGATAGACAAAAAAATTAACATATGGATTGCCCTTATGGTGCTGGCGTGGTTCATCATGATAATCAATGATTAAATTATGTAATGCAAGGAATGTAATAGCAGTTTATATACAAGAAATGTAATTACAGTTTATGAAATGAGAAATGTAATGACAGTTTATGAAATGAGAGTTGTAATGAATGTTAAACAATAGTATGTAATGAACATTTTGTTTTCCAATATACATGTAACAAATATAATAGAGCACATACCATAATAAAGCACCAGCAAAAGGGTAGCACCATGAAACAGAGCAACACCTAAGAAAGAGAGCAACACGAAACAATGTCACATGATACGGAGAACATAAGGCAACATCCAAATATACAAACACACGCGCCCATTTTGCCTTAACGACTGATGATATATTTCACCAAACTAAAGAAGTTTACATTGTTCAGAAACTACTAGCGACAATCACTTCACAATAACATCAAAATAGATCAAGCCTACCAAGCAATCATTGTTTTACAAAAACATGAACAAAAACTAAGCTTACAAAGCTATCATTATTTACAAAAACCAAGCTTACAAAAACATAGTATATAACTATAAGTGAAGCTGCAAAGGTGATTGTTTGGATGGATGAACAAGTTTATTAAAGAACTTGAAATGGTTCCTAGCACTGAAAGAGTTTAACTCGCCAAGGAACCTAGTTCTAATCTGAATTCTAAACATGTGTTGCAGCACTTCCGTATGATTAGAGGAATCGTTGAAAAAGAGACGACACTATAGAGATGACAGACTCTCAATATAGCATTACAGATTCATTAACTAAAGCATTTACTAAGCAATTTCTTTGTCACTTAGAAAAAAATGGTATGGGGATACCAAAGGGCAATTAACTTTAGTGCAAGTGAGAGATTAAAAGTAGTATGCCCTTAAGCCAATTACACTTGATGTGATAAACATATATTTTGTAATCTTATTCGTTTATTAATAAAAGTATCAAGACATTTCTTTATTCATGATTAATTGACTGAATTAATTATATGAATAAACCCATAATTTTGAGCAATGTTTTTAAAATCACGATGAGGATCATGCTAATGAGATCTAAATTCTCGATAGCTTAAAAACTAAAATGTTCCTAATTGTGGCATCACTAAAAAGAGAATTAGTGAAACCGGATAGATTAGTACATATTATGCTTGCTCTTATGAAAATGATGATTGATTTCATAATCATTTGTGTGTAGACACTAAAGTAAGTATGTAGGAGATTATTAGAGAATAAGTTCACTGAACGTGACTCACTTAAGAAACATCTAATGGAGTTTTACTTGTCTGTCAATAGGAGTTCCTTAAGTGATAGTAGTACATTTGATCCTTGGACTTAAGATCATCACAGTGCCTTGTGTATGATAAGTTATACTTTGACATATTCCTTAAGACTCTTTGAGTATAACAAAGGATATATTCGGGCATAATAAGTTGTACATAGAGGTAGGTGAATGGTAAACAAATGATCTACCACTTCCAGTAAAGGAAAAAATATCTTATGTAATTCGATAAATGGTAACTCAAAAATCATTGGCCAAGGTGGAATGAAAAATTAGAAAGGAGTTTCTAATTTACATTAGAGTTGTACATTTGTGAATTGAAATGCATATGATCAAATAAAATAAGACTTGATAGTAATTTCATGTCTTATATTTAATCGGGACATTGTTTGGTAGAATGATTGAATTGCACAGTAACTATTATGATCAAATGTTGAAAGCTATATTATCTGAAAAGTTATTGCTAAGAGGGTTTACCCTTATTGTGGAATAAATATTATTTATTAAAAGAATTAAATAGTTTAATTCATAAATAAGATCATAATGATTCTAATTAATTTATTCTACAACTAGTTTAATATGGAGAACCTAAAGGGCACACTAGAAAAATATTTATTTTAGAAGTGGATGGCTTAATGGTAATGATAAATTAAGTGTATTTAATTTATACTATGATGATAGAATAAATTAAATAACTTAATATTTATAATTTTGTATTGTGAAAATACAAATTATAAATTAATAGGAAGAGTCTTATTATTATTATTATTATTATTATTATTATTATTATTATTATTACTATTTAGTTCCTAAATATTTTAAGAATTGTAATTATTTTATTAAATTAATTTGGTTCTTAATTAGGTTAAGAGCTTAATTAAAAACTCTAATCCTAAATAGTTTATGAGGGTTGACCATATTTATAAATAAAAGAAGTCTGCTCTTCCGTAAGAATTGGGATAGTACTTCATATTTTCTCTACAACTAGAAGAGAGAAAAAATTAGGGCTAGCTACCCTTGGTTTCTCTAAACCAATCCACTTTTTGAATACTTATTAATTCTTGGTGGATTACCTCTAGAGGCTTCTCACTTGAGGAGCTGACATTTACTATAAGAAAATAGGTTATCAGCAACCAAACTTATTAGCGACTGTAGTTCGCGGTCGCTATTGTTATTATTAACGACCGCCAGTGAAATTGGTCGCTATTATTAATAGCGACCGAATATTGGTCGTTGTTACAATTTTGCCCTAAAAATTTTTGGCACATTTTTTGGCGCGTATATTTTTTGCGACGGAAACTTATTTGCGATCACAAGTCAATCGCTAATACATCCATGTCAGCTTTATTAGCGATCACATGCGATCGCTGATAACTATCGCTAATGAAGAGAAGTTTGATTGTTTCAGCGACCACAATCGGTCACTGATGTATTTAAAATATTTCATAACACATAAGTTCAACAGAGTTACAAAAGAATAGAAAGAAGAGAAATGGGGAAGAAAAGAGAGAAGAAGAGAGCACCTGCCACTGCCACTCACCTTCGATCCTCACCGGTCATCGTCACAACCGTTTCCCATTGCCACGCACCACAAGTTTGGAGTATATATATTTCCCATCTATTTTATTAAATTCGTTTTATAGTTTTTCATGTTTCTGAATATTTGTGCAAGGCTATCCAGAGAAGCTCAAAAAGTACTGAAAAAGTACTCATTATAAGGTGCAATTTTCCTCAATCCTCTTAATTTTCATATTTCAATCAAGTACTTTGCCTACTTCACTCTTTTGGTAATAATTTATGTTAGTAAACTACATTAATTTTTGAGAAACGGAATGAATAATTAGTATGTGTTAGATTTTTTTATCTTTCGGTAATACATAATATGGGGAATTAATGAAATGAGGAATTCAAATGTCATATAGCTTTGTAGGAAAAAATTACATTTCTACTCAATTTACATTATTCAAGTTTACTGGTCTTGTTACATTACACAGTTTCATTTCATGAATATAGGTTATCAAAAATAGATGGCGGGGTTCCAAATTGTTGGGTCTATGGGTTTTTTGCCTCATATTTTTGCATTCGTGTATAGTAACATGACATCCTCAGTGTAGCAAACTTGATTTCTAGGTAACTATATATATGTATATGCTTAAACTTTCATGTTTACGTTTTAGATGTGAAATGATGGACTTGTTTGTGTTTTGTTTTTTGCATTTTGGCATCTAAACTTTAGGTTTGAATATATTAAGCTCATTATTATTCGTGAACAGTGTTGGGGTTTAATATTTGAGCTAAAAGTTAGACTTGTGCTTTTTGATTGATGGATTGTATGAAAGAAAAAAAATTTGTTGTGGTGGATTATATATTGTTTTGCATTTATAATTTTGGTTGTGTGAATGTGTTATTGCCCAATGATTTAATTTTAAATATTATATTATATTATGTACATTAATATAGTAAAGTTAAAATGAAAGCAACAATAAAAAAGTCTAATACTAAATACAAATAATATAATATGATATAATTTAAAATAAAATAAACTTACTATTATTTAAAATTAACATATATTAATATAATATGATATAATATAATAAAAGAAAAATGAAAGAAAAAATAATATACAAATACTATAATATGATATAAATTAAAAATAAATAAAATTAAATATAATTTAAAATAAATAAAATAAAATAATTTAATCTAATCTAATTTAATTTTAAATAAAATAAAATAATTTTAAATGAAATAAAATAATTTAATTTTAAATATCATATGAAATGGTACAATAATATAATATATGCTTAAAATAAATAGAAATATAATATTATATAAATAAAAAATAAAAATAAAATAAAATAAAATAAAATAATATAATTTAAAATAGAATAAAATGATATAATCTAATTTAATTTTATATATCGTATGATATTTAATAGTATAATATAATATAATAAAATTACAATGAAAGACTAAATAAAAATAAATAATATAATATAATATGATATAATTAAAAATAAAATAAAATAAAATAATTTAAAATAAAATAATATATAATCAAATTTAGTTTTAAATTATAAAATATTTTATACAATAATATAATATAACGTGCATTATTTAGTCCGAGATTGCCCGCTCAGACCATTATAATGAGGTCCCTATCAATGATATAATTTAAAATAATAGGATTATATTCAGTTTAGAAACCCGTTCAAAATTCACTTATACTGAGTGAATTTTGAATAGTCCCCAGTTTGGGACTATTTTTTGTATGCTAGACTCCCACTTGGGCTGGTGTCAACAACTAAAACAAGTGTATCTGTTTGTTCTAAATAAATTGTAGTTTATTTATCTTCTATTATTCTCCAGGTACATACTTAGACTGTACAAATTATAGTTTATTTTATGTACTTGGAGACCGATGGGAGATGTTGTTAAAATTTTAGCGAACAACAGATGCATTTGTTTGAGTCATTGACATTAGTGGGACGTCGCATACAAGAATGGGATAGAAGCCTGACCGATGTAATAAGGGTGGAGACATTTAAATAGGAACTATATATGCAATATTATTTATACCTAAAGATGACACAATTTAATACAGTAATTGTTGTCAAAATAGGTACCGTAATATCATGAATTTCTATTAAGACCGTAGTTGGATGAGACGGCGAAAGTCAAGTGCCCAGATAGGTGCTACAGCTGAATTTAGAACTGGTTGCCAAGTGTTTTTAGATTACGCGTAATGTCACCCGAAATGTGTCAATGGTCAGAACAAGATAAGATGCCATTGTTTGAAGTGTAAGAATACAAATTATATGGATAGAGACATGGTCAACAATCATTTACTTGTTTTTGGGTTTATGAGAAATTGCGAAGAATGCTGGTGGGCACATGGGCAGAGAAAAGATAGTGGTTACACACAAGTACATACTCCAGGCAGCAGTACCCATCGTATGAATAACATGGTGCATGATATTGCAGGCCTTGATTTTGATTAGGAACAAGACAGAGAACAACCTATGAATTTTGATGCCAAAATGTTCTTTAAGTTGTGAGACGAGGGTAGTGAACTGTTGTGGCCTGGTTGCACTAAGCAAACCACATTGTTTGCAGTGGCTATATTACTTAACATCAAGGTTGATCACAACATGAGCCATGAGTGTTTTGAGTCGCTATTGAAGGCCATTAAGAGTATGTTGCTTGACGGTGAAAAGTTGCCCGATAACTACTACTTTTGTAAGAAAATGGTGAAGAAGTTGGGTCTTGGATACCAAAAGATCGATGCATGTTCGAATAATTGCATGTGAAGACAGAGTGCATGTTGTACAGTCATGAACGGTTCAAGCCTAATAAAGAAGGCGTGACTACAAAAAAGAAAAATATACCTTTTAAGATTTTAAGGTATTTTCTAATTACACATCGGTTAAAAAGATTGTACATGTCTTTAAGAATAGCCAAACATATGACTTGGCATTCAAAATCCCCAGCTAAAGATGGAGAACTTAATCATCCCGCAGATTGGCAAGCTTGGAAAGATTTCAAATTAGCACATCTTAGGTTTGCATTGGAACCCAAAAATGTTTGGCTTGGATTGTCCACTGATGGTTTCAACCATTTCGGCCACTTAACTGCTCTGTACTCCTGTTGGCATGTGATTATTACTCCGTACAACTTGTCTCCATGGATGTGTATGAAATAGTTATACTTGTTCCTTTCACTCGTAATAATATCTTGAAAATGTTGTTTATAAATGTCTACTTCAGCAAAGTTAAGAAAACGTGGCTTGGATCGGGGTCCGAATCAGATCACGAAGGCCCTAGTTAATCTGGACGAGCCAATTCTCATCTAGATTTGACTTCTTCCTGACAACATGTAAGTTATATAGCTATCATATCAGTAGTGTTGTAGATACTTTTTGTAAATTATTTTAAATATTAAAATAAAAATACTTATTTTAATGTAAATTATTGTATATTTTAATGATTTTGCAGAACACAAGATTGTGAAGTGCATTTCACAATCATATTTATAGAACTATCTTACGCCAGTGATTACGTAGTCGAGCACACCTCTCACCCACAAAGATGTAGTATGTGCTGAATTTCAGGTTTATTTATATTTTTAATTTTGTAGGATAATTTAATTAATAAACTAATATTATTTTGTAGTGTTGGATTATATTATTGTTATTGTATTTTCATTTGCAGAAAAGGTATAGATGGGATGACACGCATGCAATAATAATACAGACACTTTTTTAGCAAAAGTGTGTCGTCCGAACTAAAGATAACTTGAACAAAGAAAGACAAAAAGCCCTGCAGAATACTAAGATTGACCATCTAGGAGAGGTTGAGCAGTATATGCATGAGTATTACCCGTGGCGGTGCGCGCAACCCATATGGGCTGACATGTGTAAGCAATAAAAATCTGAGAGCTGGACTAAGCGACACAAGATTGTCGCCATGAAAAAAGCCTCAAGTGCACCTGAAGGCGATAAGGCAAAAGGCACCTATAGGGGCGACAATATCTCACAGTTGTAGCATATTGCTGCCAAGTTACGTACTTTACAAAGTTTTTTTTTTTAATTTCATGTTTACAGTCATGATATCAGTATGAGAGCATGTGATTAATAATTATACATATGTATAGATTCTGAGTTTTATTTGTAGGAGGCTTCGTCTCAAGGTCAACCTATCCATTGGCTAAAGGTGTACGTGGCCACCTGTGATGGTATTCCTGAGGCGTTTCAGATACGTATAAGTTTTTATAAGTTGATATGTCGTTTATAATTTTTAACATCAGTAGTTCTTTAGCGTAATTAATTATTTAATTATAACCTATTTAATTTTTAACTTGATGAAATGATACTGATAATGCATTAATGGACAAACGCTATCCTGTTGGCATCCCGTGGCCGCTGATGGATTGAGAATTGTGGGAGAGGGCGTCGATTGTGAAGAAAAATTACATCAAAGGCCAAGGATAACTACGCTGACTGTCTATCAGTGGCACAGGCAGTTCTGCTAAACAGTCTACTCAGACATCAAGCTATGCACTGACGCTTTATACTGTTGCTGATTATGTTAGAGCTATCTGTCAAGATCGTTAGCTTCTTCGTACACTAGGCCAACAACTGTAGTCTCTGGGACCTGATGATTTAGCAAATGCAGTGGCGGCGACATCACAACACCATGATGGCTCCGAGGTAATCTTAATACTTAGTACTTACAATGACTCAAATTACTTAATTGATATATATTTAACATCGTTTTATTAGTTTGTTTTATAGACCCGTTTGGACAAGGATGCGTGAAGACGTTTTTGTATTATTCTCTTTGTCTTTTTTTTACATTTTTACTAGTTTATGCATGGATATGATGTTTATATTCTGATCACCTTTGTATATAGACTTTCAGTTGGTTTGTTTATATTTCAATTCAAATGGATTGCATTTGATATAATCTTTTATATATAATGAATGAATTATTTGATATTATGAATGCGTGTGAGACTTACTATATATATATGAACTGCTGTGTGTTTGAATATAAAATAGGTACAAACAAGTATAATTTTTTGGGGAAATTCACAAAATAGGATTGTTTTTTTTTCTGTTGTATTAATGGCCCTAATTTTTTTTCTCACATCAACGACCGCATGGAGTCGCTAATAAATTTTCAGCAACCACGTGGCACCACATCAACCTGAAGCTGAGTCATTTTAGTGATGATATCGGTTGTTGATAATTCAGTCACCAGTGTACAATCAGCGACCAGATAATCTGCCACCGCTATTAGCGATAACATGTGGTCGCTAATATCTATCAGCGACCGACTGTGGTCGCTGATATGCAGTCGTTGATAGGCTTTTTTGTAGTGAATAATTCATGAAATCTAATCGATGAATTCAAAGAAAAACACAAAGGATTAAAAGGAGGTGAACTTGCACATGTTGAAGTTTGGTTCTACAAATGTATAAATCTTTTATCCTTCCTCAATTAATAATCGTCGTATAAGAAAGATCTTGATTATTGGTTTGTAAAATTTTAAATTTTAATTTTGCTTACTTCCGTTGCTCTATTACAATTTGATTGTATGTATACCATATTTTTGCAAACAACAGTGGTATCAAAGCCAAACTTATTCGAATTATTAATTATTTTGATTATGTATATATATGGGTATGTGATTAAAATAATTTATTAGGCATAATTTATTGTATAAAATTATTATATATATATATATATATATATATATATATATATATATATATATATATATATATTATATATGTGTCACAAAGGTGACATCAACGAACAATTAAAATAGAGTAATAACAGAAAGGAATGACAAAATGAAAATAAACTAAAATTCATATAACTTTTTCCATGAGATCATTACATCTAATGCTTGCTTCTTATACTCATAGCTCAACTTCTAACAAACTAATTGCGAGCAATTCACATGAGCCATTCAGTTACTAACAAACAAAAATTAAAGTTAAATGATGCGTTTAAGGGACCAAAGTTGGCCATTAAGTGATATGGTGCATTTTAGCAAAACTGATAAGTAGAACAACAAAACGGTGCGTCTAAGGCAAATTCACATCAGTCACTTGGTAACAGCTACATCCCTCATTCTGTCTTCCTTTGTGACATTTCCCAGTGCTTCAAAGGATCCTTGTCCCCAAGAATTGAAATACGGATATTGCTCACTCAATTTACTCCATTATTCCCACGTAACATCTTTAGGAATGTTATGGGACCATTGAACTAGAACCATGATGACGAGTTGATTATTTATTCTGAGGAAATTTGATGATTCTGCTATTTGCGTGAAGAAGAAGAATTTGAAGTTTGTGGCTTGACCACTTGAAATAATGTAGTGAATGAAAAGGCCTTGCATATGATAGAGAAGCGCTTGAAGATTTGCCAATGCTGCCACTCCTTGTGGACTTACGAAAATATCTGGTGATATAGATATTGGAAGTGGACGCCATTTTTGCTAAAAAGTGCTTGGATCAGGCACTGCATTATTATAAAGCTTCCACACTGGAGCAGGAATAATTCCCCAATCTTCATGAAGTTTTCGTCCCATTGTACAAGCCCTAATTATTTCATGTAGTTCTTTTGGTTTGGCAGTATTACCTTTTCCAGTAAAACCAAAATTTAGTGGTAGGTCATAAGTGGATTACAACATTAATCTCTTATGTGAAAGTGTTAGTGTACACGTAGTTGCTTGTCCTAAGAGCAGAAGTGTATGCACCAGAAAAGGAAGGCAAATGAGTTCCTACCCGAATTCATGAAGTCACTTCACCGTTCTCACCAAGCTTATCACCTTTAAATCCAGCCGATCTAGGAAGATCATCAATTGAGTCATTAGGGTACAAGGGAAAAACTGGGGTGATTTTCACTATATAGCTTAACACCAAAATTGGTCTAGAGATCTGAACACATTCACTCAAGGCATCCAACATACTTGCGCAAATTTCTGTATCAGGTTCCTTGTGTCTTCCCCAAAGCTGGTATTATGTAGTCGGTCAATTGCTTTATATAAGACTCATTTCTTTACAGCTAATTTGGCAGAACGCAATAGCTCCGACATGACTGAAACAGCTGCCTTACTGACTTCTTTATGAAAATAAAATTTAATAAGTGGAACCAAAGTTGGGACATCCTGATTAATCCATGGGTAGAAACCCTTCTTCAGCTCATCAGCATAGCAACATAGCATGTTACAAGCTGTAGCTTTCTCCTCTAGGATGCTAGTCTTGATCCTAATTCTTTTATCGCCTAAAGTGATGGTCTCCATGCTTTCATCTTTGGATTCATCAATTTCATTATCTGAATTTGTAGATGTAATGATCATATCAGTTTTTAGTTTAGCAGACTGAAGTAATGGAGGCATGACTGCACTCATGTAAATAAAGAAATCTTGCCCCAAACACTTGCAAAGTCTTGCCCATGCTTGTGGCGTGTAGCTTGTAGTAGCATCATCAATCCCCATTTGAGATTCTTGCAGTGACATAAGCGCTTTCGTTACCTGCTTGGCGTCATCCCTGAACTTATCCCTTCCAACAACCATTCCTACCAAACTAATGCATTCCATGGCTTTGGCACGAAGCATGCGATTGGATTTGTCATTTTCATTCACCAATATAGCTTTTGGGCAGGGGATAACTGCATCATAATACTTTTGGAAATGCTCCTGAGATGAGTCAGCAACAGAGGCTAAAGCCATAAAGGCCCTTTCTTGTATCATTTGCTTGTCATTCTATAGAAGCACATGTAACTTACTTACTATTCCATCCAAGTAAGGCGTAAATATATTTGGGGTACAGTTCTCACTGAAATTGAGCACATTGAAGCAGCCTTTGATGGTATTGAATTTGCAAGTCTGGTCCCAAATCAGTAGTTAATTTTCCAATTGTATTAATAACAACCCATCATACTCGAGCATGGGGAACTTGAAATGAATTTAATATCATATTTACCACTTGCTCCCGATCTTTTATCATCACTTTTGAGCATCCTTCTGCAATCTGCACAAGTGCAATTAATGCAGCATGATGTTTTTGCCATTCAGGGGCAGCCAAATAAACAGGCAATTGCTTTGATGCAGCAGGAACAATAGTATTCCCTCCCAAAGCTATGGCCAACCTATCCAAACATTCATGCCCACAATTCAATGCTTCCATCAAAGTACTCATCATTGCAGGCAACAAATCCTTAGGCATACTATCAGATAGGTGTGCATACTCATCCGACCTCAACTAATTGATCTCCTCCGATGACTGATACTTGGGATACATTGTAAGAAACTTTGAGGATGGTTTATTGAGCTCAAGATTAGAGTCATCAGACTCAAATGTGTGCTCTACAGCAAGAGCGGTGGCTCTGAGAAGTTCCTTCTGATCAGTAAACTCTTCTATCTTCTCTTGAGACATAATCCTAGGTCCATTTCCCTTATGACTTACAGCCTCAGGAATATCAAATTGCACCTTCCAACTTCTCTGTTTTAAAAGCAGATGAATCACCACCTTGCTATAGTTGATTTCGATTTGTCTCAATCCTTTCAACAAACACATATTGCTTACATTGAAACCTTTTATATAGCTTGATAACAAAATCTTCCCAACAGTTCAGAGTCCAGGTATCTAAATACTTCCATTCAATGTACTGATAGTACTATTCTAGTGCTTCTCCTTCAAGATCCTGCATCACGTATTGGATCATATCTACTTCATACATAGGATTCATCTTGAAAAATTCCTCATAGCCCTGAATAAATCCACAAGGATCACTGTCAGAGAAGGTAACATTGTAATCTTGTTTTGTTGGTACCCCACTACATTGGTCACATGAAGAAGGGTTGTTTGGTGGTAGTGGGTTGGCCAAGGTAACATGGATGGGTCTAACCTTGGGTTCAGGTAGGGATGCCATGGATAGAAGCTGCGTATTTGGTAGAAGTTGAATTGAATGAGTGTAGGGATTAGTGCGGTTAACAGGGTTATGAGGGTTTATTGGATCTGAGTATGGAGGCCACACTCCCATAGAAGCAACTTGAGAGGGGATTCTAGGAGTACTCGAAATAGATA
The DNA here is from genome assembly GCA_947179155.2 of Hedera helix. NCBI lineage: Eukaryota > Viridiplantae > Streptophyta > Magnoliopsida > Apiales > Araliaceae > Hedera > Hedera helix. The sequence continues at coordinate 5,178,662 of OX359275.1, read as the reverse complement.
CCGACATATCCATGGGCCTAATTACTAATTCAAATTGGGCAATCATAGGTGGTGGGTATGTTTATGGTGTAGTATACACACTGTGTGAGATGAAGTTGCTTACAGAAGGTCTAGCAGCAGGATTTATTGCCGAAGCAGGGATGCTTGTAATAGGAATGAAATTGGTGGCTGTACCAAATTGTAGTGGGGGTAGGAAAACTGGTATGGGTGATGAAGATGGTGGTAGATCTGGAGATATGTTGGATTCTATAGAGTCGGAATTGAATGTGATTACCTCATTTTCAGTGGGTTTCACCTTTTTTGAACTAGGAATTGCCTTTAAAGCTTCCATAACTCTCTATGCTATCTCTTCACTAAAAGTTTGCAGCTTCTGATTGAGTTGAGAAATTTAAACTCCCATTTTTCCAAATTGCGTCGATGATTGCTCGAAGCTTCTCACCATCGTCTCTTGCATCTAGTCTAATCTTTCTTCCTAAACCTTGAGCTCCTTCTTATGCTTCTGAAGGCTCAGTTTTACAGCAGAATTCGACATTATTGGCCCAGGGACTGCTTTGATACCAATTTGTCACAAAGGTGACAACAACGAACAATTAAAATAGAGTAATAACATAAAGGAATGACAGAATGAAAATAAACTAAAATTCAGATAACTTTTTTCCATGAGATCATTACATCTAATGTTTGCTTCTTATACTCACAGCTCAGCTTCTAACAAACTAATTACGAGCAATACACATGAGCCATTCAGTTACTGGCTAACAGAAATTAAAGCTAAACGATGCGCTTAGGGGACCAAAGTTGGCCACTAAGTGATATAACGCGTTTTAGCTAAACTGATAACTAGAACAACAAAACAGTGCGTTTAAGGAAAATTCACATCAGTCACTTGGTAACAGCTACATCCCTAATTCTGCCTTCTTTCGTGACAATATATTAGATTGAATCATGATTCATGGATTCAGAGATTCGGTGTGTGTATATATATATGATTGATTATGGACTATTGACCAATATGATTGGATTTATTTTATGTGGATATATTGAATGAATGATTTTTTAATAAATCGGGTATGCGTACCTCATCTTTCTCTACTATTAATTTTATTGTAAATTTTATCTCCTTCCTATGTATTTTCCTTTTAGTGAGGATCAATGATTATATTTTATGAAAATAGTTTGTAATATGATTAGTTAAATTTATTTGAAAAATTGGAGCTGAAGAGTAAGGAGCGAATGAAGACTCATTTGTATTAAGTCCGGGTTAAATATAATAGTTACATTTATATATTTATTCTTGCACCCTGGGTATGACCATTTGGTGGCTCGAATAAACCAAATTAAAATAAAGTCCATAATCAATCCAAGTATGATATAGTATTCTATATGTGCATGTTAAATATGTATATATTATATATTATCAAACATGTTTCGCATGTTAAATAATATGAAATGCATTATATATATATATATATATATATATATATATATATATATATATATATATATAATGCATTGAATGAATGAGTTTTTAACCAAATGGGATATGCGTACCTCGTTTTTGTCTAATATTTTATTGTAAATTCTATCTCTCTCCTATGTACTTTCCCTTTACTACTGATCAAGGTTTATATTTTATGAAAATAGTTTGTAATAGGATTAGTTAGATTTATTTGAAAACTTAGAGCCGAAGAGCAAGGAGCGCGTGAAGACCCATTTGTATTGAAGTTCGGGTTAAATGTAATAGTTACATTTATGTATTTATTCTTGCACCCTGGGTATGACCATTTGGTTATTTGGTGACTCGAATAAATCAAACTAGAATAAAGGAATAAAATCCATAATCAATTCAAGTAGAATATAGTATTCTATATGTGCATGCTAATTATGTATATATTATATATTATCAAACACACTTCGCATGTTAAATAATATGAAGCGTATTATATATATATATATATATATATATATATATATATATATATATATATATGTGTGTGTGTGTGTGTGTGTGTGTGTGTGTGTGTGTGTGTGTGCGTGCGTGCGTGCGTGTGTGTGTGTGTGTGTGTGTGTGTGTCGCGCGTTTTAAACAAGATGAGACAATTAATTATAAACCCATCAAATTAAAATATATTAAGTTGTAATGCTTAAAGATATTTGTAATATCGAACGTCGCTTTCTAGCATAATAAAACGATAGAGCATCAAATAATCAATATACGTTTGTTATGCACACACAAGACTTATATTGATTATTTGATATGTTATTTTTATCACATTTGATACTTCTAAGGAATTGAACATTACTTTCTTATTGTTCACACACAAGAACATTATTTTTCTCTTTACTATATAAAAGTACAAGGTCGAACTTAACTTAGATAATTTTGATTCGGATGTGCACAAACTTCATCATTATAATCTAAGAGAAAAAATACAAAGGAGTTACATGTTGATGTAATTGACAATGAGTTATTTACCTATTGAATAAATTATAGTTTGTTGTGCATACACAAGACTATACTTATGTCAATAGGATCATTTTCTCACTAGCGGATCTTTAACTAGATTTGTCGAATTATATAAGGAGGGTAATATAATTTGGTAAAAATATTGGGAGACACCATTTTAAATAAATACCTAATTAACTTGGTGATTAATAAAATGAATGTATGTTAATGTTGTTATGTTTTTCACTAACACTGCATAACATATTGGATGCTAATAATTTAATCAAACTGAATTGTTCGGATATATTAAACAAATTTGAGAATAGTTCTCAATGCTAAAAAGCTAGCAAATATTCTTAATTTGCCCATCCTATAAACATTGTTGATGAAGCCTCTAAGAAAGAGATTTCTACTTTAAGAAGTGGTAAGATGTTGTAACTATGGCTCAATGCATCATGCTCGCATCCATAAGTATCGAGTTACAACGTCAACACGAGAAAATGGATGTACTTACTATATTGCTACACATTCATTAGTTGTATGGTGAGCAAAATATGTCAACTAAATATAAGATATCTAAGAAGCTCTTTCAATCTATAATAACCACTTAATGACACTACAGAACAGACACATGTCTTAAAAATGATCAATTGAATTGATCAATTAGGACAACTGAGTTTTGTCAAGGATTGAGAGTTAGACCAAGATTTTATCTTGTAGTCACTCAGTGACTCTTATTCACAATTATTGTGAACTTCAACATTAATAAGCTAGACGTCAGTTTAAGTGAGTTGCTTAACATGTTGAAGACTTTTGAAAGTCACTTTCTATAAGGATTCGTATTTTCGGTAGATCTTGTAGAAAAATTATAAATAAATAATGAAAATAAAAATTTGAAATCTAATAGATGTTTTGTGATATGCAAAGTATGTATTATTTAATTTTAGAATAAAGATTAAATGGAACCAAGTGAAAGTAGCATAATAGGAGTTGAAATAAGCTAGTTAGATTGTCTAGCAAAATTCAAGCTAAATGCTCTTGAAATGAATCAATGAGAAACAAGGGAAAACAATTTCTAAAAAAGAAAGTCTAGCAAAAATGAGAATTGTCCAAGATGTCATTGGCAAGTTAAATAATGACTTTGGTGTTCTAAATAATGTGTATTTTCCATAATTAGTAATGGTTGATGACTTAAATGGCCCTAACCATGCGTGGTTAATTTAACTCCATGATGGTTAGTTGTGAAAAATATACATACAACTTATATATGTAATATTTTAGCAAGATAAGTTAAGATTACTCTTCATTTCTTCTTTATTTCATCTTCTTATTTTGGCTAAGTGTTTGAAACCTTTGAATAGAGAAAACTAGAGAGAATCTAGAGATTTCCTTGAGAGATTGAGTGATAAGTGTTATAGAGTTTAAAAACTAGCAACAAAGTGAATCATCCAACCTTAAGGAACTTCCTAGCAAGGAGAAGAAGAGCACATAGAAGGTTTAAAAGTTTTATTGTCTTAAACCTTTGGTTTATGTGTGTATATATATGTATATATGTGTTTTAATGGTTAAAAGTGTTAGTTATGGGAGTTTATGTGATGGTGGTTCATGGAGAAACGCTAAATGGTAAGGTGATATGAGTATTTACGTGCTATATAGCATACTAGATACCTATATGTATGGAAATCATGATTTTGTATGGTTAAAGCCTTATGTGATGTTTTATGTGCATGTGAACCAAATATAACATGGAAGTATGTTTTGGAATGTTCTTATAGGTGTTATATGAGCATACAAAGTTGGTAAATAAACTTTTGATGAAGTATGTGGAAAATGAAGTTTATGAACTTAAGTTTTATTTTTTTGAAAATTTAGGTTAAGTTTACAAAATCCTATCAAAGGGTGATTTTTGGCCATTTTTAATATTTAATGGTGAAATAAAATTGAATGACTTAGTTTTATGTAATTGCACGTGTTCACATTGATTTGGTGGTCATTTGGTGTAAATGGTAATAAAATTGTGTTTTAGGAGATCGAAATCGTTCTTCGGAACCTAAAAAGTTGAAGGCTCATATGAGTTTTATATGTGTTATGTATGCTAAATCAAGTGTAGGAATGAAGTCTTACAAAGAATGGCCAAAAATAGCATGTGAATTGCATTGAAAAATTCTAGAAAAACTGTTGTCTGCAATCGGCGCTAGGGCAAGATGTTTTGCACTAAACACTACGCCAGGACGTAATGTAATTGAGGCAATCTCACTGGGGGAGAGATGTTATGCGTCGTGATGCAGTGATCAGTTCTTCGAATATATTTTTTTTAGTCCAAAATACAGTGTTTTGATATTATATGATAGAGTCATGATATGGAAACCTTAAATTGATAAAAAACAGTCAATTTGGTAGATATTAAGGTATGAATGAGTAATGTGATATGTGTTAAGTTATGTGTAAAGGTGAATGATGACTTTTATGTCAAGGTAATGCATTGAATGTGTAATATGGTATGGGTAAAGGGATATGTTTGTAACTAATGCATGGATCGACATTGTGGATATGTAGGTCATAAACATATAAGGTAGTAATGGTAAAATTAATCGAAGACAGAGGCAAGTATTCTATTCGAGCTCTCTTTTGTAGTTCATTTAATAGTTATGTATGCTATGTACACTCGTAAGGGTATTTCTGAAGTTCATTAATTATTGAACTATTTTAAGAAAGGTCCATGCCATTTTTATTCGGCTAGACATATGTTGTGATTTTTCTTGACTTCAGACATTTACTGTTATGTTCTCCGATCCATATTTTTGTGGTACAAAATCTTTGTAAATGTTGTAACATAACAACCCTTATAATAAAAAGGGGATAAAAGTAAAGAGGGATATGAAAGCCTATAACGTGGTTGCGTCGTTAGGTGGTTATATTGTGTATAATATAAAGTACGATAGATTGATCCCCTAAAGTACACATATGAAAAAAGGTAGTTTTATGACTGTGTCGGGCAGTATCGGTCTTTACGATTGGTATTGTTCTAAACGAGATCTTGGTCTTGTGATCGTATAGCAGATAATGTTAATGAAGAAAATCATTTATGAAAGAGTTTTATGCTATGGTTTCAAGATTTTTCACAATATTGTTGAATGGTTAAAGTTAATTGAAAAGGTCTTCTTTTATTATTTCTGGAATATTATGTCGTTACTTGTTTATATACTTGTTGAGCTAGATTATTGCTAACTCTTGCTTTAACATAATATTTTAGCTAAGCCCGAGCAAGTAGAAGGTTCAAGAACCGATAAGGGGAAAATAAAAGTGAACAAGTTGTAATTGTATAGTTATTATATTTTTGTGGATGTAATAATTTTGTAATATGTCTTTAATGTTAATGTTTTGAATTGTATAAAGGTCTAAAGAACCTGAGACAATTATGTATATTGTAATTAATTTATTTTACTCAGAAATGAATGGATGTGATTGTATGGTAGAATAGTATCGTGAGCACTGAACTTGAGATTCAAAGAACCCGAATTTGGGTACGTCACATGGTGGTATCAGAGCTGATAAGTTATAAACCTTAGGTGAAGGAGAGGGGGAATCTCAGGAATATGACCGTAACGAAGATAGTAAAACTCATTTAGAGTTCTATAAGGCGAATCGTGGAGATTCGTTAAAGATAAAAAGTTTTCTCAATATGTGTTATGTGTTATGTGTAATAGAGATAAGAAAATTACATTGAACTAAATAATTATTCTTGTAATTTTATAGTATGCCAGAGATTAGAGAATTTAGTCGGGCAATAGCGGAAGAATGACGTGATATTTAAGTGGATGTAATAGCTGCTGTACCAATGACTACAATAGCACTAGCAAATGATAGTTGTTATAAGGAATATCCAGATGAGCTGGAAGGATAATTTGATAGGGCATTACCTGAAAATGCTTCACCCGAGCAAGGAAATGATAATGAATGGGTAACTGGTATGATATAGCAGAACAACGAGTTTGTAGACAAAATCTTAGAGCTGGAGACTCAGGCAGTAGAATGCCAAGGAGTTGTTGAGTATAATGAGATTGCAATGTAATTGTTGGTCACTCATAATATAGAATTGGGAGCTAAGCTTCATCAAGAAGAACTGAAAGTTCAAAGCCTTAAGAATGAGAAGAAGGCCTTAGAGGCTAAATTGAAAGAAGAGGCTGTTGAAACTGTTAGATTTGAGAATGCCTAGGTTAAAGCAGCAAGAAGGGTAAACATGGTGGAAAATGAAATGAGGGCTAAGAAAGCCATGATGGATAACATGAACGTGAGAATGTATGATATGAACTATGCCTTTCACACAACTTTTGGGAGAGCACAAGATAGGGTGTTCTACTATCACGTTGAACATTTACAGACCTGTCGTACCTTGAGTTGGTGGGAAATGATAAACATCGTGGATGAGGAGTATGAAGATGCAGTTCAACGTGGAATGCATATGTAGATGGCTTTAGTATATATGTATAACTGTATATATATCTATGTGTGTATATAATGTAAATCCCTACTATTTTGTTATAAACTGGGATATATAGTGTTATGTACCCCATCTTTTGTATAAAAGGAGAAGCCCTATTTTGTTGTTTAGGGTTATGCAATGTAAATCTTGACTTTTGTTGTATAAAGGGATAGAAAGGTTTATAACAATATGCTTTATGTGATGTAAGGCACTCGACACTAATCAAAATGCATATGAATATAAACTCGGTTATTTAATGCATTTTGAGATGGCTATGTGTTTAAGTTGATATGAAAATATGCTATGTAAATGATAAAATAATGATCAAGACATAAATTTTTATTGAATAGAAATATCACCTAGACGAAGACATAATGTTCAACCTCCACCGGAGAAGTTAATTAATGCTCTAGATAAGCCAGTTAATCTCATGCGGTAATTTATGGATATGTTGATATGAGCATTTCAGAAAAGGAATCCTAACCCTGCAATTGTTCAACCTCCAGCTAGCCGTATTGCCATTTTTAAAGATTTCAAAGCGATAGGACCCCCAGAGTTTAAAAGAACTACCAATTCGATAGAGGCCCAAACATGGGTGATTAAAATAGAAAAGGTTTTTGATATAGCTAATGTGGCAGATGAGCAAAAAATCGCATTTTCTACATTTATGTTAAAGGAAAAGCCAACTATTGGTGGGGAGCCAATAAGGGAAGACTGAGAGGGGGAGTAGCACCATGGGAATGGTTTAAAAAAAATGTTCTTCGAGGCCTATTTTCCTCCGATTACCCAAAACATGATGGAAGTAAAGTTTCTAGAGTTAAAACAAGAGAATATGACGGTGGCTGAATATGTAGCTAAGTTTAATGAATTGGCAAGGTTCACTTCACATCAGGTGGACACTGAACAAAGAAAAATGAAGTGTTTCGAACAGGGATTGAAGCCTTGGATTTATAGTAAAGTTTTAATGTTTCAAATAAAAATTTTATTGGGGTATTGGAGAAGTTTAACTTAGCTGAAGGAGGCAGCTAGACCTTGACAAAGTATAAGCAAGATAAACATGAAAAGAAAAGTGATGGAGCTAATAAAGAAGGAAGCAGTGGGGGAAGCAACTCAAACAAGCAAAAATGGAACAATTACGACAAAAACTCTAAGAATAAGAAAGGGGAGCATAAAAAGAAGGTGGAAGTGTGTGGCACTTATGGAAATGGTCACTTGGGAATATGCCTGAAAGGAAAGAACATATGTTATAGGTGCGGCATTTGTGATCCAGATGCAATGTTGGATGAATCCATTGTATTATAATAAAATGTAATATTAAAAATATAATTAATAATGGGTGTAAAAATATAATAATAAGGGGTATAATAAAAAAAATATATTAATAATACAAATTGAGATTTATTATAATAACAATTAAAACTTTGTGGAGATAAAATAATTGACTTTATGTGGAGAGAAAAGAATACTAAAAGGATTGAAATATAATGAGAATAATTGTGAATGTATTAATATAGTGAACTATCTTCATTTTATACAACAAAAATATGTCCGTTGCAACTAGCCGGTGTCAATTTGATCGTTTTTTTTGTGGCAGGAGTGCAGGACGACGCAACACCGCAGCAGGCTGTTGACATTGACGCGTCAGTAGTAGTAGCAGCAGCAAGAAGTCAGGCAGTCAACAGCGGCAACAAGAAGTTGGGAAGGCATTATGAATTCTTTAAGAAGATTTGGGTCACTTTTAAAAATTGTTTAAAAGAAAACACTAAAAGTGTATACACTAAAAGGCACTAAGAAGCAGCAACAGGAAGTCGTAATAAATTTCTTCCCATGAAATTACTACATGACGTTACGGTTAATATTTACTAAGATAGTTATTTATTGTGTAAAACCAAGTGAAACCATGATCAACATTACATATTCAAATTTTAATGTTTAGAAATACTAAATGAATTGCAGTAATTATAAAATATAAAAAAAAACTTAAAAACTCACAGCTGGTTCAATATTAAATAATAAGTGTATTTATATGCGTACTTCTACAATAAAAAAAATACAAATGATAAATAATTTGTTATGAATTAGTCACTCATTGTCTGTTAAGAAGAAAAAATATATGAACAAACATATAATTTTATTTTACTAGATAAAAATATATAACAACAAAAAATTAAGTGAATTAATTTATGTTCACCAAATCTGTGTGTTGGACGAATTAAAGGGTATATATATATATATATATATATATATATATATATATATATATATATATATATATATATATATATATATATATATATATATTATGGGAGAACAACAAGTTAGTTATTTTTAGACTCTTTGATCTCCTAAAATAATATTTTGTTTTTAATTTGAATCTTAGTTATTTTTCGGACACTGCTGGGTAATTAAATTTAAAGGACATGGCATGATGGCATGATGTTATTGGGTTCCTTAATAGGAGTTGTCAAGTAGCAAAGGAGTAGCATTCCTTGCTTTTTACTTTACTTGCTCTGTACTTCTTGTGTAGTCTGAACAGGAAGTCAACAACAGCAACAGCAACACGCGCATGACGTCAGCGTCCAGCAGTAGAAGCAAAATTTGATTTTTGAGTTTTTGACCGTTGTTGCTTCGCAGGTCGGGCCGGGCCGGGTCGGGCCTCGGTTCGGGCTAGAGGCCGGTTCAGGCCGAGACAGGCCTCGGGTCGCAGTCCAAGCCAGGTTTTTGAGAAGGTCGATCCAGGTCGGGTCGCTGGGAGAGAGAAGCAGCCTCCAAGTGGCTTGCCAGGTTCTGGCCAGGCCGGTCTAGGCTTTGACCAGACCGGGTCAGGGTCGAACCATGGCCTGGTCGCGAGCCTCGGGCCGGATGTGCATGTCTAACCATACCCGAGGTTAAAGATAACCCGAATTTAGGGGCGTCATAGTAATTTATGAGCAAGATATTTATATGATGTATAGATACAGGAAATGTTATTCACAAATACGAGTAGAATACGAGTATAATATGAATTATTATACGAGTATAATATGAAAAATAATACAAGAATTATACCAAAAGTCAAATTCAACTTTTTGAAAGTCAAAAGTCAAACTTTGGAGACTAACGAATTTAGTTGAGAATGAACTAGAAGGTTAACTGGCTTAGTTGGAAGCTAACTAGAAGGCAAACTAGAAAGTTAATCTAATCAATTGTGATGGAATGATATATATATATATATATATATATATATATATATATATATATATATATATATATATATAAGAGAAGAAAAGGAAATTGGAAGAGAAAAAGGGGTGGGGGTCGGGTGGTGGGCCATACTAAGGGGAATAAGTGGTGAAATTGCTAGAAAATTTCCTAGTAATGACTTAAAGACCATTTTGCCCTAAGAGAAAATTGCTAGGAATGTTCCTCCTGTGCACTAAAGACCATTGTACCCCTAATGACATATGTATGTATGTATGTATGTATATGTTTTGTAAGTAAGAGGAGAGGAAATTCCCTGGTAATGACCTAAAAACCCATTTTGCCTTAAGAGGAAGTTGCTTGGAAGCTTTCTTGTGGTGTAATAAAGACAATTCTACCCTAAGTCTTAGATTTCTTTAAATAAGGGCCTTAACTTAATTTACAAGAGTTTTGCTTACTTTCCTTAATGTTAAGATTAGAGAGAAAAAAGAAAAAGAGAAAGAATAAAGAGAGAGAAAATAAAAGAGATAGAAAGCAAAATTAGAGAACCAAAAAAGAAGGAACCAATTTCAGGTTCAAGGAGAAGAAGTGGAAGGTGGTCTAGCAAGCTTCTAGTCAAAAATGAAAAAGGTCATCTTAAGGTTTAAAAGTTTTCTAGGTTAAATGCGTATTTAGGCACTGTTCTTTATGCTAACTTACAAGTAGATAACTAAACCTTTTTTTTCTTACATTCGACTTACTGAACTGCAATTTACCAACAACAAAATTATAATTATGTCAGGAAAGGTAAATATTTTAACGAAAGTGCTGATGTGTAATGTCACGTCCCAGTTAATCCTAGTTGGCGTCCACTTAATCCTAGCTAGATCCAACAAAAGAAAAGTCATCTTAGGAAAAAAGAAAAAGATAGTTTTCTTCATCAACCAACTTTCTCTCTTTTCATTCTTTCTTCATCTTCTTCCTTTATCTATTTCTAGAAATCTAGCATTCTTTCTTCATCTTCTTCCTTTATCTATTTCTAGAAATCTAGGAGTCATTCAAAGTTCAGTTGTGGATCGAATAAGAAATTTCGAAAGAACACCATCATTATTCTTAAGATCCATCACTACCAAGAAAATCACCACTACAACACCCAACAAAAGAATAAAAATCAAATCTTAAATTTCAGATCTTGAACCCAAACGAAATCTGGGTATAATTTAGAGTTGTGGCAACGGATTTATGGCATGTATTTTAAATCAGGTTTAGTTATTGATGTTAATGTTGGTAATAGTCTTATTAACATGTATTCAAAGACAGATGGGTTAATTACCGCACGAAAAGTATTCACTAACACGGAGGAATTGGATTTGATTTCATAGAACTCAATGATAGCAAGTTATGTACGGAGTGGTTTGGAGGGGGAATCAATAACCTTATTTGTAGATATTTTATCTGATGGATTAAGCCCTTAGTCGCATTATATCATCCTACCCAGAGTGCCCAATGAAGTCTTCATCTTCTTTTCTCTCTTTACAGTTATATGAATTTTGATCCAAGTTCATCTGAGATAATTTTCTCATAATCAATTAAAATATCTTATTATATTTAGCAAACAAAAAAATCCTCTTACTTCCACCCTTTAAACCCCCAATCCTACCGAAATTTATCCACAAATAGTTAGGGCTTCAAATCCCCTTCATATATCTGTAAGAAAAAAATTAAAAAAATAGACATTCATACACCAAAAGAGAACATAAACTCTTCAATAGCAACAATTTGAGCTCATTGTCATCTTTATTTGCAGCCTCAACGTCATTGTTGCCACCCAATCTCGGATTGTTTTCACTACCCCGCCGCTCCGAATGATGGGTTTCACCAAATGTTGGAGGATGTCTATAATGTTATGTTTCGACAGGGATTAACACTTTGTTATCGATTTTCTTCTCTTTAATTTCTAGATTGAACTGAATCATCATACAATTAATCGATTAATTAATTTGGTATCCAGATCTGGGTTTCATGAATAGAAAAGAAGCGAATTTTGATTTTAAAATTTTTAATTACCATTTTAATTTTTTACCCTTTTATTTCATTTTATATAAGGCCACATGTTAGGAAAAAAAATTCATGTCAGCTTTCCCTCTTTTATGTGTATATTTCTATTTGATATAACAGTTTTTTTAACGGAGTGTAAGAAAACTGCAGTTTAGTGAGTTGAATGTAAGAAAAAGAAGTTTAGTTATCCTCTTATAAGTTGACATAAAGTATAGTGACTAAAGAAACATTTAACCCAAAGTTTTCAAACCTTTAAAACTCTAGTTTATGTTATTATGTTAATAGTTTGTTGTTTGCATGTTTGGTAGTGGGAGTATGTTGTTGTAATAGTGAATCATGGTGGATCTAAAGGAATAAGGAGTAGTTAATAGTGAATATGTAATATTCTGAACTTCCGAGAGAGTTGTAATCCGACTTTATACGAATAAATAAAGATTGAATTACATCTAATACGTGCTATGAAATCTTCGTTATTTTTTGTTTACGTGTTTCAATTCAAGTATCCGACTTTAGCACGAAAAAGAAGTATAAAAGATTTTTTTCAAAAATTAAAAAAAAAAGATAAAACCTAAACCCTAAATTTGGAAACCCTAAGGGTTGAACCCTAAGGTTCAAACCCTAAACCCTAAAAAATACTACTCATAAATACGCGTATAAATACAAAAATTATACGGATAGAATACAAAAATAATACGATAATAATACAAAAATTATACGGTATAAATATAAAAAGTCAAATATAAATAGTAAAAGTCAACTATACTAATTAAGATTAATGCTAAACTAAGTAAGTTTGATTAGTTAAAATGATTTACTAATCAACCAATCACATGTTAGCTTAATTAATGACTAAACTAACCTTGATCAAGCTTTGTACAAGACCTTGACTACCCCTCAATTAAATGGTTAATTTACCAACCAAACAAGCCTTAGAACTATTCCTTTGGTAGGCTTGATCTTGGTCATTGATTTAAGAGATGATGATGTCACCAAACATGATCATTACATGCATTTAATGGCATTAAATGGAGCAAATGGCCAGCAATTCCAAGTGGGTGAGGGGTGGTGCACTTCATCTTAGCTTACCATGGAAGTTTTGTACTAAAGACCTTTATACCCTAGCTTTGCATGGCCTATAAATAGCAAGCCTTATTCACCATTTCCATCATTCATTTCTAAGGCAAAATCAAGAGCAAAATCACTCTCTATATCTATTACTCTTAGTTATAATTCTAGTTTGGAAAATTGCAAAGAAATAGTTAAAGCTTGCAAATACCAAAGGCGCTTTAAACGATTACCGGAAAACCCTAATTTGTGCTAAAGGCAAGTTTTCTATCCTTAACCTTTGTTTACTTGCTTTCTATGTGATTTATACATTTTGTACATGCAACGTGTTATAAATCTTTGATACGAGAGTTATTGCTTCTTGTTTTGGCATAACTTGCAAAATGAAATGCTTATTCGTGATATTATTCGAATCATGTTTTATTATATCAAACCAAGTTGTCTTGGGGCGATCCTGACATGTTAAGTAAACTGAGATGAACAAGTATGTTTCACTGTTCGTAATTAGTTCAGTGTATAGTATGTTATGCATAACATAGGATGTCGTTAGGTTGATCCACTTTCTATATCCACTGTAAAAGGTTCTAAGTCGAAAGACAAATAACAGTTCAAGGTCTAACCACCACTCACTCTTACTATGTTAAGAACATTTGTTATATCAATTGTTGTGCCGTGAATCCTTACCATCCATATCGGTGTGAGTTCACTTATATGCTATGTGTTTAAGACTTACTGAGCATCTTAGCTCACTCTTGCATAAACCTAAATTGCAGACAAACATAAGAGCTCTGGCTCAAAGAATAAAGGAAAGAAGAAATGCGTAAACTAGTTTACTGCTTCCCTTAATTGTTCTTAACTGTAGTCATAATGACATTTTGTAATAAGAACAAGTTCCACACATGTAATCGAATATTATATAAATATTATCAAGTTTTACCACATTCTCTTGTTATGTCTTTACTTTGATTAAACTTAGAATTGTTTAAAACTTAACACAGTATTAATAATGATCTATTTATCTGAATGAGGATCGGTAAATAACTTGTGAGTGATGTATATCTGAGACAGGACTAAGCGATGTTGACTAGTCAAATCCTTCGTTAAGGTTCCTCGGACCCAGGTATAACTCGTTATTACTATTCTAAATGTCGGATAAGTAGGATTATTAATATGAAGAGATATCACTATAAACAAATATGTTTCAAATGAGGGTTTTAACTAGTTGGGTAATGTTCTGTACGGAAAGAGAATTTTGCACCGGGCAAAGATACAACCATTTGTCACGGATAAAGATGCAAACATTTATCACGGGTGAAGATTCAAACATTTACCGCGAGATTCTCTGTTCCCAAGAGTCGTCCTACTGATTTAATGTCGTGTATGTTGGAACATGTAAAATTATAGTATATCTAAATATTAAGGATAAAATGTTACAATTGAGTATTCAGTCTCTTGTATCGATTACAAGGACTTGATAGATAATAATGAAAGATCTTTGAGAATTTTGTTTATGAACAAAGAAAATCATCCATAAACCTAATGATTTAGCATTTATAGTGAGCGCCAAGTCAGCTATAGTAAGTATAGTGATTTAGGGGCGTCACATAATATGTGTATAGATCACATTTTTATGTAAGAAAAACTAAGAAATCAAAGATAGGACACAAATCATAAAAACCCTAGTTGTGAATGTTGTCTTTTTCAAAGGAAATAACTTAAAATGGTTGAATATTTTATAGATCCATGAGTTTATGTATAGATCTATAAGTTGGATAATGTTTTATTATTGAAAAAGAAACTATGATGAGTTTATAGTGTTTTGTAATGTAAACTATGTTTTTGGAGGGAAAAAAAACCCTAACCATCGTGATGTTTTCAAACATCGGTATATCATTGAAAATATTTTTCAAAAGTGTAAGACTTTGTGATTTTGAGTGAGTTATGAGCATATGGAGTCTAAAAGGAGAAAATCCAGGAGTTAGAAGAATTTATGAATTTTTGGAGGTGTGGCGCGGTCGCACCATATCTAGGGTAAAAACATGGCGCAACAGCCCCGGGTCATTTTTAAAAAAAGCTGTAAGCAAGGCGTGGCATTGCCTGTTTTGTGAAGAAACTTGGCGCAGCAATGCTGGGTTGGGGCAGATGTTTGGGTCGGGCTGGGCCGAATCGGGTCAGTCGGGCCGAGTCTAGTTTTCAAAAAAAAATAAAATTTAGGGGTCTCGATTATGATTTGTAAACATTATAAAATATCAATAACAAAAAAAGTAAATGGTGTATAATAAGAAAATTGAATTAAATTAAACCAATATGTGGGGTCCATAAGTCACTAATTGGTAGACCAACTATAAATGTAGGTTGTACGAGGAACGCAAATATTAGCATAAGCAAGATAAGCAAATCAGATAAGTTTTTTAGAACTTGTTGCTATGTGTAAACTTGTTGTTATATGTAAACCTGTTGTTTTTGTACAAGTTTTCAATGTTATGTGAAATTTTTGTGAACTTGTTATTAATGTGCATTTTGTGCTACAATGAGATTTAATTGATGATATTCAGTTTACGATTAAAGCCGATTGTTCAATTGATGATTGAAGTTAGTTATTTTATGTGAACTCAATAAACTTGAGAATTGTCAACTCTATCATATGTATGAATAGATAAATGAGAAACGCGAGAAAATGTGAAGTATGTATTAAGTGTAAAGTATGTATTAAATATAAAGCATGAGAGATGTAAGGCATGTATTAAATATGAAGCATAAGAAATGTAAAGCATGTATTAAATATGAAGTATGTTTGAAACCTGAAGTATGTATTATGTGATAGCTGTTAAACTTACTGGGCAAGATAGTTGGCTCACCTTTACTTAAAATAAACATTTTCAGCAAAGTCGAGAAATCTGAAAGTTCCAATAAAGACCAAGAAAAAATGAATGGTTAATGAATAGAAGTTGTAACGCACCATAAACCCAACATTCCTTATTTAATCCAATCATGTCTGGAAAACATATTAACGACGGTCTCGTGCGTTAAAACTTAACCTGTAACCTTTAAAACCAAGCCTTATATATATATATATATATATATATATATATAAACTTACTATCAATACTTGCCTCAGGATCGTAACATTCATTTTACTAGAACTTAGATCATATACAAATAAGTTATGACCTAGTCTATTACATTTTCAAAATCATATATATATATATATATATAATGATTTTACATAGCATACCCTGTGCATACGTTCCACCATTAAACTATCCATACATAACCTTGTCTGCTAATTCCTGTTCCATACATGTGAGTTTATTACATATAAAACTCGATCAACAATAATACATTCACCTTATCCGTTTACAATATTTCTCTAAATAATACATACATGCACATTTATCTCTATGGATTTATAAATCATATAACCCTTAAATCCATTGTAGGTTTCCATTTAACTATCTAAATAGCCAAATAACATAGATACACATAACAATTCCTTTCATGGTTATCTATGCTTTCATCAATCTTTACCTTTAGCCGCACCAGAACCTCCAGCCTTTTTTTACTTTTACCTAAAATGTTAGTTCATGGCAAGAGTGAGCACATAGGCTCAGCAAGTCAATCAGATAACACCTTTCATGCTTACAGTTTATATTTATGCGTCATGCGTCTTGTACTTTACCATGTTATGCTTAATGACACATATTCCACTTAACAATTAATACACATAGTTGCACGGAGTGCACATTTCAATTATCACATAGTTCACGTAGTACAATTAGTACACTTAAGTCTAAAAAACTTGTCTGGTACGCTTTATATATACATAACCTTTACACTACTCGTTTGTTCTTTCTATCCTTTCTCGCATCGGGTTGCTAGTCCGAAATTTATATGTTAACATTAAACCTACATGTCATTATAGATTCATAACATCTTTTATAACATTTTTCAAACTGATCTCATAAAGATTCGACCATTCGTCTCTAATCATTTCACATTTGATGTATTATACCTTACATAGGTTAATAATACATCCTAGCTCGCTCCCAACCTTTAACATAAACTTTAACACGCTTTGACTTAGCTTTAGGCATGTTATATCATGCCAATCATTATTACATTATAC
Organism: Hedera helix; assembly: GCA_947179155.2. Taxonomy (NCBI): domain Eukaryota; kingdom Viridiplantae; phylum Streptophyta; class Magnoliopsida; order Apiales; family Araliaceae; genus Hedera; species Hedera helix. The sequence continues at coordinate 5,161,325 of OX359275.1, read as the reverse complement.
TTTAACACCCTTTAGATTGACTATTATTATCAATTATAGGGTTTAAATAACTTATTTCTATCATCACATATCAAAATATAGCTTTTTGGAAGCTTAAATTTTTTTTAAATACACAACAATCTCGCCCCGGCGCCGTCAGACTTCGCTGGCCGGGAAATCTCCTCGTCCATGAATAGTACACTTGGCCCCGACGCTATGTTTAGTACAAAACATTGCGCCTAGGCGCAATGTTCAGAAACAGAATTTTTGATTTTTGCACTACCTTTGCTGATTTTTAACTCCTTCATCTTACATCAAATTAAGCTTAAATTTGGACCATAACTAGGTCTTACTACCTAGTATTTTATAAAAATATTATTTGACTCATTTTACTTCGTAAAATTATTGAAGCAATAGCCCGTAGGAGGGCATTTCGAAACATTTCAACACTTAGAAAAATTTTCAACTTTAAAACTCAATTTTACCAACTTTGTGATTTTTGGCCATTTGCTTCCAAACTCCATTTCAACACTTAACATAGTTCAAATAACTCATATATGACATGTCCAAACTTTTAAAACCATAAAACTTCGCACGAGGTGATATTTGTCCATTAAAATCCATTTAGGGTTAAAACGATCGATTTCGATCGGCCGAATCGTCTTTTCATTCTAGCTTCCATCCGTTGATTACCAAATCAATGTAAACACATGTAATAACATAAAACTAAGTCGTTTGACTTCATTTCACCTTTAATTCCTCAAAAGTACCAAAAATCACCTTTAGGTTAGATTTTTGTTAACATTTACAAACTTTTTCATTTCCAAATCGATACTATTCTTGACCCCTTTTTGTAAAAGTTGATTCTAACACATCCTTTAACACATATATGACTTGCATGGGCCTTCAAAATGTTTAAAACTTTTTATTTAAATTTATTTTTCCAAATGATTCAATTTAGGCGTCGGCGAACGTTTTAAAACGTTTAAACTCTCAATTGTCGCCATAAATGCCAAACGACTTGCAAATCAACTCAAACACATGTATTTACATACGATGTAGCTATTTGGTCTAATTTGATCTCCAATTACACATAATGGCTAAAATTCACACATAGGTGGCATATTTTTTTTAATTTTTTTTGCCAACTTTTAAATTTTAAACCTTAACTCAACTTAAGTCTTTAAACTCCATATACCACATAAACTACCACATACACATTTAACAACTTTGTGTATTCACGTAACTTCTATACGCACATTCTAATGCACTTTACAAATTACGATTTAGTTTAATTACAAATCATAACCTAATATTGAACTCTTCCTTAACAAATCATATATTTAAACTATTTAGGCATCCAACTTGCCATCTAGCACAATAATTGGCTTACATCTAACATGATCAACCTTTCAAACTAGGTTTTCATCAATTCTAACAACATATAACACATGATCATCCAATAAATCATGGTTTCTAGCTTGTGAACATGCATGAATAATGCACCACCTATATTCTACTACACATGAGCTTAGGGTTTCATGATAAACCAACCAAATAGCATATAATTCACATAATCTTTACTTCTAACCATGGATACTTGTATGGCTTTACATATTCTTAAATTTAAATATATAAACATCAAGTTTTAACACACAAACATCTTTATACCTTTAACAAGCTCTTCCATTCCTTGATATGAAGCTTGTTAGTCTTGTATTCTCCACTTTGATGGCTAACTTTGCACCTCTTGAACATTTTTCTTGTAATCCTTGAGCTTTCCTACACAAACCCTAGCTTTCTCTTTTTTTTCTCTCTTAAAACCCTTGCTAGCAAACTTGGAAAATGAACTAATGAAATAAGCAAGTACGGATCAAGTATGCTTTTAAAAATATATACATACATATATTGTATGTATATTTCCTTCACTTTACCAATCTTTGGGTTAACTTAACCAAACATAGTTAGGGCATTTAGGACAATTTATATTACTAACCAATGATAGCTTGGTCATTACACCACTTTAGGACATAAATGTCATTTCTTACATTGACAATGGCACTTTAGACAATTGCCAAATTGTCTAGAGAATTAAATTCCAATAAAATCATAATTTGCTTATTTTTGCTCCCATTCAAGTCCTTTTTTATCCAACTTTGTTTCCATAGGCTTGAATTTTATTCCTCATCAAACTAATCCATACTTGACTTGTCCCATATCACTTGTCACACTTCCAAATGCTAATTTCATTAATTAATTATAATAATTTACAATAAATTGCCAATTTGCATAACATCAACCTCAATTATCTACGAACCCTTTTCGGTTCTACATTCAATCAATTTAAATTTTTGACATCTCAATAAAGTCGAATTACTCATTTGTCCGTAAACTGCTTTCTCAAAAAGCGAACATCAACCGAATTATCAAATCCATCATCATTTAACATTTTAAGCTCATATAGTCATTATACGACTCTTACGTCCTTTTGCTTATTCATCTAAGTCTCATAGTTTTTTGCTTCCACAACAACATAATCAAATGGATAGAAATTGTTGTTTCCATCAATCCCTACTGCATTCAATAGAACTCCACCATTTGCACTTTTGAGAGGTGTATCATCCAGCCAAATGACGGGTCTATAGTGTTTAAAGCCTTCCTTGAGCCCACCTAAACAATAATAAAATATTTGGAACATAGGTTTACCTTCTAACAATGAACCAACTTCACGTTTTATCTCCACTATAGAACCATGATTCAACCTTCTTAATTTAGCTTAGTAATGCCACAACTTTTTGTATTGTTCTCTTAAGTCACCCTCAATGGATGCCACTGCTGTATCGCCCCCAAAATCCCCGCGCTTTCGTTGAGGCGGACCTTGTGTGTTAATTTCGTACATCTATCGACTTAACCAATGATCCCATAATCATATTAGTTGAATTAGTCTTATTTTAGACTATACATTAAAAAATTTCTCCTAACTTTGTCCCTAGATCTTAACTTGATCTCAGTCTCATAAGTATACAAGTATCAACTTGTATTTCATCCGTATAAATGGATAAAACCATATATAACGGTCTAATTTTAACCTTAGGATTTAAATATTCTATAACTTTATATGTTCCAACATCCACGACATTAAATCATTAGGACTGCTCTTGGGAACAGAGAATCTCGCGGTGAATGTTTGTATCTTCACCCGTGATAAATGTTTGCATCTTTATCCGTGACAAATGGTTGTATCTTTGTCCGGTGCAAAATTCTCTTTCCGTACAGAACATTATCCAACTAGTTAAAACCCTCATTCGAAACATATTTGTTTATAGTGATATCTCTTCATATCAATAATCCTACTTATATGGTATTCAGAATAGTAATAACGAGTTATACCTGGTTCTGAGGAACCTTAACGATGGATTTGACCAGTCAACATCACTTAGTCATGTCTCAGATGTACAACACTCACAAGTTATTTACCGATCCTCATCCAGATAAGTAGATCATTATCAATATTATGTTAAGTCTTAACAATTCTAGGTTATATCAAAATAAAGACATAACAACATTCTGATGATAATAATTTATATCATTCATTCAATATTCGGTTACATGTTTGTTTGTTCGTATTACAACAGTCGTTATGACTTATACAAATACAAGTAATAAACATGAAAACCTAATCTACACTTCATCTTTACGTTCATGATCTTCTTAACGTTCATCTTTAATCTGTAAATAAGGTTTTATTCTCAAGAATGAGCACGACGGCTTAACAAGTCTAACATACAGCACATACGTAGTTTATGCTTTCATATAAACTTTAACATGCATTGACTGAACATAATTCTCCATCTAATATCACATATAACTCACGTTCCAATAATTTATATCACAGCGACACACAAAGTGTATAAATCATGTTCATACATCGTAAACATAATGCATAACAGTTAGAAGGCTTGTAAACATCAGTTAAAGACTTCACATATCATCTATTACATAATAACATGACATTATACATCTCATTTATCATTTTAACAATACTAAACAAGTAGCACATAGCAAGAGTTAGAAGACTTGCCTTGAAACCATGTTAGGGTTTCCCGGGAAATCGTTAAACGCCAACAAAAAGGGTTACGCGACCCCGAACGTTAGTTTATCAAATTTTCCTTTTGAATAAGTCTTAGAATAACTTAACTAGACTATTTCCATAGGTGTAATCATTTCGTTAAGTGGCGAACTCAAAAATTTATTTTTTAGTGCTAGGATCTGAATGGTCCTTAAAAAAATTCAGCTTCGACCTATTTTATTGCGATAGCCATAACTTTGTCATACGGAAACATTTTTGAGTGATTATTGAGTCTAAATTGCTTATAATTTCATGATCTAAAACTTTCATTTAGGTGTCTAAGGCAGATTCAGAAATTAAATGTTCGGAAATTATCAAAAATATTCTGCTAGTATATTAGACTTAACTTTCTTTGATCCGATTGGTAAAACATGATACCTCAAGCATTAATTTGCTAAGATAATATGTTCTAACACTCAATACCACTTCATAACATAAAAATAACAAAATCATAAACCTACTTATATAAGATTTCATGACTTTTTCTCAAGAACACGAAGAACACGAAGAACAAAGTTTCATCATTCTTCGTTTCGACTACTAAAACTTGATGCCACAAGCATTATTTAGCAAGGCCATCATGTTTCATCATCCCATAACACTAAATTACCAAATCATAAACCTACTTATGTAGAAATTATGACTTTTGCTCAAGAACACACGAAGAACGAAAAATCGTACATGGTAACGACTTATGTTCTTGAGCTTTTGGATTTCATACTTGAAATAATTTGAGTATTATAACTGCTTACATATGTGATTATAACACTTTATAATTGACAAAATTTGGTCATTATAACGACTTGTTTATTTAATTATAACAATTTATAATAATACTCCAGAACATACGAAGAACACGGAGAACGGATAAACCGTACATGGATACGACGTATGTTCTTGAACTTTAAACTATGAAATGAAATTTGACATAACAACGACTTGCTCAAGTCATAAGGAACACGGAGAACGAAAAGTCGTACATGGCTACGACTTATGTTCTTGAGCCTCGTCGGTAAAAATAAATATTTCAATAACTAAGAATCGTACCTTTTATTATTGCAAGGTTTAACTATTTCTTTGCAATCTCTTGATTATAGGAATTTTGCTTTGAAAATTATTGAGAATAATGAAGAACTTAGCTATCTATTTATAGGAAAACCAAGGTCGGGGTAGTTTGGTCATTAGTTTAAAAGCCAAGGGCATTGTAGTCATTTCGCACATTATTTAATTAATAAAATTAGAATAATATCTAGATATTTTCCAAACTTGCTTCTAGAAGCTTCCCGAGCTGTTTTCCCATTATTTCTTCCGATTTCGGTATATCGGATAAATCGCGTACGATTAATTTAAAATATTTCGCATTAGTAATATAAGTTTTAATTACTTATACATATTTTATTCATAAAATACATCATACAGTATTAATATGATGTCTCGTCTGACCCTCGAAGTTTTTCTTGAATTAATCTCGGATAATCTTCCGTATATTTTTCTCAAATATAACTACCGGGCGACGCAATTGATAAATTTCTTTCATTCTAGATACTAATTATGATTGAATAATATAATTAGGTATTAATCTGATAAATTTGATTATTCAAATTTAATGTTAACCTGTCTCATATTCCATTTGATGAAAACAATACTGATGAATTACCAGTTTAATTATATAACAGTCTGATTCCAACTAAATGGTTAACTTATACTGATTTAAAATTTTGATATTACTGAGTTTTGTTCCGAATGAACACTTTTCTGTAAAGTGAAAAGTCCAAAAGACTTGGCACGTTTTTCGATGAATAGTGTTTTTGGCGACCATTTCTCATAAAATGGTTAGACGACCAAAAAGTCTAAAATAATATTTATTTTTGTCCTTTCCCTATTTCGTCTTATTCCCGACGCGCTTTTCGAGAAAAACTTTTATTGCATATTACGCATCGCTGTTGCATACAAACACTATATCCTTCAGCGGAACGTTCAAAAATGGAAAAAGGTTTCCGTTTGAATAGCGTTTTATGTTTTATTTTGGGAAAAATATCAGTGGCTCTCTGGTATCTATTCCCCGTATAAATGCTATATCGTGAAATGGAAAAAGTTCAAACGTTGAAAAGAATGTTCAAAAAGACGACAAACGTTTTCTCGTAAATCGTGTCTTTTTCGTCTTTTTCCCTAGAAAATTTTATTGATTCCCTGACATCTAAACCTCATATTATCACTATATCGTGAAATACAAGAAGTCCTACAGATGAAAGAAACGAGCAAACGAATGAAAAATGTTTATTCATGAATAGTGCTTTTACACGTTTTTCGAGAAAAAAACTTTTACTGACTGTTACGTGTTTTCAAATCGTGGGAAGGTTGAATCCTTAAACGGAATGTCAATTTGACCTTCACATTTTGCTCGAGGGCCTAGGTTATTTTCTAGGGCTTAGACCCTAGGGTTAGGGTTTAGGTTTTAACTCTTTTTCCAATTTAGGTTTTTGCCCTAAATTGACTTCTGATTTTTATTAAGTGTTAAGGTTAACTACTTGAACCAAAACACAAAATCCTACACATAGATAATTCATACAAACACATTTAAAAGCGTAATTCAAGCTTTACTAATCACATAACATATAGTTTAGGTTAAAGATTTTAACCTCTTAGTTGTATACGATCGTAGTTTCGAGTCGTATATATTCTTTTAGATAGCTCAAGGTATGCTTGAGCAATCGATCTTAGGTTTTGAATTGATAACCTTTGCTTAAATCTTGTTAGATCACTTTGAAAATATTTGGGATATTACAACTGCCATTTTCCTTTCCATATAGGCTTGAGGCTCAATTATTTTGATAGTGTAGTCATTCCATACTTTATCACAAAATGTAGTTGTATGGATCTTAAGATGCATCCTGAAATCAATACATCTCTGCTAGCCATCTTGAATTCACACAAGAGATCTTGAACTGCCTGCCATAGATGTGTTTTTTTAGAGGGTATATTTTTACTTGCAGTGTATCTTCTTCTTACATCTTAGAAGCATATATTTTTCACTCACATGACTCATCATTACATGTAAAGCCCACTTTGTCGCATTCATTCCTATACTCATACAGTACCTTGTCATGCTTCACAAAATGTGCTATCACAGCCTTCTTAAAGATTTTGTTATCCCTAAAGAGCTTTTTTTCTTCAAACTGTGGGTCAATCATTTGAATCTTTGGATCAAACATAGGCCAACTTGGGGTTTCATCATCTTCACTTCTTATAAGAGGAGGCATGTCATCAGTCACTAGATCCACCTCTGTGAGGATCCGAATTTTCAGGATTTCTTTAATAATATTAAATGAGAATTTAATTGATAAAATTATCAAGATTGTTTAAATTAATTATTTTTTTATGTGATTTAAGGTATGTGATGAGATTTAATTCGTAAATTAAATATGTGTAGAGATTATGATAAATGGTATTGAATTTAAATAATTGAAAAGTAAATAAATTGTTTAAAGACAATTTATTAAGAATAAGAGAAATTTCAGATAAATGTACAATAAATTGTATAATTAAATTGTTATGGAAATGCATAAATTATGATTTAATGGAGGTTATGTGGTAATGTGAAATATATGAAATTAAATATGTATATATATACATTTATATATATATAAATGTATATGCTCAAGTGATAATTATAAATGTTATTAATTATGGAAATTAAGGAATTAATAATTAAATTAATCCAATTTTAAATGAAAAGCGAATGAGGAAGTTAATAAAATTGTAATTATTGATTTTAGATTTAATTAAGAATTATGGTGGAAATTTAGAAATTGATTAAGAAGAAATGTAATTATATAAATTATATAATAATAAATTATATAATTTATATAAGAAAATTAAAGTGATGTATAAAGGAAATTATAATTATATAAATTATATAAGGATAATTATATAATTTATATAAGAGAATTAAAATAATGAGAGAGTTAATAAATGCGAAATTATTGCTTAATTGATAATTATGGAGAAATTTACGAAATTATTTAAGAATGGAGAATGTAAATATATAAATTATATAATATTAAATTATATAATTATATAATTTATATATAAAGAAATTAATGTGAAATGTAAAGAAATAAAATTAAATGAGGAAAAATGAAGGTTTTAATTTATTAAAAATTATATTTAGGTATAATGGAATTATTGTGACTTTTATGAAGAATAATATTTCGGAAACGTGAACATGTTAGGGTAACATGTTGTCCAAGTAACAATGTGAAAAATTACGAAAAATAATTTTTATACGTTATATGTATTATTTTATGAATTTTGGAAGTATAAATTACCTCATATAATTACATGCATGGCATTATGCGTGTACAAAATTTGTCAAGGAAAGTATTCAAATGAGGTCTAAATATTATTTATAAATCATGTTATGATTTTTGGTGAATTAAAATAAATATTTTATATACATTATATAAAATATTTATTACACGATATAATTACGTAATGTAGTAAATAGTTAATTTTTCATGCGTTGTGGGTTTTTAGAATTTTCGGGAAGCAAGGAAAGGTGGTGGAATTTACTTTTTGTTCCAAAATGTTTAAGTATGTTACTTATATAAAAGCAAGAGAAAGAAAAGCAAGAGAAAGAAAAAGAAAAAGAAGAGAAAAACAAACCACCTTTTTGTTCTTCTCCCACCCGAAACACCACCATGCTAAGCCACTTTGCCACCGGAAACTCCATAGCCACCAACCAAGAAGAGAGGAATTATTGGCTTCCATGGAAGGATTTCAAAGTGTTTTTTGGAAGGTACAAAATTAATTATTTGAATTATTTTTTGTATTATGGGTAGTAAAATAAATTGGAAAAAATTAGTAATTAATTAAAATAATTATTCTAAATAATTTTAGGATGTATATCTATGAATTATATAATTTTTGGTAGGGGTGCACAATGGTCGGTTTGGTCGGTTTGGTATATATAAAAAAAACCAAACCATTTAAGTCGGTTTTAAAAAATTAAAAACCAAAACCGCCCAAACATTTTTTCAGTAATCGGTTTTCGGCCTATTCGGTTATCGGTTTAATCGGTCGGTTTAATCGGTTTGATCGGTTAAAAAAATAATTATAAGAGAAGAGTTATAATGTCTTGTCATCTGTCTTGAAACACAATATTACTTCTTTGACGAACATTTTAAGGGACAAATCATGATTTTCCTTGATCTACTAATATACTGTAGTAATGTTAAAAGTATAATACCTAATGCATTTTTTATTTAATCTGAATGAACTACAGCATGCAGGTTATATGCCTTCTGACCTCTACAATTTGAACTCAGCCTATGGTTCTGAAGAAGAGTTAAAAGCCTAAAATATTGTATAGAGGAAATGCATAATCAAGATCTTCTGGTATGCTTTTAATTTGAAAGGAAGATTAATGGGCAATGTTCCTAAGAAAAAAACATTATATATGACAATTGACAACATCACTAAATTACCAGCCAGGCAACCACATTCAATATCCACATGCCAAAACAGCTCTATAATCACAAGAGAGCCCCAATTACCACTGGAAGCAAATCAGTAATGACTACCATTAGGATTAAAATTTCCAACAAAAATAAAATTGAGGCAAAAAATAAAGGAAACTAGTTACTTATTTCAAGTAGAAAACAACACATGAGAAACCAACAAATTAGGACCCAACAATCAAATACCAACAACTTGTAAGTTGAAAGTAAAGCACTCAACAACAGTAAATACACTTGGACAAAAAAAATAACTAGGAATTACTTACTAGCTATTTGGGCCGCTTCTTCGTCATCAAGTATTGCAACAAAACCATTGATGTATCTTGTGTAAGAGTAAAAAATGGGATTTTGGCAAGTTCAAGCATATCAAGATTATTACATAATACTAATATGAAAAGGGATTAAAAACATGAAGTAATCATTCTTCGTAATGTTGAGGTACAACAAATCTGAAAAACTGCTGCAGTGCATTAAACAACTAACAATGTCAAGCATGCCAGTCAATACGTGTAAAAACAACTGCTGCAGGGATTAAAACTCAACATGCCACTCAACAAACGTAAAACTAAAATTGAAAATGACATCAATTAGCACGCTAGTTAACAAAAACTGCTGCAGTGCATTAAACAACTAACAATGTCAAGTAGATAGCAATGTAACAACTAACAACATTAAAATTCCCCCAAAACTAGACAAACCAGGTTCTAATATTGCTGCTATTTTTACACATATCCAGAGACTAGAATCAGTGTTGTCGCTGCCTTTGTAGTTGGCTAGTTGGTACTTTCAAAATTATGTTGAAGTTCTGTAAAAAAAAAATGTTACAAGACATCAAAAATGTATGTTTTGAAAAACTCTAAAATAATAGTAAACACTATATTAAAAAACTATAAATATTAAACAACCTGTTGGCTGCCACAAGACTAAGACAGTAATCCAAACAAGCCTCATTCATCATCCAAGCCTGGAGTTAAGCACTTAAATTCTGAAAAATAATATGTAAACAACAGAATAATAAGATGAAACTTAAAATAATTACAAAAACATAATTAATTATATACTTTCTAGCAAAAATAGTGTTACCTTTACTAATATCATCATACTTTCCGAGATCATCCATGACTTCCCGAAGGTCAATGGCTTGTGAAGTTTTTCGAATCCAATTTTGAGTGCATACTAGTGCTTCCACCATAGTAGGAGACAACGAGCTTCTAAAAGGATCAAGGATGCGATCACTTGTACTAAAGGCAGACTCTGAAGCTACGGTAGACACTGGAATAGCCAAGATTTCTCTTGCAACTTGAGAGAGGATTGGATATCTTGGAGAATTAACTTTCCACCAATCTAAAATATCAAAATGAGCTTTTGTTCTTTCCACACAATTTTCAGCCAAGTACCTTGTTACCTCGGACTTGTTCTCGACACTTGCTTCCTCTTGCATCTTCTTCATAAATTGAAATTCTAAATCTTCATCATCATCATTCATTTCATTAGTAGTTTGAATTGGGCTAGAACTAGACATTCCAACTCCCCCTTTATCAAGATATTGATTATACAGTCTATTTAAAGTTGATTCCACCCTTTCAATCATTATACGGGCTAAAGAATTAGTATTGTCATAAACTTGGGTGAAACAAAACTCCACATATCTCATCTTATTGCGGGGATCCAAGACACTTGCAACATAAACTAAGAAATTGAAATTATCCACATTTTCCCAATATTTAGAAAATTTTGTTTTCATTTTTGTTGCCATGGTCCTTAACTTTTCATCATCTTTATTCATCAAATTCTTCAACTTTGTTCGCAATTTTACAAGTTCACCAAAGAAAGTGTTCGATGTGACATACAATGAGCTTGAAAATTGTAATGTTGCATCATAAAACACTTTCAAAAACTTGACTAAGTGTATTACTTCTTCCCAATCATTATCATCTGGAGGCCCAACATACTTGATATCCCCACCATTGTTACGGAAATAATCACGAAAATGACTATCATCCTCCCAAAACCGCTCAAAAGCCTTTTGAAACTTTATTGCAGATTCCAACATCAAAAAGGTGGAATTCCACCTTGTCTCAACATCAAGGCAAAGAAAACTTCGACTTTCAATTTTCTCCATCTCAACACACTTTTTAAAACTTTTTAATCTAGCCGGAGATGACCTCACATATCGGACCACATTTCGAATTCTGAGTATGGACCCAAATTGGTCATTTAAACCATCTTTTACAATGAGGTTTAGAATGTGGGCACTACATCTTACATGCAAGAAATCATGACTTAAAATTGTTTCTTTTCGATCTTTAGTTCTCCTTTTTAAATATCTAATGGCACCATCATTTGAACTTGCATTGTCAACTGTTATTGTCAAAAAAATTTCAATACCCCAATCTAACAAACATTTTTCAATAAACTTGCCAACTGTTTCTCCCTTGTGATCGGGAACTTGAAAAAAATTAATGATTCTCTTTTGAATTTTCCAATCTTCATCAATCCAATGGGTTGTCACACACATATAATTTATATTCTGAATTGAGGTCCAAGTGTCGGTGGTTAGGCACACACGTTGAGATTTTAAAAAAAAATTCAAGTTACCTTTCTCTTCAACAAATATTTTCATAACATCTCTAGCAACTGTCATACGAGATGGCACGCTAAATCTTGGCTCTAATTGGTAACATAGTCTTTTGAAACCCTCAGCCTCTACATGTCTAAAAGGCAACTCATCAATTATTACCATCCTCGCCACCTCTTTCCTACACTCCTCGGCATTATAGGCAGTCGCTTTTAAATGACCACTAGGCTCCCATGACAAAGTTTTTTGTTTCTTATCCGGATTCCTGTAAGGATATCTTTTACATTGCATTTCCAAGTGAGTTTTCATAGAACTCGTTCCATTCAACTTGGTGTTTGCAACGTAAGTCTTTTTACAATATTTACACTCAGCCCTATCATTATCCAACTTCTTAAAATGATCCCACACAAATGATCTAGTTTTGTCTCTCTTATTCTTTTGGGTTGGTGGCGACTTGTTCTCAGTATCAACATTTTGTGTTTCAGTTGGAGTATCTTGATTTTGAGTTTCGATTGTACTTACATTTCCAGTTTCAGCATCTTGATTTTGAGCTTCGATTGTACTCACATTTCCATCCTCAGCATGTTGTTCCGAGGGACTTTCCATGAATCAATCTACATGAAAAATGACAAAGTAGAATTAACATTTAGCAATACAACAATTGTATTTATTTTGGTGAACAATGAATATTAAGACAACACTCAGCAGCATCAAGCCTGATGTGTTTACATGTAATATTCTACTTCAAGGGCTTTGTAAAGAAGGAATGCTAGAAAAAGCCCTTACACTCTTTCACACTTAGATATCAAAAAGGGAAAATAATGGATGTAGGAAGGATGAAAGAAACAGAGGATTTAATTGCAAAAGTGATTGAGATGGGAAACTTATCTGAGCAGCCCCCACAAATGGATACGGGGGAAGATATTGAGAATTTGAGACGTGTGAAACTTTAGATGAATTAAATTTAAGTTCTATTGCTTATTCGGAACAGATTAATAAACTTTGCACCGAAGGAAAATACAAGGAAACAATGCGATTTTTCGGAGAACTGAAACAAAAAGGTATTTGCCCAAAGATTACAAATTATTTAGAGAAATCTAATATCCCTAAAAAACCCTAACCCGTATGAAACTAATTAGAGAAAACTTACCAGAGATCGAGATGCTAGTGAGAAATCGATGTCACAAACAAAAGATGCAAGATGCCAGAGAGCAGAGATAATGAGATGAGTGTACTGTTTCTATGTCTACATAAACAAAGAACTAGCCAACTTGGAATTTCGCCTGATTCAATACCATTGCCCCACTGCCAGTGCCCAGATTGGTAAAGTGATAAATGATAGCTAGTTAAGTACTTTATTTATTTTCTTTTTACTTTTTTTGAAAAACATTATCATAATATGTTATAAAAAAAAGTGTTATTTATTTTTAATTTTATCTTCAAAATTGAACTTTTTATTTTTATCATTATTAATTTTAAAATATTATATTAAAAATTAAGTGTGTATATTATTACACATATAATAATAATATAACTGTGTAACTAAATTAACTAATTGTGATAACTAAACTTGTAAACTAAATTATTTAATATAAGTTATAAATTATAATGCATGAAAATTTAGTTTCATATAAAATAGTGAAAATTTATGTAAATGTTATAAACTATCCTAAAAGTATTATTAGGTACAATTATGTTTCAATTTTGGAATTTTAAGATTTTTTTGAATGAATTTTAAAAGGAAATATAGGAAATAAAATTGAAACATAATTGTTAAATGAACTTATCTTTAATTAAAAGATTAATGTTGAATTCATAAACTTTGGCCATTTTGGATTTTTTTTATAGTTAATGTATAATAAATTAATAATAAGACATTTTTATTTTCTCAATTCATTTATTTTACATTATTTTTTTTAAATATTTTGCTTCACTTTCATTGAGATCCTGGATCTTTTTCCATTGTCTGCTAGTCATTTGCTTGAAATCTAGTTCTCCCAAATGATTTGAGGTTTTACACTTCTACTACATGGAGTAATCATACCAATTTGCAAATGTTTTTTTTTGGAAAACTTATGTATCAGTACAAGTAGCTTATGTGTACATAAATGAAGAAAGTTCTTATGTGTACAATAATAACTTAGACGCCAGTGGACTAGTGCATTATAGCATTTATAATTAAAGCCAATTAGCCATTAGTAATTTAGCATGAATCACGAAAGCCATTTATTTGCTGCTGCTAAATACTCCTCTCTGGCTCCACCGCTCCAAGCTCCAGGCTCCATTTTCCTTGAGGCTTTAGTGCGTGTTTGGCTAACTGCATCAGCCATCAGGATAAATTACTGTAAAAAAAAAAGTATAATAAGTATATAATTATATAAAATAAATAATTGTTTAAAAAGTATATAAATTATATTATAATTTAAAAATATTCGGTCGGTTCGGTCGGTTTCGGTTTTTTGAAAATAAAAACCAAACCGACCGACTAAATATCGGTTTGGTCGGTTTTTTTTCTTCGGTTTATCGGTTTAATATTTTCGGCTCGGTTTTTTGTTCGGCTTGGTTTGGTTCGGACGGTTTTTCGGTTAATTTTGGTTTTATGTTCACTCCTAATTTTTGGTATGGTTTTGTTGTGGAAATTTTGTTTAAAATGGATTAAGAAATTGTTAAGTTGGTGTACTGTTCGGCTGAGGTGAAGAAAAAAAAATTAAAGGGCTGTCCGCGCATTGCGCGGCAGCAATTTTCTTCCAAAACCGGGGCCAAAACAACGTCGTTTTGGAGCCGGAAGGAAGGCCCGCGCCATGCGCGAAAGAAGATTCCAGAAACAGGGGTGAAACGACGCCATTTGGCGTTGACAGAAGCACGGGTCGCGCATTGCGCGGCCGACGGCACGCGGTGAAATTACCAGCGTGCCCCTGGCCTTTTCGGCTAATACCGAGCGTGTCTTAGACGCGCGAAAATTACGGTAATGCCCATGAACTTTCGGAAAAATTCCGGTTATGTCCCTCAGGGCACGGAAATTACCAAAATGCCCCCAGAAAGTGATTTTTAATGAAATAAATGTTTAAAAATTATAGAAAATTATAGAAAAATACTAAAACTATTAAAATGATGTTTGGGCATTAAATTTAATATTTTTGTAAAAATATTAAATATTGAGGATTAATATTTAAATATTTAAATATTAATCCAATAAGGTTAAAGTTAGAAAATGGTTAAAATAAAATATTTGGACAACCAGTTAGGCTAAAATTTATCCGATGAGCCGGGTTGTCCGTATTGAAGGTATTTGATATTAAGTTAAATTAATATATTGAAGAACGAGGTTAATATAATTAACCATATTAATTAATAATTTACCCAATACCCTAAAATTAAAGGGTCAGGTAGAGTTAATTACATTATAAATAATATCAATTAATTAAATTAATATCACGAGAAGATAAATAATTATTATTTGATTATTTTATGATCATAGGTTGATCGAAAAAGGGGTTTGAGATATCAAATTAATTAATTGGACTTCAGACAAGTTCTTCAGTACTTTTATGTTAAATGTTTAACTGTTATGATATGTTAAAACTTGTCAAATGCATAGGAATTATGTGTTATGTGATACGTGGATAATATGACAACTATGTGTACTGTGCAATGATATGAAATATATTGCTATAGTAGAAGTACAAGCACATGATGTATGACACACACCAAGCATATTAAGGTATGTGCTACGTGACGCATAAACTGTTGAACTTGCTGAGCCGTTGTGCTCATTACTTGCTTAAAATAAACTTTTGCAGGTTAAGAAATGAATTTCAGGATTATCAGATTCCATTAAAGATGGATTGACCTGAGAGGTTTGTATCAAAAACTGCAGTTAAATTCTTAAACAATGTTCAGATCAATAATAGCAGCGGAATGAGCAATCTATTAGAAGAATAATGCAAACTATAGTGTCCACTCGCTTCTCTTTTTAGTAAAAATATCATCAACTTTTATCATCTGAAATACCATTAGTCAAGATAATACAAATTCACAGTTCCTGATCATAATCATGCAGATCAACAGTTCATCTTTGCACTACGGGCCAAAGAGAACATTCACCACGTGCCATAAAAGACACCGAATAGATGTATCGCCTTTAACCTATTATATCGCCTTTAACCTATCATCTGTTCAACAATTATATCGCATATGTGCCTCCGGCCACAAATATTCACAACAACTTGAATTTGGATGATTAGAATGATATAAATGATGAACAGAAGAAACAGGATAAACAATAAGTATCAGAAGTTTACTTTGTACAGATTCAAATAATGTCCAAATTGTCAACATGATGTGGAGTGAAATTTAAAAATGATATTCAAGATCCACAGTTCAGAATAATGGTTACAGTTCAATAGAAAGGTTCACGTAAATAGGATGGTTCAATTGAAATGATGAAGTGCAACTATTATGGAACATATAATATTTTCAGGAATTATAGAAGCAATAGTTCCATAATAAGTTTCGATTTAGGTGTATGAAAGAAAATAATATCCCTTACCGTAGCAGGTTTGATTAACAAAAGGTGAAGGATATTAATATCCCTTACCATAGTAAGTTTGAATAATGGAAGATGAAAAAGATGGTATCCCTTATGAGTATAAAGGAAAATAATATCACTTACGAATACGAAAGAAAATAATATTATAAACGAATATGCAATAAAAGTGTCATGTGATAATTCGTGTAAACAAATTATTTCCACAAGAGACAAATAAGAAATGAATACAAAGAGTAATTCACCAAACATGCGGTAATCCGCGTAGTCAGGTTATTCTCAGAGATTAATAAGGAATGAATACGAAAGGTTATTCACCAACAGGCGATAATCCGCACCGTAAGGTTATTCCCACAATTTAATAAAAATTGAATACGAAGAGTCATTCACCAAACAGACGATAATCCGCACCGTAAGGGTATTCTCAGAGATTAATAAGGAATGAATATGAAAGGTTATTCGCCAACAGGCGGTAATCCGCGCCGTAAGGTTATTCCCACAAATTAATACATGGAAATAAATGACATATCTTATGAGTAAGAAAGAAACGATATTATTTTCGAGAATCAAATAATGATAATCCTTTACCTTAACACGTGACTGGATATTGATTTAAATGAGGTTGATTAACTTGAACAGTACACGTACACTTATAAATCTTCACAAATACTCAAGATGACTTACGCACACTTAGAGAAAACTTTCACAAGAAGTATTTAGAGAGAGAGAGAAAGAACAAGTAAGGAAGTTTTTGTTTTTTTGAAGAAAAAATAAATTTTATATTTCATAAAATTCGGGGTCTTACAACCTCCTCTCCTTATGAAATTTCGTCCCTGAAATTGACGTATCTGGCATATCGAAGAGGTAAGGATACTTAGATTTCATTTCATATTCTAGCTCCCAAGTCATTTCCTCAGTATCTTGGTTCCTCCATAAAACCTTAACTTGAGGTATAACCTTTGAGCGTAGGATCTACTCCTTCTTATTTAGGATCTTAACAGGTACCTCCTCGTACGTTAAATCCTCTACTATAACATCTGGTTCTAACTCAATGACGTGGTTTGGGTCCTTCACGTATTTACGTAACATAGATATGTGAAAAACGTTATAGATGCGAGACATACTTGGTGGTAGGGCTAGTCTGTAGGCTACGGTTCCTATTCGATCGAGGATTTCAAATGGGTCAATAAATCGAGGGTTGAGCTTTCCTCTCTTTCCGAATCTCGTAACCCCTTTCCATGGAGAAACACGTAAGAATACATGATCTCCGACGTTGAAACTTTCGTCTCTCCGATGAAGATCAGCATAACTCTTTTGCCGTTCTTGTGTGGTCTGTATTCGTTGTCGGATCATTTGGATCTTTTCTGTTGTCAAGCATACCAACTCGGGTCCTAACAATTTTGCTTCTCCTACCTCAATCCAACATACTGGAGAGTGGCACTTCCTTCCATACAAAGCCTCGAATGGAGCCATGCCTATGCTTGCTTGGTAACTGTTGTTGTAAGAAAATTCCACCAATGGCAAGTACTTATCCCAACTTCCTTTGAAGTCTAATACACAAAGTCTCAAAAGATCTTCGAGGGTCTGGATCGTCCTTTCCGATTGTCCGTCCGTTTGAGGATGGTATGCAGAACTAAAATGTAGTTCAGTGCCCATAGCTTTTTGTAGACTGATCCAAAAGCGAGAAGTGAATCTAGGATCTCGATCAGATACTATGGAAACTGGCATGCCATGCAATCTCACGATCTCATTTATGTACATACCGGCAAGACGTTCAAGTGAAAAGTTTTCTCGTATAGGCAAGAAATGAGCGAATTTGGTCAATCTATCTACGATGACCCAAATTGCATCTAAGCCTTAAGAAACTTTGGGAAGACCCGTCACGAAATCCATATTGATATGTTCCCACTTCCATTCGGGAACCTCAAGTGGTTGTAATGGGCCCTTAGGTACTTGATGCTCTGCCTTGACACGTTGACAAGTTAGGCACCTTGAGATAAATTCTGCAATCTCCCTTTTCATATTGTTCCACCAAAATGTATGTCGAAGATCTCGATACATCTTGGTACTCCCTGGTGGATTGCAAACGGCGTGTTGTGTGCCTCCATCATGATTTTATACTTCAATTCAGGATCGTTAGGAACACAGAGTCGAGAGTTAACTCGAAGTATTCCTTTCTCGTCGATTCTTGCCACAGGAATAGCACCTTCTTGTACTTTCTTCATCATATTCATCAACTCCGGATCAGTAACTTGAGCAGCTTTAATTTTATCGATTAAAGCTGGTTCTACTCGTACGTGCGCAATCTTCAAGTGGGTCATTGGTGTTTTTAGCTCTATCCCCATCTTTTGCAAGTCCTACAAAATACGCTTTGTTTTGTCAGCAGTGCACTTGTACTCACATAAGATCTTCTGCTCAAAGCCTCAGCTACAACGTTCGCCTTTCCCGGGTGATACTGGATTGTGTGGTCATAATCCTTCAACAGCTCAAGCCAACGTCGTTGTCGCATGTTGAGTTCCTTCTGGGTGAAGAAATACTTGAGACTTTTATGATCCGTATAGATATCCACTTTTTCTCCATACAAGTAGTGTCTCCAGATCTTTAACGCGAAAACGACTGCTGCCAACTCTAGATCATAAGTAGGATAATTTTTCTCATAATCTTTGAGTTGTCGAGAGGCATAGGCTATAACTTTTCCATATTGCATAAGGACACAACCTAGACCTTTACCTGAAGCATCGTTGTAGATAACAAATTCTCCTGATCCTGATGGTATGGTTAGAACAGGAGCTGAAATAAGTCTCTTCTTAAGTTCTTGAAAACTTTTCTCACATTCCTCGTTCCATACGAATTTTGTACTTTTCCGAGTCAGCTGAGTTAATGGAGTGGCGATTCGAGAAAATCCTTCTACGAATCTCCGATAATAACCAGCTAAGCCCAGAAAATTCGGACTTCAGTTACTGACCGAGGTTGCTCCCAATTTAATATCGCTTCGATCTTTGCAGGATCAACTGATATCCCCTTACTGGAAATCACATGCCCAAGGAACGTGACTTCCTCAAGCCAAAACTCACACTTCTTCAGCTTGGCATACAATTTGTTCTCACGTAGCTTTTGGAGTATTAATCTCAGGTGTTGTTCATGATCCTCACGACTCTTGGAGTATATGAGAATGTCATCAATAAAGACAACTACAAAATGATCTAAATGTTCCTTGAATATCCAGTTCATCATGTCCATGAAAGCTGCAGGAGCATTAGTTAGTCCAAAAGGCATGACTAAGAACTCATAATGCCCATAACGAGTTCTGAAAGCAGTCTTTGGAATGTCCTCAACTTTAACCTTTAACTGATGATATCCAGAACGGAGATCAATCTTTGAGAAATGTTGAGCACCTTGCAATTGATCAAACATGTCATCAATCCGAGGTAACGGGTACCTGTTTTTTATGGTGACATGATTCAATTCTCGGTAGTCAATGCACAATCTCATACTCCCGTCTTTCTTCTTCACAAATAGAACAGGAGCACCCCAAGGTGATGCACTCGGACGAATGAAATCGATATCCAACAATTCCTGTAGTTGGACTTTTAATTCTTAAAGTTCAATGGGAGCCATTCGGTATGGAGCTTTGGAAATGGGCTTGGTACCGGGTTCAAGATCAATACAAAATTCAATTTCACGGTTTGGGGGTAAGCCAGGAAGTTCTTCAGGAAAAACGTCAGAAAACTCATTAACAATGGGAATATCATTCAAGTTTGACGTATTTTTGTTCAAATCAGTGACATGAGCTAAAAAGGCTTAACATCCGTTTTTCAATAAACGAATGGCTTTATGGCTAGAAATAACAGTTATAGATTTTAATGGTTTAGTTGCTTGAATTTGCATGACAGGTTGATGAGGAATATGAAAACTAATAATCTTATGAAAGCAATCAATTTTAGCATGATGGGTAGTCAACCAATCAATTCATAAAATCACATCAAATTCATGCATCTCCAAAGAAATAAGGTCAACAGGTAATGTGAGGTTGTTGATTTGAACTAGGCAAGATTTATAGACAGTAGATGTAATGGTCATTTCTCCTAATGGGGTTTCAACTGATAAGTCAAAGTCTAAATTTTCAGGAGTTAAGTTTAAACGCTGAGCACATGCAGGTGAGATAAAAGAATGGGCAGAGCCAGTATCTAACAAAGCCTAGACTTCACGAGAATTTATGAATAGCTTACCGGTTATCACCTCGTTCGAGTTTCGTGCCATTTGGGATGTCACAACAAAAGCTCTCCCTTGAACTACAGATTTTCCCTTATCCGCGCTAGCTTTTGGTATCATCATTGTAGCTGGACTTGATTTTGTGGCAGGACAAAACCACTCAAGATGACCCTCTTTCCCACAACTGTAGCACTTTTTGGACTGCTGTGTACAGTTTGGGCTGATGTGACCTTCCTAACCACACCTATAGCATCTCACTGGTGGTCGATCTTCTCCCCTTGAAACTGGGGTCGGTGCTGGTGCTGGTACTGGTGCTGGTGCCCTTCCATAATTATTATGGAATCTCTTTCTTTTGAAATTGTTCCCACTGGATTCTCCTCTTTTGTTATTTGATGTGGAATTACCACCGAAGTGTTGGTTACCTCCTCGATGGTTCTCGTTCCTGTGGTTGTTGTCACTCCTTTCTCTATGCTGATCATTAACTCTTGGTTGCAATGTTTCATCTGTTTGCTCCACCCTTTGAGCCCTATCCACAACATCTGAATACAAACTAAATTTATGAGAGCTAAGTTGTTGACGAATTTTGAATCTCAAACCTCTTAGGAACATCCGACTCATTCGTGCTTCGTCATCCACTAGATGGGTGGCAAAGCGAGATAACTCGGCAAACTTAGCTTCATATTGGGAGACTGTCATGTTTCCCTGCTCCAGCTTAATGAATTCCACCTCTTTCATATGGCGGATGCTTTCTGGGAAATACTTCTCGTTAAACAGTTCTTCGAATTCTGTCCAAGACATTTCGAGTGCTAAAGGGTTGATACGTTTTACCGCTTCCCACCAATGGTCTGCCTCACCTTGTAACATAAAAGTGGCGAATGGCACCTTCTGATCATCAGCGCATTGTAAGACATCAAGTATTTTTGTCGTCTGCTTCAGCCATGCCTCCGCTTTGAGTGGGTCAGGCTTCTGGTGGAATTCAGGTGGCCCCAATTCTTTAAATTGCTTGACAGTGGTCATCCTCAAATTACCAGCGTTTCTACCGTTATTATTGACTGGATTTCCTCTTACTTGATTCTGTATGAACTGCATGAAATTCCTAAAGAATCCATCGTTCATCATGTTATCAGGAACATTATTTCCTGAGTTGGCAGGAGGATTGTTTGGGGCCTCTTGATTCTCGGCTACATTCGCTTCAGGCATTCCATAGTTAACCTCTTGATTTCCAGATGTCATACTAAACTGTTGTCACAAAATAATTGTTAGTTCAAATAAACTGACTCATCTCTTCATGTTCCTACATTCAAATCGATTCATTAGATAGCAAAATCTAATTTAGGTAGGACACACTAGTGATTAATTCTATTCATCTCTTCCCTCCTAGTTCTAATCCCAGATCTCCATTAAAGACCATATCCCTAAGCTCTGATGCCAACTGTGACGCCCCCAAATCTGGGCTCATACAGCCCAAACTTGAGTCGTCAAAAGACTACAACAAAATTATTACAAGATAGAATAACGTTCAACAATACAGTGTATAATAATACACAACTAAGTCTTCACAATTATTGTCACACTATATACAACATGTGAAGACTACAATAGCTATCACTCGGACCGTCACTCAATTCCCTTGCTAGACCCGGCTACTCTCTCATTTTCTGAAAAACAATGGAACAAAAGAAAGGGTGAGCTCAAATAGCCCAGTAAAGAATATCATGACTAAGATAATGACAAGTAAATTATCGTTAGCTTTCAACAGTTGAGTTCTTGATAGAATACAATAGACTACAAGGTTTGTATCAAAAACTGCAGTTAAATTCTTAAACAATGTTCAGATCAATAATAGCAGCGGAATGAGCAATCTATTAGAAGAATAATGCAGACTATAGTGTCCACTCACTTCTCTTTTTAGTAAAAATATCATCAACTTTTATCATCTGAAATACCATTAGTCAAGATAATACAAATTCACAGTTCCTGATCATAATCATGCAGATCAACAGTTCATCTTTGCACTACGGGCCAAAGAGAACATTCACCACGTGCCATAAAAGACACCGAATAGATGTATCGCCTTTAACCTATTATATCGCCTTTAACCTATCATCTGTTCAACAATTATATCGCATCTGTGCCTCCGGCCACAAATATTCACAACAACTTGAATTTGGATGATTAGAATGATATAAATGATGAACAGAAGAAACAGGATAAACAATAAGTATCAGAAGTTTACTTTGTACAGATTCAAATAATGTCCAAATTGTCAACATGATGTGGAGTGAAATTTAAAAATGATATTCAAGATCCACAGTTCAGAATAACGGTTACAGTTCAATAGAAAGGTTCACGTAAATAGGATGGTTCAATTGAAATGATGAAGTGCAACTATTATGGAACATATAATATTTTCAGGAATTATAGAAGCAATAGTTCCATAATAAGTTTCGATTTAGGTGTATGAAAGAAAATAATATCCCTTACCGTAGCAGGTTTGATTAACAAAAGGTGAAGGATATTAATATCCCTTACCATAGTAAGTTTGAATAATGGAAGATGAAAAAGATGGTATCCCTTATGAGTATAAAGGAAAATAATATCACTTACGAATATGAAAGAAAATAATATTATAAACGAATATGCAATAAAAGTGTCATGTGATAATTCGTGTAAACAAATTATTTCCGCAAGAGACAAATAAGAAATGAATACAAAGAGTAATTCACCAAACATGCGGTAATCCGCGTAGTCAGGTTATTCTCAGAGATTAATAAGGAATGAATACGAAAGGTTATTCACCAACAGGCGATAATCCGCACCGTAAGGTTATTCCCACAATTTAATAAAAATTGAATACGAAGAGTCATTCACCAAACAGACGATAATCCGCACCGTAAGGTTATTCTCAGAGATTAATAAGGAATGAATACGAAAGGTTATTCACCAACAGGCGGTAATCCGCGCTATAAGGTTATTCCCACAAATTAATACATGGAAATAAATAACATATCTTATGAGTAAGAAAGAAACGATATTATTTTCGAGAATCAAATAATGATAATCCTTTACCTTAACACGTGACTGGATATTGATTTAAATGAGGTTGATTAACTTGAACAGTACACGTACACTTATAAATCTTCACAAATACTCAAGATGACTTAAGCACACTTAGAGAAAACTTTCACAAGAAGTATTTAGAGAGAGAAAGAAAGAACAAGTAAGGAAGTTTTTTTTTTTTTTGAAGAAAAAATAAATTTTATATTTCATAAAATTCGGGGTCTTACAAATGCGGCGTCCGCTACTAATAGTAGCCGACGGATTAATTAATCTGCTACTATTAGTAGCGGATTATTTCAACGCTTCAACTTCTGGGTATTCATTATTATCAAATTTCAGAGTCCAAAACACTAGTAATTCCCCTGTCATTAAAGAATTCATACTCTTTATTAGTGTTTCAAGATTTACTTCACTCCTAATGAATCATCTTTTGCATTTGTGAATGCGACTGAAATAATTGTTGCACCCAAGGATTTCATTCCAGATTATG
Source organism: Hedera helix (assembly GCA_947179155.2). NCBI lineage: Eukaryota > Viridiplantae > Streptophyta > Magnoliopsida > Apiales > Araliaceae > Hedera > Hedera helix. The sequence continues at coordinate 5,136,812 of OX359275.1, read as the reverse complement.
CTATTTCATGTTATTCTTGCAGGAAATGACAGTAACAATTACACTGGCTTGCTTTCTCAGATTTTACACTGATATGCATCCTGCTGGAATTAGTAGCGGACATGCGTTGGAATTAGCGGGCTTTGCAAAGATGGATTGATATGCCTCCGCTAGAATTAGTAGCGAGCTAGGTATTTTTTGTTACATAAAAATTAGTCCTAAAGGGATATTTTTGGAATTAATACAGTCTGCTACTATTAGTAGAGGACGCAAAATTCTCCAAACTAATCTCAGTTGTTCTTTGTTAATTTATACAGATTAGATAGTGTTTGCCCATTTTTAATTATATATATATATTACACATTAAATGACACTATAATGCACAAATAGATAATTATTGTGTGATTACAGAGGAATACACCATTAAAATACACTTTACATATAAGGAAAGATGTAAAGTTCATCTCACAAAGCCCTAGACTTATTAAACAAAGAAAATATACAACATACCTCCATATAAAGGGACCATCGTCACAGGGAGGACAATTAAATTTTGACTTGAAAGTTATACGGATTGTACTATATTAGATGAGTGAAAATTTGGCAGACGAGAACCTTTTATATAGAACCATCTTGCATCCCATTTTTTATCTTCAATGTAACACTAGAATGAAACAATTAGATGATAAAAATATGAGTTTTCAAATATGAATGTTTAATTAGAGGAGAAATTTCCATGTAAATTATAGCAAATTCACATTCCAAAACTTATATAGAGTCGAGAAAATTAACAACAAATTTAAAAAGTTATTCATTAAACTTCAACTAAGTAGCCATACAAGAAGTGCGAGAGAAGGAAAAAATCAAAATTTTCAATCCCATCTTCGCATGTGAATCTCATAAGGCTTAGATTCCTTGAAAACACTAATCATTATTACTCTCAATTATATAAAGTTATGTACATTTCAATATTTATTTATACATCTTCATATACTTTTGTTTTAAATTTAATTATAAATTATTTTTTGTCACACGGATCGTGCATCTACCCAAGTACTAGTAAAAGCTAAAGTTTCACAGTTTTGAACTTAAAAAGCAGGCCCACTTAATATCCGTCGCATGAAAATGAAACAAACCAGTCTGTAACCGTTGCTTTTGTGTGTTTTGTTTTCGGACAAGTTTACAAACACAAAAATCAAACACAAAGTCAAACATAAAATCAAACACTACATCCATTTATACTATTAAAAAGTCAACATTACATGACATGAATTTCAGTGTAAAACCCTACTTTTTAATAGTATAGATCATTTTGTGTTTGATTTTTTGTGCACTTAGACTTATTCTTTGTTTTCCCTCGCTCTTAAATAAAGGAAAGGTACCTATTTTGTCTAGAGAAACACCCTGATTGGTAGCAATTTAAGGCCCAACTATCCCTAAGTAAGCTTGGTGGGCTAGTTTTTGGGCTTTAAGGAGCTTGATTATAACCCAACGAACAACTCCATGAATTTACTATGCCCATCAGAGGATGTTGCCCCGCTGGTGGTGGTGACTGGTGTGCTAAGGATTCTTCTTGATATAATGGTAAATGAGTGTCGCAATGGTAGGAGAAAATATTAATTTACAAAATGATATGACTTAAATAACTTTTTATAAGATTCTTTTATTACCAAAGTACTATTAGTGAACAAGTGGAATTCATTAACATTGTTCTAATGGTCGCATTATTCAAATTTAGTACTTCTATTCTAATGCTTCGAGATAATTGACAGTTTCACAATTAAGGTCATCCAAATCCCCATTTGTTGGCATCACATACATGACTTTCGGACCATTTTCTTATTACAAAAAATAAAGTTTACTTAAAATAAACTCAGTCACAATCATTTTTGATGGTTTCTTAACTTTTAGTTTAAAACTTAAATTATTTACGAATACGTTTTTTTTTTTTTTTTTTTTTACAAAATTTAAACTATAGACGTAAGGAATTTTTTAAAAAAAATAAATAAAAGTAAATAAGACTATTATTTTTTTGCGGAGAGGAGAGGGGAGGGGTACTATTTGAAATACCGGATAATTTTGTAGAATCATAACTTTGACGGAGTGTACAAGTAAAATATTTTCCTTAAAAGATACCCTCACTCCATCCCATTTACAATTGGAGTGAAATAAATATAGTAATATAAAAATATAAGTTTAAATTTTTTGTCAAAAACAAATTATGTTCATATATGTCTTACGTAACCTTAATAAATAATATGCATTAAAATATTATAAAAAAATAAATAGTACACGTGCCCCCTTTTTGTTCTTCTAAGAGAGCCCAAGTCATTGGAATATGCCTACGAGTCTTATCTCTTCCCATTACATTTATTGCTTGCTTGTTTTATTCCTAATTTTGGTGTCATGAAGTTTGAACAAGGATGAGATCATAGAAAGGAAACAGAAAACAGAATACGGTGGGTGGTGATGGTGTAGGTGTACAAATACCAATACCTAGTAGTAATAGTGTATCATCTTAGCTTCTCATCTTTGCTTCACATCATTTCATTTGCTATAAATTGGTTTCGGGTTCCATATAGCCTAGCCTAAGGTTTAATTGATGGGGTTGATGTTCAACCTATATTTGAGCTACCCCGGTTAATTCCCGGACTAAGGTAACTGTTATACTCCCTCCTCTTTTTTCATATATTTTTATTTAAAAATTATAAAGTAAGATAATATTTTTAAATTATCATTATTTTTTCACTATCATTTTCAATATCAAACTACCATAATTAAATTCTTAAAGCTATAAATGAGAACATAAAACTATCCTTAGCCACTTTTACAAAGAACGTGAGTATTTTTAATTATTTTAAAGCTGTGTTAATTTATTTAAATCATAATCAGGATTTAAGTCTCCTTTCATTTTTATTTCTATTTGAAATCATATGATCTTACTCCAACTTATAATCATCTGCAACATACAAACGACTTTCATGAGAAGGCACCAAAAGCAAGCCAACAATGTTTCATAGAGCTAAATTCCCAACATAGGAAATGCAACTAAAATGGCAAAACAGAAAAATACAGGAGGTATTTGATTTGCCAAGCCCTGTAGCACCCACAACCATTACAAATGTTGTTTCATTAAAATACTGAAACAATGAATAAGCATGATTTTAGGACGTTAATAGTTCTGGCCGTTTCATCATATATATGTAAAAAGATGGGTTGGGGAGGAAACGATCATAGAAAGGAAAAGAAAATGACCCCTCAACAACATTCTTTGTCAGATACGCAAAATTTCAAAGCAAATTAATATGGCGGAAGATATTGTAGCTTCCCTTTCCTTTTCAAACTCCATTAAAAGACGAGTAAATTCTACACTCATTTTCCCTTCTCTTTTTTCTTATCCTTCAAGTTTGAAATCAAGTTGTTGGAAGAATGGTGCCGTTGAGTATTCTCCAAAGCTAATCTCCCTTGCTTTATACATACTCTTGCAGGATTCTCATATTCTCCTCGTACTTTCGTAAGTCTTTCTCAGCTCTCATTCTCTCTTTGGATGGAATAATAATTCATGCTAATTCTGCTACAATCATCATCAAACTTTTTCTCTCTCCCGAGTATGTTTTTAAATGATCTCTCTCTTCCCATCTATACTCATTTCACTACTTTGTGACATGTTGTAATCTGCCATTTCTTCTACAAAGTGGTAACTAAACTTGTTTCAGAACAATTACCATGCCTTTCGGGTTGGTGTCAGCGTGGAACAAGCGCCGCAGAAGCAAATCTGAGGATCATATCAACCCCTGTATGTTTCCTGCTTCTACTTTATCTCTACCTCATGTAGCCTCTATATAAGTCTTTATATTTGGATGAGTTGAACACCATACTTTCAGGGATATATATGCCTGTGGAGTATTGGCAACTTGAGGATCAAAATCTGCCTGCAAAAAGACGCCCGGGCTCATCAGTTTTCACACTTAAAGAAATGGAGGAGGCAACGTGTTCGTTCAGTGATGAAAAATTTCTAGGGAAAGGTGGATTTGGTAGAGTATACAAGGGGATTCTACGGTCTGGAGAGGTAAGTTTTAGAAATATTAGCACTTAATCAGGAAAACATTAATCATCTTACATTTTGCAATGACAGAATCTCTAAAAATTTGAGACAATGGAACTGATATTGCATTATCTTACATGAAATTAAGTTTAAATTCTCTATTTTGGCTTTTGAAGGTCGTAGCAATCAAGAAAATGAAGCTACCACCATTTAAAGCGGCAGAAGGGGAGCAAGAATTCCGTGTGGAAGTTGATATTTTGAGCAGACTGGACCATCCAAATCTAGTTTCCCTAATAGGCTATTGTGCAGATGGGAAGCACAGGTTTCTAGTGTATGAATATATGCGCAAAGGAAACCTACAAGATCACTTAAATGGTTGTTTTTTTAACTCAAATGTTATGTTCACAAATCAGAACTTTAGCTGCTAACTTCTGATCATCTTGTTATCTGGATATCAGGAATTGGGGACGTGAAGATGGACTGGCCTTTGCGGCTCAAAGTGGCACTTGGTGCAGCGAGAGGGCTTGCTTATCTTCATTCAAGTTCTGCTGTTGGAATTCCTATAGTTCACAGAGATTTCAAATCAACCAACATTCTTTTGAGCACCAACTATGAAGCAAAAGTAAATTAACCTTACTCTCTTCTCATTAGGGAAAAAGGTAGGAATTGATTACATGATCCCATGCTTACTAGGCTTCACTGGCTAATTTCTCAGATATCAGATTTTGGGCTTGCAAAGTTGATGCCAGATGGTCAAGAAACCTTTGTGACTACTAGAGTGCTTGGCACCTTTGGCTACTTTGATCCCGAGTATACGTCGGTATGCATCTTTATATTACAAGAATAATGTTTCCTATTGTTGTTTTTGTTGAACCAAATTCAATGCTTCCTCTTCAGAATAGCAGTATACAATACCGTTCAGTCTATATTCTTAATTGAGCTTAAATGTAGGCCTTGATTCTTACCTATCCTTTTTATACAAAAACAATATGTTTTTAAAATAAATTAGGCTAATAAACATGGCAAATTTTACAGTTGCACTTCGGAGTAAAAAAAAAAAGTTACATACGATTTTAGATGACTTCATTACAAATAGCAAGCTTAAATATATTTTGTAATAATACCATCGTTAGATATATTTGTAGAAGCACATTCCAAGTAAGTAGAAGCATAAAATGCTACTCATATCTGTTTTAAAATCTGTATGAGCCCCATTAATTTGTTATTATCAGATTCATCTTATACATTTGTGATTTTGGAAGTTGGATGTATTAAGAGAAAGTTCATTTGTCTTTGAGTGGAAGTGATTAGAAATAGGGATTTAGGTCTTTTCTTTTGTTGTTCTTTTTGACAACAGACAGGCAAGCTCACTTTACAAAGTGATGTTTATGCATTTGGAGTGGTTCTGCTTGAGCTTTTGACTGGACGGAGAGCCATCGACCTGAACCAAGGACCCAACGACCAAAATCTTGTACTACAGGTAAAAATAATACTTCTCATATACCAGATTCTGGTTGTCTACTAGTACGAGCACTAAAAAACTAATTCTAATTATAATCATGTTATTAACGAATGCCTTTGGAGTGTTGTTGCAGGTTAGGCATATTTTGAATGACAAGAAAAGACTGCGGAAAGTGATAGATCCAGAGATGAGCCGGAGTTCATACACCATGGAGTCTATAGCTATGTTTGCAAACTTAGCATCACGCTGTGTTCGCATTGAAAGTAGCGAAAGACCCTTGATGGAAGATTGTATAAAAGAACTTCAACTGATTTTTATACAAATTCAAAAGGCTTGAGTATGGTCATGCATACATTTAGAATGGTCTGAGAACCTTAGTTAAAGTAAATATTTACTTATTCTGCTACTAATTCCACTTCAAAAAGAGTTCATACTTGGAAACTCTAGATAATACCTAGAGTTAAAGAGTGTAATCTTGTCAGAGTTTGGAAAGGGACCCAGAGGTCAGTGATATGTGATATGTAATAAAGACAATTTGTTGAACAGCACTTGGAAGTGAATTTCTTCAATAGCTTAGAGAACCAAATAGGTCTAGTTAGACAAATGAATGGGGAATTAAGAAGTGAAGAAAGGAACAAGTACATGTATGTCTTGCATTCCACTCACTTAGCATGACGTTTGGCATTGATATAATGTCATCCAATGACTGGTCTTTTACTTTTATAAGTTATATATTTGTATATATCTACTTTCCTATATACATTCTGCTCGCGAAACATGAAATATATCAAGTTTTTAGAGTTTTTGAATTGAGGGCACACCAAGATGTGGTGACAGAGTATAAGCTGAAAATTTCTATCTTTAGCGTGTTACTAAAAATGATATATTATATACAAAGCTTCTCATAAAAACTTTAAAGTGTAAAGCATTCAGAAAAACTACAGATTATGCATCTTCTGTCGGTCAAAAACATTAGGGAAATTCTAGAATGATGTAAATATAAAAGAAGGGGAAAACAGAGTACTAATGAAATATAACTAAAAGGTACCAGTACCACATAATGAAACATGTATTCGGTTAAGCCAACTGGGTAATCATGAAATCTCAATTAGACTATATTTGGAGCAGGGGAGTTCAAATAGAAACCAGGAAGCATTGGATATCCTAGATTGAATAAGATGTTTTCTATATGGAAACACTTGACTTAAGGAATTTTCAAGGAAAAGGCAAATATCTGTTGGAGAAAGAGATATATCAATGATATATCATTCCAATAAAAAAGAAAAAATAAAATACTGAATACCTTTTACCTCAAAAAGTATTCCCTAATTTCTGCATAGCTGTTCACGAAGGATGCTTCTCATTAGAATCTGATACATCCCTTTCTAAAGAACTATTTGAGACAGGTAGTTGCTTGTGCATTAGATGCTTACGTCTCTGCAGTGTCAACAAAATCAGGATGTTGTCTGTCTTAACAATGCTATATCCTGCTTTTGCATACATGTTAAATGGAGCAGCATCAATCATTCTACAGTGCAAGTAAATCTCCCTTGAGGAACTCATGTGAGAAATTAGTTCCTCACTTGCCTTCAGCAGATGCCACCCAATGCCCCTCCTGGAAATTTGTAATTAAGAAAGTCTTAGTATTCAGATTTTATACAAAAGCATTATACTATTTTATAAGGTGTTGAAACCACAATCATATCCTGGAGCAATTATATGTATTGCATATATGAGGGAACTAATAGTGAATCATAGTAAAAACAAGTCATGATCTTTGCTATTCGTGTTACTAGCTGGGAAGAATAAATTAGACTGGAATGAGAAGTTGTCAAGGACTAGTTGAATTCTTCAGTTAACATGAACCAGAATGTTGAATTCTTGGGTTAACATGAACCAGAATCTAAAACCTTTCCAAGAGTGATCTCAAAGTTGAACATAATTTAAGTCAAAATAATGAACTCCCGCTTCTTTATTTCTCATTGTCATTCTTCAACTTCACAAAATCGACCAGGTTCAAGTTTTTCTTATTGCACAAAGCGAAAAAGGATGGTGAAAATCAGAAACCCAATGACGCGAAGATAAATTGAACGTCATATACCAACCAACCCATTACGACGCTCTCACCTTTATCCAGACGCTAATCAACTCAAACAATAAGTATCTTTAACTATCTTTAATCCTAATAGATAAAGAATTCCACACTTCATGCGCAAACTAAAGAAAACGACAAAATTTTAGTAAAAGTTGATGCTTTGAAACCAAAAACATAGCAGCAACAGAGGAATAAATTCAACATATTATTACTTAAAGATTGGTGCTTTATATCTGATAACATAATTGAACAAATATAAAAAGAAAGATACCTCCTAAGGGACTTCTGCACTGTCATATTACAAATATATGGTGAATTCTTTGGAGGAGTAGGAGTGGGAGGGGAAGCATTAGCGCCCATCTTGTTAAAACTAATTTCAACAGTCCCTGCCAACTCTTCTTCACCCTCCCCTTTATAGAACCCAATGAGGGTTGCTGTATGAGGCATAAAAGTCCTCCTCTCAACCAAATACTGCTTCACCAAAATCCCCAAAAGATTTACAAACCCCTTAGGCACCAACATTGATTCCGCAAAAGATTCTGCCAATAACCCAACAGTCATGTCCATTTCATCTTCCCTCATCAGACGAACCCACATGGACCCGGTTTCCAATTCTTGAAAATATCTGAAGTTCTGTAAAAATTGAAGCTTTTCAAGCTCCTCATTCGAAAGAAAACGGCCTGTTTGAAATGGGTCTAGGAGGGTTGATGATGAGGAAGTTGAACAAGAAGAAGAAGAAGATTGAGAAGTTGAGGAGGAGAGGATGAGATTGTAACGGCCAGATTTGGGAAAGATAAAAAGAGGGTGTGCTTGTTTTGGGTTGAGAAATGGTGTTTTGTGAGATTTGAAATAGGTGGTCTTGTAAAGGTGGTGGTGGTGGTGGTGGCGAGGTTGGATGTATGAGGGGGAAGGCAGGGTGAGAGTTGTGGCCATGGGATTACCAAGTCAGGGCGGATTACTCAGATCAGCAGTTATAAATTTTAGTACTACTATCTGTCTATTTTAGTGGGTCAAAATATGCTTTCCAAGTAGAACAGATCTAATCTCTTCACCAACCGACGTGCACCTCACAAAAACACACAGAAAACCCAATCCGTATGTAAGATCACTCGACTCCGATTTATTTATGATTTGCTAGAGCCACGTTGATATTTTCTAGTCATTCTATTCCTTTCTTTCTATTTTATAAAAAAATTTAAGACATCATAATATATATTAAAAAAATATTAATTTAAAATTTTATTATTATTTATACATTAATTACTATCTCTCTCAGTTATTCTATTTATTTAGAGACAAAATAACAAATAAATTTTTTTTTTAAAATATATTTAAAACGTCTTATATTATGAAGAGATTTTTTTTTTTTAAACGATTTACTTATATAATGAAATGAAGAGAGTATATATTTTTGTTGGTGGCCTATAATTCTTACCTTTTTTTGGCTGAACAAGCCTTAATCTATAAAAAAAACACCTAAACATCATAAATAAATGAGAAATAGAAACTAGAAAGTAAGTTCTACTAACAACTTTCGTCTAGCTCATGAGTTCGAGACTTTTTTATGACTTGGGAGATGGGCATTCAAAATTATTCCTTTTGCGTCCTGCCCTATTGTGGGGCGGTCTATTCTTGCAACAAAATTTTTTGATGTATCAAAAAATAAAAGGGTTAAAACATTGACACGAAGAAGCTCCCCTTCCCAAATTATGAGCTGCCCAGTTGTTCCCGGTGGGAATGACGGATTAATTTTTTGACGTAACAAAGAAAGAAAGGGTAAAAATGGGACACAACGAAGCCCACCTTCCCAAATTATGAGCAGCCTACCTTTTGGTTTTTAGTGTACAGATGCAAAAATTGGATTGAACAGGGATGAAAAATGGAGATGCGGGGTATCGATCCCCGTACCTCTCGCATGCTAAGCGAGCGCTCTACCATCTGAGCTACATCCCCATATGACACCTAGCAATTCTAGAAAAGTTTAATAGCTTTATTGTTTTCTGTATACCTCTTTTCTGATTGCCGTTGGTTAGAACATATTATTGATACTCGATGCAAACTTCTGAGCACATGTATTGAGGTGAGATGACTAAAAATCTGGGACAAGGATTATTAGAACTGTGCTCCATTATCAAACTTTTGATTAGTTGCGCATAACAATGTACTGTAACTGGTAATTTATTTCCTACACGGGCGTATTGATGCTTAAGGAAAGTTTGTAAGCGTAGGTAGAGTTGCTGCTAATGTTGCAAAATAGGATGTGTATCCAACCAAGTTCAGCAGCTGATTTACTGTTACATCACTTCTTCAGCTAAGAGAAAATAATCAAAGAGAGTAACTTTTTTCTAGTACGTGGGACAATGAAAAAAGGACACAGACACAAGAGGAGACCACGCAATTACTTTCTAGGCCATAAGTTGATTCAAGCTGTAATGTACTAATGTGTTTATAAATACTAGCATTGTCCAGAAATACAGCAGAGGGTAATATTAGTACTTTAATAGAAACACTATATATGAAAAGGAGGAGAAGCTGAAGAATAATACAGTAGCCACCTGGTTTTCTTATTTAATAAAGACGGTAGCAAAGAAACCCAGTTGTGACAAAGAAAACATTAGCTTTTCTTGGGATCCTAGTGGAACAGAAACCCAGTTGTGTCAAGATCACTTTGTTGAATTAATTGGTTAAAAGAGAGGACTTCACCTAAGGCTCATGTCCTGTAGCTAAAAATGTGTTTTATGACTCGTAATAAATATAAGCGCAACTAAATTACAAAGCTATGAAGCAAGACAAGTACCCACTAACTATTATGGAGAAAATTAAAGCGAAACACAAGGTGATTGAATGCAGCCAAGATTAGTTTGCATCTAGGAAGTGTCTGTCTATCATCTTTAGTTAACTTCAAACCAAATAAATCATATCACGTACACGTACAAACCAAAATATTTTTGACAATGTTGTTGCCTTTCGCATCATCACAGGTTGCTGCTGCCTCTCCTATGCCCTTCATCAACTCTCCCGTCTCTTCCTTCCCAATCTCCCCCTGAATCCAGGGAATAACCAAAACAAACGAACCAATCAAGTAGTGCTCTTCTAACGCCTCCCTCGTTAAACAATGATCGTATATATATTTTTCACAGATGGGCAGGGCATGTGGCCTGATGTGCTCACCCCAAAAAACTAAACTTTCATTGTTGTTTATTTGATCGACCACTCCATCTCTTGATCACATCTAGCAAAATTTCGTTCCAAGCATCAATAGGCCCCGGTAAGCACCAGTGAACACAATCATTTTGTACGCGTTCTGTCACACCATTGGCAAACGGAAGCCGATGCATATAAGGCCCTGGATGACCATCCGGTCTCATTAGTGACAATTTGGTCACGTCCAGTGCTTCTAATCTGAAATTCCTAAATTTCTTTCCATTTTTCTTAGCCAATTCCACTTCATCCAACTCTGATTTTCTCATTTCCGCATTCATGTCTACAAGCTCCTTTTCTCCTTCCTTGAAAGGCTCGGTCTTCGAACAAGCGTCAAGCTTATCCCATTCCCCTTCAAAATGTGCTGGCGAAAATGTAGTCAAAATTACATCAATTGGATTCGTACTACTACCACTACTAGAACCTCGCCTTTCCATTATGGCCTTAAGGGTGGTCTTAATTGCCTTCCCAAAAACGCCATAAAAACCGATCTCCGTGTAATTTTGACCGGTACAGAAATGACAGCCCAATACTGAATCTCCATCAAAATACACAGCTGGGTGTAAAAACCAATGCCCCACTGATAAAACAAGCATGTCCATTGTATCGAGATCAGATGCCCATCTCTCATCCACGGAATCCAAGAACAATCTGTTATAATTTGGACCAGTACCATCGCTTGATTTTTCAATACCCTTTACAAGAAAAGGTGACCAATATATTGAGACAGTGACATTATGAGAAGGAAAAGTCCATCTGCGAAATTTGTTATCTTCACCATCTGAATAAACAAGGTTAGGGGCAGAGGAAGTGGCTAGCATGCAGAGGAGTGACTCCAACTGGTTTCTAGCCAAGGAGTCACCCACAAAGCCTACATGTTTGTTCCTAAGGAGCTGGAGAAAAGTGTTGGGCTCAAACCTGGCAACTTTGCATTGATTGGGCCTCCACCTCCAATAAAGATAGCCCGTATCAGGCCTTCCATGTCCCATACAATTCTGTCCCTCTTTAACTGTCTGACAATTCGTACCATTGTACAGAGGACCTTGTTTGTCGTGGACCCATTTGCCATTGGTGTAATCACATGGTAATTCCACATGGGTTTTTTCCTCTTCTGCAAAAAACATAAAAAAACAAACAAGAAGGATCTTATAGTGATTAGTTACTATATACATAAAAGACAAGAAATAGCATCTCATAAATGGCATTAACACTAAAAACATAAAGTTTTCGTACTTGATCATATATACCTTGTAATGGAGAAGAAGATGAAGATGAAGATAATGATGACGACGATGATGATGATGATGATTCGGTAATGGCAATGGGATAATTTTTAGTAGGAAATTGATTACTTGGAGAAATAGGGAGGAGAAGAGGGTAGAAGTACAAACGAACAAGGGCTATAGGAAGCAGAGCATATAAAGTCCAGGTAAATAACTTGTTTCTGAGAGATGGAGGGTGATCTTTGAATGGGTTGGATGAACCCATTAATTGAATATATAAACTGATCAGTTTTCTTCTTGCTTGCTTGCTTTTTGTGTTGTGTTTCAGCTGAATTCTTTGAGCTTGGAAAACGGAGGAAAAATGGGTGTAATTGGCAATGAGGGGGATTGAGAGAAATTAGAGAGAAGAGAAGGAAAGGTCAAGGGGAAAAGTATGAGATTATGGGGGATGATTGAGACAAAGTCGCATCGTGAATCCCATTTTCTTTGGTTGGCCAACTAACACTCATAACTTCTACACACACACACACACTTATATATACTCCTATAATATATTTTGCGAACTTATACGTTACTCCCTCATTTTCAGGTCCTTTTAGAGAAAAAAAATAAAATAAAATATAAGACGTTTTGTATATATTTAAAAAAAATTAATTATTTTTTATTTTATTTTTAAAGATAGAGTAATTGAGAGAGAAACGATGAGTAATTAATTAATACATGAGTAGTAATAAAATTTTAAATCAATATTAATTATTTAACATTAGTATTAATGAGTAATATGTATAATTATATCTTAAATGACATATAATAAAAAGAATTGAATAATATTTTTATTGTAAATTATACAAATAATTACAATTAATAAGATATTTAATATAATAAATTAATTTTATAATTTTTTTAATCTCATATATTGATATACGATAAAATTATAATTTAATAAAAAAAATTAAAATACATATTACCACTCTTAATATTACAAGAATTAGGTGTTTCGATACGTGTTTTCTAATTTACTTAATTGTCGTGACTCCTGTTGGAACATGTTGTTCAACTTACCCTTTTTGAACTTTCTGCATGACGGCATTGATTTGGGCGCCCTTCCCCCATTTTTATATATTTTTGGTGCGACACATCTTCTTGATAGTAAAAGACAACGTAGAATCAAATGAGTAAGTTTAATATGGGGAGCACCTTATGACAAATTTTATGGACTTTCCACTCCCGTGATTACTTGATACATATGATCTTTTTTCACTCCGTGTTGAGTTCCACCCTAATAAAAGAAAAAAAAAAATCAGGACATAGGGTTCAAAATATACACATTGAAACTAAATGTTGAGTATAACTACTATTGTTTTTTTTTCAGGAAAATTAGAAGGAAAAAAATTACCATCGCTATATATGGCCTTTTGTCGGGAAGAATTGAAACGGTGATCATTCAAAATAAAAAGAGAAATCTTATTACTATATTATTGCATTCGGTTTGATTAAAACTATTTGGATGATGAAAATAATCGGTCGTCATTAATCAAAAAGACAATATATATATATATATATATATATATATATAGATACCATAAGGGTGATATGCTGCAAAAAGGCCACAAGCCCAGAGAACAGGGGGTGAACTACTCACAGTTCATAGCAAAAAGGCGTAAGGATTTTTAACAACTTAATACTGATATGAATGATGCAAGGGGATTACTGGGAAGGGGACCTCATAGTTGTATATCAATGCTGAAAATAAAACTTAAACCAACCATGCAGGTGGTAAACCAACCATGTAGGTGGTACTAACAGTGATAAATAAGGGACAGATTACTAAAATTTAAATAAAAAACAGATTACTAAAATTTACTTGATTTATAAAACTTTAATCGAATTACAATAGAGAGTACAAAAGATAGAGAGAGAATTAGAACTTACAGAAAAGCCAGTGCTTGAACACTGAGGCTCTGATTCTCTTAAATAGAGAAAACATACAATGAAATTCAAATGAAATTACAACGAAATTCAAATGAAATTCAAAAACGAATTACTATTACAGACACTTTTCACTATTACAGACACGTTTTACTTTTCAGACACCTTTTACTATTTATTTCTGATGATAGCCTCGAGATGCCAAAAGGTAGATGCTTTTGGCAAAGTAGACGCTGAACTTTGACTAAAGGAGCAGACATGTCGGAGACAGATCAGGCAAATGGGTCCTGAGCATCTTGGAGGGAGATGCTTCCATAAGGATCTTTACTGGATGTTGCTGACTCATGAGAGGAGACGGAAGCAGAAGAGTCTTCTTCATCAACTTCTTTGCGGAGTGAAAAAACTCTTTGGTTAATAGCATCGGATAATAACTTGATATCTGCAACAGAACAACTATTGATAATTGAGAGATCAATAGAGCCTGTTGGGCTTGACTTTTCCTGTTTAATTTTTGTAGTTCCAGAAGTAGAGGCCAGAACTGGTTTAACTGGAGTTAATGGAAATTCAGTTTGAACTTGTTTGACAATCTTGTTGACATCAAACTTGTCCCACCATTTAACAAAGAAAATTCTGGTTACTACAGGGATCTGACTAGAAGAAGGAAAGTTATACTGCCATTTAAGAATCCAAGGGATCTTATATTTACTGACGAATCAGAGCAGTACTGGGATACCTTCAAATTTAGAGTTAAATGGAACTTTATTACTGAAGTGGTTTACTTGGGTGAGGAGGAGTTCAGGAAGAATAGAACTCAAAGGACCATATCTAGACCACCAAATGGTGAACCAGAGGGGAATTTGACTTTTAAATTTGTGGTCAAACTGGATGAACCACGAGTGACTGAAGGATTGGTTCTGGTACAAGAAGATTTTGTGCCAAGCTTCCATATAGTCATAGTAACTAAAATATGCATCATCTTTACAAAGTAAAGGGTTACTAGAATCAGTAAGAGGTCTCAAATCAGATGGATGGTTTCCCCAATTTGAAATAATCTGTTTAATATATAAGGAATGAAAGATGATTTTGGTACTATCATTCCTGTCGTAAATGGGTTTAATGGTTATGGACTCTGTTTGAATAAGAAGATCTTTGTAAAAAGTTAATGACTTGTATGGAGCATTGGGCACGAAGTGCCAACCAGGGGGATAAAACTGGACAGCAAGTTTAATGGGGTCATTTTTTGAGGTCATTGTATGTTCAACATAGAACTGGTTACTTTCATGACTAGGAGTATATTCAGATCTAGGCAGAGCTGGATCTGATGGCTGGGTTTTACTTTCAAAGGGATCGAAAGGCTTAGGTTGACTGGCTATGGCTGAACTGTATGGTTTAGGTATTTGACCTAAAACCTGAAAATTAGTAGAAGGTGACCTGGGGGGATAACTGGGGTGAGGAACAAGAGTTCCAGTAACTGGAGTAGTCGGAGTAGAAGAAGTTACCTGTGCCTTGCCTCTGCCGGCTCGGCTGGAAGACGATCCACCTCTCACACTCATTGATTTTGTTTTGAGATTCCTGACTGCAGAAATTCTCTAGTAAGAAAATCTGGAATTGAATTCTCACTACCTTTAATGTATTCAATATCAAATTCAAAGATACTTAAAATAGATTGCCACCTTGCAAAAATTTGTTTAGAGGCAATGTTTTCAACATCCTTTTCTAAAACATATTTAGCCGATTTACAATCTAATCTTACTAAAAACTTTTGATTTAATAAATCACTCTGAAATTTATTAATGCATGAAACTAGAGATAAAATCTCCTTTTTAATGGTAGAATAATTACACTGAGTAAGATCCCAAGCATGAGAATAAAAGCAAACAATCTGCTCAGGAGAAGTAGGGGTTAACTTTTGTTTCAGAATACCGCCGAAACCAATATCTGAGGCATCAGTTTCAACAACTTTAAATGCAGTGTGATTAGCTATGCCAAGACAGGGTAAAGTTTTGACATATTTTTTAATATCTCGAATTATGGAAGTATGAATATTAGTCCAAGGGGAAGGATTTGACTGCAATCTTTCGAATAGGGGTTTACATTGCTTGCGTAGATCTTTATAGAATTCACCAATATAATTGAGAGACCCTAAAAATCTTTGTAACTGGGTTTTATCAAGGATTTTATCAGGAAATTTATTAGCAAATTGAATAGCACGAATAACAGGCTGAATAGTTCCATATTGAATATGATAACCAAGGAATTTAATCTTTGTTTGGAACAGGCTGAATTTGGTAGAAGATATGACTAGGCCATTAGTTTTGACTGTATGAAAAAATGAATTTAAATGTTTCCAATGTTCTTCAATAGAGTTGGAAAAGATAAGAACATCATCAATGTAGACAATAGCAAAATGACTGAAAGGGTTTAGAATATCATTCATAATATTCTGGAATTCACTAGGGGCATTCTTCAGACCGAAAGGCATGACATTCCATTCATAATGACCAAAAGGAGTATTGAAAGCGGTTTTGTACCGATCTTTCTCATTAATTTGGATTTGCCAGAATTCGCTCTTAAGGTCAAATTTACTAAAAACGACAGCCTGACTTAGTCTTTTAATCAAATCCTTTTTATTAGGTAATGGATACCGAATCCATTCAAGAACTTTATTAAAAGGTTTATAATTTATGACTAACCTGGGGACTCCTCTTTCTATTTCAGAATTCTTATTAACATAGAAAGCAGGACATGATCAAGGAGATTTACTCTTTCTAATTAATCCTTTTTTTAATAAATCATTAATTTCTTTTTTACAATGTTCCATTTGTTCATGGTTCATTTGAATAGGTCTAGCCTTAGTAGGAATTAAATGTTCTTTAAATTCCTTAGCATAAGGTAGCCTGACAATATGTTTCTTCATGTGCCAGAAAGCATGGGGAAGATCAGAACAAACAGAATCAGTTAAAACTTTTGTAAAACATTTTATTTGTTCTTGTAACTTATTATTTTTTAAACGTTCTTCAACTTTCTTATACTTAATTTCATCTTTTAGGTATTTTAAATGATTTGTCTTATTATTTAAGATATTCAAACTTTTAGAAATTGACTCATCTTGAATTATCCTTAAATCTTTGTTTTTAGGTTTATTAATAAATGAAATCGTTACTTATTGACCTAAATGCTTAGTAGTCAAACCATTTGTATTGGTAGTAAAAGGGTACAATAAATACATAAATGGTAATCCTAAAATAATCTTATCCATCATGTTTCGTATTAACACAAAAGATGTTTCAAAACAAACATTATTTTGACAGATATGAGCTTTAGGTAATTTGTAATTTATATCCATTTTACTTCCATTAGCAGATGTCATTCTTTCAGCAGTTTTTACATAATACCTAGTTGGGATAAGACCTTCTTGAATGCAATTCAAGTCAGCACCAGTATCAACTAAGGCTGGGATTTCTAAAGTGAATGTTTTGTTAATAATTATAGTGACTTTAATGTACCATTTTTGGATGGTAAGAGATTTTAATATACTTAAAGATAACCCTTGTTGATTAAGAGTTTCATTATCACTATCTGGGTCATTAACTTTAGAAGTTTCAGCTTCTTCATTATCTTCACTATCAGAGGAGTTATTAACTAGCAATGTATCATTTTCTTTAAGTTTATTAATTTCATTTCTTAACTCAGGGATTTCTGACTTTAATTTAGAAATTTCTCGTTTTAAATTATTAACTTCTTGGTTTAATTCAGGTAAAGTTATTTCTTTTACTGGACTTTTAAATCTTTCTAAAGTCTTATTAAGGCTGAAAACAGGTTTTTCTTTTAGCTTATTCATTTTATTAGTCGGAGGTTTCTTTGTTAAAAAGATCTTTTAATTGTTTAGTATATTGAATTTTTAACTGGGGATCAGAAATTTTACTAATTAGATCAATTAATAAGCCTTGTTCTTCCTCTTGTTTACTTAAAACATTTAAGGATTTATTACAACAAGTATCAGTACATCCTAAAGTTATTTTAGGACTTTCATTACCAGAAGTTGAATTATTAGTTTCATTGGAAGACTGAGAATAATATTCTTCTTGTTCATCATTACTAGAACTATTTTCTATTCTCATTAACTCAATTATCTGATTACTATCTTCTTCGGATATGTTTAATTGTTTTAGTTTTTCTTTTACTTTGCATTCATTTTTATAATGACCTGAATTACCACAATTATGACAAATGACTTTACTTTTATCAAATTTTTTATAAGTTTTCTTTTTATAGGGTTTTTTATAACTTGTATTTTTGGGAGATTTTTTATAATAATTTTCTTTGTTATTGTATCTATGTTTTCTAAATTTATCTTTTTTATGGTGACTTTTCTTTCTAGAAGGAGCAATAGGGGGCAGACCATATTGTTCACAGAAAGAGCGTAACTCATATTTAGCTTTGCTTTTATCTTTATTGGCTTGTTTACTAATTTTAAAATCAATACACATTTTAAGTCCTGTTTTTTGTATTTGACTAATTATATCACCATAGGTTAAATTATCATAATCTATGAAACCTAAATTTTTACTTAATTCTTCACGAATTTTATGGGCAAATAAATTAGGTAATCCATTAACAAATTTTTCTTTCCAAAAATGTTTGTTACTATCATCACGCATCATAACTCTAGAGGTAAACACGTCTTTGTACCATCTAAAATCACTTAAGGTTGGGCAAGATAAATTACTTAACTGGTCATGAATTCTATCAGTTATGTTACTAGGTGTTCCAATAAAATATTTAATTATGGTGTAAATTAATGTGTTGACTCCATCAGAAGGGGCAAAACCTATGTCTTCATTAAATATAGGGTTACCTTCTTGATCAGTTTGAACAGCATGAATAATATTATTCCTAAAGTCTTCAGTTAGGTGTTTTTCCCACCAAGACCTAAGTATTCCTGTAAAACCACTAGCAAGTAATTCAACAATATCTGGCTGGGTTAGAGCAGTATAGTTGGTTAAATAACTATTGGCTACCATGGACATGTGATTTAATTTATTTAATAATTCTTGTTCACTAAGACCATCTATGTTCCATTCATAAATCTTATTAGCAGAAACAGAGAATTGATTATCTAAATTCCTTTCTTCAAACTGTAAGTCTGGAGGGTATATATATATATATATATATATTACACTTCTTTACGTTTACTTTTTTTTTCTCTTCTGCTTAATTTAGTTCAAGTGATGGTGAAATTAGTGTAAAGGTCAATAGATAACTAGTTTTTAGGCTACACAATCATAGTTAAATAAGATTATTAAGAAAGTTTTTAATTTCGTTTATAAAATTCCCTAATAATTATCCTTTGTTTTGAAAAGTCGGAAAGTAAGGCATATTTGCCGTTAAGTATTGAATGATATATATATATATATATATATAAAGTGATTTATAGCAAATATTTGTTATGGACCAAAATTGAGCAAATACCATCTTATACATACAATCAAATATCGAAGGGACATGATTTAAAAGGAAATTACATTATCTACTCGTATTACTAGCGGATGGATTAAGCAAAATTTTTATATTAGTTTACTCATTCCCTCAATAAGGTTATAGACTAATTTACCCCAGCTTGAAGTCAATATGCGCCATCCGCTAAACATACTAACGGACTAACTATATACAAAGAATCTCCATAATAAACACAATATGTCTAGCGGCGGCGAGACCCGGTTGATTCAATCCAGCGGACATAGATATATTAAATCTTTGAGACAACTGGTGCTGGTGAATTGCTACAGACAGAGTCTGCCTATGCAATAACTCCTCCTCTGCCACCAATTTCAGCTGAGATCTTCCTATTCTCTTGCTCTTTGACCCATTTTCTTTTGCATCTTTCTTTGTCATGCGAATAAATCGATTACCCATTTGAAATCAAAGAATTTGAAAAAATCCCACAAATTAATTGATGAGTTTTGTCAATAATCTCAAGTTGGCATTATTTTGTGTCAATTAATGAAAAATTGATGAGAGAGAAAAATATAAGAGAAGAGAAAGCAGGTGAGAAAAATAGGAGAAGTAGCAGTTGTAGAGTGGACTTTGATTTTGAAATGATTTGGAGCTGAATCAATAAGCCTCAACTGTTTAAGCAAGCAACTTAATGCTCTACCTATTTTAGTGGTTGTTGAAACTCTCTCTTCTTGAATATCTCTGTTTTAGTATTTGTTTTTATTTGGTCATTTTTAGCGTAAAATTCTTAGTGGAACTAATACTGATGGTGGATTATTTTGTTTGAAAAACGTCGTCAGCTAGTATATCTAGCGGATGTATTTTGAAACAGCATAATTAAATCAAGTTAATTGAGTTTTAGGGGCATTATTGGAAATAGTAAATCTATCTATATCGAACCGAACAATGTGATCCCGTGAAGAATTCTTGATGCAAGGACTTCATTTAAGCTTTTGAATCGCACTAATCCCTCCTCCATGTAATTAGCGCATGCATGCAAGCGGTACGAGGAGGTTGAATAGTAAAAGTGCGATATATCTTCATAACACATAAGAACTAAGAAGATGTTACACTGTGAGAGTAATACTTATTATTTATTTATTTTATTTTTATTTATTTTTGTAAAAATTAAGGCAAATGCTAACAAGTGTGTCCAGAGCATTTTTTGTGTCTACAATTTTTTATATATTTGCATTGCTTGCAAATATATAATTTTAGAAAGGATATTATAGAAATGTGTTTTGAATAAAAGTATCATTAAAACTTTAAATATTTAAACAACTTAACATCCAGACACTGTCTAATTATCTTATGTTCAGAGAATTAATATTTTTAGTACATTTCAACGTAATTAACTAACGTAAATGATGCAGTGTACAATTATATTATATATAAACCAGGCAGGGACGCCCTTTCCCGGATACGGCGCACGTATGTTCTACTTTTTACTCTTTTAATTTCAAAAATAGAATTAATTTTGAGACAATAATTATTAAAAATGGTATTAAAAAATAATAATAATTTTAAAATATTTTAATATTTTATATAGTGCCTTATTTTTAAAATAAACTAAAAAATATATTTTAAATATCTCTAATTTTAAAATAAAATGAAATATGACATTTATGTGTCTCTCTTCTTACTATACTAATTAAATAATTGAGTCTAACAACCACATGAATCAAATAATTCAACCTACCGAACCCACTAATTAGTCGTCTCTTACAGCTAATATATCCCTCCAAATGTCAAAACTGAAAAGCACGACGTACGTACAGCTCCTGCAGCTTGCTGGATCCATCATATGCGCCATGCGAAAATGACACCAACATGACACCTAGTAATTATTAGCCAATTCTTAATTAATGAGTACATTTGATCATTAATTAGGTTAAGTCCAAATTCTACTAATATATATTGTAACACAAATTAAAGAATTTCCAACATTTGGCGAGGTGAAGAGATCTGGAACCATGAAGCCTGCTGCTACGGGGTTGACTCTATTCATATGCTCCTCAAACTAATTAAATGGTGAAAGAAAAGGTGTGCATGTACGGTTCAAAAGTTGATGATTAATTGTGCTTTTTGAAAGAAAGAGTATCTTAATTAGCTAAAGGAATATATATATATATATATATATATATATATATATATATATATATATAAATATATATATACACACACACATAGGGGACCGATCCATAATAAATAGTTGTTATGAATCTTTATACGGCATACACTATCCATATTCTTACAAGAGTAAACAGTCAGAATTAGAAACTTAAAATTGACGTCCGCTACTAATAGTGGACATTTAAAAAAAATTAAATCATCCACTACTAATAGTGGCAAACGCGCTTTTAGGATTTAATTTAGGATTTGGCTTTCAAATGGACGTCCACTATTATTACTAGCGGATTTTTTACACATCCGCTACTATTAGTAACGGACGCAAATTTTCAGTTTATAATCCTAATCGTTTACTCTTATTTTAAAGAGTATACATAGTGTATGCCCTATAAGAATCCATAGCAAATATATGTTATAGATTACTCCTCATATATATATATATATATATACTAGTAATTGTCCGTGCCTGAAGGCACGACATAACGAAAAATTAAATTAAAATTTAAAAATAAAAATTATAAATATTACTATTATCTGTATTATTGTTGTTGTTGTTGTTGTTGTTGTTGTTGTTGTTGTTGTTGTTGTTGTTGTTGTTATTATTATTATTATTATTATTATTATTATTATTATTATTATTATTATGATTATTGTTGTTGTTATTATTATTATTATTATTATTATTATTATTATTATTATTATTATTATTATTATTATTATTATTGTTGTTATTATTATTATTACTGTTAGTGTTATTATTAATATTATTATTAATATTATTATTAATATTATTATTATTATTATTATTATTATTATTAGTATTACTATTAATATTATTATTATTATTATTATTATTATTATTATTATTATTATTATTATTATTATTATTATTATTATTATTATTGTTAGTGTTATTATTGTAATGACCACGAATTTCATTAGTCATTGTAAATATACTTAATAAATATTTAGCAATGAATTTAAATTTTTCTCATTAATTAATTGTGCATTAGTTAATTAAATAAATGTACTTATGTGCTTGTATATTTATTTAAAGAATTAAAGCAATGTGTATAATTAATTAAAACAAATCTAATTGGATTATATTTTAAATCCAAATGAGTTGATAAACTAGGTTAAAGATATTAACCTAGTAGCCCATGTAATTAATTTAATTACTAGCTCATGTAATTAATTAAACAAGCCCAATGCTTGATTTAATTAAATGTAACCTAGACTATATTAAATGTTAGGCCAATGTAACAATTAAATGGAGCCCAAACAATTTAATTGAATGAGCCCAATAGAATTTATTTTCAAGTCCAATGTGGAGCCCAAGTTAAGTCAAAATGGAGGTCAATAATTATATATATAAGTGTATATATATATATAGATGTATATATAAGTAAATATACTATACAAATAAAAGGGAAATTGGTCCATTTGTTGGAGCATTGCCGGCACAAGTGGAGATGGAATGAGTGTGGATTCCAAAATTTGTGTTATCTAATTTAGAGTCCAAGAGTGGTTGAGAAAATCACCAACTCCTACCAACTCTTGTACCCTATGTAAGAAAATCCCTATTTTCTAGCTAAAGTGAAGATAAAGGATAAGGTTAGCTTGGTGAATTAATAGAGATATAGAATATATATGTCTACATATTTGGATGGTGACTCTTGGCTATAAATAAGAGCCTTGAGTAAATGTTAGAGAGTTTGTTCATTTCCTAGAGAGAAAAAAATAGAGAGCAAGAGAGAGATTGAGAAGGAATACACTAGGAGTGCATCTAGGAGCCAAGGTGGAGTCACTAGCTAACTTCATAGCCAAGAGGAAGAGAGCATTCAAATCTAAAAGGTTTAAAAGTGTTCCAACCATTTCTTATTTCATTTTTATAGCATATAGGTGTTTTAATCGGTTAAAATATATTTTTAACCGATCAAAACTTATTTTGATGGTATAGAAGTCTTCATATATGTTATACATGTATATTCATAGCTTGAGGTGGTTATATCATGTTTTGGTATGTGTAGATTGCATAAAAATGGAAGAAATGTGTATATTGAGTTTTATCGGTAAAACCCTAAGTAGCTATGTGCTATATTTTGTGTCATTTCGAAATGTACAAGTTAAATACTTGATTTACATGGCTAGAAAGTTTTATGAGTGAGTTATAAAGCCAACACAACTTGAATCTCACAAAAATATGGAATAACAAAGAAGTTATGAATTTTTCCTCAAAGCATGTTGATTTTTAAAACCCTAGGTTGCATTGTGAGCAGTTTTTAGTATATTTCCGTTTGGAATTTGGATTTGTATTCTAAAGAGAAATTGTATAGGAGGAAATTCTGATGAGAATAGACTCAAGAATCACTCCAAAATGTTTTAAAATGAAGAAGTTATGGCTGTCGGAGCGTCGGAGGGTCGGGCAGCCCAAATTGTGTAATTTTTGCTGCATGAGTGGGGCGGCCGCGCCACATTACGGGGCGGCCTCGCCACTCCCACAGATTTTTTTTGTGTTGTTTTCTTGTCCGGGTTGGGTCAGTTCAGTCCGGGTCGGGTCGGGTCGGTCCGGGTCGAATTTTTGGTGAAAAATTAAGTATAACTAAGTGTAAAATGAAGGTATTTATGTATTGAACTAATATATGAAATTTATTTGTAATTAATGGGTAACAAAATATTTAAAATAAAGATTAATGTTAACACCATTAAAAAGTTAACTATTGATATTGTTTAAAGATTATTATTAAAGTATTATTAAATGATTAATAATATTAGTATATGATTAAAAAGTTATTAAATGATGAATAATATTAATAATTAGTTAAAATATTATTAAATGACTAATAATATTAGTAAGAGATTAAAATATTATTAAATGGGTAATAATATTAATAAGTCAATAAAATATTATTAAATAATTAATAATATTAATAATTAGATAAAATATTATTAAATGAATAATAATATTAGAAAATCAATAAAATATTATTAGTAAGTAATAATATTAGTAAATGATTAAAATATTATTAAATTATTAATAATATTAGATAATGAATAAAATATTATTAAATGATTAATAATATTAGATAATTAATAAAATATTATTACATGATTAATAATATTAAAAAATTAATAAAATATTATTAAATAATTAATAATATTATATAACTGATAAAATATTATTAAATGATTAATAATATAAGAAGATTAATAAGATATTATTAAATGATTAATAATACTATAAGACTAATAAAATATTATTAAATTGTTAATAATATTAGTTAAGCGTCTGGACTATATTAAATAATTAATATAGGTTCTTTGTGTTCGGAATATTATCAAGTAGTGATAATATTTCCTAAGTGATTGTATACCCGTAATTATGATTATGTGGTTCATAAGAGTTATAAAGGTCATTATACTAATGTGTATATGATACTAATTTAAGATCAAACTGATTTAATTGTTAGGTCCGTTCAAGGATTATTAAATTAAGTTGGTTAGCCGTAGACGACGCACGAGGCAAGTCTTCTACCCTTAACTTGTACTTATTGTTGCAATTATTATTCAACTTTAATTACTTTGAGCAATTCAATTATTGTTGAGCAAGTATTTACACTCGTAGATATTTGACAGACCTTTGAGTGAATTAATTATCGAAAATTGCTTCACATCGTTATTGATTATTGTATTCGCACATACTGCTTTTGCAAACTATTTAAGAACGTCTAAGCTAATTGTTTCGGCTAGACAAATGCATGTTAAATTCATTTAGTTGAATATTATAAAAGCTTATCCAAACCATTGGCTGGTGCGGATTCTTACAGTAAGACTGAGATAGAACAACCCTAGTTAAAGGGGATTTTTATTTGTCGGAGACCCGACAGCGCGCAAGAAAACTAAATGTGATGCATATACATAGGACATGAGAGGACTGATCCCCTCAAGTGTCCCGTTATTTTAACAAGGAGTTAGACATTGTATGTCTGTTCTACCTTAGTAGCAGTTCATGGTCATTAAAGACCACTCAGCAGTAAAGAGTCAATTCCTTCTTTTATTGAACATTGATTCTTGTTATCTTTCACAATTGCTATTGTTGAAACCTTGAAGTTATTTCCCTTCATCATGATATATCGTATGATTGTTGTTTATAAACTTGCTGAGCCATTTAGTTGCTCATTCTTGCTATATCATGACTATATTTCAGCCATTCCCGAAAGCTCTAAATCGGACAAAGGCAAGGGGAAAACGAATGCTTAGTTTTAGTAATTGCATGCTAGTTTATATTACTGTTATGTAATTACTGTTGTAAATCTTTTGTATTTCCCTTAAGATATGTAATGTTAAGATTAAGGTAATAGACCTTGGGAAGTGTAGCCTTTTGATTAAGGAACCTTTTGTATTATTCCGCGAAGTTTGAATACAATTTATGTATTTCATTATTGTTAAGTATTGTACAGTGAGAACCAAACCCGAGGTTAAAGAACCCGGATTTGGGGTCGTCACAGGTTGGTATCAGAGCTGTAGGTTAGAAACGTTAGGATTTGCGAAACCTAGGTTATAACCTTAGTACTAAACTCTTATCGAGTGCGTTAGGAGATGAATCGGGGAGATTCATCATGATGTGTATTTTTGGAGATGGATTGAGAAAATCCATCGAGCCGAGATGTACATGATAAAATATCATTTCATTTCATCAATGAATATATTTTATTGCTGTACTAACATGTGTTATTTATGTTATTGTAGGATGACAGAGATAGGACAGACGAGCACTGCTGTAGAGGAGGTGATTTTTACTGATATCCACATGGATACAGTACAGCCACGGGTGGCTGCACCTGTCGAGGAGCCAGAGACGGATCCCGAAGAGGGAGATAGAGAGGACGCTGTCTGGGGCGGAGTCATGGGGCAGTACAGTGAGGAGGAGGCTGATACTGATGATGATGATGAGGAGGATGAGGAGCCAGCGGAGTATGTTGATGGCATGGGCACTGTCGCCAGTGACATCATCGATACTCTCACTACGGCTAACGACGAGCTAGAGGAGAGGGTTCAGCACCTTGAGGAGCAGAACCAGGTTCACCAGCAGACAGAGCAGCAGTATAGAGATACAACTTATATGTTCTCTGGCGAGAACATAGAGCTGAAGGCGAGGATGGCCGAGATGGAGGCCAAATTGGTAGCCGCTGAGCTAAAGATTCAGCAGACGCAGGCAGAGAGGGAGGCCATGAGGGGCCAGATGCAGCAGGCAGTCGAGGATAGACTAGATATGGAGATCCAGCGTGATGCAGTTCACGGACAGATGATGGAGCTGGAGGATGAGGTTAGGGAGAAGAAGGTGAGGATAGATAGACTCAGTTACGTCTATCGCTCATCAGTTGGTAGGATCCAGAGTAGGGTGCACTATTACCCTGCTGAGGAGGGCCAGACCTTGCACACCATTAGTAGGGGCGTGGTCAGGGCCATTAGAGATGAGGAGTACGACGATGCGGTTCGTCGAGGGATGCGCCGTTAGTTGTACTATTTCCTTTATTTATGTTGTATGTACATAGATGCAGTAGAAACCCAACTTTTGTTTTGATAGAGGGTTAGTATGTTGTAAATCCCAACTCTATGAAGTTGTGGGATATGTTGGATCCCGTCTTTTGTTTTAACTATCGGGGTTAGCAGCGTTTATAGCAGTATGCTTATGATGTAAAAGTGCTACGCACTGTGTTTTAGCATATGAATATAAATGCATTTCCGTTTATGTTTATATGTGTCAAGATGATTATTTGTGCTTTAGTTTAAATTACTTAAGCTACAAAACGAAAGTAAAAAGATTGAAACAACTTTAATAAATTAAATTTTCTTTATACAGAAAATGCCGCCACAGAGAAGAAATCAACGACTACCCCCACCACCAGTCGAAGAGTCAGTCAATGCCGGAGGGGTACCACCCAACCCTGTCCAAGAGTTCGTAGAAATGCTAATGGGAGCATTTCGCGGACGCAACGCAGAGGCTACTGGAGCAACAAACCCTGCCGCTCCACTAGCAACCTTTAAGGATTTCAAATTAATAGGACCACCCGAGTTCAAAGGGACCACGGATCCTATAGAAGCACAGACCTGGATAGAGGAGATCGAAAAAGTCTTTGAGGTCGCACAAGTTAGGGAGGAGCAAATGACCTCATTTGCTACCTTCATGATGAAAGGAGAGGCCAGCCACTGGTGGAAGGCCAATAAGAGTAGAGCAGGGGAGGGAACGATCGCGTGGGCGCGATTCAAAGAGGTATTCTTGGAAAACTACTTTCCAGAGAGTACAAAGGCTAGGATGGAAATTAAATTCCTAGAGCTTAAGCAGGGGAACTTGTCCGTATCAGAATACGCCGCCAAGTTCAATGAATTGGCAAGATTTGCTTCACACCAGGTGGACACCGAGGCAAGACGCGCCAGACGATTCGAACAGGGGCTGAAACCATGGGTTTACAGTCGGGTAGCTGTTCTCCAGATCACAAATTTTGCAACACTGCTGGAGAAAGCTATCATAGCTGAGGGTGGAAATGAAGCTTTGAATAAGCACAATCAAGAACGGAACAAGAAAAGAAGCGATGGGGGAAACAGAGAAGGTAGCAGCGGGGGCAGCAACTCGAACAAACGCAAATGGAATAACAACAGCAGTTCGGGGACACCCCAGGGCAGTGAGTCAAAGAAAGCAAGCAAATGCAGTCAATGCGGGAAGAATCACTCAGGGGAGTGCATGAAGGGAAGGAATGTCTGTTACAACTGTGGGCAAGAGGGGCACATCGCTCCTAATTGTCCCACACCAAAAAGGAAGGGAGGTTGTTTCGCCTGCGGGGCCATGGACCATCAGTTTAAAGATTGTCCGAAGAAGAAGAACACCGGAGGGAGTTCGGGCTTTAGGGGAAGCAACAACAACAACAACAACGCCAAACTGACCATTGGAGGGCCGGTGCCACAGAACAAACCAACGGCACAGACTTTCAACATGACGGTGCAGGACGCCGTCGAATCAAAAGACGTGGTGTCAGGTATTATTCCGATCAATGAAATAAATGCTTACGTATTATTTGATTCGGGTGCTACCTATTCATTTGTGTCTGATGAATTCGCGAGACGGTTAGAATTGCCTAGAGAAAAATTAGAGAACCCAATGAACATAGAAGTTGCTAATAAAGAGGTGATTCCTGTAGAGTATGTACATAGGAACTGTTGTGCTGAAATCAGGGGTCAGAAGTTGAGTGTAAATTTAATTCCGATACGATTGGGGGAGTTTGACGTTATACTTGGAATGGATTGGTTGTTTAACCATGGAGCTATAATTGATTGTCAAAAGAAGTGTATACACCTTAAGACACCGAATAGGTCTAAGGTCGTATTTTATGGTAGCAAGTCGTCTAGACAATCTGCATGTCTGACGATGATGCAGGCCAAGAAACTGTTGAAGAAAGGTTGTGTAGGGTATTTAGCTCACATAGTGGACACACAGATGGTGACTCCCGAGATGGAGCAAATACCAGTAGTGAGGGAGTTCATGGACGTGTTTCCAGATGTACTGCCAGGTTTACCGCCAGATAGGGAGATAGAGTTTGTAATTGATTTGGTACCGGGGACAGCACCAATATCAAAGGCACCATATAGGATGGCACCGGTAGAAATGAAGGAGTTAATGATCTAACTACAAGAGTTGTTGGATAATAAGTACATTCAGCCCAGTGTTTCCCCATGGGGAGCACCGGTGTTGTTTGTAAAGAAGAAAGATTGATCAATGAGACTGTGTATGGATTATAGAGAGCTGAATAAAGTAACAATTAAGAACAAGTACCCGTTGCCACGAATTGACGATCTTTTCGATCAATTGAAAGGGGCGAAGTACTTTTCAAAGATTGACTTAAGGACTGGTTATCATCAGTTGAAAGTCAGGAAGGAGGATGTACCCAAGACGGCATTCAGAACTCGATATGGGCATTATGAGTTTCTAGTGATGTCGTTTGGACTGACGAATGCGCCAGCCGCATTTATGGACATGATGAACAGAATATTCAAGCAGTACTTGGATAAATTTGTTGTTGTGTTCATTGACGATATTCTGGTGTATTCTAAAACGGAGGAGGAACATGCTGAACACCTAAGATTGGTGTTGGAGATTTTACGGAAGGAGCAGTTGTATGCTAAATTTTCGAAGTGTGAATTCTGGTTGGAGAGAGTTCAATTTTTGGGTCATGTCATTGACAAGGAGGGAGTTTCAGTAGATCCAGCAAAGGTGGAAGCGGTAATGAATTGGGAACAACCAAGGACGCCGACGGAGGTAAGAAGTTTCTTGGGGTTAGCAGGTTACTATCGGAGATTCATTCAAGATTTTTCGAAGATAGCAACACCGCTGACAAATTTAACGAGGAAGACGGTAAAATATGTATGGACGGAGAAGTGTGAGGAGAGTTTTTAGGAACTAAAGAAAAGACTTAGTGAAGCACCTGTATTGACTTTACCGGACGATACAGGAGGTTTTACGGTCTACAACGATGCATCGCACAAGGGACTTGGCTGTGTGCTTATGCAAAATGGCAAGGTCGTTGCGTATGCGTCCAGACAGTTGAAGGACTACGAGAAGGGATACCCTACCCACGACTTAGAGCTGGTTGCGGTAGTGTTTGCCCTTAAAATTTGGAGACATTATTTATATGGAGAGAAATGTGAGATATTCACGGACCACAAGAGTCTGAAGTATATCTTCACACAGAAGGAGTTAAATATGAGGCAACGGAGATGGTTAGAATTGATCAAAGACTATGATTGTGAAATTCTATATCATCCCGACAAGGCCAACGTAGTAGCAGATGCTCTAAGCAGAAAGAGCAGGGAGAAATTGTTCATCTTGACAGATCAGGAACAATTGGTTCAAGAGATGGCTCGAATGGAGTTGGAGGTAAGAAATCCAAATGAGTCAATGGAAGTGGAAGCGAGCCCAACCCTGTTAGATCGGGTAAAAGAGGCTCAAGACAAAGATGAAGAATGTGTCAAAATAAGGATGAGAATGACCGAATGGGAAGAGGTCAAGTTCAAGGAAGATAGCATGGGATTGCTAAGATTTGAAAATCGTGTTTGGGTGCCGCTAGTGCCCGAACTACGAGAAGAGATCTTGCAAGAGGCCCACAGTACGAGATACTCGATACATCCGGGAAGTACGAAGATGTATCAAGATCTGCGTCAGCATTTTTGGTGGCCGAATTTAAAAAGGGAGGTCGCAGAATGTGTCAGCCGATGTCTAACTTGTCAAAGGGTAAAGGCTGAACATCAGAGACCAAGTGGATTACTACAGCCGTTAGAGATTCCTGAGTGGAAATGGGAGCATATCACCATGGATTTTGTGGTGGGACTTCCAGCAACACAGAAGGGATTTGACGCAATATGGGTGATTGTAGATCGACTAACAAAGTCAGCGCACTTTTTGCCGATCAAGATTAAGTTCAGTTTGGATCAGTTGGCTAAACTGTACATCAAGGAGATAGTTTCGAGACATGGGGTGCCGGTATCGATTGTGTCAGACAGAGATCCGCGCTTCACGTCAAAATTTTGGAGAAGTCTTCAGGAGAGATTGGGGACACAATTGAGAATGAGTACAGCATATCATCCACAGACCGATAGGCAAAGTGAAAGAACAATACAGACATTAGAAGATATGCTCAGGGCCTGTGTGATGGATTTCAAGGGCAGTTGGGAGAACCATCTACCATTAGTTGAGTTTGCATACAACAATATTTATCATGCAAGCATAGGCATGCCGCCTTACGAAGCATTGTACGGAAGAAAGTGCAGAACACCTCTATGTTGGGATGAGGTAGGAGAACGCCGATTGTTGGGGCCGGAATTGGTTCAACAAACGGTAGAGATTATCAAGGTAATAAGAGCTCGGCTAGTAGCAGCTCAGGACCGTCAGAAGAAATACGCCGATTTACATCGACAGAAGCGAGACTTCGAAGTTGGAAGTTTTGTGTTCATGAAGGTATCTCCCTGGAAGGGGAAGATCCGATTTGGAAAGAAGGGGAAGCTGAGTCCGAGGTTCATAGGACCGTTCGAGATATTAAAGAGAGTGGGTGAAGTGGCGTACGAGGTAGCTTTACCTCCTGAACTGGAGCATATTCACAATGTGTTTCACGTATCAGTGTTGCGACCATACAAGCCAGACCACAAACATGTCATATCCTATGAGCCAATACAAGTCGAGAAAGACTTATCGTACGAGGAAATTCCTGTCCAGATACTAGATAGGAAAGAACAGAAATTACGGAATAAGATTATACATTCTGTCAAAGTCCTTTGGAGGAACCACAATGCTGAGGAAGCTACGTGGGAGCTTGAAGAAAAGATGAGGGCTAACTATCCGCATCTGTTTTGAGTAGTTTAAATTTGTAATTCCGGGGACGGAATTCTTATAAGGGGGGGAGAATGTAATGACCACGAATTTCATTAGTCATTGTAAATATACTTAATAAATATTTAGCAATGAATTTAAATTTTTCTCATTAATTAATTGTGCATTAGTTAATTAAATAAATGTACTTATGTGCTTGTATATTTATTTAAAGAATTAAAGCAATGTGTATAATTAATTAAAACAAATCTAATTGGATTATATTTTAAATCCAAATGAGTTGATAAACTAGGTTAAAGATATTAACCTAGTAGCCCATGTAATTAATTTAATTACTAGCCCATGTAATTAATTAAACAAGCTCAATGCTTGATTTAATTAAATGTAACCTAGACTATATTAAATGTTAGGCCAATGTAACAATTAAATGGAGCCCAAACAATTTAATTGAATGAGCCCAATAGAATTTATTTTCAAGTCCAATGTGGAGCCCAAGTTAAGTCAAAATGGAGGTCAATAATTATATATATAAGTGTATATATATATAGATGTATATATAAGTAAATATACTATACAAATAAAAGGGAAATTGGTCCATTTGTTGGAGCATTGCCGGCACAAGTGGAGATGGAATGAGTGTGGATTCCAAAATTTGTGTTATCTAATTTAGAGTCCAAGAGTGGTTGAGAAAATCACCAACTCCTACCAACTCTTGTACCCTATGTAAGAAAATCCCTATTTTCTAGCTAAAGTGAAGATAAAGGATAAGGTTAGCTTGGTGAATTAATAGAGATATAGAATATATATGTCTACATATTTGGATGGTGACTCTTGGCTATAAATAAGAGCCTTGAGTAAATGTTAGAGAGTTTGTTCATTTCCTAGAGAGAAAAAAATAGAGAGCAAGAGAGAGATTGAGAAGGAATACACTAGGAGTGCATCTAGGAGCCAAGGTGGAGTCACTAGCTAACTTCATAGCCAAGAGGAAGAGAGCATTCAAATCTAAAAGGTTTAAAAGTGTTCCAACCATTTCTTATTTCATTTTTATAGCATATAGGTGTTTTAATCGGTTAAAATATATTTTTAACCGATCAAAACTTATTTTGATGGTATAGAAGTCTTCATATATGTTATACATGTATATTCATAGCTTGAGGTGGTTATATCATGTTTTGGTATGTGTAGATTGCATAAAAATGGAAGAAATGTGTATATTGAGTTTTATCGGTAAAACCCTAAGTAGCTATGTGCTATATTTTGTGTCATTTCGAAATGTACAAGTTAAATACTTGATTTACATGGCTAGAAAGTTTTATGAGTGAGTTATAAAGCCAACACAACTTGAATCTCACAAAAATATGGAATAACAAAGAAGTTATGAATTTTTCCTCAAAGCATGTTGATTTTTAAAACCCTAGGTTGCATTGTGAGCAGTTTTTAGTATATTTCCGTTTGGAATTTGGATTTGTATTCTAAAGAGAAATTGTATAGGAGGAAATTCTGATGAGAATAGACTCAAGAATCACTCCAAAATGTTTTAAAATGAAGAAGTTATGGCTGTCGGAGCGTCGGAGGGTCGGGCAGCCCAAATTGTGTAATTTTTGCTGCATGAGTGGGGCGGCCGCGCCACATTACGGGGCGGCCTCGCCACTCCCACAGATTTTTTTTGTGTTGTTTTCTTGTCCGGGTTGGGTCAGTTCAGTCCGGGTCGGGTCGGGTCGGTCCGGGTCGAATTTTTGGTGAAAAATTAAGTATAACTAAGTGTAAAATGAAGGTATTTATGTATTGAACTAATATATGAAATTTATTTGTAATTAATGGGTAACAAAATATTTAAAATAAAGATTAATGTTAACACCATTAAAAAGTTAACTATTGATATTGTTTAAAGATTATTATTAAAGTATTATTAAATGATTAATAATATTAGTATATGATTAAAAAGTTATTAAATGATGAATAATATTAATAATTAGTTAAAATATTATTAAATGACTAATAATATTAGTAAGAGATTAAAATATTATTAAATGGGTAATAATATTAATAAGTCAATAAAATATTATTAAATAATTAATAATATTAATAATTAGATAAAATATTATTAAATGAATAATAATATTAGAAAATCAATAAAATATTATTAGTAAGTAATAATATTAGTAAATGATTAAAATATTATTAAATTATTAATAATATTAGATAATGAATAAAATATTATTAAATGATTAATAATATTAGATAATTAATAAAATATTATTACATGATTAATAATATTAAAAAATTAATAAAATATTATTAAATAATTAATAATATTATATAACTGATAAAATATTATTAAATGATTAATAATATAAGAAGATTAATAAGATATTATTAAATGATTAATAATACTATAAGACTAATAAAATATTATTAAATTGTTAATAATATTAGTTAAGCGTCTGGACTATATTAAATAATTAATATAGGTTCTTTGTGTTCGGAATATTATCAAGTAGTGATAATATTTCCTAAGTGATTGTATACCCGTAATTATGATTATGTGGTTCATAAGAGTTATAAAGGTCATTATACTAATGTGTATATGATACTAATTTAAGATCAAACTGATTTAATTGTTAGGTCCGTTCAAGGATTATTAAATTAAGTTGGTTAGCCGTAGACGACGCACGAGGCAAGTCTTCTACCCTTAACTTGTACTTATTGTTGCAATTATTATTCAACTTTAATTACTTTGAGCAATTCAATTATTGTTGAGCAAGTATCTACACTCGTAGATATTTGACAGACCTTTGAGTGAATTAATTATCGAAAATTGCTTCACATCGTTATTGATTATTGTATTCGCACATACTGCTTTTGCAAACTGTTTAAGAACGTCTAAGCTAATTGTTTCGGCTAGACAAATGCATGTTAAATTCATTTAGTTGAATATTATAAAAGCTTATCCAAACCATTGGCTGGTGCGGATTCTTACAGTAAGACTGAGATAGAACAACCCTAGTTAAAGGGGATTTTTATTTGTCGGAGACCCGACAGCGCGCAAGAAAACTAAATGTGATGCATATACATAGGACATGAGAGGACTGATCCCCTCAAGTGTCCCGTTATTTTAACAAGGAGTCAGATATTGTATGTCTGTTCTACCTTAGTAGCAGTTCATGGTCATTAAAGACCACTCAGCAGTAAAGAGTCAATTCCTTCTTTTATTGAACATTGATTCTTGTTATCTTTCACAATTGCTATTGTTGAAACCTTGAAGTTATTTCCCTTCATCATGATATATCGTATGATTGTTGTTTATAAACTTGCTGAGCCATTTAGTTGCTCATTCTTGCTATATCATGACTATATTTCAGCCATTCCCGAAAGCTCTAAATCGGACAAAGGCAAGGGGAAAGCGAATGCTTAGTTTTAGTAATTGCATGCTAGTTTATATTACTGTTATGTAATTACTGTTGTAAATCTTTTGTATTTCCCTTAAGATATGTAATGTTAAGATTAAGGTAATAGACCTTGGGAAGTGTAGCCTTTTGATTAAGGAACCTTTTGTATTATTCCGCGAAGTTTGAATACAATTTATGTATTTCATTATTGTTAAGTATTGTACAGTGAGAACCAAACCCGAGGTTAAAGAACCCGAATTTGGGGTCGTCACAATTATTATTATTATTATTATTATTATTATTATTATTATTATTATTATTATTATTATTATTATTATTATTATTATTATTATTATTATTGTTAGTGTTATTACTATTAATATTATTATTATTATTATTATTATTATTATTATTATTATTATTATTATTATTATTATTACTATTAATATTATTACTATTATTGTTAGTGTTGTGATTATTATTATTATTATTATTATTATTATTATTATTATTATTATTATTATTATTATTATTACTATTAATATTATTACTATTATTATTTTGTATGAGTTTTGGGGGAAAATTTATTAGGAAATAATCAATCTAGGCCATTAAATTTAGGTAAATAAATCTGAGACGTTGTTGTGCTTTATTAAATTTGAGATTCAAAAATGGTTCTACTTTATTATATAGATGTGTGTGTGTGTGTGTGTGTGTGTGAGAGAGAGAGAGAGAGAGTGCCGCGCGCTATCTTTTTCTACTTTCTAGTACATATACATATCTTCTTTTTGTTTTTGATTGTTTTTGTTTAGTACGTATATATTAGTATTGTTTTTTTTTTTTGATTGTTCTAGTATATGTATTGTTTGAAATTAAGATTACAAAAGTAAATAAGAAAAAAGTTTTGAAAATATAAACTTGATTTAATAGTATTAATTTATTTTAGTACATGAATGGGTAAGTGTCTAAGTATATCTGGTACATATATATATGAATGTATTTAAAAGTGTCTTGGAACATGTATGGTTAAGTTCATGTATATGTATTTAGTCATGTAGTAATTATTAAAGTGGCTTTAGAAGTATCTTAGGAGCCCTATAAATAGTTTTTGTATGTGAGTCATTTTAAGCAAGTGAGTTGAATCAAATATTTTAAGATTTAAACAATCTTCCTCACTTATCTATAATTTATCATCTTCCATATATTTTTCAACAAAGTGGCATCAGATCCAAGGTTAATTACAAGGTACTTCCAAACTTTAGACAAGTTGTCCAAGATGACGACAAGGGAGAGTAGACGACCAAATTGAGGTGACTTGGAGCTATCAAATAGTTTCGTTGGACGAGTGCAAAGTGCACGCGTTAGAGTTCCGGAACACAATCTAGCAAAGGTGCTAGTTGAAAAAAAATTGAAGAAGAAGTTTGTAAGTTGAAACACATCACAAAGGTCATCATATTGATAGTGTTTTGGAGAGGTAAATTATAGAAAGATGATATTTTTTATGTTTAGTGACAAATTAATGTTCACAAATTACAACGTTTGGAGTATAAGGATTCGAGCATAACTTAGAGCTTGCAATTTTATGGCGAGATGTCATTGCAAATTTAGAAAAGTGTATTTAAAAAAAATCAAGAATGAAAGAAGAAAGAGCAGGAGAAATTTTGAAAGAAGTCATGCAAGGAGAAGTTTGGAAGCGTGTTGTGAGTTTTCATTCTCTAACTCAATCATGGAATGAGCTTCAATCTATTTGTAATGACTATAAAGGTCTACTATTACATAAAGAGTTTTAAGTACGATATATGGAAGAATATGAGATGCCTCTCGAAGAAATTAATGAATTAGTTGAGGAAAAAGAATTTTTTGAAGATATCTCGAAAGAGGAAGACAAAAAGATTTGTGTTAAAATTACGAAAGTTAAAGATAAAAAAGGAGAAATTCAAGAAATTGAAGAAACGTCAAGTGAAAAAACATTTGAAGAAGTAAAAGAAACAGAAAAAGAAAAGGAGTATGTGATCAAAGAAATTGAAGTAATTGTCAATGGTGGAGAACTTGTTGAAATTATAAAAATAGAAGAAAAGATTGTTGATCAAGACTATATGTTCGAAAATTTGTTGGAGCATGACAAAATTATTTTGTATATCAAAAATAATGATTTAGGATTTAGAGTGAGAAATTTTATTGAAGATATTAAATGGGTCAACATGGAGAATTATTATGATCAAATGGAGTTTGCAAATAGTAAAATGGAGAAGGAACACAAGAAATTCTTGAAACATGCAAAACATGATAAGTTAGATTACAAGATAAAGATAATTAAATTAAATGGGAACTTCAAGCATATGTGCAGAAGAAATATGGAGGCACAAAAGTGAAGAAAAGAGAGAAAATTCTTACCTTAAAGGAAATTGCAAAAATGATAAAAGTATTTCAATGTGTTAAGGATTCAAGTATGCCAAGACAATTATTTGTGTCATATACATCAATGGAGATGGAAAAAGATAATCTTGCGATTGAAGACATCGTAAGATCAAAAAGTTTTACAACATTATTGAGAATTTCATAAATCAAGTTTAAGAGGGGGTATTGAAAATATAAACTTGTTTTAATATTATTAATTTTTCTTAGTACATGAATGGGTGAAAGTCTAAGTACATAATACATATATATACATGAATGTATCTAGAAGTGTCTTGGAAGATGTATGGTTAGGTTCATGTACATGTATTTGGCCATGTAGTAATTATTAAAATGGCCCTAGAAGTGTTCTAGGAGTCCTATAAATAGTCTTTGTATATGAGTCATTTTAAGCAAGTGAGTTGAATCAAGTATTTTAAGATTTAAATACTCTTTTCTCACTTATCTATAATTTATTGTAAAACTCTAACTTTAATGAAATACAAATTAAAATTTTCTTTATATATTTTCTTCTGAAACGGTAAGTGAATAAATTAACAAAAGTAAAAGTTAAAAAAATATTTTGTACAAATTTTATCTTGTTAGAGAATATTCGTTTTGTCGGGAAATATTTGATTCGTACGACGGCGCCGAAATAACCAAACATTGGTGGACCCTACAACGAAATATTATCGGATAGAAAATGACATAAGTAACATTTTTAAATGAAAATGGTCAATGATACTATCACTTTTAAGTGAAAATACCTGATGGTAAATGAATAGTAGAACACGGTATTATACAGTAACATACGGTATTGCACAGTAGCACATGATATTACATATTATTTTATATTATTGAACTGATAAAATGACTATTATATAATATTGATTTTATTGAACTAATAATTGTCACATGGACAATAATTCATATTATTGAACTAACAATTGTCACAGTAGCATATGCACAGTAATTCACATTATTGAATTAATAATTGTCATTGCACAGTAATGTATTTTTTCTTTTATTTATTTTTTATATAATTGTTATCACTATTATGATGTTGATTTAAATGTTGTATTCCATTATTAATTAGTATTTTTGCTTGTATTATGAGTATCTAACTCAAAAAATCAACTACACTGCATTTACAATAATTGGTCATAATAATGAATAATTATAAATTATTATTGAATAATTGAATTGATAAAGTTATTTATTTTATTACAATAAATTATATAAAATTATTTACTTTATATAAATTATGTAAAGTAAATTATTTTATTATGATATATTATATAAAGTTATTTATTTTATATATAAAGTTAATTGATGTATATATAAAGTTAGTTGTTTTATATATAAAGTTAATTATTTTATTAAATGGATGGTATAGATTAAAGAAAATCTGAAATGACTGATATAAATTAAAGATAATATAATCATTATAGGATTTGAAATGAACGGTATAGATTAAAGATGATCTTTAAATGAATTGTTTATATTAAAGAAATCTTAAAAGATGAAATGTGTGGTATGGATTAAACATTATCTTGAAATATACAGTTATGATTAAATTAGGAAATATTAGATTATGATAAGATTTTTTGCCATAAATAGATACCTTAACTTAAGAATTTTTCATAAACTTTCTTGCTTATTTTTTCTTCTACTCTCTAAATATTATATTGTGTAAGTTCTTTCTAAGTGTGTTTAAGCTATCGTGTGTGTTTGTGAAGATCTGTAAGAGTACAAGTATTGTTCAAGTATGTCTTTTCATAATAGTTAGTCAAATAACCATACACATCACACGTTGTTTATAAATCTTCCTTTGAAAGATTCATTTTGAAAAACTCTCTTGAAGATTCTTTTGAAATAATATTTTTAAAAACTATTTTGAAGTTTATTATACTTTATTTTCTACACTACACAAATATTTATTATCAAATCACTTTTGATAATTTCATATGAATTGGTATACACCATGAAATTTATATGCAATAATTACTAATTAAATTATAAATATATAGGTTGATCAAGTTCATTTAAATCAATATCAATTCACGTGTTAAGGTAAGAGATATCATTTTCTTTCATATTCTTAAACTTACTCTGATAAGTATTGTTCAATAAAACTTCTTGAAATGATTATATGCTCCTCCTTAATAGTTTACGCTTCATTTAAATATCATTTTATGTGAACTTTCCTATTTACTTAAACATTTCTATTGAACTTTAACCGTTATTTTGAACTGTGGATATTGAATATCATTCTTAAATTTGAGTCCACATAATGTTGACAATTTGAACATTATTTGAATCTGCACAAAGCAAAATTATAAACTTTCGATATTTATTATTTATCCTATTATTATCTTTCTTCTGTTCATCATTTATATCACTACAATTTGTTCTAATCATCATAATCATGTTGTTATGAATATATGTGACCTAGGGCACAGATGATAGGATAAAGACGATATAATTGTTGTGTATCTTATAGGATGCGTGGTGAATGTTCTCTTTAGCCTGAAAAAAATAAGAACTGTTATTAGTATGATCATGACCAGTAGTGTTTCAGATAATAAAAGTTGATGATGCTTTCTTAAAAAGAGAAGTTAGTGGACATTATAGTTTACATGATTCTTCTAATGGATTACTCATTTTGCTTCTATTATTGATATAAAACTTGTTATTTATTATATTCTATCAAGAACTCAACTATTGAAAGCTAATGATAATTTACTTATTGTTATCTTAGTCATGATATTTTTTTACTAGGCTATTTCAGCTCACCCTTTCGTTTGTTTCATTATTCTTTAGAAAATGAGAGAGTAAATGGGTCTAGCTAGGGGATGGAGTGAAGGTCCGAGTGATAGCTGTAATAGTCTTCACATGTTATAAAATAGTGTAACAATAATAGTGAAGATTTAGTTGTATATTATTGAGTTCCGTATTTTGTACTATGTACCATTTTGTAATAGTTATAGTGTATTTTTGGTATCTTAAATTGGGTTGTGTAGGCCCAGATTTGGAGACGTCACATTTATCTTCTTTCATATATTTTTTCGACAAAATGAACAATTGTTAAAGTAATTAAAAGTAAAATTATATTTTATTTAATTAAATCAACTTGTCTTAAAATGATTCATAAAGTAACAATCTGAAAATTAAAGTGTACTACGATAATTTTCTTACTTATAAGTCACTTTTTAATAAAATAAAATAAAATAAATATTTATATAAAAATATTTAAATATTTTTATAAGAGAGAAAAAATTTATGTAAATAATTTTAAACTATTGATAATATCAAAATAATAAGTATTATTAAAAAGTATAAAAATATGCATATTTATTTACTCCGATAATATAAATATGAAGTAAATGACTAGTATGCTCACCTCTCTCACATACATGTGGGCTCCACAAAAAACGGACTCCACAAGTATATGAGTACCCAATAACATGAAATAATCTATACTGATTTTATGTGAAAATACAAGGTCAAACTCTTGAAACAAAGATTTTGTTAAACCTCAATTCCCGTAAAAAAAAAAATACAGAGAGAGACCTGAGAAAGTGTTTGAAATTGGGAATGGAAGCCGCAATAAACAGCGGCGACGATAGGGAGGAATTTGCAATGGGGTGCTTACTCTCCATCAAGACCACATCGGGCGACTAATTCGAAGTTCAAGTCCTCACCTTCGACCGCCCCTCCAACATCGTCGTCCTTCAAGACTCAGGAGGATTCAAATCATCAATTGTCTGTCGGAGCCAGGAGAAATTTAAGGCTATTAAAGATCAATTTCATTAAGGAGTTTTCTTTCCTGGGTTAAGTCCACCCTCCGATCTCAATAAATGTTTAATTTATCTCAATACTCTCTAATTTATGGAACATTATGCCTTTTTCTAATTCCCACTTGTTAATTTATTTTGATTCTTTTTATTTTTTTTTGTTATCTTGACTTGCTTGTTCATGTGATCCATGTCCAATTGACATCAACTATCACTTCTATGTTCAAGTTGAGACCACAAATTTACCTGGCTTTGGTGAAAGTGGTGTTACTAGAACTTATTTTCCATCCTTTCATCAGTTGTTTCCTGTTTAGATTTTTGCAAGGGATGTTTAGGTGTTTCTGGAGGTAAAAATGTGACATGTTGCTAGTAGAATCTTTATGAATAAAGAGTTAATTCGTGTAGACAAGTTTGAAATGTGAAAATTTTGGTTAATTGGATCTGTATTATCACTGTCAAGCAGAGTAAATAACAGTTTCTATGGTAACTGATTTCATCGACCATGTAATCGGGCTTTCAATGCGCCAGGATAAGACTGCTTTAGTTGTGATGAATGAAGTGAATGTTAGCAGTCTATATGTCTCTGAATCCGTTACTAGAGGAACTCTGGCTGCTAATGAGCGTGTGAGGAAAGTGGTAAGATAAATTCTTAATTTTTTATTTGTGTTGAAATTGATGAGTGAAATTATTTTGTTCTTCTTTTTATATATTTCATTCATATGTTCTGCTTTCTTTTTTATTTAGCTTGAACTTGAAAGGAAGAGATTGCAAAATCATGGTGCTGGTCAGTGATAATGTTGGCAACTTTTGATTGTAAGATATCTAGGAAAAGCTGCTAATTTCCCACACTGGCTTCATTTCAGTCCATCTTTCTCAATTCCATCAATTTTGTTCAAAG
Source organism: Hedera helix (assembly GCA_947179155.2). Classification (NCBI taxonomy): domain Eukaryota; kingdom Viridiplantae; phylum Streptophyta; class Magnoliopsida; order Apiales; family Araliaceae; genus Hedera; species Hedera helix. Next base: position 5,094,399 of record OX359275.1, on the reverse strand, counting down.
TTTTCGGTTTATAGCCTCAACGCCACTTGAATACTTGAATTGGCGTTGGGTTTAAAAAATGATCTCAGCACCAATCCAAGTGACGTTCAATATTAAGCTTCAATTAACACCTACCTTAATCAATTAATTAATTTTGAGTTAATAAAAAAAAATAAAAATAAATAAACTGTGCTTGCCAGCAAAACAAGCTGAATTTTTTTTAAAAATAATTTACTATAACACCCCCTTCCCAACTAGTGGAAAGGAAGGCTACGCACAAACGAACTTTAAGTAGAATATCAAAATAGAAAGAAAATTCTCTTCACACTTGCCCCCAAATCCCCTTACAAACCTGCTGGAAGAAAAATATAGCATGAGCCAAATGCCTAGTACGGATAAAGAGTGTAGAAATAAAACTGAAATTAAATAACAAACTCAACTAAACCAAACAGAGATTAGCAAAATCGACTGAACTGAATAACATAATCTTACTAAACTAAATTGAATTGAATAAACGTAATCTACTAAACTGATCTAATCTACTGAACTAAAACTGATCCACTAAACTGAACTGATTTACTGAACAACAGAAAAAGCTAAATTGAATGCCTGAGTTTATTTCATATCGAGCTCAGAACAAAACAGAAGTCACACATCGGACTGAAGATTCAAATGCATGCAAAATCGAAAAAGTATGCTCGGCACTATAAACAATACCAGATCACATAACAGAACAGAACAAAATGCTAAGGCCGACTCATGCGCCTCCCACAACAAAACACCAAATGGCCAACTCCCATTAGAGCACACAAAATAGAGGCGTCGTGGACTAATCACACTACCACAGAAGTGTCATGCCTCGGTGCTAAGAGGACATGCTTGTAGTACCCCCACAAGTGGGTATAGCTCAGGTATACCCTACGGTACATTCTAACAAAAATATCATGTCACAATATATGTGACACAATACTAACAAATAGGTTCTAATATGCACATGCTAAACAGAAACTAATTGACACAAAGGCTGAAATATACATAGGCACACTTATAAGGGGGGTTGAATAAGTGTGTGAATAAACGGTGTCCAATTTTTGCAAAACGATAAATCAGTTTGTTAAACAGTCTGTTATATTATGAAAACAGTTTACTAAATTAAGAAATCAGTCTGTTAGATATGAAAACGGTTAACTGTATTAAAGTTTTAATCAACTGGGTATACAAGTAGCTAACTGTATTATGAATGCAGAATGCTGGAATCTAAAGCAGTGTTCTGTGTACAGTGTTTTTACTTTACAGATTATGAAAACAGCTTGTTGAATTTTCAAAGCAATGAGTCGAAAACACACCTGTTCTGATCAGTTTAATCTTTCACAATATTTAGGTTATGTAATGCAATACAGTATATATATAACTTAAAATAAATGAACATAGAGAATTTTTACGTGATTCGGTCCTTAACCTCTATTCTAGTGACCTACTCCATGTCCAATACCAATTAGTATTGGAGACTCCTTTTATTAATTAATTCTGACTTACACAAGCCCTTATACAATTCAAGTTCACAATTTTGAGGACAAATCCTCTCAAGTAATTATGCTTCCTTGTGCCACACTTTGCACACCTTGAGTAATTTTACTCACCAAACTTCTAAGCTTACCTTGAACTTAATTGTACACAAAACAGATTAAACAAGATGATATTAACGTTAACAGAAACAGCGGATCCTATAATCAATAGCGAAAATAACAATTCAGTGCAAGGCTCAATCTAAATGCTATGATCAGCTTAAAATATTAAATATATCATCAGTAAGATGTAGACAACTGATGCCTACTTCACCAGAAACCCTTTTTAAAATATTCAACAATAAGACACTCTTTTTACATACAGGAAGCAAGAGTTCAGAAACTGAACAGTGAAGATTGAAACCAACAGTGAATAGCTTTTGTGAATACGTTTCCAACTGCTCTCTTTTTGTTTTTCTGTCTTTTTTCTTTAGATGATATAGTATATTTATACACAGACCACTGTTGCTGAAATATCCCATTTACCAGTCTGTTACTTGATCCCAGCGAATTTTACCGTAGAATACCAATCCCCATCAATTCTGTGACGCCCCCAAATCTGGGCCCACACAGCCCAAACTTGAGTCGTCAAAAGACTACAACAAAATTATTACAACAAAGCACAACGTACAACAATACAGTGTATAATAATACACAACTAAGTCTTCACTATTATTGCCACACTATTTTACAAAACATGAAGACTATGATAACTATTCCTCGGACCCTCACTCCATTCCCCGGCTAGACCCTGTTATGTTTTCATCTCCTGTTGAAAAACAATGGAACAAAAGAAAGGGTGAGCTCAAATAGCCCAGTAAGAAATATCATGACTAAGACAATGACGAATAAATTATCATTAGCCTTCAACAGTTGAGTTCTTGATAGAATACAATAGACTACAAGGTTTATATCAAAAACTGCAGTTAAATTCTTAAACAATGTTTAGATCAATAATAGCAGCGGAATGAGCAATCTATTAGAAGAATAATGCAGACTATAATGTCCACTCGCTTCTCTTTTTCGTAAAAACATCATCAACTTTTATCATCTGAAATACCATTAGTCATGATAATATAAATTCACAGTTCCTGATCATAATCATGCACATCAACAGTTCATCTTTGCACTACGGGCCAAAGATATTCAATATAGCACCAACGGTCATGATTATACCAGATTCAGCCTTTGGTTATAATCATACCAATCAACAGTTCATCTTTGCACTACGGGCCAAAGAGAACATTCACCACGTGCCATAAAAGACACCGAACAGATGTATCGCCTTTAACCTATTATATCGCCTTTAACCTATCATCTGTTCAACAAATATATCACATTTGTGCCCCCGGCCACAAATATTCACCACAGCTTGATTCTTGATGATTAGTACAAATAACAGTGATACAAATGATGAACAGAAGAAACAGGATAAACAATAAGTATCAGAAGTTTACTTTGTGCAGATTCAAATAATGTCCAAATTGTCAACATGATGTGGAGTGAAATTTAAAAATGATATTCAAGATCCACAGTTCAGAATAACGGTTACAGTTCAATAGAAAGGTTCACGTAAATAGGAAGGTTCAGTTGAAATAATGAAGTTCATCTATTATGGAACATATAATATTTTCAGGAATTATAGAAGCAATAGTTCCATAATAAATTTCGATTTAGGAGTATGAAAGAAAATAATATCCCTTACCGTAGCAGGTTTGATTAACAAAAGGTGAAGGAAATTAATACAAAAGGTTATTCACCAACAGGCGGCAATCCGCTCCGTAAGGTTATTCCCACAATTTAATAGAATTTGAGGACAAAGAGTTATTCACCAAACAGGCGGCCATCCGCTCCGTAAGGTTATTCTCAGAGATTAATAATGAATGAATACGAAAGGTTATTCACCAACAGGCGGCAATCCGCTCCGTAAGGTTATTCCCACAATTTAATACATGGAAATAAAAGGCACGTCTTATGAGTAAGGAAGAAACAATATTATTATCGAGAATCAAATAATGATAATACCTTACCATAGTACGTTTGAATAATGGAAGATGAAAAAGATGGTATCTCTTACCTCAACACGTGACTGGATATTGATTTAAATGAGGTTGATTAACTTGAACAATACACGTATACTTATAGATCTTCACAAATACTCAAGATGAGTTAAGCACACTTAGAGAGAACTTTCACAAGAAGTATTTAGAGAGAGAAAGAAAGAACAAGTAAGGAAGTTTATGAAAAATCCTTAAGTTAAGGCTTCTATTTATAGCCAAAAATCTTATCATTCCTTTAATCTAAACCATTCATTTAAAGATCATCTTTTAATCTACACCATCCATTTCAAATTTTATATTATCTTTAATCTACACCATTCATTTCATATTACCTAATAATCACCTAACTTTATATTATAAACAAATCAATTCAATTATTTAACAATAATTCACACTTTAATCTACACCATTCATTTCATATTACCTAATAATCACCTAACTTTATATTATAAACAAATCAATTCAATTATTCAACAATAATTCACACTTTAATCTACACCATTCATTTCATATCACCTAATAATCACCTAACTTTATATTATAAACAAATAACTTTATCAATTCAATTATTATGACTAATTGTTATAAATACAGTATAGTTAGCTCTTAGATATCAAGTCAATAAATTAATGAAATACAACTGTTTAAATAACATCATAATAGAGATAACAATAATGTAAAAGAAAGCATACGTTACTGTGTAATGACAATTATTGATTCAATAATGTGAATTACTGTGCATATGTTACTGTGACAATTATTAGGTTCAATAATTTTAAAAACAGTGCAGCAACAATTATTGACTCAATGATATAAAATACAGTGTAATGACAATTATTAAATCAATAACGCAAAATACTGTGTAACAACAATTATTGAATTGATAATATAAAATATTATGCAGTGACAATTATCGATGAAATGATGCGTAACAGTTACGGTGTTAACTATCAGACCAATAATATGAGACACTATGCAATACCGTGTGTTACTGTAGAGTACCGTGTGCTACAGAAAATACCAAAAACTACCGTATGCTACTATTCTTTTATCACCGGTATTTTAACAGTTCCGTTGACTATTTTTATTTAAAAAGGTTATTTCTGTCGTTTTCTATATCCGACAAATATTCCGTTGTGGGGTCCACCAATAATTTGTTATTTCGGCGCCGTCGTACGACACGAATATTCCCCGACAAAGTGAATATTGTCCGACAAAATAAAATTTGCAGATAACATCCTTAACTTTTAACTTGATCGATTTAACCACTTACTGTTTCAAAAAATATATATGAAGAAAAATTAAATTTTGTATTTCATAAAATTCGGGGTCTTACAAATTCGGTAATCAATTACTTCCTTTTATAATTAGTCTAATCGCTGATTAATAGAATTTGGGTATTATAGGAATTAAGATCCACAAGGTTTGCTTCTTACCAAAGATAGATTAATGACCCAGTATTAAATATGGTAATAACCTTTGATTAGACTTATAGATTTGCTTAATTTAATCCCATAAAATATTCAATCAATTTTGGAATTAATTGAGTAATACCCAGTCAATCTATTTTAATTTAAACCAACCTTCTAACTATAGGAACGTTGGATAGTATGTTAACATATTTTAATATATCAGTTACCATATATATGTATATGAATAATGCACCCATATGTATGCAATCCTATAAGAGCCGTGATTGAATTATTAATTTAAGCTAAGATCTTACATTGAACTAAGGTAGCTTAGGAACAAATTTAGCTAAAGTTATCCAGTTTTGATATGCAGCCAGCTAAGTGCTAGTTTACATCTTGGGCCAGTTTTCAACTCGACATGTTTATCCAGTTCACTTCACAGCTTGCTGTATTGACTCATAGTACTATTTTTCTCATCCAGGATGCTATATTATAACCTGCATGGTTAGTAGTAAAATAAAGTCATCATCAAAACATAAGAAAGGAGTGTGACCAAGTCAATAATCTCCCCTTTTTTGATGACGACAGCACAATAAAAATTACTCCCCCTAAAACCATGCATATTAACATAGACAATAAGAATAAAGTTGACAGTAAGATAGCTCCCCCTCAAACCCTGCATTAGTTGTTAGCTGTTCTCCTCCTTTTTGTTATCATGCAAAAAGTAAAACATATCATATGAAAGTAAAGCAATTAAGAAATACCCAGTTTGTTGAGATAATAACAAAGTTAAGAAAATTTAGGGAAGTTCCTCGATGTTGACTCCAGCCTGAGCACGCTGAGTGAAATATGGACGATGTTGACGACGATATGCACGTTCCTCTTCAGATAGCATATTTACAAACAAAGGGGGTCTAGGAATATGATTGGAGGGAGGAAGAGGCAAATCTAGGAAGTCATCTTTAAATTCAGCAAGCCAATTATCCCAAACTCATTCTTGTACAGTGGATGTTCGCACACGTTGATCAAACTCGGTCTGAATATCGTTGGTCTGTACAGCCACAAAATCACTCAGCTGACCTATTTGATGGCTCACGAACTTTAGTTCTTCGCTAAGTTGACAGGCATTAGGATTCATTTTTCTTTGTATAGCCTCCACTATAGCTTTTGTTTGCAACGCAAACGCTGCTTAGAGATAGATGAACTCATCTTCAACTTATCTAAATAGGGAGGAGGCAACAGGAGTAGTCATTGTGATCTTTCCTTTCTACAGAACACTAAGTCGCTGTTTAATGTCCACCACATCTTCCTTGATTTAACATAGTAATGCGAGAATATCAGAATTTTGAGGATGAGGGGGTGAGACAGTGACTGATGGGATAGAAGGAGGATCTCTAGGAGTGCGAACAAATGTTCCATCAATCAGGCTTAAATGGGAGCTTTTCAGGTTATCAGAATCAATAGATTCAGTAAGTTGAATGGATGTTTCATCTTCAAGTGATATTTGAAAATGTTGAAACACTGTGGTAAGAAACCCAGTATACGACATACATTTTTTGGTTTGTTTAACACAGTTATCCATGTGAAGAAGCATCATGAGTGCCAAATTGAATGTCATGCTATTTAAGATCATGGATATCAGTATAAGATCCTGATATGTGAAATTTGCACCACCCCCAGTTCTAGGAAGCAAATTAAATCTAAGGATTTTATGGATAACTGATGCAATTGGAGACACTTCAGCAGTAGTGGGGAGGCTAATGTCAATGAGAGTGAAGTCATTTTTCACAATTTTAAGTTGATCCAAAGTAGACAATGGTGTAGTGCAAGCCCCTTTTAGTGTAAAAGGGCAGGGACCCGAAGACGGAATAGATAAAATCTTGCTCAAGAGGATAGGGGTCAACTGAAACATTTTTCCTTTGACGAAAGTAGTGCATTTATCATTTTGGAAGTCAAAGTTTGTGTAAAACTGTTGGACCAAGTTGGGATATGCTGTAGTGGGTGGGGAGACCATTGACGAAATACCACACGATTCAAATAATGTATGCAAGTCAGGATGTTGATAGAGGAACATATCAATAGACTTTTCATACACTAATGATTTAGACACTATGGATGTTTTGAATCGTGCTTCGAAGTTATTTCCACGGAAAAAATTTGCAAATAACAAATGGATAGATGAAATAGGGGTTACTGATTACGGTTCTTCTTCTGGAATAAGTTCCACATCTAGTGATATCGGAGAAAAAGTACTTACTTTCTGTTTCCCTTTCGCATTCCTGGTTCGTGACGATGGCCCCGAGATTCTGGGATTGTCCGATGAACTCTGCTTCTTGGAGTCGGATGCCTTGGTAGTCTTGTTCTGTCTGGAGGATATTGGACAATCATTGTCTGATTTTGATTCATCTCTGGGTCGCTTCATCTGATTTCTTTTAATTTTTGGCAGAAGGATATTGATTTTCGTTTGTAATGGCGTATTGAGGAATATGAAGAGGGAATGAAAGGTTAGGTAAAGTATGAGAGAGAAATATACCTCCTTCTTTATTATAACCGAGAACGAGAGAGGAAATTACGCGGTTTCCAAAAATAATGAACATAGAATGTGTCTTCCGGTATTCCAGATTATCAGATAATTTCGGATTTTGATTTCCAAAAACTCGGGAAACTTAATTTTAAAAATTAATCTTTTTATCTTCCACAAATCATGCATGCACATAAATATAATTTGTGTGAATTTTAGTGATAATGGCATGCAAACCAGCTTTCTGGTTTTGATTCAGTTTGTCAGATAAAAACATGTGGGTAGTTATGATATCATGCACATGCCAAGTTCTCTCCTTAAAGTACAAAATCTTTCCTCACTGAGTGGTTTAGTAAAGATGTATGCTAGCTGATGTTCAGTGGGAATAAAGATTAACTTAATTAATCCTTTAGACACATTATCCCTAAGAAAATAATGCATAACTTCAATATGTTTTGTGCGTGAATGCAAAACTGGATTTCTAAATATGTCTATTGTGCTCGTGTTATCACAGTAAATAGGTTCAGTATTGCATACTACATCAAAATCTATTAGGGTTTGACGCATCCAAAGTATTTGAGAACAACAACTTCCTGCAGCTAGGTATTCTCCCTCGGTTGTTGATAAAGCAATCGAGGTTTGCTTTTTACTATGCCAAGACACCATACTTTGACCCAAAAATGTACAAGCACCACTAGTGCTTTTTCTATCAATTTGACATCCTGCATAGTCTGCATCTAAGTAACCTATTAGATCAAAATCCTCACATATTGGATAAAATAAACCAAAGTTGATAGTGCCACACAAATATTTAAGTATTCTTTTAACAGCATTTAAATGTGATTCTTTTGATTTTGCTTAAAATCTAGCACATAGACACACACTATACATTATATCAGGTCTTGAGGCAGTTAAATATAATAAGCTTCATATCATACCTCGATATTTTGTTACTTCTACATCGATACCTTTATCATCTATTGTAAGCTTGATTGTGGTGCTCATTGGTGTGGCTTTTGAATTTAAATTGTCAAAACCAAATCTTTTGAGTAACTCCTTAATGTACTTGGTTTGATGAATGTAGATGTCATCTTTAGTTTGCTTGATTTGGAGTCCCAAAAAGTAGTTGAGCTCTCCCATTAGGCTCATATCAAATTCCTTGTTCATACACTTGGAAAATCACTCACAAAGAATATTATTAGTAGCACCAATTATAATATCATCTACATATATCTGTAAAATAATGATATCTTTCTTTTCATGCTTAATAAATAATGTAGAGTCAATTTTACCTCTTGTGAACCCATTTGAAGTAAGGAATTTACTTAGCCTTTCATACCATGCTCTAGGTGCTTGCTTGAGTCCATAGAGTGCTTTCTATAGCTTATGCACATGATGATGATACTTTTCATGTTCAAATCTATGAGGATATTTTACATATACTTCCTCATTGATGTATCCATTTAGAAATGCACTTTTTACGTCCATTTGGTGTAGTTTGAATTGTTTGTAGCAAGCAAACGCTAAAAGTATCTGAATGGATTCCAATCTTGCAACTAGAGCGAATGTTTCTTCATAGTTTATTCCCTCTTGTTGATTGTATCCTTGAGTCACAAGCCTTGCTTTATTTCGAGTGATTGTTCCATGTTCATCTAGCTTGTTCTTGAATATCCATTTGGTTCCAATTATTGATGTTCCTTTTGGTGTAGGAACTAGTTCCCAAGCTTGACATCATTCAAATTGTTGAAGTTCTTCTTGCATTGCCAAGAGCCAATTCTCATCAAGTAATGCTTTTGTTGCATTCTTTGGTTCGATTTATGATAAGAAAGCTGAAAAAGCACACAAATTGCGTACACCTCTTCTTGTGTTAACTCCTTGATTAATATCACCAATGATGTTTTCAGGAGGATGGTATTTAATGTGCCTTGCTGTTTTAGGCAGTGATATGTTGTGCATTTGCTCCTCATGTGAATTTGAGTTTGGATTTTGATGTTCTTCATCTGAATCGTTTAATTCGTCTTCCTGGATTTCCAAAATAGTATCCTAGATTGCTCTTCTGGTTGGCTGTATCTGCTGATTTGAGGTATCCAGTGAGCTCTATTGATCAGACTGTGTTGCTGAGTTTGTATCCGACATGCTGCTTTGGTTTTTCTGATTTGCTAAATTGTCTTTGACTTCTATACTTCCTGTATCCTCAATTTTTTCTTTCGACAAATCAATGTTAGGTTCATCAAAACACACATACACAGATTCTTCAACCACATATTTATGAGTATTATAAATGCGATATGCTTTGCTATGATGAGAATATCCAATAAGAATTCCTTCATATGATTTAGCATCAAACTTTCCTAAGTTACCACTCGTATTTAATATGAAACATTTTGAACCAAAGACCTTGAAGTAGCTTATATTAGGAATTTTATTGTTTAACAATTCATATGGAGTTTTGAGAAGAATAGGTTGAATTAGAACTCTATTTAAAATATAGCAAGATGTATTTACAGCTTCGGCCCAAAATTTTTGTGGGAGTTTACTCTCTTGTAACAATGTTCGAGCTGTTTCTTGTAGCGTTATATTCTTCCTTTCCACCACTCCATTTTGTTGTGGTGTTCTTGGTGCAGAGAACTCATGGCTAATTCCTCTTTGTTCACAAAATGAGATAAAATCTTTTTGAAATTCACCACTATGATCACTTCTTATTCTTATCAACTTTAGATTGTACTTTGTGTCTAAATTCTTTGTTAATTTAGCAAAATCTCTAAAAGCTTCATCTTTAATTTTAAGAAATGTAACCCACATGAATCATGAATAATCATCAACTATAACAAAAGCATAAAACTTTTCATTTAAACTAGCATGCCTTTCTGGACCAAATAAGTCAAGATGTAATAATTGCAAGGGTGAGGAAGTTGATACATGATTTTTTTTTACCTTTAATGAAGTTTTTATTTGCTTACCAAGTTGACATGATGCACATATTCCTTTCTTTTCATGTTGATTTTGGGCAGTCCTCTCACAAGATTTTTTGTTGCCAATTTATTTATTAGATCCATGTGTACATGACCCAATCTCTTGTGCCACAGATTTGCCACATCTTTCATGGTTGATAGGCAGACTTCTTTATCCTGTTGCTCAAAATCAATAGTATATATATTTCCTTCTCTTTGTGCAACTAGTGTAACATTGTTAGTACTATGAAAAATAGAGCATTTATCCTTTTCAAATTTAACTTGATGACCACTATTCATTAGTTGACTAATGCTAATAAGATTAAATCCAAGACCTTTGACAAGATAGACATTATCAATACTTATCTTACCATTCCCTATTTTACATTTTCCGATTATTTCACAAGTCATGTTATCTCCAAATGTAACCGTTCCATTTATTCTTTTGAGAGATAATTCCAAAATTTTGCTTTTGTCACCAATCATGTGTCGAGAGCATCCGCTATCTAGAACCCACTTTTGAGATGGAACTTTTGCTTTGAAACATACCTGAAATAAGAATACATTTTATTGTTTTGGTATCCATTTCTTTTTGGGTCCATTTGTGTTAGTAACATTGTTTCTTTTTTCTTTACCCAAATCTTCTTAATCTTTTTGTTGCAACTAGAATGCCCTTTAGTTCCACAATTTTGACAAGTAATGAAAGGAGAACAATAATTCAATTTAACTTGTGATTTCACTATTTTTGTATTAATCTTTTTAGTTGTTTCTTGATACCTAATTCCTTGTTTTTCATAGTTAGGTCTCTGTTTTCCTAACATGATTGTTAAATTTTCTTTTCCTTGAACAAGCCTAGCCATTGATACTTTTAATGATTCAATTTCTTTTTGTAATTCTCTAGTCATATCGTTATCTTCTTTTATGCATAAATTATCATTAAAGGCATCAATACACACATCTCTCATTTTTATTTCATTTCTTAATTTCTCATTTTCACTATTCATATAATTTACTTTATTATAAAGTATTTTATTATAATTATCTAGATAATCATTTTTAGCATGCAAAATACTCACATCTTGTGACGGTTTTTCCATTTCTTCTTTTTCTTCTATTAGGGTATCAACTTTATTCATTAGTGTATTTATTAAATCTTTTAAGTACACATTTTTTTCTTTTAATTTTATATTTTCTTGTTTCAACAAATTATACTGATTAAATTTTACCTCACTTGTTTTTCCTTCAAGTCCCATGAAGCATACTTGAGTTATCTCATCGTTTGCATCAATTTCTATGTCTGAATCATCACTCCAAGTAACTAATATCTTCTTCTTGTTGTCTTTAAAATTTGTCTTTCCTTTGTTCTTCAATTGAAAGCAGTCCGTTTTAAAATGGCCTGGACAACCACATTTAAAACATGTTTCTTCATTAGACTTTCCTTTGACTTTGTTGAATGGTGTGAGATTTCTCCTTTTGTTTTTCCTTTGTAACATCCCTTTTAGTTTTCTAGGGAGCATAGCAATTTCCTCATTTGAGTCGTCACTTGTTTCTTTTTCTTTTCCTGCATTGAGAGCTAATACCATTTTTTCTAGGATTTTCCTCCCCCTCATCATATCTTTTTAATTGATGTTCATATTCTTCTAATTATCCAAATAAAGTTAGTGTATCTATAATTGAAATAGTAGAAGAATCTTGAAGTGTGATAACTTTTGATGTAAACCTTTTGGGCATAGCCCGAAGTAGCTTTCGGTTGATCTCACTTTGAGGAATTGTTTTATCAAGTAACTTCAACGAGTTCATGAGTACTAGGAACCGAGCTTGTGCTTCTTTGATAGACTCTTCTCTTTCTAGTTTAAACATTTTGTAGTCGTGCATAAGCATGCTCAGCTTTAGTTCTCATACTTTTGATGTACCATCATGGCTTACTTTTAGTGTATCCAAAATCTCCTTAGCCGTGCTGCATGATGATACTTTGTCTATCTCAGATTGCACCATCCCACTGAGTAATGTATTCATTGCCTTTGAATCATAGGATGTCATGTATACTTCGGTTGAATCCATTTCTATTAGATCTTTTGGCGTGCCTGTAACGACCCCGAAATTCGACCCACCTTATTACTTTAATTCTCGTATTTATTATACATTATCTTCCTTACGACCAAATTTCGGTTCGTTAATAATCTTTAATTACCTTATTTAAACCCTTAATTGATCCATTATTTGATTTTAAAATCAACAATTACCAAAAAAAAAATTGGTATAATTTTTTTCTTTTTCTTAATTCAATCATTGTAATAAAATATTTGGATATTTAAAATCTTTACATCTGGATCCTAGTCCCTGGATCGCAACCTTCACTTTTTCTTTCCTTTCTGTTACCAATATCTTAAATCTCATCATTCAAAATTTAATATCCTTTCATATCCATACAACTATTCATTGATTTAAAATTTACAGTCATTTATTTTCATACAAATATTTCTTGTTACATCATTCATAATCAAACGTATAATAATTTCTAACGTAACAATTAATTTGAACATTCACGGTTCACAATTTAACACTACTCGTCCTATTCGGATCCAACATATATGTACATACAAAATATTCATGTAACCTTGACAAATTATCCACACTGAATGAAAATATAACAATAACGTTTACAACCTTCTAGCCAACTCATCTCTAATTTAATCTGATATTCTTGAAATTTATTTATTTCCTGCAAAAACGTTTATTAAGCAAGTAATGAGCACAACGGCTCAGCAAGTTCAACAGTTTATGCGTCACGTAGCACATACCTTAATATGCTCGTTGTGTGTCATACATCAGGTGCTTGTGCTTCTACTATAACAATATATCTCACATCATTGCACAGAGTACACATAGTTGTCATATTAGCCACATATCACATAACACATAATTTACATGTATTTGAACAAGTATTATCATATTATAACAGCCAACATTTGACATTAAAGGACTGAAGAATTTGCCTGAATTGTAGAATTAACAAATACCCTTCTATCGTGCTTCTCGTATGACCTTCTAAGTGCTTGAAAATCTTCCTTGAAGCTTGTTATTTCCTCTCCTTGGTGGTGGCTAGGGATGCACAAAAGGCCTACGGCCCACAGGCCGACCTGGCCTGGCCTGAGCCCGGCCTGGTCAAAGCCCGGCCTGGTCAAAGCCCGGACCGGGCCGGTCCGGCCTACAGTCTTTGAACAGGCTGTTATTTTGACGTAAAAGCCTGGCCTGACCCGGCCTACCAAAAAGCCCGGCCTGACCCGGCCTACGAAAAAGCCCGGCCTGGCCCACGAAAAAGCCCGGCCTGGCCCGGCCTACGAAAAAGCCCGGCCTGGCCCACGAAGACCGGCCTGGCCCGGCCTACAAAAAAGCCCGGCCTGGCCTACGCAGAGGACCGGCCCAGCCCAGCCTGCCCAGCCTAGCTAATTCATTTTAACTATAGACTATAACTTGATATATATAAGCAGCAAAAAGACGGATGAAGGGAAGAAATAGTTTATTGTAGGGAGATAATAAACTTTGAAAAACTTTGTTTGGCTTTTCTGTTCATTGTACTAATCACAATTGGTTGACAAATCCGGTTAATGTTGTACAACTTTTTCAGTTTCAAAATAGAATTAATTAATTTAGGTATTCTAAAATTAATTTTAAAATATATTTAAATTTAAATTGATTCAATATAATTATAAATTATCTAAAAATATACTACTCAAATATTCAAGATTAATTTTTTTAAAAAGTTAGATAAATAAATTCATCAATAATTTTCTTTATCTGGCAGGGTATTGGATGAAAAGAGAAGTAGACTTAGCTTAGAATCGTTGGAGATATGCATTTATTATAGAGATTATTTTTCCGCATAAAGAATAGTACAAGATGTAATAGACGATCAAGATAGCTCAGAAGATCTCGAAGTTAGAGTAAAAACTGACGAAATTGTACATCCATGAATATTGAAGATATATATTTTTTCTTAAGACTGAAGATATGTTTCTTGAAGATATAACGAAGAGATAAATTTTGAAGATAGGAAGATACATTTTTTGAAGATTTGAATTTTGAAGACATTTTAAAAATATTTTGAAGCAAAATATTTGTAACCGACTCATTATTTATTATTGATTAATTACTCATTTTTAATTTTTTGTCAATACATTTAATTAATATAGTAGTTAGTTTATTTAATATTTATATTTCACATTAAAAATTAGTTGATTACATTTTTAGGCCTGGCCTGACCCGGCCCGGCCCAAGGACTAGCCTGGCCTACCCTGGGCCGGCCCAAGGCCCGGCCCGGCCTAAAGCCTGGCCCGGCCCGGCCTAAAGCCTGGCCCGGCCCGGCCTACAGGCCTCAAAAGGCCAGACTTCGATCGAGAAGCCCGGCCCGGCCCGGCCTGCAGGCCCAAAAGTCAAAGCCCGGCCTGGCCTGGTCAACGGCCAAAGCCTACCAGGCCCAGGCCAGGCCGGACCAGTCCGGCCTACTATGCATGTCTAGTGGTGGCTATGGTGGTCTTGGGTGGCATGGTGGTGGTGTCGGGTGGAAGAAGGAGAAGTGGAGAGAAGTGTGTTTTTGTTTTCTTTCTTTTCCCTTTTTTATTTCTTTTCCTTCCATATATATATATATATATAAACCATATATTTGCATGAATTGTTTTTAAATCCCTCTTAAGTCCACCGCCTCACACGCCAACCGACTTAGAAAATTCTTGGACATCCCAAAATAGCATGCAAACTTTAATTTTATACATTCGTAATTATATCGTGTAATAAATATTTTATATAATATATATAAAATATTTATTTTAATTCACTAAAAATCATAATTTGATTTATAAATAATTTTAATACCTCTTTTGGGTACTTTACTTGACAAATTTTGTACACGCATAACGCCATGCATGTAATTTTATGAGGTAATTTTTACCTCCAAAAATCATCAAATAATTCACATAACATATAAAAATTATTTTTCGTAATTTTTCACTTCATTACTTGGACAACATGTTACATTAACATGTTCACGTTTCTGAAATATTATTTTTCATAAAGGTCATAATAATTCCAGTATATATAAATATAATTTTTAATAACTTAAAACATTCCTTTTTCTTATTTATTATTCAATTTCTTTAATATTTACAATAATTTCTTTATATATAAATTATATAATTTATATATTTACATTCTTCTTTCTTAAATAATTTCTTAAATTTCTCCATAATTATCAATTAATCAATAATCAAAATTATACATTTATTAACTCTCTCATTATTGTAATCTTCTTATATAAATTATATAATAATTCTTATATAATTTATATAATTATAATTTCCTTTAAACATCACTTTAATTTTCTTATATAAATTATATAATTTATTATTATATAATTTATATAATTACATTTCTTCTCAATCAATTTCTAAATTTCCACCATAATTCTTAATTAAATCTAAAATCAATAATTACAATTTTATTAACTTCCTCATTCGCTTTTCATTAAAAATTGGATTAATTTAATTATTAATCCCTTAATTTCCATAATTAATAACATTTATAATTATCACTTAAACATATGCATTTATATATATATATATATATATATATATATATATATATATATATATATATATACAAATGTGTATATATACATATCTAATTTCATATATTTCATATTACCACATAACCTCAATTAAATCATAATTTCTGCATTTTCATAACAATTTAATTGTACAATTTATTGTACATTTACCTAAAATTTCTCTTATTCTTAATAAATTATTTTTAAACAATTTATTTACTTTTCAATTAAAATTCAATACCATTTATCATAATCTCTGCACAGATTTAATTTACTAATTAAATCTTATCACATACCTTAAATCACATAAAATAATAATTAATTTAAACAACCTTGATAATTTTATCAATTAAATTCTCATTTAATATTATTAAAGAAATCCTGAAAATTTGGATCCTCACAGTGCCATCATCTTTCCTTGGAATAACTGGACCATTTTCCACGACCCACAATTCCCAATGATCCCTTTTGAGATAGATTCTCATTCGAAAAGTGCAGAAGTTATAGTTCTCAGTTCCATGTAGTAATGGAGGTCGATTCGTTGATTGTCCTTCTTGAACGCTGCTTCCAAAATGTGCCATATCAAGATCTTACCCTACAAGTTACATTTAAGACCAAGATAAGTAGAGCTAAGTGATAGACACGTAATTATGTATTTTAATATTCCCATATTTATTATTTTATATGTTTATTTTATTTAATTAATATATTTTATTTTGTTTTGCAGGAAATAAATAAATAATTGAAGTTGAGTTGGAAAATGATTCTAAAAGCTTTCAAGTTGATTTCTATTTGGACTCCAATATTACCATGTAGAAGTTGAAATCAAGAAGGAAAGAAGAGTCCAAGCTATTCCAAATTAGATTAGGGTTTAGTTTATTTTCTCTATAAATAGGAGTCTTATTTTAGAGAAAAGGTGTGTCATAGTTTATTTTCTTTTTGTCTCTTTTGGATTCGGTAGAAGCCATGTAGAAGTAGTCAGAGTTTATGTTTCATTCATAGTCTTGCACAGATTAGCTTTTGGGATTGTTATTCATTCATTGCAAGTTATTAGTTTAATATTAAAGTTTCTTTTTAATTTATTCTATTAGTTTTATTTTATTTCATGCAATTATTATTATTATTAGTATTAGTTATTAATTCCATGGCTAACTAAATTTTAATATCTAGGATGATGATGAAGCTATATATTGCATATTAATATTTTTTTTCCAATATTAATGTCTAATTGTTTATTTCTTCAATTTACCTTCGCGAATAATTCGTTTTGGTTCTAAATTAATTGCGAGGTTTTGATAGGTTATTGTTAAGATATGAGTTTTTCATAACTAATAAACTAAATAACATATAAAAATTAAAACTACAAAATTAAAACTAATACAAAAAATTAAATAATTACTCAAAGAAAGAAAAAGAGACATACCCAAAATTATGAGGTTCGCAGTCCGACCACGTCCTCAACACCAAAAAATTTAACTAGAGAGATCCTTACTAAAAAGGTTCTCACACAAAAAGTTTTTCACATAAATGAAAGATACTTAATGTTTAATGAAATAAAACCAAAGGGGGTAGAGCCATATATATAGGTGAAGGAAGGGAACTAAGTTACAAGACTAGGCGATGTGGGACTAGAAGAAAAAAAAATATAAAATATAAACAAATTGCGTATTACATTCTCTCCCCCTTAAAAAAGATTATGTCCCCAAAATAAAAAATAAAATAAAAATGGGACGAACCTAATTATCAAAAGAGACTAATACTTCGCTCGAATAAAATTTTGACGAAACAAACAAAATGGTTTTCCTCAGGAATCTTATCAAAATGGATAGTGTACCACATGCAACAGATGATAATGATAACTTGAGACACGAAACATATTATACACATAAGCTAATTGTGGAGGAAAAGATAACTGAAATGCGACTTCGTCAACCCTTTCTAAAATCTCAAATGGACAATAAAACGCATATTGAGTTTACCCGTTAACCCAAATTGTCGAATACTGATTTAGTAGACCTAAATTTCTTTTTAGTCACGAATACAATCTCTGCAGTGATTTAAAAGAACTCGGACCCTTTTATGGCCTTCTCACTAACCTTAATCCCTCAAATTGGTGCCCACACTTCCTACCATGTAGCGTCTTAAATGAAGTCATCCCAACGCTTGTATGCTAGCTGTTGTTATAAGTAAATTTAACAAGGCTCAAATAATCATCCCAATTAGTCAACCACTCTAATGCACAAGACCTTAACATATTCTTCGAAGTCTGGATAGTCCACTTTAATGCACATCGATGTTGTTCTATTCTTCTGTTATGTTTGCTTTGCGAATCTTCAACATAGTTTATTACATTTTTTTTATCTAAAATTTTGGATCAACCTAACAAATTTGATCCCTAAGTCCTTTTACAATGATTACAATATTGTCAATCATAAGAAATGTTTAGAGTTTATTTAATTCTGAATATCCTAACAATTTCGATCCTTAAGTCCTTGTATAATATATTCAAACATAAGGGTTGTACAAAATAAAATTACTTATTATACATTAAAATTTTTTACATAACATTTGTCATTAATAATCGAATGTTGTCTTGCACCTAACATGGCCCAGGGCTTAGCATTGTCTGTTGTTCAGCGCCACACAACATTCCTACAGGCTTCGCACCCGAAACAAGCTCGATGGTAAACTCAAATTCCTGTTGCAATAGCAACCTTGATAATTCTTAAATAGATACATCAGAAAACTCACGAACGACTAAAATATTTCCAATACAACTCTCTCAAAGTGGTATCCTTTACAAATGTCAAATACTCTTCACAACCCTTAGCCACCAACTTTCTAGCTTTCAAAACAAAAATTGATTTCACCACATTACACGGTCGTGAACCTTGAAACACAAAATCTGGAGACTTCAAATTCCCAAAGATAGCCTTATTCGCTTGGAAATCAATAGTGGCCTCATACTTATATAACTAGTTCATTCCAAGAATCACATCAAAATTATATATACGCATCGACAAAAGATTAGCTCTATGAATCTTATTTCCAAAACTAATAGAAACAACCTTGGTACAAATTAGAGGATAGAAAAAAAAAATCACATCGGAACAGCAATAGACATAGCAAAATCTAAGGACTGAGATGGCAGACCAAGATACTGAACAAAAGATTATGAAACAATCGAATAAGCAGAGTCAAAATCAATAAAAGTCTCCTGACTGCCAACTAAAAGATTGCCAAAACAGGATATAGCACATTCATCACCTAATTATATGACAAGGCGAACATACGTCCCCCGTGGTGCAAACCAACATTGCCACCATTATAATCGCCTCCACCGCCTCTAATGATTTTACGAGCCCTCAACCAAACAAAACGGACGAAAGCGAAATTGATTTAAGGCAAATTCGAATACAAACTCTTATGATAACTAAACAAAATTTCAAACAGAACAAAAACATATCGCAAATGTCTACCCATAACTCACAGGTCAAACCTAAATAGGTTTTCTATAAGAAAGAACCCTAGCTATGATACCAACTCTGTAACACCCTCTTCCCGACTAGTGGAAAGGAAGGCTACGGACAAACGAACTCTAAGAAGAATATCAAAACAGAAAGGAAACTCTCTTCACTCTCGCCCTCGAATCCCCTTGCAAATCTACCGGAAGAAAAACATAACATGAGTCAAATGCCCAATACGGATAAAGAGTGTAGAAATAAAACTGAAATTGAATAACAAATTTAATAGAACCAAATTGAGATTAACAAAATCGACTGAACTAAATAACATAATCTTACTGAATTGAATTGAACTGAATAAACGTAATCTACTGAACTGATCTGATCTACTGAACTGAAACTGATCCACTAAACTGAACTGATTTACTGAACATAAAAGGCTGAATTGAATTGCTGGGTTTATTTCATATCGAGTTCAGAACAAAACAGAAGTCACGCATCGGACTGCAGATCCACATGCATGCAAAATCGAAAAGGTGTGCTCGGCACTACAAACAACACCAGATCGCAGAACAGAACAGAACAAAATGCTAGGGCCGACCCATACGCCTCTCACAACAAAACACCAAATGGCTAACTCCCATTGGAGCACACAAAATAGAGACGTTGTGGACTAATCACACTGCCACATAAGTGTCATGCCTCGGTGCTAAGAAGACATGCTTGTGGTACCCCCATAAGTGGTTATAGCTCAGGTATACCTTACGGTACATTCTAACAAAAATATCATGTCACAATACATGCGACACAATACTAACAAAGGGGTTCTAATACGCACATGCTAAACTAAAACTAATCGACACAAAGGCTCCCAAATATATTAGCATATACATTTTTATAGAATCAAAATAAATACTAGATGTGCTCAACAAGTTTTAACAGTACAAGTTATAAATTTATGAATATCTAAAATTAAGTGAAACGATCATATGAATTCAACCAAGACCAAAGTATTGAAATAATATCCGAATTTCTAAATAAGGAGCAAAACGAATGAATTAAAATTAAAGAAATATCGCTGAAAGAGTACGGAATTCGTACCTAGAATAAACAATGTAATATTTGAAATTATATTAAAAAACTGACTCGTTAAATTCCCTCCGTTGGAACTAATTAAACAAAATAAATGAATTGATATATAAATAGTTAATCAATTGATTAAATTTTACACACTTTCTTTTTCTTAGACGAATCTGAAATCATTTTGTTCTAAACAAAATTCTACCTAAAGTTATACATACATAAATATTCTAATCATAGTAACGTATATATTAATAAATAATAGTATTCTTGTTCCTTCCGAAATACATATAAGAATATTCACAAAAATATTATTTCTATTTTTAATTCTATTACAAACAATTTTTTTTTTTTTTTTTATTATTATTATTATTATTATTATTATTATTATTATTATTATTATTATTATTATTATTATTATTATTGTTATTATTATTATTATTATTATTATTATTTTTATTTTTCTGTCAAAACTTTAAAGTTACAAAAATACTAATTTAATATTTTAAAATGCTAATTACTAACAAAGATATACCAAAATATATCAACTAATAAACTAAATAACATACAAAAATTAAAACTAATACAGAAAATTAAATAATTACTCAAAGAAAGAAAAATAGACATACCTGAAATTATGAGGTTCACAGTCCGCCCGCGTCCTCAACATTAAAAATTTTAACTAAGGAGATACTTACTAAAAAGGTTCTTACACAAAAAGTTCCTCACGCAAATGGAAGATATATATATAAGTGAAAGAATGGAACTAAGTTACAAGACTAGGCGATGTAGGACTAGAAGAAAAAAAAAACTAGATATTACATTTACAAACTTCAATGCCAATTGAATTGGCTTGGGATTTTTTTTATTTTTTATTTTTTATTATTATTATTATTATTATTAAGTAAAAGTGGAAGGTAATTGATTAACTTTTTTTCTTTTTCTTGGACGCCATATGAATTGGCACTAGGCTTGTTTTTTTTTCTTTTGTCTTTTTAAAGTCAAAGCGGAAGATAATTGATTAACTTTTTTATTTTTTTGATGCAAGGAATTAAAGGTAATTGATTAATTGTTTTAATTTTTTTTTTAAAGAGAATAGAAAAAATAATTTTGAGGATATATGATAGATGTGAGTTACCATGTAAATATCTGCACAATGTAACAAAAAAGGTAAGACTACTTTATTATAATGCAAGAATTAAAACATTTATTGTCTCAACACCAACGCCAATTAATATGGCGTTCAATTGATATCAATTCAACCCCAACCCAATATAACTTAACAAAAAAATTTTAAATAAAATAAAATACAACGCCAATGTGAATAGAGTCCATTTGACAAGAAAAAATATTGATAAGTCTTTTATTTTTAATTTTTTTTTATAAAGCAAAGTTTAATGACAAAAAAGTTTAAAATTTTTTTAAAAAAAACTGGGGTCCAAACAATTAATAAAAAAATACTGGCATAAAAAATAAATTCATTTTAAAAAAAAGAATAATTAAAAATCTACTATTTTTGTAAAAATACTGACATATAAAGTGTACCTTTGAAAATCTGATTTTCAGATTGGTGTTAGATTTTTTTTCCTAAAAGTGGACGCCAATCAGATTGGCGTTGAGGTTTTTTTTTCAAATTTTTTATTTTGTTAAGTCAAAATTAATTAATTGATTAAGGTGAGTGTTAATTGAAGCTTAATATTGAAGGCCACTTGGATTGGCGTTGAGATCACTTTTTAAACCCAACGCCAATTCAAGTGGCGTTGAGGCTATCATCCAGAAACTTTGAACAGAATTGATGAAATTGAGAAAGATGAATGGAAATTCTGCCAGTGTGGGAAATTAGCCCAGGAAAAGCTCCTTCAGGTATGAGTCATGATTGCTATGTAGATTATGCCCAATGGCACACCAGGAAGAACATATAACTTTTTGGCTAAAACAATCTAAAGCTTAATAATGAAATATTTCTGTTTTACATACCATTAGCTTTGCCCTTGAATATTCCAATTGCCGATGTTTTCATGGTGGTGTGTTTGCATGCGAGTCCACTGACGCAGGTTGATGTTATATATAGTTATAGATGATGAAGTTAAATTATGATGAGATTCCAGTTCCCATACTCGGGGCCAAAATTACCTATTATAATAAAGTTAAACTGTAATGTGATTCCATGTTAAGTTTATCAATTAAAAATAGTTGTGCAGCTCAGAACAACTTGTGGTTAAAATTTACCAAATCTAAATTTAGCACGCCACTAAGGCGAGATCTTTGTCTCCTCCTTTCTTCAGTGACAGATTGAAGCGAAAAGCTAAATCATTTCCAAAAGGTTAGGTGAAGGAAGAAACTCAGGATGACAAGCATAGTTGGTTTCTCTAATGCTTCACCTTGATTGCTTCAATCTATACCTCTGGTTTTAGAAGTAGAAAAATGAGGGAAGGACTAGTAGGTGTAATACACAGTAATTCACAACTTTGGTAGATATCATGACTTGAGGAACTTTAAAGTAAAATTTTACCGGTCTTTATTTAAAGTGGTGGGGAAGAACTTAGGATTCCATAGTTAAATTTAAACCGCATCAATTAACGGGAAGCTGTCATCCGTAATGTAGCAGCTGATCATAATGCTGGCAAGAAAGCAAGGCAACATGCCTTAATAAAGGTTCAGGATTGTTTTGTGCTGGTTTGCTCAGATATGATGGTGAAAGCAAACTCACTAATTCAACTTTCTTTGATCTTCACGCCTTCCGTGCCTATAAACTCACATTACAAGTTCGAAACCATAATGTCGATGTTCATCTCTTATATAAATGCATATCTTTTTCGAATTTGAGTTTTGGTTTCATTTCGAAATTTAGTAACAAAGTAAAATGGCAACACAAAAGGCAGGCATGCTGCTTTGAATTGTTTACTGTACTAGTACTACCGGCTCCTCCTCAACAAGACTGGTAGTGTTGTTTTGCAAAAGAGGGGACTTGATGCTGTTTCCCTCTACAACCTTTCTTTCTTTAGCGTTTCCCCAAACAACCGAGTAGAACCCAACAACAATGACAATTGATCCCAGAAAACTGTTGCAACAAATTTGGATGATTTAAGGTTAAATGAAAGGGAGAGGGCCGGAGAGACAGAATTTTTAAACGATGAAGAGCCATAGAAATATATGAATGTACCTTCCTAGATAGAAAGCATCACCTAAGAAGATGACACCCACTACGGTGGCAATGACAATCCCCAAGGGATTAAATACGGAAACAAAAACAGGCCCTAACTTTTGCAGGCACCAAGAGCTAACTGTTACTTGAAAGCCAGCACCGAAAAGTCCCTAATTTTTTTCATTCAGTTAGTTAAGGATTGAACAAAACAAATCTATTGAATAGCCACAACAAATAGGGAAATCGTAAAATTGTGCTGTCTACTTACTGTGTAAAGTACAGCCATCAACCTCACGTTAGATTTTAATCCCCACGAGCCTAGGTCATTTTCTACCATCAAGGAGACTACTGCACATAGAATGGCGGTAATTGAGCTGTAAAAGAGCGATACAATCAGCTGTGCTGGGTATTTCTTAAGGACCAGTGCCTGAAAACATCAAATGAAACAGTTGAGTTCATGTACAAATGTGTATCTAATTTAATTGATCATTTAGTTACTATATTTCTTGAAAGTTTTGGCATGGAGTAATAATATGTACGTGTGTAATGATGAGAAATGAAGCGAGCACACTGTCAATTCCTAGGAGCAACCCTCCAATAACCCAATTCTGTGGTGGAGTCGTCAAAAGATGAGACAAACTGGAAGAAGAGGGGCTTTTCAGGAGTTGGGGTCCCTGGTACAAAGTCACCACGAAAGCCCCTAGGACTGAGACCATTGTTCCAATCAATTTAGCCTGTGTGCCTGAGCTCTTAAAATCTGCCTTTTCCAACCTAAAACCACCAAATAGTCAGATTCGTCGATCTTCAAAACACAAAAACATTGACAGAATTTTCAAGTTCTGAAATTTGGATACTTTTAATTAATTAAAGATCAAGGAGGATAAATGTGGTATGTCTACACCTTCCATATCAAATTTCTGGCTTCATCCATAAGGCTCTGACACTATATTTACGAGTTTTTAAAGGAAACTAACAGGATAGGAAACTTAAATTTAATGAGAAAAGAAAAAATATAAACTTATAAGTTTTCTTCCACGTCACTAAATTTATAAAATAAAAGAAAAGAAAAATTAAGTAAGTTTTGTTATGGGGTATAATAGAGATTACAAGAGATCTACTTACATTATTTAATTTTTCATCCAAATTCAGTCTATTTTTGGATAGAAAAGTTTGGCTAAAAAAGTGTCCAAAATTTTCATTTAAACTTGGTAACAAAAAAAATTAATATAAAACTTAAGTTTTTCATTCATTTTTTATTTTTTTCTTAGTTCATTTTAAAACTCGGTAACACGCGGTACACATTGTAATTTCTAAGCTTAAAGGTTGCTACATTTCCCAACCAACGAATCATTAAATTAACTACATTTTTCTACTGCAAATAACTACCTTCTTAAAAAAGAAAAGTCAAGCCAATTACATAGACTTCACTTTTATATTTTATATAGGTGAAACATTTGGCTAATGCATAGTAGTAGGAAGATAGAGGGGGAGTAGTATGAACCTGAAAAAGATGCCGAGTAGAAAGGTAAAACCAGGGATGAGGTTTAGCATTGAGGAGGCAAGTATAGGAGAGGCATACTGAATTCCTGTGTACCCAATTATCTGTACCAAGAAACTAAATATGCATAATATAAGCCATAATTAGTGCCTTGGTGATAATACAAATGAATCTGCTGCATATGCATAGATCTACTCTCTCTCTCTTTCATTCACACACACACACACACACATATATGGACATATGGTCTATAGTCCACATTGGCTATAGCCAACATCCACCAAATAAATAGTTAGGTGGATGAGTTTTAACACTAGCGTTTGTCCAACTGACAGAGATAACAAACAAATAGTTGGATGAGTACTAGCTAGATATAAATATCATCTACCCAATTGTTTTGTGGACTGTTGACTATGATCGACTTTGACCACATATATACATATATTCCATGAAAATCAGTAAAGCTAAGAAATTAGTATCCCACAATCCTGAATCAGCGAAGTTTTAGATGTAAACTAATGAATAGATACGTACCCAAGTATCCCAAAGAAGACGCATCCGCAGAAGGCAGAGAAAGTGAGGGGAGGAGGATTTGATCTGTGAAAGAGAAACGAAGAAGGTAGAAGAATTAGGGAGGCAAGAGCATTGGAGTAGAACACAAAGGTAAAGTTTGTCATGCCGGCGAGCATGGCCTGCTTCCCGCTCACCATTTGTCCCACCTGTGCTAACTGCACAATTACCATGCATCCCACATATACTACACCTTCCTTCATCTTCATATTCATCGTCATAATTATTCTCACTTCTCACTTTTGAATTGAAACCTGCCTCTCTGTTAATTATCAAATCTACTTAAGTTGAGAGCGATTCATTAATTATGATATAAAAATTTAAGTATACTGACATGGGTGCTGGTAATTAATAAAATATGTACATAATCATCCAATCACGAAGTTTCATTACATTGTCGTTGGATTAGAATAATTCGAAACCCTCATGCTAGTGGGCATGGTCGAGGGGGACCGATAATTATATCTTCTTTTTTTATACCACTAATCGCCTTTGTTAATTAGTTACTCGTACACAGACGACGAGACGAGGTATCTTGGATTTCATGGAGATCACGAGAATTTTGGATCTGTAGTCCATGGTTTGGTGCTTCAATTAATATTATATAGATAATAAATTAGGTATCTTGGATATCATAGAGATTACAAGAATTTTGGATCTGCACTCCATACTGTGATGCTTCAATTATTATTATATAGAAAATAAATTATATACGGCTGTAAAATAGAGTTTTCCGTCCTTCAATAATAACATGTTACGTAAAAAAATTTAAAAAAAAATCAAGAGATTGAAAAATATAATTAGTTAAATAATTTTACCGTAATAAATAATAAATATGAAATGTTGTCAACATAATTTAAATTTTTTATCGGATCATTCTTAAATAATTTATTCTCTTATATAAATGCAGATTTCACCGTTAAGCACTCTATTCATATTATAATGACATATTTCTATTCTTCTAGATTTGTAAATTGTCATGAATTTTTTATTTTAATATTAATAAATTAAATATTCGATATAACAAGAAGCTAAGCCAGATAGTCCCAATAATAATTTTACTTTCTTATTAAAAAATAACTTATAAGTAAGAAAATTATAGTTGTAAACTTTTAATTTTCATATTGTTATTTTATGAGTCATTTTAAGACAAGTTAACTTAATTAAATAAAATACAGTTAATCATCTTAACAATTGTTCTTTTTTCTTATTTACATTTGTAATCTTAATTTCATGACTATACCACTACTATTAAACTAATAATTTATCATTTAAAAATTAAACACTAAACAAATATATATTTTTAATTGAGTGCCCTTATAAAAAATATAAGGGTAAAATTGTTACTAAAAAATTATTACTAAACCAATATTTCATTTTTTTTCCCGAATCTTCTTAATTTTGAAAATAAAACTTTGAGAAGAAAACTTACATTCTCTCTCCCTCTCTCTCTCTCTCTCTCTCTCTTCTAAAGAAACTCCGATATTCAGCAGAGGTTTAAACTTTAAGACAGTACTCCCTCTGTTTCAAACTTAGAAATACAATTTAACTTTTGAGATCAAACGACAGTATATTAAACTTAAAATTGATGTAAATTTATTTAATTTTAGTTGATGCAATTTATATAATCGTATAATATATAACAAAAATTATTAATCACAGAATTTATTTCACTTTAAACTTTTACTAGTCGCACTAATTTAAAGTTTAATATGTTGTTGCTTAATCTCAAAAGTCAAATTGTATATTTAATTTTGGAACAGAGGAAGTATTATTTAGCTAGCGGTCAAGCTGAAGGTGGCAGCTCCTTGAGTGAGCAACAGGGCTTAGCTTGGTTTTGTATTGGTTGGGCTTGTTGGTTCGTAATGGTTTGGCTTGTTAGCTTAAGTTTAGAATATTCACAATAAATGTTTTCTTAACACCTTAGAAGAATGATCCCAGTTTTGCCGTTTTAAGTAATTCGAATGAATTGTATAATTGGTCTAGAAAAGGCATACATGGTTTTGGGTGGTTGCAGATGAATGTGAACACTACAGCATATAGTGAGTCATGGTTGATAAGTTCCATACATTTCAGCTCAAAGATCGTAATTAATTGGTAACTAGGTAAGTATTTCGGGTCTGGACCATCTCAATTTCACATTTTTTTATAGAGTGGTCCAGTCCAGAAGTTTTACTCTTTTCCTTGGCTCAAAAAGAAAACCTTTACTCGTCTTTTTTTGGGCATCCCTAGTCAGGCTTCCCTTATATCAGTTTTTTTGACGATGTTGATAAACATGAGAACGAATGATCACTATTGGCAATATTTCACAATTATTTTACTATATATATATATATATATATATATATATATATATATATATATATATATATATATATATAGATAGATACAGAGAAACATGTGTCTCACACCTTGTTGTATACTCATATTTTATTAATTTATTGATAAAATATAAATAAAAGGAAGAAAACTTAAATGATTTTTAAATTATGAAAACTTACAAATATTTATTAAGTGTATCATGAACCATACTATGGTACTAATACAGTAACAACATCGGTCAAAAACAACAAGTGTTAGATAAAACTGAAGCGGCTGAGTGCTTGAAGCAGTTAATCTCCTAAGTTCCATTAATCGACAGTTTCAAGAAGTTGAAAAGATCATGGACATGAAAGTTATACAACTTATCAATAGGTGAAAAGTTATAAATGATTACATCAAGATAAGAAGAAAGATACTACTCTTCAACAACAAAACAACATTACAACAACTTTTCTCAGAGTTTTAAGTACATCGTGATAGTAAAGTTTAACATCAGAACATAAGAAGAAAGATTGATGACATATATGATCTAATGGACCCTTGACCTAATAGGTTAACATTTTGAATCAAAATGTAATTACAGATAAGTATATATGAGCTGAATATTTTCAACAATTAGTATCAGAGCCATGATTATAGGCTTGAGTCATGGGTATGATATAGATTAATTGTGCATGATGGATGAAAATAATTTAATGAGCAACTGATGTGATTGACTCTTCTCGCAGCTGCTCTTGGTTGACTCTTGACAAGAGATATTAAAAAGTATGGGTTTGTCATTATGGAGACATAATGGGCTCAGCTCAATGAGTTATGGATATTTGGTGGATAATATACTCTTTGAACAAGTGGTTAACTCTTCTTGAGGAGGCTATTGGGAGATCAAACAAAAGATATTGAGAGATAAATCTCATCAGATAAAGAAACTTGATGATTTTATAAAAGACTTTTGGTGCCTCGTCAGCTAGAAGAAGTGATGGGTTATTGAGTATGATTAAAGTTGAACGGGGAGTCAACTAGAAGTGATGGGCTAATGTTCAAAAGAGTATGATTAAAGTTTAAAATAGAGCTTGATGTCGATGTCGATGGAGAGATCACGCGTTAAGGGGAGAGATTTTTAAGGTACCGTGTAATAGTAAAGTCTCGCGTCCGAATACAAGGAGAAATATTGAGAATATATATGTTCTAATAGATCATAGACCTAATAGATTAACCTTTTAGGTTAAAATGTGATTTCAGATGAGCATATATGGGCCAAAAAATTCCAACATTATCTTAGATATAGAATGTCGGACGTATTGCTGTGATGTTTTGTAAAGTAGGGGTGGGATGTTTAATAAAGTAGGAGTAGTATAATTATAATCTTGTAAATAATTTATGGTCCCGTGTTACTGAAATTGGTGTAATTAGAAATAATTTCCAGTCTCATGTTATTAAAAATTGTACTTGTGTAACTAGTGTGATTGTATCAGTCGTTCTATGCTCCAAGAATTCTTAAGTATGAGGTATAAAATACACAATTGCTTGGCCTTAATAAATAATTTATTTATCAAATGGTTTATTGTCTAAAATAATTTTTCAACAATAACAATAAACTAATATTTAGTTTTTTGTCCACATATTAAATTGGCACGCTCGGTGGGACCAGTAATAATAAACGTTGTGAACAATGGTACGTCGATGCGCTAATGATAGCAACCCAAAAGGGGAAAGGTTCAAGTTCAAGATCCAAGGAACCAATTAAATAGTCCTTTTAAAACTTCTTCATTTATTTTACGACAAGAAATGCATGACTTTAGAAAGGAATGTATGAATGTCATAAATAAATAAATAAAACTAATGAAATGTTGAGTATCTTAAGAATGCATATACAACCAGTGTTATCAATGGATGACAGAAGCATGTTTATACAACTTAATAGGGTAGTTTATGACTACCCGCTAGGTTGTTGGATAACCCCAAATGCATAAGTGACACAACCGTACATGGCTATATGCCCACCTCAACCTAATATTTTCAAATCCACTTATGGACCTTTCGATTTGGGAGGACAAAAGATTTATGACACTTCTACGGGAAATAATGAAGAAGAATACAAAGGGGCAACGATTCAACCTGTCTAGCCCATAGTAACTAAGTGAGAATTTATTACAACAGAATATTAGGAAAAGGCAATCTTACCTGCTAAGATCATTATTAAAATAGCCATAAGAGAATTGAATATTCTTGAATAAGATAAGGGGCCAACAGTTAAACATGTCGAACCCTTTACAGACATATGTGAATCTATTATGACAAAAGGCCAAGAAGAGACAATCTTACCTATTAAGATCACTATTAAATCCCTTAGAGTGTTAGAACAAAACAATGTTCCAGCATGTGATTATCTTGATTCATCAAAAGCTAACTTAATGGATTTAGATGATAAAAGATATAACGCCCTAAACAATCCACAAATGGAGAAGGGCAAAATAGTAAAATAGTATAATAAAAAAAGATAAAAATCAAATCCTTCTAATCTGTCTAGAAGGTAAAGTTCAAGCCCTTCCTATGTAACCTATCGAGTTATTCTAGAAGGTAAAGTTCAAACCACTCTAACATGTCGAATTAGTCTGCAAGATAAAGTTCAAGTCCTTCCAACTTGTCGAGTTGGTCTAGAAAGCAAAGTCCAAGCCCTTCCAACTTATCGAGATGGTCTGGAAGGTAAAGTTTAGGTCCTTTCAACTTGTCAAGTTAGTCTGCACGGTAAAGTTTAAGCCATTCAAACCTGTCAAATTGGTCTAAAAGATAAAGTTAAAGTCCTTCCAACTTGGTGAATTGGTCAGGAAGGTAAAGTTCAAGTCCTTTCACCTTTATGATTTGGTTTAAAAAGTTATTTTGCCTTTGGAAACTAAATCCCATGAATTAGGAAAATGGTCTCCTACCTAGGAAGGGCCATTTAAAGTTCATCAGGTACATAAAGGTGGAGCTTACAAACTTAGTTCTATGGAAGGGGATATCCATCAAATATCTACCAAAGGAAAATACCTAAAATATTACTATTCAAGTGCGTGGGGGTACATATGAAATCTCATATACACCCGTCGAATAACTAATTTATCAAACAAAAGTAAAGGTTTACCACACATATGGACATAGCCTAAAAACTTTTATATGTAAAAAGGAGAGTATTTACATGGAGTCCTACCTATAACAGTTAAATACTTGCCTAAATAAATTATTTGAAATAAGAAAGAATGAACTTAAACCAACTGTTGACTTACTAGGCAGGTTTAGTTTTTTTTTTTTTCTCGACAGGTTTAGATTTTAAATTTTAATTCCTTTCTCACGCTAAAATAAAGACATACTTATTTAATAAAATAAATTGCATTTATCATATTAAATAAAGAGGGCATTTGTTGAGTACCCATATTTTATAAATTTATTGATAAAATATAAATAAAAGAGAAAAGACTTAAATGACTTTTAAATTATGAAAGCCCACAAATAGTTATTAAGAGCATCATGAACCTTACTGTAGGACCAATATGATAATGACAGCTGTCAATAACAACAAGTGTTCGATAAAATTGAAACAGCTGAGTGCTTGAAGCGGTTAATCTCTTGAGTCCACTAACCGACAGTCTCAGAAAGTTGAAAAGATCATGAACATGAAAGTTACACAACTTATTAGGAGATGAAAAGTTATATATGGCCATATCAAGATCAGAAGGACATAATTCTTTATCAACAAAACAACATAATAACAACTCTTTTCAGAGTTTTATCTTAGGAGTATGACTATATACCTACCGTATTACTGTATTTATTGTAGTTAAAAATAATTTTCAGTCTGGTGTTACTGAAAATTATACTTTTGTAAGTAGTATGATTGTACTAGTTGTTCCGTGTTTCAAGAAATTCTTGAGTTTAAGGCAAGGAACACACAATTGATTGGTCCTCAATAAACAGTTTATTTATCAAATTGTTTATTATCTAAAATAATTTTTCAACAATAACATTAAACTAATATTTGATTTTTTGTCCACACACCTTTAGTAGTTTTATTCCTAGTTAGGTTTTAAAAAAATACATGATGATGACCTAGCCTTCGGGAGTGGTCTCCAACTCATGGGGCCCTCGTTCAATTTGAACCTACATAAACATCCACACTTTGGTCAACGACTGTGCCACTG
Organism: Hedera helix; assembly: GCA_947179155.2. Classification (NCBI taxonomy): domain Eukaryota; kingdom Viridiplantae; phylum Streptophyta; class Magnoliopsida; order Apiales; family Araliaceae; genus Hedera; species Hedera helix. The sequence continues at coordinate 5,062,055 of OX359275.1, read as the reverse complement.
TAGGACGCCTCCAGTATAAGTGATCAATAAACAGAGTCAAGAGATATGTTATCACGTAATATGGGTTTTAAGTACAAAATTGTATCTATTTTTTTTTCCCCTTTGGGACTCCTCTTTATAATCTCACTATTCCCGTCCCACCAACCTGTCAAATCAGGTGCATGAGCATAGGTCTGGCAGAAGACATCTTGTTACCTGAAGACTACACTGCTTGAGAAATGACTCTGTGGAGCCCTCAAACATAGAATATACTCTTAACTTCTCTTGCACGCCTCTCACGAACAGGTCATAGCTGACGATTCTTGAGCCTAGGATAATTTGTGTGGGTTGAGCCATTTGGGCCTATATCCTAACGTTATCCATCATAAGTAGAATAAGAGAATGGGGAGTGATGGGGTAATGTTAGGATATAGGCCCAAATGGCTCGGCCCACATCAAATCATCCTCGACCCAAGCTAGCTCAAGAATCGCCAGCTATGACCCACTTGAGAAAAGCATGTTAGGGAAGATAAGAGTATACTTTGTTTGAGAACCCTACGTAATCATTTCTCGAACCCACGAGTTGGGTACCACTCCTTAGAGCTAGGTCATCATCAATGTACAACCAAGTGATCAATTGAAACAATATAAAATTCCTCTATTTCATAAAAAGATTTTATTTAATAAATAAATAAATAGTAAAATGAGTTTATTTTTTTAGAGCTACCAGTATAAAATGATAAATTATTCTCAAATTTGTTATTAAAATTTTTTATTATGTCAAACTATGAACCTAAATTATAGTTTCAGGAGGAAATTATATATATATAAATTATACGAGTGAGTCTATTTTATAAAATGAAAAAAAAATATTTTAAGCTTTTGTTATAATTTTTCAAGGACTTCTTTTACACTTATTTATTTGTTTTACTTATTTTTCTTATTCGCATATAAAATAAATGAGTATGGTCTTATTTTATTTTATTTATAATTTAAATAAATAAATTACACTTATTTATTTTATATATAAATAATAAAAATAGATAAGTTTAAAAATTTTCTTTTTCGAGCGATGGAAATTGGAAAATGCCACGCGGAAGAAGGCAACAGCGAACGAATGGAATATAGCGTGGGGCACAACAAAATACAAAAGTACACTGTTTAAGAGATCCTCTTCCTTGCTTTTTTTCCCCTTCTTTTAAGGCCCAAGGCAGAGCAGAGAGGAAGGATAGAGACGACTCGGTGCCAGCCATTGACTCGACTACCAATTAAATTACTCTTTCTTTCTCTCTGATCTCTCAGCAGCAGACACAAAATAATACTGTAGTTGGAGACAGCATGCAATGCAAGTTGGCATGGGTACTAAAGTTTATTCAACCAAACCCAACCCAACCCAACCTTATTGTATAAGAAAATTACTGCCCTTACCCTAAATTATGTATTATTCCTTTCGTTTTAAAATATAAACTTATTATTAATATTTTTAAATTAATTTAAAATATTTTTAAATTTAAAATTAATATTAATTTTATTTAATATAATAATAACTACTATAAATTATCTAAAAAATATTATTCACGATAAGATTTATAATTTTAATTATAAATTTAAAAATATTTTAAATTTATTAATTTTTAAAAATTAATAATGATGTTATAATTAGAGACGGAGGAAATATGATATTAGTTGGAGACAGCTCCTCACTATGATTTTTTTGGGTTGAATTTTTACCCTATTATGCTGTCATTTCGTGATGCTTAATTGTACCCTTGAAAGTGTATGTAGTGTTTCCTCTATATCTAATGTCTACAGGCTAGCTGGCTCCTTCGAAAAATTATTAACTCATTTGATATTATTTCAAAATTTCAATTATGACATATTTAGGTGCACTTGTTTGAATAACCTAGCTATTTTCATACTCATTCTCTTTCAACATATACGATATTTTTTACTTTTTAAAATTAATTGTAAATACATAGAAGTTCATTAAATATTTAAACAAGTTGATTACGAAAATTACAAGGTTTACTATTTTTTTAAAAGTAAATGTATGAATTACATAAATTTTAAATTTAAAAAGATCACATATAATTAACATGAAAAAAAGAGTCAAATTTAATTATATATTTTGAATAAAGATAGAGGGAGAGAGTACTATATTTGAAGACTAACATTTATATATATATATATATATATATATATATATATATATATATATATATATATATATATATATATATATATATATATATATTTATTTCCTCATTTCAAATAAAATAAGAGTCTGGCTACTACCAGCTTCTGTTTTGAGGTACTCCCAAAACATAGGTATTACATTTCAATATATTTGGCGAATCAAATTAGGTTCGAGGCCAAAGTGGACTAGCCCTTCGTAGGCGTAAGTTTGTTTCTGGTTGTAAGCCATTCGATATTAGCCATTAACAAGAATATAACTACCATCCTTGGAGGACGAATGGTGGAGTATATATAACAGAAGTTTCCATTCACGATCCCATAGATAGCATAGGTTAGATCTCAAAAAGTTGCAATACATACATTCGTGCGTAATTTTATTTTATTTTTTGGTGATAAATTTTAGTTTACAGTTTAATATTTAAAATTATTCATAAAAATGATATAGAAACTTATTTTATATAAATTTTGGGAAAAAATCTACACATATATCAACTTTACTCCCCCAATACCGAAATAACTGTGTTTTGAAGGGGGAAAAAAAAAAGAAATTGCGCTTCTTGTGTTTATGTAAAAGTTGTTTTGGCATTTTTTTTGCAAAACACGGTCGTTTCGGGATTAGGAAAATAAAGTTGATGTATGTGTAGATTCCTCATAATTAGGTGTCCAACAAATAAATATTTCAAAGGCATCGCAAAACAAATTTTCTAACTTGTTAGGAGCAATTACTAATTATAACTACCAAAATTTTATCATATTTTTGCATCTATCCCTTCCAAATAAATATGAATAAGTATAAGTACACAATATTCAAATACTATATTTATCTTAATCATTAAAAAGTGAGACATTTCATTAAAATTCGTGTCATATTTCACTTTTTAATGATTAAGATAAATATAGTGTTTGACTTTATATTTAGATGTTTATGTATGTAAACTTGTCTAATAAATATTTATAATAATATCGGTGACATGATCTTTAGTCATTATCATATAGTATAATAAAAAATAAAAATTACACCTTAACAAGAATATAGACACATGCATGGCGATAATGAAAGTGTGACAGTTTTATTGAATATTTTCACCCTCCTTCCCCACCATTATCGCAAAAAAGCACAAAAATCCCTGTCCACGGAGTTCTTACCAATGCTGGGAAAACAAAAAAGGGGGAAATTAAAGGAGGAAGAGGGAGAGATCCTTGTAGGGTCTTCAAGTCAGGTTAGTGGCCCATTAACTAGTAGGCCACAAGTAGGGAGCCTAACTTGGGATAAGTGAGAGTGGGTGAGTGAGCTGATTGGCACAATCTAATGTTGGGAAAACAGCTCAAACGTACCACGTTTATAATGTAACGTTGTAACTTGTAAGTAAGGTCGACCCAAGTTCGTTAGCAACCCAGTAGCTGGGTGGTTGTGACTTGTGAGTCTGGTAGGCCCAACTCATTTGCATAATCAATCGTAGGTAGATAAGAAAGAATCTAAAACCAATTATTTCATATAAAGTTTGATGTTTACCAATTACAACTCTTTTTAGGAAGTATATTTTTGTTTTAACCATAAACGAATTTCCCATATGTGCAAAGTGAGAGTTAATAAATTTGTCTTTCTTTCAATATTTTTCAGCAATTTATTTATAAAAATAAAAAATAAAAATTCAATGAGCATAGAACTCATAGGTCTGGTTCAAGAATGCCTTGGATAAATATCGATTGAATGCATAAAAAAAATATTACACAACGCTTTAGGTAAATTGATGATCATTATCAATTCCATTTGAGTAAACCTAATAGGTCATATTGCACTAAATATTGAGAGAATAAATTTTGATCCAACTTAACTTGTGGGGTAAATTTACCATTTTTGGCATTGACAGTCCTAAAATTAAAAGAATCATGGATCTTATCTTATGATGACCATCTCCCATGTGCCATCCTTACTGTAAAGAAATGATCAAATCAGCAATCTACAAAATTCTAGTGTAATTTAGACATGAAATGACATTGTTGGAGACATCTAAGAGTGATAGTCGAAATCATGGAATTTTCAGACAATAACACCGTTGTGTTGGTAGTTAGGAGGAATATGCAAGAATCTTGTGTCATGATTTCTCTTCTCTATTTTTTATTTTTTATTTTTTTATATTTTTCCTTGGACCCTTTTGAAGGCTCTCAAATCAGCTTACAACATCTCTCTCACACACACTCACACACATGGCATACAAATATATACAGCTATATCAATTAATGGGTGGGGGAGTCGGGGGCAGTTTCTTGGTGATTGATCAATTAAATGTGCCTATCAAATGAACCCCACATATCTCAGTCATGACCTCAAGAGCTTAGCCTAGATGCCTATTCCATCTCTCTCCCTCTCTATGATTGCGAGTCTTTTCAAAGCTCCTGTTTGATAAAGAAGCTAGCATCATCAAAATACCCCACCCCAAGTTGTGCAATCATACCATATATCTATCTTTCTATCTTTCTCCCTTGGAAACAATATAATTAGTGTAATGTACGCAAACATCTATATTTGATTAATTAATTAATTCCACAAGACAAACTATATAAATTTAGCAATTGTATTCTATTGGTCTGGGATATGCCCCTTTGCATCTGTATCTTTTTTTCTTCTTAATACATTTAAATTTAGCAGGAAAAAAAAACTATATAATAAGCCTTTTAGCATGTGACACATGTATCTCCTCTAGTAAAGCATGCTAGTCATTCATAATCTACATGTTGAAGCTAGAACATTCTCTTTGATTAGTCGATCATTAGCCTAAAAACTCGAACATCTTAATTAAATCACTTTTAGATACCCTTTAGAGAGCAACAACAGTCGATCAGTGATTATTAAGCAATAATTGTCTACTCATATGTTTAAGGAAATGATTGATATATATATATATGCAGATATATGATTTTATCTTGATACATGTCAACTTTCTTAATTATTGCATAATATATTCTTAGTCACTAAACCAAAGGTCAAGCGTTGTTCCGTACAAGGCCAGAACTAGTGAGTGTATATATATATATATATATAATATTTGAGTTTACCCTAATATATATATCAAGAAATTATTTATTTGAGTTTACGAAAAAAAATGTTATGTAAGAAAAGAGCAACATTGTTTATGAATGTGGGCATACCGATCAAGATTATTGGAAGGATATATTCTTAGTCACTAAACCAAAGGTCAAGCGTTGTTCCGTACAAGGCCAGAACTAGTGAGTGTATATATATATATATATATATATATATAATATTTGAGTTTACCCTAATATATATATCAAGAAATTATTTATTTGAGTTTACGAAAAAAAATGTTATGTAAGAAAAGAGCAACATTGTTTATGAATGTGGGCATACCGATCAAGATTATTGGAAGGATTCATGAATGCTGAAGAACTAAAGAGAGAGATTGTTTTACAGCAAGGACAAGGGTGGAGAAAGGTGAGTTTGAGTACTTCCATTTATCTTTTTTCTAACTTTGCTTTGGTTGCCTTTATGATCTCCTTTTGTATTTTGGATGTACGTAGAAGCTTTTTTTTGGCCAATATTGTGACAAGCCAGCTAGCTTGCTTATTAGGCGGCCACTTTCCCATATATGCCTAAGAGTTGAGACTAAACTGGCCACAAAATGCGACATGTTTTTTTCTTTTATCCCATAATATTTTTCGTGTTTTCCATAATGTTATTATGGCTATATATGTAGTGACTCCTATTAGTATTACGTACTATATTATATTAAAAAAGAATAAGTTTATATATATAATAATCAAACACAATATTCATTTATATCATTAAAAAGTAGAGCTTGACACAAATTTCAATGACATACCTTATTTTTTAATGATATAAATAAATACATATTTAATATAGTACTTAGTTGTTATTCATTCAAAAATATTCCACTCTCTAATTATGTCAAATAAAATCAAATCGGCAGCAACCACATTTATGCATCATTATAGGTGTGACACCATCTACTATCCTTAGTACAAAATATATTACGTTCACACAATTAACGTGTGCATGGCACGTGCGCACTCTTCTACCCTACTGATTCCTTGAGCTGTCTACCATCTTTTTTTCTTGTTGCCTATTATTTAATTTCTTTTCTCTGATAATTATGTTACCTGTTTAGAGTAAACATGGAGCTACATAACGAACACAAATACCCTTTCTACCATATGCTTAAATGAAACCGGCCTAATCCATATTTCTAGCTAATTTAGGTGATTTATCAATGAACATCAAAGTTTTTAATATAACATGCACAAACAATCCTTCGCACTTACTCATGACATTTTCTTTTACGCATATTAAACTTTAGTTTGCTAGAAGACGAGGGAAAAGAAGAAGAAAAAAAGTGTTTGCCCAAGACGTGTAGGAGGGAGTATATATCAGTCTGCATGAAGTATTTTCTTTTTCATGCAAGGATTATATAGAACCGATACAAATGTTGCAACCACAAAATAGCTAGACCGGGTAGTACCACATTTATCATAGATAATTGATGGCATATTTCAAATAATTTCTGATATTAATTGCAATTGCAAATGGTTTGCACTAAATTGTTTTTAGGTGCAATGCGTGCACGAGTGAATGTATATATATAGGGACTGACACTACAAAAAAAAAGTTTTTCTCGTCGAACAATTTTGTGGAAAATAAGCTTATTCCGTTAGAAATAAGCTTATTTCCGACGAAATTATTCATCGGAAATTCGGTCGTAAATAATTGCGTTGGGATTATTATGTCGGAAATAAGCCTATTTCGACAGAATATGGGCATCTTTTCGTCTAATGTAACATTTTTTCTGACAGATTCCATCGAATTTACCTTTTCGTCAGAAAAAAGTTTATTTCTTCATTCGGAAATAAGTTTTTTTTTTTGTAGTGCGATCCATTGATAACGTTGTAATTGAGAATCTATTCTTACAACAAATTTCAGTTGTCTAGGCTGAGATCTAACTGTTTAAATAGCCCTCGTCCATAGTATTATATTGCGGACGAGATTAAATGTCCAAAATACCCCCAATATTCATTTCACAATCCATAATATAATACTGCAGACGTGATAACTAAAATAATTTATCGTTCACAATTTAATATTGCGGACGAAGTCTATTCGAGTAAGTACAAGAGATATGGGTGAATAATTTTTTAAGAATCTTTATAAAAAAGCAGCAACATCGTTTTTCATAACGATGTTACTGCTTTTTTACAGAGATTCTTCAACAATGCTTCTCCTAGATCTCTTTCATCCTCCTCGAAAATAGACCCCATCCGCAATTTAATACTATGGACTGTAATTTTTTTTAATTACCTAGATTGGTTGTCAAAACAATTTGAACGATGAACAATAAACAATATTTACCCAGCTCACTACTGGAATGAAGAACATGAAAATGGACAACAATCATGCCCATAAATGTGGATAAATAAACAATCCCACATCTTATTTATAGTGGACTGGATTACTCAGATTCAAAGAGCCGGGACAATTTTCTCTCCATTAATGGGGAAACAATTGCTACCCCAACGTAATCGCTTGAAATTTCTGTAAGACCCCGAATTTTATGAAATAGAAAATTTAATTTTTCTTCATATATTTTTCTGAAACAGTAAGTGTTTAAATCGATAAAGTTAAAAGTTAAGGATGTTATTTGCAAATTTTATTTTGTCGGACAATATTTGTTTTGTCGGGGAATATTCGTTTTGTCGGGGAATATTCGGGTCGTACGACGGCGCCGAAATAACTAATTATTGGTGGACCCCACAACGGAATATTTGTCGGATATAGAAAACGACAGAAGTAACCTTTTTAAATAAAAATAGTCAATGATGTTAACTGTTAAAATACCGGTGATAAAAGAATAGTAGCATACGGTAATTTATGGTATTTTACTGTAGCACGCGGTACTCTACAGTAGCACACGGTATTGCACAGTGTCTCATATTATTGGTCTGATAATTGACACCGTAACTGTTACGCATCATTTCATCGATAATTGTTATTGCATAATATTTTATATTATCAATTCAATAATTATTGTTACACAGTATTTTGCATTATTGATTTAATAATTGTCATTACACTGTATTTCATATCATTGACTCAATAATTGTTGGTGCACTGTAGTTAAAATTATTGAATCTAATAATTGTCACTGTGGTATATACACTGTAATTTATATTATTAAATTAATAATAATCTGTAACGTGTTTATTACATTATTATTGAATTATTGTTGTAGCATTATTTTATTGTTTGATCTACAGGAAGAATAAATAATTAAATTTAAAAAAAAAATTATTATTAATTAATTTTTACTATTTGGAATAGTAAACATGTGGGCCCTCTGTGGGGGCCACATGAGAAACAAATTCAGAATTTGGGGAGTTGGTGGCAGCCGACTGCGCTGCCACTTTTGAAAAATAAGATTGGCATGCGCAAACCTAATGTACTGCTGCCACCTACCACACGCATAGTACCCTTATTTCTCCTATAAATAGCTTGCTCAGCTGAATAGAAAAATCACACCTAAAACATAAAATTTTTCTATAAGAATTTTATGAGTTTTCTTTGAGAATAGTAAGGCTATTTTGAGAGTTTGAAAGCCAAAAGGAGTGCAGAAAATTTTCAAGTAAGTCTTTTATTAAAGAGTAGTAATTTTATAAATTCCTATTTTTCACGGTATTCACAAATCTTCCTTTAGAAGACTCTTCTTTGAGAAGATTCATTTTTAAAAGCTTTCTTTAGAAGATTTATTTTGGAATATTATTTTAAAAACTATTTAAAAGTAGTTATTTTATACTACAAAAATTATGTTAAATATATATAATTTTAATAATTCATATTATACGAGTTATCATACACTTTGAAATTTATATGTGGTAATTACTAATTTTATTATAAATATATAGGTTGATCAACCTCATTTAAATCAATATCCAGTCACGTGTTAAGGTAAGGAATATCATCTTCTTTCATATTCTATTATTGAAACTTACTACGGTAAGGGGTATCACTCTTTTCATCATCATAAATGGATATTATTTTCTTTCTTACTTGAAGGGATTATCATTATTTGATTCTCGAAAATAATATCGTGTCTTTCTTGTGCCATTTATTTCCATGTATTAAATTGTGGGAATAACCTTACGGCGCGGTTTACCGCCTGTTGGTGAATAACCTTTTGTATTCATTCCTTATTAATCTTTGAGAATAACCTTACGGTGCGGATTATCGCCTGTTTGGTGAATAACTCTTCGTATTCAAATTGATGGAATAACCTTACGGTGCGGATTACCGCATGTTTGGTGAATAACTCTTCGTATTCAAATTGATGGGAATAACCTTACGGCGCGGATTAACGCCTGTTTGGTGAATAACTCTTCATATTCAAATTGATGGGAATAACCTTACGGCGCGGATTACCGCCTGTTGGTGAATAACCCTTTTTATTTGTCTCGTGTGGAAATAATTTGTCTACACGAATTATCACATGACACTTTTATTCCATATTCGTAAGTGATATCATTTTCTTTTATACTCATAAGGGATACCATCTTTTTCATCTTCCATTATTCAAACTTACTATGGTAAGGGATATTAATTTCCTTCACTTTTTGTTAATCAAACCTGCTACGGTAAGGGATATTATTTTCTTTCATACACCTAAATCAAAACTTATTATGGAACTATTGCTTCTATAATTCCTGAAAATATTATATGTTCCATAATAGTTGAATTTCATTATTTCAACTGAACCTTCCTATTTTCTGAACATTTCTATTGAACTGAAATCGTTATTCTGAACTGTGGATCTTGAATATCATTTTTAAATTTCACTCCACATCATGTTGGCAATTTGGACATTATTTGAATCTGCACAAAGTAAACTTCCGATACTTATTGTTTATCCTGTTCTTCTGTTCATCATTTGTATCACTGTTATTTATATTAATCATCAAGAATCAAGCTGTTGTGAATATCTGTGGCCGGGGGCACAGATGTGATATAATTGTTGAACAGATGATAGGTTAAAGGCGATATACTAGGTTAAAGGCGATACATCTGTTCAGTGTCTTTTATGGCACGTGGTGAATGTTCTCTTTGGCCCGTAGTGCAAAGATGAACTGTTGGTTGGTATGATTATGACCAAAGGCTGAATCTGGTATAATCATGACCGTTGGTGTTATATTGAATGTCTTTGGCCCGTAGTGCAAAGATGAATTGTTGATCTGCATGATTATGACCAGGAACTGTGAAGTTGAATTATCTTGACTAATGGTATTTCAGATGATAAAAGTTGATGATATTTTTACAAAAAAGAGAAGCGAGTGGACATTATAGTCTGCATTATTCTTCTAATAGATTGCTCATTCCGCTGCTATTATTGATCTGAACATTGTTTAAGAATTTAACTACAGTTTTTGATATAAACCTTGTAGTCTATTGTATTCAGAACTCAACTGTTGAAGGCTAATGATAATTTATTCGTCATTATCTTAGTCATGATATTTCTTACTGGGCTATTTGAGCTCACCCTTTCTTTTCGTTCCATTGTTTTTCAATAGGAGATGAAAACGTAACAGGGTCTAGCCGGGGGATGGAGTGAGAGTCTGAGGAATAGCTGTCGTAGTCTTCACGTGTTGTAAAATAGTGTGGCAATAATAGTGAAGACTTAGTTGTGTATTATTATACACTGTATTATTGTACGTTGTGCTTTGTTGTAATAATTTTGTTGTAGTCTTTTGACGACTCAAGTTTGGGCTGTGTGGGCTCAGATTTGGCGGCGTCACAATTTCTAAAAATTAATTGCAACAAAAATCAGTGTCCACGGTATAATATTGCAAATAAAGGACAAACATAAGCACGACGTCACTTTAGACTCTGTCGATAAATTTACCCGTCCGCAGTATAATATTGCGGATAAAGGGCAAACAAAAGCCATTCCCCAAACAACATTGTTTTGGACTGTCGTTTGATTTGCCTCCATCCACAGTATAATACTACAAACAAAGGATTAAAAGACTAAAAAAAATCCTTTTTTTTTGGATTCCCGTTTCAGATTCATGTTATCTGCCTAGATCACATGAATTAGTAACAATAAGAAAACCCAATAAAAGAAAGAAAAATTAATAGCCTTAACTTGAACAAAATTTAATAACTACCTAAACCACTACTGTGAAAATTATATGAGTTCCAAAATGATTGATTACTATGAACAAGGACGATCACAATTTTATAATTAAGGCTATCAATTTTTTATTTCTCCTGTATATCGTCGTTGTAGATTCATGTTATTTGTAAGAAGAAATAAAAATTTTGACAGCCCTAATTATAACTACCTAAATCGCTTATGTGAAAATGAAATAAAATCCAAAATAATTGCTATGAACAATTACGAAAGCAATTTAATAATTATGGCTATTAAATTCTTATTTCTCCTGCTTATCCTTATTGTAGATTCATGTTATCTGCCCAGAATAAATTGAGAATTTAATAGTTATAATTAAAACTACCTACATCGCTACTATGAAAATGAGATAAGATCCAAAATGATTGTTATGAACAAAGATGAATGCAGTTTTATAATTAAACTGGTGTCCGCAATATAATATTGCGGACGGTGAAACTACAAAATGTCGTCGTTTTTAGAGTAATTTTTACCGTACGCAGTATTATACTGCGGACGATAGAAATTTTAAAAATGTCATTCGAAACTACTAATGGCATTTTCGCAATTCCTATTGTCCGTAGTATAATACTGCGGACGGTAGATATTTCAAAAATATCATCAGTACATGTTTAATATTACGAATGACATTTTCGCAATTTTCATTGTCTGCAGTACTATACTGCGGACGAAGAGTTCATTGATTTGCACATTGGGGATTTTGGACATTTAACCTTGTTCGTAGTATAATACTGCATATACCTGCATATTATACTACGGACGAGAGCTATATAAACCGTTAGATTTCAGCCCTTGATGCTTGAGATATGTTATAAAAATAGATGTTCATTTATAACGTTGTCAATGGATCAGTCTATATATATATATATATATATATATATATATATATATATATATATAGAGAGAGAGAGAGAGAGAGAGAGAGAGAGAGAGAGAGTGATTCATATATAACAAATGGTTGCTATGAGCACTATTCTATCAAATGTATCTTACACTCTCCATAAGTAGATCTTACAGCTCAAAATAGGATTTTTTTTTCTTGCCGCTAGAAGGAGTGGCGGGCGGCAAACTTTAACTGCCATTACTCTTTCTGGTAGCAGGCCTAAGCAAGCCTAACCGCTACTTTTTCTGTCAGCAGGCATTGACACATCGACAGACATCAATAAGCATTGGTTGATATTTTTTTTATTTAAAAAAAATCATATTAATAAATAAGTCTTTTTTTCTTTTTTTGTAAGAAAGAAGGAGTACTTTATAAGATCAAAAGGCAACGTACGTGTGTGTGTGTATATATATATATATATATAAAATTAATAAATCCCATCTTTATTGTTTAATAAAAACAAATTTCATTAGGTTAAATAATCTTTTCTTCATTGAGTTGGATACTAATTTACTTATGCATTACTGAATTATTATTTTCTTACAATCGACTCATTGAACTGAATTTTTTTTACAAAAATTATTTTTTTTGACTAAAAGTGTTAAAATTTAAGAGAATATTGACCTAACTGCTTATGTGGATAATTCAACATATTAAATATGATATGACAATGATGACTTGTATTAAAAATAAAGAAAAATATACTTTTAATTAATTTATACATTTGGCAATTATCACCGGAAAAAAACTGGAGCAAAAACAAGAGAGAAACTATGAAACAGAAAGGAAAAAAAAATTAATGATGACTTGTATTAAAAATAAAGAAAAATACACTTTTAATTAATTTATACATTTGGCAATTATCACCGGAAAAAAACTGGAGCAAAAACTAGAGAGAAACTATGAAACAGAAAGGAAAAATAAAATTAAACTTCATTTTTATGCTCTGACTATTGTAACGACCCCGAAATTCGACCCATATTCTTACCTTAAATTTTGTATTTATGATACATTATCTTTCTTACGTCCAAATTTCGGTTCGTTAATATATCTTTAACCACCTTAACTGATCCATTAATTGATTTTAAAATTATCAATCACGAAAATTCTCATATAAATTTTTCTTTTTCTCGATTCCATCGTTGTATTAAGATATTTGGATATTCAAAATTCTTACATCTGGATCCTAGTCCCTGGATCGCAACCTTTACTTTTTCTTTCTCTTACCAGTATCATATTTCTCAACATTTCAAATTTAATGTTGATTATAAATCCAGAATTATTCTTTTATTTCATAATTCCTAATTAACCATTGAATAATCTCTATCATAATATCTATCTAGTACCATTACCATTCAAAATTTAACTTTACATATTCTATCTGGATTCGACATATACGTACATACGAAATATCATGATAAACTTAACACATGCATCCATGTTGAATGGAAATTAAAACAATACATTTTCCCACCTTCTAGACAATTCTTCTTTAATTTAATCCAATATTCTTGAATTTCATTTCTTTCCTGCAAAAAGGTTTATTAAGGAAGTAATGAGCACAATGGCTCAGCAAGTTCAACAGTTATACATCACGTAGCACATACCTTATCATGCTTGGTGTGTGTTATACATCATGTGCTTGTGCTTCTACTATAGCAATATATCTCATATATATTCATATCGTTGCACAAAATACATATTGTGGTCATATTAATCACGTATCACGTAACACATAATTTGTATGCAGTTAAAACAAGAATTACATACCATAACATTCAAACATTTAACATAAAAGGGACTGAAGAACTTGCCTGTCGTCCAGTTATTTAATTGCTAGCTCAAAACCCTCTATCGATCAACCTATGATCATAAAATAATCAAATAATAATTATTTATCTCTTTATGATATTAATTTACTTAATTAATATCATCTCTAGGTCAATTATTAATTTATATGGTTAATTATATTAACCCCGTTCCTTAAAATATTCGATTAACTTAATATCCATTATCTCTAATACGGACAACCCGGCTCATCGGATAAAATTTAACATATTTGGTTGTCCGAATTTTTATTTAATCATTTTCTAACATTTAAACTCGTTAGATTAATATTTAAAATATTTAAATATTCATCCCCAATATTTAATATTTTTACAAAAATATTAAATTTAATGCTCAAATATCATTTCTATATTTTTAGTATTTTTCTATAATTTTCTATGATTTTAAAACAAATTTTAAACATTTATTTCATTAAAAACTAATTCTGGGGGCATTTTGGTAATTTCCGCAGCTAAAGGGACATATCCGGCATTTTCTGGAAGGTCCGGGGCATTTTCGTAATTTTCGCAACTCTAGGGGCATATCCGGAATTTCCCGGAAAGTTTGAGGGCATAACGGTAATTTCCTCCAACAGTCAGCAGCGCATTACGCGCGTCATGCATGCGTCATCCTAAAACGACGACGTTTCACGCCTCGTTTCCAGAAATATGGCCTCGCGCATTGCGCGGCCTTAACCCTATCCAAAAACGACGCCGTTTTATAGCGGCATTCGGCAACTTTGCCTCGCGCATGGCGCGACCCGGCCTCCCGACTCTAAAACGACGCCGTTTTGTCGCCGGTTACCGAAAGTAAGGCCCGCGCAATGCGCGGCTACTGTTCCTGATCCTCCTTCAGATTTTCTCAAACAGTGTACCAACTTAGTAATTTTTCTTCATTTTTGCTCCAAAATTCACAACCAAAGCTACTCCAAAAATCATGTAAATCATAGATATACATCCTAAAATTATTTAGGATAATTATTCTAATTATTTTCAATTTTTCCATAAAATTATTTTATCCTCTAAATACCAAAATAAAACAAATAAAATACTTTTATACCTTAAAATTTCTTCCTTGAAGCTCCAACTTCCTCTTTTCTTCCCTTAGCAGCCATGGTGGTTGCCGGCAAGGGTGGTGGTGTTCGGGTGGCGGTAGGAGATGAGAGCTTGTGTGTGTGTGTATTAGTTTCTTTTCTTTTCCTTTCTTTTCTTTCCCTTGTTGTGCTTTTTCCTTCTTTTTATAAGCAACTACTTAACCATTTGGCATTAAAAAAATTTCACCGCCTTACTTCCTTCGCGAAAGTTCCGAAACGCGCACAAATCATGCAAAAATTAATTATTTAAATACATTACGCAATTATTTCGTGTAATAAATATTTTATAAATATATATAAAATATTTATTTTAATTCACTAAAAATCATAATATGATTTATAAATAATTTTGATACCTCTTTTGGTACATTTCTTGACAAATTTTGTACACGCAAAATGACATACATGTAATTATTTGAGGTAATTAATACCTCCAAAAATCATAAAATAATTCATAAGACATATAAAAATTATTTTTCATAATTTTTCAATCCGTTACTTGAACATCATGTTACATTAACATGTTCACGTTTCCGAAATATTATTTTTCATAAAAGTCATAATAATTTAATTATGCATAACCATAATTTTTAATAACTTAAAACATTTCTTTTCCTTATTTATTATTCAATTTCTTTAATAAACATATTAATTTCTTTATATATAAATTATATAATTACATTCTTCTTTTAAATAATTTCTTAGTTTTCTCGAACTTTATTCCATATAATTACCTTATATAAATTACATAATTATTCTTATATAATTTATATAATTATTATTTTTCTCATATTTCACTTTAATTTCCTTATATAAATTATATAATTATTATTATATAATTTATATAATTACATCTCTTCTTTATAAATTCTAAATTTTCTCCACCATTCTTAATAAAATCTAAAATCCACAATTATATTATTACAACTCCCTCATTAATTTTCCATTTAAAATTGGATTAATTTAATTAGTAATCCATTTATTTTCCATAATTAATGAAATTTATATTTATCACTTAAACATATACACACATATACATAAAAATGTATATATGTAAATATATGCATATTTAATTCATGCCTTTCACATTAACACATAACCTTATTTAAAATCATAATTCCTGCATTTCCATAATAATTTAATTGTACAATTTATTGTACAATTACCTAAAATTCTTTTATTTCTCATAAATTGTTTTTAAACAATTTATTTACTTTTTAATAATTTAATTCAACATACTTCATCACCATCTCTGTACAAATTCAATTTACTAATTAAATCCCTTCAAACACTTTAAATTACTTAAAATAATAATTAACTTAAACAACCTTGATATTTTTATTATTTTTTTTATCAATTAATTCTTATTCGATATTATTAAAGGAATCCTGAAATTCGGATCCTCACAGCTATCTTCTCAAACCATTTTCACAACACCCATTACCAAAAATAAAAATATCTTAAAATTTGGCTCTCTCATTATAAATGGATCAGCTGAACTAAAAGCAAGAAATTATGTCAAAATCTGAATCTGACTCTAATTCCAAACCAAACCCATCATGATTCGGCAAGTTTGGTCATCAAATCTCGACTCAAAATTTGAATTAATCTGATAGTTAATCGATCAATACCCTTATATTTCCATAGACACCGAGTTCCCTGGTGTTATTTATCGATCGATTATGGACTTTAGAAAGTCGTATTAGCATCAGCGCCGCCCATTCAATCACTATAAGCTTTTGAAGTCAAACGTTGATACTTTGAACCTCATCCAGCTCGGCCTTACCCTGGTCGACACCTCTAATAACGGATCCGATGGTCACCAGTGCATCTGGGAGTTCAACTTTAGCAATTTTGACGTGGGGCGTGACACGCACGCGGCTTATTCGGTTGAGCTCTTGACCGTAACCGAGCTGAATAATATGCCTTGAATCCAAGGTTTTGAAAATCGGACCGGACCGGCGGTCAGACCGCGGTTCGACCGGAACCGGTCCACTTTCCGGTCCGGTCCAAACTCAAAAACCGTTTTTGGTCAATAACCGGTCAAAACCGGTGAACCGGCGGTCGGACCGGTCGAACCGGTGACCGGTTCACCGGTTTTACCGGTTCCCTACCTCCTTTTTTTTTTTTTTTTTTTTAAATTTTTTTTTTTTAAATTTAAACATTTAAACTTAATTAAATATATCATTGATTGAATTTTGAGTTATGATCATGATTTAATATATTTCTTTTCATATAGATTTAGTATTTATTTGAATTATATAAAATAAATATTGTACAAATAGATTTATTTTTTTACCGAATTTGATTGAATATATCCTAGAGATGTTTTTGTTCATTTGTATTTGATTTTATCACTCTTGAGTCTTGAATTTTGTGTTATGATCATGATTTAATATCTTTTTTTATATAAATTTAGTATTTATTTGAATTGCATGAAGTAAACATTATATAAATAGGTTTAAATTTTTTTTTATGTGTTGATAAATTGATTAATTTTACATATTTACTAAATATTTTATATAATATATAATAATAATTAATATATTTAATTATTTATTATTTATTACATATTAATGACGTCACCGGTTCAATAACGATCCGACCACTGGTTGGACCAGTGACCCGTCCGCCCGGTAATTTTTCCGGTTCGATCACCGGTCCGAGTCTGAGAACATTGCTTGAATCTGGTCCCATTTTCTTAAATCGCAAGAGATTGATGTAAAATTTGTGAAGGGATCAGATCGATCTAAAAAATATATATGCTTATTACAGTAGATCTAGGTTTTTGAAGATCTAAAAAATATTTATGCTTACTGCTGCGGATCTGGATTTTTGAAGATTGATTATGGTTTGATCTTTGTTATATTTAGTTTGAGGTGGAGTTTATATTACTTAGAGATTATTGATTGTACTGATTATGTCAAATGAATATGGTTGACCAGGGATGATGTTCTGTTGGAGTTGTTATAAAGAAAATTAAGTATTTTTTTAATATGAAGGTTTAAGACCAAATGTGTAAATTAATTAAAAGTGTTTTTATTTTTATTTTTAATACAAGTCATCATTGTCATGTCATATTTAATATGTTAAATTATCTACGTAAGCAGTCAGACCAACATCCCATTAAATTTCAACACTTTTAGACTAAAAATTCAAATTTTGTAAAAAAATTCTAGTTCAATGAGTCGATTGTAAAAAAAAAAAAATCAGTGATGCGTGTGTAAATTAGTGTTCAGTTTAGTAGAGAAAAAGTGATTTAACCCAAATCTCATTCCATTACAAATCCAACATTCTCCATCTGCTTACATCAATACCTCAGACTTTGTCCCCAAAACTCTTACCATTGTAGTATTTTACTTTACCTTAATTAGTGATCTACTGTATATATTCATGCACACCATAATTTACTACTGACGGGCTGCGTATTTGCTAACGCAAATGAGTTGTCCATATTGGGCCTTTTCCATATAGTCCATTAGGCCTAGCTCGCGCACATGAGGATTCCTAAGTTCGATAGGCTTGGGTTCGCTGCCTTATCACTTTAGATATTAACTAGTTATCATGTCCAATACAAATTGGCATGACAGTTATCTTGTTCAACAGGACCTCTATTACATGATTCCTATTAGGAGTTATGTTCCTGTTGAGCAAGGCTGATACTATAAATATAATATGAACAATAGAGGTAAATACATAATATTCTAACCTACTAAATACTTGTCACCTTCATTGTTAACACATCTTGAAACTTGTAGTTAGTCTCACACTAGAGGTATCCCTCGACGACCCAAGTCGTCAAAAACCTTCTGGTGGTTTTTTTCGTACAGGTTCATATCTAAGCCAATAGTTGAATGTGCGGATAGATTCAAGCCTTAATATTGACACTAGAAAGAGGGTCTTCTAGTATTTAATAGAGATTTTTTCAACCATTCTTGACAAAAACTAGTATGGCAACATCAATACTGTCACGAAGCCATAACAACTCCTATGGAGAAACACGCACGTAGTCACATCCTTCAACAGATGTTGGCAAGCAGAGTTGTCTTCATGAGGTGCAAGATAAAAATAAAGCTCTTCGACTACAGCGAGAAGAGCATAATAAGTAGTATAGGGATCTGACGAGAGACAATGACAACCTGCTGAGCAAACAAGGGACACCTTCCTAATCAGCTCGTTATGGCTCTCATTAAGACCACAACACAACCAACGCTCGGTCATCCCGTTCTAAAGACCAAGGGAAAAGGTTAAGATCCCCTTCACGATGTAAAAGTGGTGAACAGACCCAAAAATAACATTGAATCAATTATTATGTAGAAACGTCTCCCTAAAAATCTTATGAAATACGAGCTGGAGCCAAAGGAAAAAAATTCTATTCATCTTCTTTTACTAAGGATCTTGATAAAGCCAAGATTGATAAATCTCTCAAAATCCCAAACTTGGAAACATATGATGGAACTTGTGATCCTTATAACCATACTTATTCTTATGAATGATTAATGCACTTCTATGGTCATAATGTAGCGGGGAGGTGCCACCTTTTTATTTCCACCTTAAAGAAAATTGCTAGAAAGTGGATGGTCACACTTCCTCCCTGCTCCATTGACTCATGAAAAGAACTGAAAGAGCAATTTCATACATGCTTCAACAGTAACAGAAAACTTACATAGATGATGACTTTGTTACTTTAACTAAGACAACAGTCAAAGGAATCCATTAGGTAGTATCTCAAGAGAATTCGAGAAACAATAGCCAAGATTCCCACTATAGATCCAACCCAATCAATACAATTTCTCATAATGGGTTTGAATGTTGACAAATTCAATCGCCTGGTTGAGGACATCATTTTCAAAACCCCTCGGACGCTTTCTGAGCTCTAAAAAAATTAAAAATTCATAGAGATAGAAGAGGTCATCACTAACTTTTGGGTTCTTTCAAAATTCAATGATGAATATCATTAAAGAAGAGACCTCAGAGGCAATGGATTTGACATAAGAGATAATGACAGAAGAGATTCCAGGGGTGATCAACGATTAAAGGATGATAGCTTTAAAAATACGGGAGGCAAAAATAAGTACAAAGACTCTTTGGATAAAAACTATACCCCCTGAATACTAGCATAGATAAAATTATAATTGAAATAAAGAATAAACCCTTTTATAAAAAAACCTTTAAAGATTAGGGTCTTCGCTAGACAGAAAAATAATGGCAAATATTGTTCCTACCATGAAGCAAAGGGTCATAATATAGAAGATTGTCACTAATTGAAGAATTTCCTTGAAAGCCAAGACAAAAAAGAAACTTGGATTATTATATAGTAGACAGAGTCATATAATCAGCCTTCAATCAGATTGCAACATCTAGAGGAGTAGTGAATGTAATAGGAAGAGGAAAGCCTTTTCTTGAGCTGGCTACTAGGTGTCCGGACAGCCACGGAATACCAAAATAGATCCCATTACTTTTACACATGAGAATTATCGCCCAAGTATGGTTACACCTCATGATGATACCCTTGTTATAACTGCACATGTGGGAACCATGGATCTTCGACGGATACTCATCGATAATAGAAGTTCAGTTAATGTACTTTATGGGCATACGTACAATCGACTGAACTTGGGGGGAAAAACTGAAGCTTTGTAACGAGTCGCCTTTATATGGCATCAGCAATGCTAATATCCCAATCATAGGAACAATTGTGTTGCCAATGATTTTTGGCACCGCTCCTCAGCAGACATCCTTGATGGTAAAATTCTATATGGTCCATATTGAAAACAACTACAATGCCATATGAGGGAGGAATACTTTATCAACACTCAAGACAATCACCTCCATCCCTTAAAGATGAAATTCCCAACTGAAAATAAAGTGGGAGTAGTTGCTAGAGATCAAGATACGTTTGAAAGATCTTATCTCCAAACTATTCAAGCTATTCAATAGGGGTTAGTAAATAAAAATAAATCGTGAAAATTGAATTGGAACCCTTCACAAAAGGAGGTACAAAACTGATAGTCACGCGAGTCGAAGAGACTGAGGAGATAGATTTATACACGGGTAATCATGAGAAAATAGTACAGATAAGGCTAAGTCTATAGGCAAATTTTCAAAATCGCATTATCTCCCTTCTATGAGAATATTCAAACATCTTTACATGGACTCTCACCTACATTATGGGGATAGATGAAAGAGTTATAGTTCATAGATTAAGTGTTAACCCTTATGTGAAGTCGGTGAAGCAGAAACGCCGAAGCATAGCTCTCGAAAGACAAAAGGTGATTGACAAAGAAATTTCTAAACTCTTGGCAGCAGAATTTATTTTTGGGATTGACTACCTAAAGTGGCTCGCCAATGTGGTGCTCATCAAGAAACATAATGAGAAGTGAAGAATATGTATAGGTTACACTGATTTGAACAAAGCCTGTCCACAAGATTGTTATCTCTTCTAGGCATCAATCCGTTAATAGACTCTACTTCCGAACATGTTATTCTAGGCTTCTTTGACACATTATATGGTTATAAATAAATCATGATGTGGTCTTAAGACATTCTGGAGACGGTTTTCATCACTCACACATCTATATATGCCTACAGAGTCATGCCTTTTACATTTATCAACGATAGAGCTACCTACCAAGGTATTTATGAAAAAGTACTCGATGATCAGACAGGAAAAAACATAGAAGTTTATGTGGATGATATGATCGTCAAAAACATGTAATTCGAAGACCACTTAATTGATCTCAAATAGTATTTTTAAAATTTAAGACGCTATAACATGAGGCTAAACTCTACTAAGTGCATTTTCGGCATCATATTAGGTAAATTTTGAGATACATGATTAGCCGAAGAGGGATTGAAACCAATCCTGAAAAGATATCAACTATACTTAACATGCAACCCCCAATTTTTTTTAAAGAAGTTCAAAGGTTAACAGGTAGGTTAGAAGCTCTTCGGCGGTTCGTGGCCAGATTTACTGAAAAATGTCTCCCCTTCTTTAACACTTTAAAAATGGCACAAAATTGGAAGACTTTTTAGTGGAGTGATAAATGTTAAGAAGCCTTCAAATAGATAAAAAGTTATATATCTTCCCTTCCTATATTGACTAAAGTTTTGCCCAAGGAGGATTTATATATATATTTATGGAAAGCCCTCAAGCTTTCAGATCAGCTTTAGTTTGAGAGAATTCTGAAGGACAAAAGTCAGTTTACTATGTTAGTCATCCTTTTTGGGATGTCGAAACTAAAAGTAGTATGCCCTCAAGCTAATCGCATTTGATGTGATAGCGTACACTTTGTAATCTTATTCATTTATTAATAAAAGAGTTTAATTTATTTAAAGGCATTTATTTATCCATGCTTAATTCATAAAATTAATTAATGTGATAAACTCATAGTTTTGGAGTAATGTTTTTAGAATCATAACGATGATTATGCTAATGAGATCTAAATTCTGAATAGCTCAAAACTAAAATATTTCTAATTATAAGATCACTAATATGGGCTTAGTTGATCTAGATAGATTAGTACATACTATACTTGCTCTTTTGAATAGGATGATTGATCTCATAATCATTTATGTGGAGACACTAAAGCAAGTATATAGGTAATTATTAGAGAATAAGTTCGCTAAACGTGACTTGCTTAATGGAACACCTAATGGAGTTTTACTTGTCAGTCAATAAAAGTTTCCAAAGTGATAGTAGTACAAGTGATCATTGGACTCGAGATTATCATAGTACCTTATGTATTCTAAGTTATACTTTGCCATATTCCTTAAGACTATTTAGGTATATCAAATAATATGTTCGGATATAATAAAGAGTACATGGAGGTAGGCGAATGATTAATAAATGATCTACCACTTTCAGTAAAGAAAGATAATGTCTTATGCGATTTGATAAATGACAATTCAAAAATCTCTAAATAGGATTGAATGGAAATTAGAAAGGAGTTTATAATTTATATTAATTATAGTTGTGCATTTTAGAATTGAAATGCATATGATCAAATAAAATAAAACTTGACAGAAATTTCATGTTTTAAATTTGATTGGGATATTATATGGACGAAAGATTTAATTGTTTAGTAACTCTTTACTGAATAGGATCTTTGTGATTAAACATTGATTTCATATTATCTGGATAGTCATGATATGTTGAGAGGTGTCACTCATGATGTAGAATAAATATATTTATTTATTTTGAGATAATGAGTTTAATTCATAATAAATAATATTATAATAGTTCTAATTTATTTATTCTACTACCGACATAATATTGAACCTAAATGGTCACACCATAAAAAAAAATATTTATTTTAGAAATAGTTGACTTAATAATAATAAATTAAGTATATTTAATTTATACCATGGTGGAATAAATTAAATAGCTTAATATTTATAATTAAATATTTTAAAAATACTAATTATAAATTAATAAAAGGAGTCTTATTATTATTATTATTATAAATAATATAGTTCCTAAATGGTTTAGGAATTATTATTATTATTATAAATAATTAAGTTCCTAAATGATTTAAAAATTATAATTATTATAATAATTAATTTAGTTCCTAATTAGATTAGGATTTAAATTAAAGTCATATTCCTAAAAAGTTTAGAAGAGAGAAACAAATAAAAAAATAAGAGGGGCCTTAATATAGATAGGGTAGTTGAAAGTATTGTTACAAGAATACTTATAACTCTCTACATCTAAGGAGTTAGAGAGAGATGAAGCATTAGGGCTAGCCACCAAAAGTCTAGAAAAACCTAAATCTACTTCTTCAAGTCAATATTATCTTGGTGGATCAGCTTTAGAGCGCTACTCACACTGAGTAACTTGCGTTTAATCGGTGGATTTGAAGGAGTGACGGTTTGGTGCTTGTAGATCACTTCGTGGTCAGAATTATCTTCAATAGGTGTAATCTTTCATCCTTCCTCAATTAATAAGTGTCGCATAAGATAGATCTTGGAATTTGGATTAAAGAAAAAATCTAAATATGATTTACGCCATCTTTTCGCTGTTACATCAATGTTTGATTGTATGTATACATGTTTCCGCAAACCAACAGTGGCATCAAAAGTTATCCTTATGCAAATTATTAATTATTTTGATTCTGTGTATATCTGGGTATATGTTTAGAACAATTTATTGGGCATAATTTATTGTTATAAAATCATGTTTTTTGAAAATAAGAAGCAAAATCACGATTTGAAAAATGCCAAAATATGATTTGGGCGCGTCACGGCGCCTAGGCGCTGTACAAAGTGCTGGGGTGCTGCGACATTACAGGCAAACACCGGGGTTGTTGGTTTCTAAACATCGATGAACATATAATTAAATTGCATAATAATAGCGAAAGCATGGTAAAATCAGATTTTAAAATTTTACAAACCATAATCAAGATTAAACATTATGTACAATTATTTATTAAATAAGAAAGAGTTAGAGAATTACACCTTTATAGATACTAAACTTCCACAGATACGAGTTCAATCATAATTCCTTCGCTTTCATCTTCAAATTCACCGATTAGATTCCTTATATCAACGTTAGATACCCAATTGTGTAGTCTCTAGAGATGATCCACAAAGAAAAATATGAATTTAAGAAGTTGGTAGTGACAAACCCTAATTTTTCCTCTTTCTTCTAATTCTTTAGATGTAGAGAATAATATGAATACTCCCACAAATCTCATAGAAGTGTATGTAACCCTAATCCATAATAATACTCCTCTTATTTATAAATATAGACAACCCTCCTGAACTCTTTAAGAGTATAATTTTTAATTAAACTCCTAATCTAATTAGGAACTAATATGAGAGTACTCTTATTAATTAATTCTTAAACAATTTAGGAACTAAATAATAATAATAATAATAATAATAATAACAACAACAACAACAACAACAACAACAACAACAACAACAACAACAACAAGACTTCTCTTATTAATTTATATTTAGTATTCTGAAAATACTAAATACTAAATATTAATCATTTAATTTATTTTATCACCATAGTATAAATTAAATATACTTAATATATTATTGCAATTATGACACTTAACTTCTTAAATAAATATTTTTCTTTTACGGTGTGACCCTTTAGGTTCTCTATATTAAACCGGTTGTAGAATAAATTAATTAGAACCATTCTAATCTAATTTATATAAATAAATTAAACTAAATAATATTTACTCCACAATAAAGGTAAGTCCCTTTGGCGATTAACGACTTTTTAGATAATATAAATTTCAACATTTGATCATAAAATAACCTTTCTACAAATAGTTACTGTACAATTCAATTCTTCTACCATATAATGTCTCAATCAAATATAA
Organism: Hedera helix; assembly: GCA_947179155.2. NCBI lineage: Eukaryota > Viridiplantae > Streptophyta > Magnoliopsida > Apiales > Araliaceae > Hedera > Hedera helix. The sequence goes on along the minus strand of OX359275.1, from coordinate 5,036,525 downwards.
GACATGGAATTATTGTCAAGTCTTATTTTATTTGATCATATACTTTTCAATTATCAAATGCACAACTCTAAATAATACAAATTAGAAACTGCTTTTTAATTTTATTCTTCCTTGGCCAAGGACTACTAAGTTGTCATTTATCGAATCACATAGGACATTCACTCATTTTACTAGAAGTGGTAGATTCTTTGTTGATTATTCACTTATCTCCATGTAAAACTTATTATACCCCATCATACCATTTGATATACCCTAAAGATTTTCAGGAATATGTCAAACTATAACTCATCATACACAAAATACTATATAATCTCAAGTCCAATGATCACTTGTACTACTATCACATAAGGAAGTCCTATTGACAGACAAGTAAAACTCCATTAGGTGTTCCTTTAGCGAGTCATGTTCAATGAACTTATTCTCCAATAAGCACCTACATACTTGCTTTAGTGTCTCCACAAAAATAATTATGAGATCAATCATTATCTTCATAAAAGCAAGCATAATATGTACTAATTTATTCGGGTTCACTAATCTCCATTTTAGTGATCCCGCGATTAGGAACAATTTTAGTTTTGAGCTATTTAGAATTTAAATCTCATTAGCATGACATTATTATGATTCTAAAAGTATTACTCAAAACTATAGGTTTTATTCCTTTAATTAATTCAACTAATTAATCATTAATAAAGAAAATGCCTTTCAATAATTTTTTTATCAATAAATGAATAAGATTACAAAGTAAATGCGTTATCACATCAAATGTGATTGGCTTTAGGTCATACTACTATCAATCTCCCACTTGCACTAAAATCAATCGCTCTTGGTATCTCATACACTATTCTCTAAGTGGGGATCATTCGAATTGTTAAGAAAATACTTTAGTTAATGAATCTATAATGTTATTTTGAAAGTCTACCATATCTATGGTGTCATTTTCATTTCAATGATTCCTTTAATCATACGAAAGTGCTGCAACACATATTTAGATTTTAGATGACACTTAGGTTCCTTAGCGAATTAAACTCCTTGAATTCTAGGAAACATTCCAAGTTCTGTAATGAACTTATTTATCCAAACAATCTACTTTGTAGCTTCACTTATAGCTATTTACTGTGTCTTTGTCATTAAATCAATAACTCTTTACTGCTTAGAACTTTTCTAACTCACTTCATCATCGTTTAAGTTAATCTCATAACCTAAAACGGATTTTTTGTTGTCTTGGTTAGTTTGAAAAATTGAGTCTATAAAGACCTATAGTTTCAAATCAGACACACCATTAGAAACTCCTTTATAACAATATCTTCAAACCCATATCGGTCATCGAACTGGAAAAGGTACCAAGTGAATGGATCACTGGTTCAATCAGTGGTCAAACCGTTATTGAACCGGTGACAACATTAATGTGTAATAAATAATAAATATATTAATTATTATTATATATTATATATAATATTTAGTAAATATGTAAAATTAATCAATTTATTTATATATAAAAAAAAACTAAACCTATTTGTACACTATTTACTTTGCATTGAGTGGCTTTAGCCGTAATTTTCCCAAAATTCAAGGTCCATTCCCAAACTCTCACTCCAGATCTGCTTTATTAATATACATAATAACACAAGTAATTTATTTCCTCTTTTCTTTACCATCATCACTCTCTTTTCCTGTATCGCTCTACTGGCTACTCAGTTCTACCATCAAAAAGTTCATTTTCTCTCTCTAAAACTTTAGGACCACTCTCTCGTCTTTAACATTCATTTTCTCTCTAACTCATAGAATAAGGCATCTCCTCCCCATTCTAGCAAACTTCCCGAAATTCTCAACGTTCAACCACTACCTCTCCGAAACTCGTCTCGCCGCGCAAATCAACACCCGTATCACCATCACCGCCTACGCCGTTGACAATGCCGACATGACAAATCTGTTTAGCAAACACCTCTCCATCTCATGAATCGGTCAAAATCGTGACCCAGTCATTGGTTCGATGACACAGCCAATTCGACTGCTGGGTCACCAGTTTTAACCGATTATTAGCCAAATTCTGTTCAAAGGTCCAAACAGGTTCGCTTGACCGACCAGCTCCCTGTTTAACCGGTTTAATCGACGGTTCTGAACTGAATCTGAGAACATTGCTTTGTAAAATTCTTCTCTAGGAATGAACTAATATTTACTCTCCTTTTAGTGTCTTTGGGGATAATTTCTTGGAGAGATTTACTCCCTGACTCATTAACATAAGACCTCTTGGAGTTTTACCATGCTAAACATCTTTAGCATTGAATCAATGTACGTTCTTTGGGTCAAGTCGAGCATCCTTTCCGAACTATCTTTGTAATACCCAAGAAATTTTAAATAATTTTATTAATGAAAATAAGGAAAAAATTTAAATTATTGTGTGTACTTATGTGTCTACTTGTGTTATGTTGATGGAATTAATAATTCAATTAAATTGCATTAATTATGTAAGAAATTAATCGATGATGGTGAATGAGCTTAGGTTAAAATTTTAACTAAACTTATGTAATATGCCTTGTGTGGCATAAAATATAATGGTAAATGAATTGTATATGTAATTAAATTAATTGTGAGAAGGGTAAACTAATTATGTGGACTAATAATAATAAATAATTGAGATATATATATATATATATATATATATATATATATATATATATATATATATATATATATATATATATATATATATACCCATTTGACCAACCCCCCCCCCCCCCCCCACCCCTCCCCCGAAGCTAAAATGCTGAAAATTATGCTATTTTGGAGCCAAGTGAAGTAAAATGATGAGCTAGGGAGTAATAATTAGCAAGGCATGACTAATGGTACTTAAGGATGAGATTAGGTCAATTTTTTTACCTAAGCAACTTTTACCATGGGATATTAACCAATTGATAGTATTTTATACATGTATATGTATGAGAATTTTGCTTATAAATAGGACTTTCGTAACTTACTTTTGAAGGTTGCGTGAAAATTTGCTAAGTGTTAGTCTTAAAGAGAAAAGAGAAAGCTTGTGAGAGAAAATAGAAATCTAAGGGAGACTCTTGGATCTCAGAGAACCAAAGTGGTCTAGCAAAGGGAAAACAAAGTGGAGGCTTATTTCAAATTTATTTCTAAGAAGAAGAAAGCATCAAGGAGTTATCCTAAATTTTTTACAAGCTTTGTTAGTATAATTTGTTTATAAATTAGTTATGTATGCTTGGTTGTGTGATGATTATTTGTTGTGCAGTCATGAAAGATCAAAAGGCATAAGGATGGTTATTTGAAAGAATTTATATGATTACTTTATATGTAGTAGCTTAGAAATGCAAGATGTATGCATATGAACATGAAAAACCTTAAATCTCATAGTGAAAACATGAGATTTGGTACAAAATAGAATAAAATGTATAACATATTTGAATGATCTAAAAATTTTATGTTGTAGATCTATGAAATACAAAACTAATCCAAGAGGAATGAATAAAAAAAAGAGTTGAAATGAATTTATTGTGAATTTTCTTGTAAAACATGTCAAATAGAAAACCTAGCCTAAAGAACCAATAATTTTGGTTAAATAACTATTTTTAAAAATGCAGTAAAAATTTGAATATTATAGATTTATGAGTTTATGAAATAATGAAACTGATTTGAGCTCATTTGGATGTAAAATGAGCAAGTTATTAAAAATTGAATCAAAACTGATAAAACTCACAAAAGTTGAAAAAATGAACCAAACTTTCGGTCAAGACTGAGTCGGGGTGCAATGTTTGCACTAAAACATTGAGCCGTGGCGCCGGTTTTATTTTTCAAAAAATCGGGAATAACACCGTGGCGCTGTTCCTAAGTTAAACAGTGCGCAGGGGCGCAGTCCTGTTAACCCAGTTGACCAAGTTGGTCAAACTCGGGTCAAACCAATGGGTTGTCCCAATCCGATCCGACTCGATCCAAAAATTATAAAAGAATAATAAAAATAATAATAATAAAATAAAATATTAAACAAATTAAATATATTTTATTTGTGAGTTAAATAAAATAATTAAAAATTATTTTCTTTGTGAGTTAATTAAAATATTATTAAAGATTATTAATGTTTAGGAAAACTTTAAACAATTAAAATAATATTAAAGATTATTTTAATTATGAATTAATATTGTATAACAAAGTAAAATAATATTATGAATTATTTTAATTATGAATTAATGAGACATAAATAATTAAAATAATATTTTAATTAAGACCTAAAAAATTAAAATAACGTTAAAGATTATTTTAATTGTGGATTACTCAAGAATAAATAATTAAAATAATGTTAAGGATTATTTTAATTATGAATTAAGGAATCATAAATAATTAAAATAAGAGTAAAGGTGTTAGGGTTTCGACACAGTGAAAGCAGCGGAATTTAAAAAAAATTTCGAAACCCTAAGACAGGATCCAAGCGAAAACAGATTAATCAGAGGTTTAGATTATTTTACCGATTATCTGAGATGGACAGGAGACGATTGAATCCTGGAACAGCTTCGAATCTTCAACGCAATCCAGCGACTGCGTCTCTACGGTATCCACACGAACGCTCCGCGAATCGTCCCACGATCTGCAGCAAAAGGAACCGCGATACTAGCCACCAAGATCAGGATTTCCCAATTATTTTTCTCTCTAGCCTCTTTCTGAAAGCGGCTAGGGTTTTTAGTTTTTCCTTACGTGACTTTTAGACTACTGATATATCATATATATAGTAGTTAATAGGAATTAACTAAAACCTAAGAAAAATAAAATCCGAATTTATATATATTATATTTTAATTAAGTCTTACTTAATTAATATACATATATACAAATTATCCTATTAATTTAAATTCGTAATTTTTAAATACTATCAATCATATTGATATATTTAAAATACTTACAATTTAAATTAATTCCCTTTTAATTACGTTTTAAGTGTGTGACCCTATAGGTTATTATTATGTTGGCAATAATTTTAAAATCATATTATAAAATTATAAATAGTGAGCGGCATCTAGTAATGCATCACTGCTACCCAAATAATAATAAGATCGGTGATTCGATACAACCTTTTCGTGACCAATGTCTCAATGTAATTTAATCCTTTTAACCTTATATCCTAGATTAAACTCGAGGCATGGAATGTGTCATACTCTTCATAATTCAATCTGAGTTTTCTTGATCAATGAGTAGACTATATGAAACAAATCAATATTTGAGCACGGCCATGCATTTCATAGTTCTACTCAATCAAGAGGCCTATGGATATCACCCCTAATATATAGGAGGGTTAAATTCCATCTAGATCACTCATATTCCTCACACGATTCATGATGTACCCAATAATCACCTTTATTGTCCACCCTATTAAATGTGACATTTGATGATATCAAAGTACACAAATTCTCGTGTAATAATATAGTGACTTCAGGTCCAGTACAGTACATTGTTCTCTAACATGTACCTATGCATTGACTCAAATATCTCATATATTTATGACCAATGAGATTTGACCATCAGTCAATCCACATACTAGTCTCAATGCATCATTGTTGTCCCATTAACAATGATACTCGACTAGGGACATTTAAGAGCAATGATACTAATTATAATTATATAATCTCATGTTCAAGTCACATACTTAAAGCTATATAATTCGTATCATTATTCTAAGGGCTTTTATTATGTTAACATTTATATAACGCAGTAAATGAAATCATAATAAAATAATCTATTTATTCAATCAAATATAATATCAAAAATGTTAAGCAATTACATCAAATAATTAGCCTCTAGGGCATAAACTCTAACAAAAGGTACTCTAATTAGTGATTAAAAAATAAAATAACTAAAATTGTGAATTAATGAGACATAAATAATTAAAATATTATTTTAATTAAGACCTAAACAATTAAAATAAAGTTAAAGATTATTTTAATTAAGGATTAATCAAGAATAAGTAATTAAACTAATATTAAAGATTATTTTAATTGTGAATTAAGGAATCATAAATAATTAAAATAAGAGTAAAGGTTACTCTAATTAGTGATTAAAAAAATAAAATAATAACCTGAATTATTTTATTTTTGGACCAATAAAGTGTGAATAGAGAAAATAATAATTGAATAATAATAAATCATAAACAAATAGAGTGAGAACACTTTATTTGTGAATAATTAAATGATGACTAAGGATAATTAAAAAAATAGAAAAATACTATATATATATTAAGGAATGAATTAAATAAAGGAAATGAGGGATAATAGTATTTAAACAAATAATTTTATTTGAGAATATATGTGTGGTAATTGAATAATAAAAATGAATTGTGAGTCCTAGTTGTATAGAACTAGTAATTTAGATCGACTATATCACTATGTAAAGTGTGTGCTGTCACAGGCAACTAAAAATAAAATTTCACTTTAGTAAATATTTTATGTAGTACTACAAGTAAGAGTCAATTTCACAGAAAAAAAATTAACTTAATTTTATGGAATGTAAACTAAAATTGAGGGGTTTTGAATTAATTATAATTAACTAAATAAACAAAAGTAATTTAATAAAATTAACCAATAAAGTAAAAAACTTCAGTTCTTTAGTTCAGTATCACTTTTTTGTAATGATAATATAATTAAATTAATCGTGTTCATCTATGCAATGAAATTAATAACACTAGATAACAAACAACAATCGTTAATTACCTAAAATTTCCCTTAGATTTTAAATCTAATGTGACAATCACCTCCACTAGATTTTAACTATCATACAACCTAAAACCTTCAGTCTAAAGTTAATATAACAGTAACATTAACAATTAGGGAAATAGATTATTCCAAGTAACGATCACACAATCGTATATTATTTAACTTGTCTTCCTAATAATCCTAATAATACTCAAAAATTTGACCACACTCATGTATTACTAATTGCTACATATGATCAAATACAATATCATTTGCTTAATACTATATCTTAATCTAGCAGATGATAATAATTAAATCAATTCAACTGGCCATTATCATATCAAACCAACTAATTATCATTCAACCAATTAAAACAGATTATCAAGAATAAATTTCATATAAAAGGAATAAATAATAATAACTTGATTAAACTATTAATTGTAAATAAGGTTCATCATCACTTAGAACTAAATAAGAAATACTAGTCTAACATGCTCTGCACAATAATCTCTATGAATGAATGAAAGTGTGTATATATGTATATCTCTCTCTAATTGGGTCTTAAAGTCTCTATTTATAGATTACATAATTTATCCCAAAACTTAATAGGAATTACAAATACAAATAAAATAAATATAAAAATTTTATTTAATTTTACTATTCCAATTTGCAATTGGAATCTTTAATTATTCCTTCAATTCACTTCATGCACGGGACCACGTGGAATTAATAGTCATAATAGTCAAAGTAAGATTATGATGCAATCATGAATAAGGTGGTGGGCCTACAAGAAATAAGTTAGCAAGAATTAGTGACTGCAAATATATATACCCATGAAGAAAAGAAAAAGAAACAAGCTACCCAACTCCTTAAAATCACGCTCATGTTTCTACTCCTTATTTTTGATAACCGCGCATTGCGCCTAATTCAGAATCTATCCACACGTCGCGCATTACACTGACGTCATCCCACCTGTGGTGTTGGCCAGTTGATATGCGCGCATGGCGCGACCATTGCATCTTGCCAAATTTACGATTTTGCCATCCGAAGCTACTTATTTACAGAATCGCCATCAAGCTTCATTTTTACTACAAAATTAAATTAAAATTAAATAAATAAAATTAAATAAATTACCTAAAAAATAAAAATAATTAAAAACTCATAAATAATTAAACATAAAATACCTAATAAAAAGATATAAAAATTTACTTATCAAATACCCCCACACTTAAATCTTTACTTGCCCTAAAGTAAAAAAAAAAAAAAAACTTATAAAAATAAAACTCTAATAAATAAACCAACCAACATGAGCAACAAATCAATATGAATTCAATATTAGCCTTAAAGATATTTTAAAAAGACAACCCAAAGAAAATTTCAAAACTATGCCAAGTTTAAATTTTTTAACATAAATATTAATCTTACTTTACTCAAGACCCTTCGTGTGTGTATGAAAATTCAAATGCATAGAACTAATCAAATCTCATATAAGTTCTGATCATTAATTATCTTATAAAAAAATATATCACAAAACTCTATATACTTATTTTTCACATCACTTTCAGTTAATATATACAAATAAAACCTTAAAGATCAAAAGGTTTTGAAACAATTAAGCATATTAGGATTACTAATATTAATTTTTTAAATATTTTTTTATTTTCTTTTAAATGGATGTATTTTATGCTTTATCCCATTCTTTTTTTTTCTCTCTCTCGGTGAGTGCATTTTATGCTTCATCTAACCAGCAAGTGCGTTTTACGCTCACTCTCGCTTTTCATGTGTTTATAAGTGAGTGTATTTTACGCTCTATCTCAACCCACCATATAATTTTTCTTTTTCAATTTAGCAATCTTAAAAAAATTACCTATATTATCTTTCTCAAATTATATTTTGCCTTATATTTCACTTCAAGTTACAATCAAATAAGTTATAGAGCTCAAAAATATCTTCCATAAGCATTTAACCGAATAAACTTTCCTTCAATTAAAACTAGCTCAAACAAATGGATATAAGTGCATAAAAATTTAAAGAGTCTTAAATACGTAATAACTAATAAAAAGTCAAAAATTCAATCCAAGCAAAAAATTATCCCTTTTCTACAAGTTATTAAATAAAAATTAAAATTTTATCATTGGCTAAAAATTAAAATTCAATTAATTCATTACTCAAGTGACACATCCTAAAAAAAATAAAATTAACTACATATTTTCGTAGGAAAACACGGTTACACTTAGCACGTACAATAAGCCTTTAAACCTCAAGGTTACCCTAAGTGAATGGGTTTTGTCTCGTGAGGGTTTGTAGTGAATATACCCACAAAATTTAATTTTTAAAATTTTAAAATTGGACCTAAAATTTTCAAATATGACCTAAATATAACAAAAATCCTAAATGCATTCCCCCACGCTTAAAATTTGTAAATGTAAAGTAAAATGCAAGGAAAATGCATAAATAACTAGAAATATAAATGCAAAAATAAAAAGAAAGAAAATTATACTCCCATTGGGTTGCCTCCTAAATAGCGCATTTATTTAATGTCATTCGCTCGACAGCATGCCAAATTACTACGTCACTCAAACTTCATGAATTTTGAGTGTTCCATCCATCACGTTATTCTTTATCGGTATATTCAATCTCCCTTGTATTCGACATGAACGTTTTACTCCCTCATCAAGGAACAAATATTTGAGATAATTAGGGAGAGACTTCAAATCTGGAATGGGAATCTGCAAAATATAAGATAAAAAATTTTAATGAGTAACTGGCAATGTAATGAAAATAATTATAATATAATCAAAAATCATTGATCAAGAATTTAATGTAGCCACAACCTTATTCAAATCTTGTTTTAGCTCAATTTATTGTTTCTCAAATTCTAAACTTTTTGTACTTGCATCCTTTAAATTCACCTTATCTCTTTTCCCAAAAAAATTCCTCTACCCTAGGCATGTCATCACCACAAAGAACATCATTGTCTGCATTAACACTGTGTGCATTGATGTTGTTTGATTCCTCTTGCGCCGGCAATATAGGGGCTGTCTTTTCTGGAGTTTCTACCTCATTACCATTTCTCAACACAATTTCACTTTCATGCTCTTTTTGATTCATCACTATATGAGAAGGTAATACTTTAGAACCTTATGCCTCCATTCGACTGATCGCAATTGCTATTTGTCCCATTTGTGTACATAAATTCAGAATCATTGCCCTCGTTTCTTGTTGAAATTGTAAAGTGTTAGCTTCAAGAGCTTCAATAAGTTCTTCTAAAGACATATCAGAATTAGTCGATTTGGCCTATTGTTGTTGAGGATATGGCTTCATGTATTGTTGATAATTTAGAAAGTTTTGATTTGCAGGCCAATTCACTCGTGGATTCCTATAGCTAAAATTATATTGATCCTTATATCCTGAATTATTCGCGTTTTAATAAGGATCATATCTCCTTTGTGGTTGACCAAGAAAACCACCTGCTACATTGACTTGTTCGTAGGACTCCTTTCAAAAAATTAGACACATATCAGTTGGGTGTCTTATTGTCGCACAAATCCTACAAGTTCTCACTTATTGCGTATTACCTACAACTATTTGATAAACAAGAGAAGTTGGAGTCTCAATTTGTTTCTCAAGAGAAGAAATATTTATCTAATTAACATAATCAGGCATGACTTCCATCCTTAACCTGCATAACTCAATTAAACTATAAAAATAAGATCTAAGAAAAATTATTAAATTAAAATAAAGTTTACAAAAACACAAAAATAAATTAAAATCACTCCCCGATAACGATGCCAAAATTTGGTATGCTGGTGCAGGCAACCAAAAATAAAATCTCACTTTGATAAACATTTATGTAGTAGTGTAAGTAAGAGTCTATCTCACAGAGAATGATTAATTTAATTTTATGTAATGTAAACTAAAATTGGGGGGTTTTGAATTAATTATAATTAACTAAATAAATAAAAGTAATTTAATAAAATTAACTAATAAAGTAAAAACTTTAGTTCTTCAGTTCAATATCACATTTTTGCAATAATAATATAATCAAGTTAATCATATTCATCTCTTCAATGAAATTAATAACCCTAGATAACAACAATCGTTAATTAACAGAAATTTTCCTTAGATTTTAAATCTAATGTGACAATCGCCCCCACTAGACCTTCACTATCATGCAACCTAGAACCATCAGTCTAGATTTAATATAACAATAGCATTAAGAATTAGGGAATTAGATTATTTCAAGCAACAATCACACAATCGTAGATTATTTAACTTGCCTTCTTAATAACCGCAGTAATACTAAAAAACTTGACCACAATCATGTATTACTAATCTCTACTTATGATCAGATACTATATTGTTTGCTTAATACTATATCTTAATCTAGCAGATGATAATAATTAAATCAATTTAACTGGCCATTATCAAATCAAACCAACTAATTATTATTCAACCAATTAAAACAGATTATCAAGAATAAATTCCATATAAGAATGAATAAATAATAATAACTTAATTAAATCATTAATTATAAATAAGATTCAACATCACTTATAACTGAATAAGAAATACTAGCCTGAAATGCACTGCACAATAATCTCTATGAATAAATGAATGTGTGTGTGTGTATTTATATCTCTCTCTCTAATTGTGTCTCAAAGCCTCTATTTATAGATTACATAATTTATCCCAAAACCTAATAAGAATTACAAATACAAACAAAATAAATACAAATTTCCTATTTTATTTTTCAATTCTAATTTGTAATTAGAATCTTTAATTATTTCTTCAATTCACTCCATGCATGGGACCACGTGGAATTAATAGTCAAACCAAGATTCTAATGCAATCATGAATAAAGTGGTGGGGCCTACAAGAAATAATCTAGCAAGAATTAGTGCCAGCAAATATATATATATAACTGTTGTTGTGGGACCCATGAAGGAAAGAAAAAGAAACAAGATGCCTAGCTCTTGAAAATCACGCGTCTGTTGTTGTTCCTTATTGTTGATGATTATGCATCGCGGCTGATTTAGAATTTATCCACGCATTGCACATTGCGCTAAAACCAAATTGTCTGCCCATTTTCCAAACGACGTCGTCCCGCCTATGGTGTTGGCCAGCTGTTATGCGCGTATGGCGCACCCATTGCATCCTACCAAATTTACGGTTTTGCCATCCGAAACTAATTATTTACCGAATGGCCATCAAGCTTCATTTCTACTACAAAAAAAAAATTTAAATAAATAAAAATGCATAAAATTAAATAAATTACCTAAAACACTAAAAATACTTAAAAACTCACAAATAATTAAACATAAAATGCCTAATAAATAGATATAAAAATCTACTTATCGTGAAGGTTAATAGAAGTTAACCACTAGACACTTATAATGAACATAGGTTGCATAAAGGATAAGGAGTTAAAGTCAAATAAAGTCGAATATTCAGGCAAATACTCTAACTTATACTCTTATTAATCGTACAAGTAGAATCAATTGACGAAATAATTTATGTTTTATATATATTCATGAAGATTGAATTATATACTCTGAAATCTGATTTAAATCATAATTATATTCTTGAGCAGTTATTTAAATCCTGTTTGTGAACATTGAATATATCAATTGTTCCTAATTGTGTTAAGAAGAATGTCTATGCTATTTATATCGGCTAGATCAATAATAAGACCAGTTGTTAATCAATCAAATTTTCTTAAGAAAGCTATTTAAACCAATTACCTTGGTACGGACTCTTATGATACGCTGAGATAAATAACCCTCATAAAAGGGGAAACTACTTTACGTTGGAAGACCGACACGCGCACGAACTGCATATCTAAGTGTTATGCATAACATGGGATAATTTAGGTTGATCACCTACTGTACTTGTTTATATTGAAAATTTTTAGTGAAATGCTGTTAATTCCAACATGAGTTCCCGGTCCACAGTGACCATTCAGTACCAAATATTCATTAAATTGGAAATCTTGAGATCTTTAATTTCATCTAAAAGTCCTTTAGTCCATAGTGACTCTTCAGTAGTAGAAATGATCATACTTGAAACTATTGACACTTACTTTGTTTACGATTCATTTACTTAATTCCTGAGCTAACAATTATTATTACATCCCTTGAGATTATGAAACCTTACACATGAACGTTTACTTTTATTACCTTTATACTTGTTGAGCAAACTTGTTACTGACCCTTACTTTCCTTAAATATTACAATTAAGACTGAATTGACTTGGAAAAAGATAAGGGCAAAGGCAAGGTCACTGGGTAGTTTATTGTGTTGTCATAGATGATATTGTTCAATATTTTATTAAGACTTATGTTAGAACTTATTATTTAAGTCGTGTCATGTATCATTTATGGTTGCAAGACTTAGGGCAAGAATATTTATGTTATATCAATGTAAATATTTTTTTTATTCCACTATAAGTTGATATTAGTTATGATGTATGAAATGAATCGTGAAACACCAGATTTGAGGTATAGGTATCTGAATTTAGGGGCATCACAATCTCTATAGATCTTTATCCCCATTCTATGATGTTTTTCCCAAGTCATTGATAGAGAAGTGTTTAGACAACTACATCTTTACTGATTGTAGAATCGGTATGTCATTCCTTATCAGTAATATATCAATATATAGTACTAGGAATGTCACAGTGCTCCCACTAACCTTCTTGTACACACATAGTTCATCCTTATTTTTGATAAAATCAAACTCTTTTGATAGTCTCATCTAAACGGATGTTCCATTTTTAAGAAATTTGCTTCAATTTATAAATGGAACGTTGTAGCTAACATACATGATTTACTCTATCTTTGGAAATAAATCTCTCTGGCTATACATACATCCTCTATTAAGGAAGGGCGTCTACACGTCCATTTGCCAGATCTCGTATGGTAAGATGCAACTGTAACTGAAATTCAAATGAACTTAAGCATTTCTATTAGTGAAAATTTTCATCATAGTCAACTCCATTGACTTTGTTTGAAACCTTTTACCACCAATCAGGTCTTGTCATGTGCTTAGTCTTTCTCTAAAGACCCATTTTCACCCTCTAGACATAATGCCTTATGGTGGAGAAATCCAAGTCCAGACCTAGTTTTCATTCACGAAGTCCATTTCAGATTTCATGATCAACACCCATTTTTTTAAGTCCCTATAGCTCATACCTCATCGTGTGTTACTGGATCATCATCCATTATGATGTGCACCTCATCATCATCATCTATGATGAATCCAAACCTTTTCAGGTATCTTCAATACTAAATCAGATTTATGACTTAGTTACGGTACAATACATTTATCTACTTAGGCAGTTTCCTTCATTTGATCTATCTTACTCCCACTAACTCCTTTAAAGATAAACTCATTTTTTTCTAGAAGGCAATGTATTTCAACAAACACCTTTTAATTAGTAGGATTATAGAAGTGATACACTAAACTTTCTTTAAGATATCTCATAAATTTACACTTGTTAGATCTTGCCCCAAGCTTATATTTCAAACCTTTTTGAAATAAGTTGGACAATCTCAAATCTTAACATACTTAAGACTTGGTTTCCTCCCTATCCACAACTCATATAGAGTCTTAGGGATAGAATATGAAGGTACCTTGTTTGGTAGACATAATGTCGCCTCTAGGACATAACCCTAGAAGGATATTGGAAGATCAATAAAACTCATCATGGATCATTACTATGTCCATCGTGAGAGAACACCATTTCTCTTGAGATGATCTAGACACTTATTATTTAAGTATTCACTTTTTGATCTAATCGAATAACTTTAATGCTTTTGCCAGTTTGTTTCTCTTACTTTACTTTTGAATTCTTTTGAACCTTTTAAACTATTTAAATTTGTATTTCATCAAATACATAGATTGAAATCTAGAATCATCAATGAAAGTAATGAATGAATACCCTCTACTTGCTTATGTTGTCATAGGTCCCACACACAACTGTATGTACCAACTCTAACAACTTTAGAACTCTCTTTTCATGTCCACTAAATGGAGATTTAGTCATGTTACTCATGATACAAGAGTCACAAGTTGTATTTGATTTATAATCAAATGGTTCTAAAACCCTTCTTTGTACAACTCGTTTAGTCTTATTTCATTAATATGATAAAGTCTACAGTGACATATGAAGGTATGGTTCATATCATATCTTTGTCTTTAGTTTGTTCAATTTAAAAAATATTTTTCATGTAAGTCAACTATGCAAAGTCTTACAATTAATCAACCAGTGCAAAATAAAATATTACATTATAAATATAACAATGTTTGTTCTTTATTATAATGTCACTACCTTCCTTGTCTACACATGGAATGTACATAATGTTTTTTACAAGAACTAGAATATAGTAACAACTTACTAACTTAATAGACATGCCTGTAGCCAATGCAAAACTATAAGTTCCTATGGCTAATGTAGCAGCCTTTGCTTCATTCCCCATGTATAGGATTACTTGTCATTTGTTTAGCCTTCTACTTTTGCTTAATCTCTACACCGACTTGCATATGTGAGACCTGTAGGGTTTCGACATATAAATGTAGCGGAATTTCAAAAAAAAATTTAAACCCTAAAATAAGATTCGTGCGAAAACATATTAATTCAGAGGTTTAGATATATTTTTACCGATTATCCGAGCTTGAATGGAGTCAATGGAATTCTGGAAAGGCTTCAAATCTTCAACACAATCCAATGAAACTGCGTTTCTATGGTATCCACACGAACACCCCGCGAATCGTCCCACAATCTGCAGCAAAGAGAGTCACGGTACTAGCCGCCAAGATCTGGATTTGGATCTGGATTTACTAAGTTTTTCTCTTTAGTCTCTTTCTGAAAGCGGCTAGGGTTTAGGTTTTGATTTTCACGTACTTAAAATAGCTGATATATCATGTATATATAGCAGTTAAAAGAATTAACCAAAACCTAATTAGAAAAATAAAATCCGAATTTATATATATTATATTTTAATTAAGTCTTACTTAATTAATATACATATATACAAATTATCCTATTAATTTAAATTCTTTATTTAAATACTATCAATCATATTGATATATTTAAATCCTAACAATTTAAATTAATTCCCTTTTAACTACGTTCTTAGTGTGTGACCCTATAGGTTATTATTATATTAGCAATAATTTTAAAATCATATTATAAAATTATAAACAGTGAGCGACATCTAGTAATGCATCACTGCTACCCAAATAATAATAAGATCGGTGATTTGATGAAACATTTTTGTGACCAATGTTTCAATGTAATTTAATCATTTTAACCTTGACATCCTGGATTAGACTCGAGGCATGGAATGTGTCACACTCTTCATAATTTAATCTGAGTTTTCTTGATCAATGAGTAGACTATGTGAAACAAATCACTATTTGAGCATGGCCATGTATTTTACAGTCCTACTCAATCAAGAGGCCTATGGATATCACCTCTAATATATAGGAGGGTTAAATTCCATCTAGATCACTCATATTCCTCACACGATTCATGATGTACCTAATAATCACCTTTATTGTCCACCCTATTAAAGGTGACTTTTGATGATATCAAAATACATAAATTCTTGTGTAATAATATAGTGATTTTAGGTCGAATGATCATTACATCATTGTCAGTATGAGAAATTCTTATGACACTTTGCATAATGCTCCACGTAGAATTCTCATGGTGAGTCTGTCCAGTACATTGTTCTCTAACATGTACATATGCATTGACTCAATATCTCATATATTTATGACCAATGAGATTTAACCATCAGTCAATCCACATACTAGTCTCAATGCATCATTGTTGTCCCATTAATAATGATACTCGACTAGGGACATTTAAGAACAATGATACTAATTGTAATTATATAATCTCATGTTCAAGTCACATACTTGAAGCTATATAATTCATATCACTATTCTAAGGACTTTTATTATGCTAATATTTATATAACGCAGTAAATAAAATCATAATAAAATAATTCATTTATTCAATCAAATATAATATCAAATTGTTAAGCAATTACATCAAATAATTGGCCTCTAGGGCATGAACTCTAACAACCATTATCCGGTATCTAATACTCAAGTAGAACTTGACTTATAAAAAGTTTTATTTTATTATGAACAAATTTATATCAGTAGTAGAAGCTTCACCGAGCTTCATCTACTTAACTATTACAAGATACTCCTTGCACTTCCTCCTCTAGTGTCCCAGCTTATCGCAATGAAAGAAAACTCATTTGCCCTCGGGATCACTTTTATTTATGTCCTTTATTTAGTGCATTTCTTTTTTGCCTTCTACCTTTTTTGACTCCTCATAAACACATTTAGCCCTCTTCCGCTTCCTGAAAGATTCATTTACCAATAAAACTTAGCATTCTTGGAAGGAAAGTGACTCTCAGTAGTCTTCAACATATTAAGCAAATTAGTTCAACTAACATCTAGTTTATTACGTTGAAGTTCACAATAAATTGTGAATATGAGTCAATGAGTGACTGCAAGATCAAATCTTGACTCAACTCTCCATCCTTGACAAAATCCAGTTATCCCAATTGATCAATCGATTTGATCATCTTTAAGACATGAGTCTATACTGTAATGTCATCGGTTATTGTAGATCGAAAGAGCTCCATAAATATCTTATATCTAATTAACCTATTTTGCGCACCATTCAACTCATGAAGGTGTAACAATATAGTAGGCGCATCCATTTTCTCGTGTTAACATTGTAACTCGATACTCATGAATATGTGCATGATGCATTGAGTCATAGGTGCATCATCTTGCCACTTCATAAGTAGTTATCTCTTCCTCAGAGGCATTGTCTATAATATTTATAGGGATAGGCAAATTAAGGACATATGCTAGCTTTTTAGCACTAAAAACTATTCTCAAATTTGTTTAATCAATCTGAACAATTCAATTTAATTAATTATTAGCATCCAATATGTTATGCAGTGTTAGTGAATTAAACATAGAAAAATTATGTAAGTGAATATTAATAACAACGTTAACATGCATTCATTTTATTAATTACCAAAATAAATTATGTCTTTATTTAAATTGGTAGCTCTCACTATTTTCATCAAATTATATTATCCTCAATATATAGTTCGACAAATCTAATTAAAGATTTGCTAGTGACATAAGTATCTTATCGACATAAGTATACCCTTGTGTGTACACAACAAACTATAATTTATTCAATAGGTAGATAACTCATTGTCAATTACATCAACATATAACTCTTTTTAATTTTGCCTCTTAGATTATAATGATCAAGTGTGTGACATCCGAATCAAAATTATCTAAGTTAAGTCATACCTAACACTTTTATATAAGTATAGAGAAAAACACAGTCCTTGCATGTGCACAACAAAACAGTATTATTTAATTCTTTATAAGCATCCAATGTGATCGAACAACATATCAAGTAATCGATATAAGTCTTGTGTGTGCACAATAAACGTATATTGAGTATTTGATACTATATCGTTTTATCATACTAGAATACGGTGTTCGATAATATTTTTGAACATTATAACTTAATATATTTTCTTTAAGGGGTTTGTTATTAATTGTCATATCTTGTTTAGTGCGCACGCACGCACGCACGCACGCACACACACACACACACAGATATATATATATATATATATATATATATATATATATATATATATATATATATATATATATATATATATAATACGCGTCATATTATTTAACATGTGAAGCATATTTGATAACATATAATATATACATAATTAGCATGTGCATATAGAATACTATATTCTACTTGGATTGATTATGTAATTTTATTTTAATTTGTTTCACTAAAGCCACCATGTGAACCAAAAGGTCAAACATGAGGTGCAAGAACAAATACGTACAAATGTAACAAATGGGTCTTCAAGCGCTCCTTGGTCCTTCGCTCCAATTCTTCAAATTATTCTATCTAATCATATTAAAACTATTTTCATAAAATAGAAACATTGATCAACAGTCAAGGGGAAGTACATAGGAGGGAGATAGAATTTACATAAAGAAAAATTAGATAAGACGAGGTACACATGACCCATTTATAAAAAAACCCATTCATTCATGCATCCACATAAAATAAATACAATCTCATTGGTCAATAGTCCATTATCAATCCCTTATATTATCATATATATCAATACAAAAATATTCATCTCATGAATTAAAACTATTTCATATATAAATCAATATTATTTAATAAGCAATTTAAAGTTGCATGAAATTCAATTTTAAGTTTAAAATAAACTTTTTATTTTAATTATAAAATTATTTAAAAATAAACCTTTTATTTAATTTCTGAAAATCTGCAAAACCTTAAAAGGAAAACAAAACAAAGCAAAGATGAATTTTTCACACAGGCGCTGCATCGCCCGGAAATACACTTAAAGTAGGCGCGGCGGCGCTGGATTATAACTACGTTAAGGTGCTGCAGTGCCGAAACTGCAGAACCAATTCACGATTTTTCAAAAAAAAATCGTTTTTTTTTTAATTTACTTCTTGCAAAACACGATTTAAAATTGATTTTCAAGACCCATGATTTTATACAACAAATTATGTCCAATAAATTATTCTAAGCACATACTCATACATATACCGAATCAAACAATTAATAATTCGTATAAAGTTTAGCTCTTGATGCCACTACTAGTTTGTAAAAATTCATGAACATACAACCAAATTGTATTATAATAACGAAAGTATGGTAAAATCATAATTTAAAATTTTATAAACCATAACCAGGATTTACCTTTATGCATAATTATTAATTAAACAAGATGGAGTTAGAGAATTATACCCTTATAGGCACTAAACTTCCACATGTACGAGTTCAACTCTAATTCCTTCACTTTCTTCTTCAAATCAACCAATTAGATTCTATAGATCAACGTTAGCTACCCAAGTGTGTATCCTCTAGAGATGATCCACCAAGAAAAATATGAATTTAAAAAGTGGGTGGTGACAAACCCTAGTTTTCTCTCTCTTCTAATTCCTTAAATATAGAGAATAATGTGAGTACTCTCCCAAATCTTATGAAAGTATATGTAACCCTAATCCATAATAAAACTCCTATTATTTATAGATATAGATAAACCTCCTAAATTTTTTAAGAGTATGATTTTTAATTAAACTCCTAATCTAATTAGGAACTAATATGGTAGTACTCTTATTAATTAATTTTTAAACCATTTAGGAACTAAATAATAATAATAATATTAGTAATAATAATAATAAGACTCTTCTTATTAATTTATATTTAGTATTTACAAAATACTAAATAATAAATATTAAGCTATTTAATTTATTCTATCACCATAGAATAAATTTAATATACTTAATCTATTATTACGATTATGCCACTTAACTTCTTAAATAAATATTTTTCTTTTGCGGTATCACCCTTTAGGTTCTCCATATTAAACTGGTTGTAGAATAAATCAATTAGAACAATTCTAATCTTATTTATATAAATAAATTAAACTATTTAATTTCTTTAAATAAATAATATTTATTTCACAATAAGGGTAAGCCCCCTTAACGATCAACGACTTTTCAGATAATATAGATTTTAAAATTTTATTATAAGAGAACATTTTCGCGAATAGTTATCGTACAATTCAATCTTTCTATCATACAATGTCTCAATCAAATATAAGACATGAAATTACTGTCAAGCCTTATTTTTTTTGATCATATGCGTTTCAATTTTTTTGATCATAACTCTAAATAATGTAAATTAGAAACTCCTTTTTAATTTTATTATGCCTTGGTCAAGGACTACTAAGTTGTCATTTATCAAATCACATAGAAAATTCACTCCTTTTACTAGAAATGATAGATTCTCTGTTGATCATTCACCTATCTTCATATAGAACTTATTATACACAAGCATACCCCTTAATATACCCTAAATATCTTAAGGAATATATCAAAGTATAACTCATTATACACAAAACACTATGATGACCTCAAGTTTAATAATTACTTGTACTGCTATTACATAACGAACCCTTATTGACAGACAAGTAAAACTCCATTAGTTGTTCTTTTAGCGAGTCACGTTCAGTGACCTTATTCTCCAATAAACACCTACATACTTATTTTAGTGTCTCCACACAAATAATTATGAGATCAATCATCATCTTCATAAGAGCAAGCATAGTATGTACTAATATATCCAGATTCATAAATCTCAATTTTAGTGATCTCACAATTAGGAACAATTTTAGTTTTGGGTTATCTAGAATTTAGATATCATTAGTATAATCGTCATCATGATTCTAAAAATATTGCTTAAAACTTTGGGTTTTATTCCTTTAATTAATTCAACTGATTAATTATGAATAAAAAAAATATCTTTAAATAAACTTTTTTTAATAAACGAATAAGATTACCAAGTAAATGCTTTATCATATCAAATATGATTGGCTTGAGGGCATACTACTTTCAGGGGTGCTGTGAATGAACTGTTTTTGAGCATCGGGGTGTTGGTTTTGGCCTAGCCCACAACATCAGGGTGCTGAGCAGCAGAAAGTCCAGGTTATGAAATTTTATATAATTTTTAAAAAAATAAAATAAAAGGTTTATTTTTGGAGATTTTAAATTTTAAATAAAGAGTTTTATTTTAACATAAAATTGGATTTTATGCAAACTAAAATTGTTCATCAAATGATATCGATATATATATATATATATATATATATATGTAATGGTTTTAATTCACGTGATGAATGGAATATTGATACATGTGATGACATGTATGATAATAAAGGGGTTGATTATAGACTATTAACCAATGAGATTAGATTTATATTTGTTGGATGCTTGAATGAATGTTTTTTATAAATGGGGTCTGCATATCTTGCCTGTCTAATTTTCTTGTGTAAATTCTACCTCCCTCCTATGTACTTTCCCTTAACTATTAATCAAGATTTTTATTTTATGAAAATAGATTGTAATGGGATTAGGTAGAATTACTTGAAAAATTAGAGCTGAAGAGCAAGGAGCATTTAAGACCCATTTGTATTGGAGCCCGGGTTTGAATGTATTAGTTATATTTGTGGTTTTGTTCTTGCACAATAAGTTTAACCGTTTGGTTCACTTAGTGGCTCGAGTGAACCAAACTAGTATAAAGTTCATAATCATCCCAAGTAGAATATAATATTCTATAAGTGCATGCTATCTATATATTAATATATTATTATACATGAGATATATGTTTAATATAACGTGTGTGTGTGTGTGTGTGTGTGTGTGTGTGTGTGTGTGTGTGTGTGTGTGTGTGTGTGTATATATATATATATATGCATGCATGCACGCTAAATAAAATGAGACTAATAATATAAAAACCCTCAAGAAAGAAAATATTAAGTTGTAACATTCAAAGACATTAAGAATATTGAACGTCACCTTCTAGTATGTAAAAGAAATAGAGTATTAAATATTTAATATGAGTTTGTTGTGCACATACAAGGCTTGTATTAAATATTTGAGATGTTGGTTTTATTATATTGGATGTTTATAAGAAATTGAACAGTACGTGTTTTGTTATGCACACACAAGAACTGTTCTTTTCTCCTCATTTATATGAAAATGCTAAGTTAAACTTAACTTAGATAATTTTGATTCGGATGTGCACACAAATGATTATAATAATCTAAGAGGCAAAATAATGAGTTACACGGTGATGTAATTGACAAAAAGTTATTTACTTATTTATATATATATAATTTTGTTGTGCACACACGAGACTATATATTTATAAAATAGGATCCTTAATCTCACTAGCAATTCTTTAACTAGATTTTCGAATTGTTTATGGATGGTTATATAGTTTGATGAAAATAGTGAGAGAGGCCATTTTAAATAAAGACCTAATTAACTTGGTGATTAATAAAATGAATGCGTGCTAAAATATTGTTAAATTTTCACTTTCAGAATTTTGCAATGTCTAACTCAATTCAATGTGGAGCATATTAGAGTTAACTGGACCAAACTACACAAATTAGTTAAAGAATTTAAGAATTGTTCTCACTACAGAAAAGCTAACATATGTCATTAACTTGTTTGTCCCTATAAACATTACAAACAATACCTTTGAGAAAGAGATTGTTACTTTTAAGAAGTGACAGGATGATGCACATGTGGCTCAGTGCATCATGTTGGCATCCATGAATAACAAGTTAAAGCGTCAACATAAAAAAATGGATGCTCCTACTAGTTGCTTCACCTTTAGGATTTGTATGGTGAGCAAAATAGATCGGCCATATATGAGATATCAAAGGAACTCTTCTGCTCAACGATAACTGATGGCACTACTGTACAGACACATGTCCTAAAGATGATCAATTTGATAGAATAATTAAGACAACTAGATTTTATAATGGATGGAGAGTTGATTCAAGATTCGATCTTGCAGTCACTCCCCGACTCTTTTTCATAATTTCTTGTGAACTTCCACATGAATAAGTTAAACGTCATCTGACCTGAGTTGCTTAGCATGTTAAAGACTGCTGAGAGTCATTTTTCATCTAAGAAAGACCAAGTCTTGCTAGTGGATGATTCTTCCAAGAAAAAGAAGAGGGCCAAAGGTACTTTAGAGAAGTCTAAAAAAAAAGAAAAAGAAGGCAAAGACACCTAAAAAGAATAAAAAAGAAAAGTGAACCAGAAAGCAAAGGAGTTTGCTTTCACTTCAATAAGTCGGGGCATTGGAAGAGGAACTACAAAGAGTAACTTGCAGTAGCTAAGTAGAAGAAACTTAGTGAAGTTTCTACTACAGAAACAGGTTTGTTTGTAACGACCCGGAAATTCGACAAACCTTATTACCTTAAATTTCACATTTGTTATACATTATTCCCTTAACGTCCAAATTTCGGTCCGTTAATAAATCTTTAATCACCTTATTTAATCCATTAATTGACTTTACAGTCATCAATTACCAAATTTTTCGGTATAAATTTTTTTCTTTTTCTCAATCAATCATTGTATTAAAATATTTGGATATTTAAAATCCTTATATCTCGGTCCTAGTCCCATGATCGCAACTTTTACTTTTTCTTTCTGTTACAAGTATCATAAAGCTCAACATTCAAATTTTAATATTATTTATATTCATACAACCTTCTTTGTTTCATAATTTATAATTAGACATATAATATTCTCTATCGTAACAATCATCTTGAACAATCACGATTCATAACTTAATTCTACAACAATCTTGAACAAATACGGTTCACAATTTAACTATATTCGTCCTATCCGGATCCAATATATATGTACATACGAAACATCAATATAAACTTTGCAATTTACCACATTGAATATAACAGTTTCATTTACAACCTTCTAAGTTGATCCATCTCTAACATAATCTGATATTCTTGAAATTTATATCTTTACCTGCAAATATGTATATTATGCAAGTAATAAGCACAACGGCTCAACAAGTTCAACAGTTTACACTTTTCATGCTTCACGTAGCACATAGTATATCATGTTCTGTGTGTGTCATACATCATGTGTTGTGCTTCTATTTAAGCATTATATCTTACATACATTCATATTATAGCACAAAGTACACATCGTTGTCATATTGTCCACATATCACATAACACATAATTTATATGCACTTGAAACAAGAATTACATATCATAACAGACAAACATTTAACATACAAGTACTGAAGAACTTGCCTTGACGTCCAATTATTGAATTGGTAGTTCAAAAACCTTTCTCAAACAACCTATGACCATAAGATAATCAATTAATAATTATTTATCCTTTCATGATATTAATTTAAATAATTAATATCAACTATAATGTAATTAACCCTACCCGATGATTTATTTTAGGGTACTGGTCAATTACTAATTAATATGGTTAATTATATTAACCACGTCCCTTAATATATTAATTTAACTTAATATAAAACACATTCAATGCGGAAAACCCGGCTCATCGAATAAAATTTAGCATATTAGGTTGTCCGAATTTTCATTTAACCATTTTCTAAATTTTAAACTTATTAGATTAATATTTAAAATATTTAAATATTAATGCCCAATATTTAATATTTTTACAAAAATATTAAATTTAATGCTCAAATATCATTTCTATATTTTTATTAAATTTTTTATAATTTTCTATAATTTTTAAATAACTTTTAAACATTTATTTAATTAAAAACCAATTTCTAGGGGCATTTTCATAATTTTCGCGACCTTAGGGACACATTTGGCATTTTCCGGAAAGCTCAGGGGCAACACCGTAATTTCTGAGCCCAATGACACGCTTGGTATTAACGGAAAAGACCAGGGGCACGCTGGTAATTTCACCGTGTTGCCGTCGGCCGCGCATTGCACACGGCCCCCCTGCCGACGCCAAACGGTGACGTTTCCTTGCCGTTTCCAGAAGCCTCCGCGCATGGCGCTGCTGCTTCTTCCGCGCGCCCCCAAAACGACGTCGTTTTACCTCCGCGTCTGGAAAAAAATGCGCGCCAGCCCTAAATTTGTTTTCTTCTTCTTTCTGCCGAATACAGTAGCCAAACAACCATCTAAAAACACCATTTTGCTCCAATTTTTCCCAACAAAATTGTTCCAAAAATCATATAATCCATAGATATACATCTAAAAATTATCTAGAATAATTATTCTATTTATTTTCTAATTTTTCACAACAATAATTTATCACCAAAATATCAAAATAATTCCAAATAAATAAAGTTTTATACCTTCTAAAGCTTATAAACTTCATCCTTGAAGCTTGTTATCACTCCTTGATTTCTTTCCTTGATGGCTATGGTGGTCTTGGGTGGCATGGTGGTGGTGTTCGGTGGAAAGATAAAGAAATGGAGAGGAAATGTGTTTTTGTTTTTTTTTTCTTTTCCTTATTTCCTTATTCCTTATGAAGCTTACATGCATGAATTATTTTTAAAATTTTGTTCAAGTCCACCGACCTAAACCCACGCCAACCGACCTAGCCAATTCGGATTAACAACATGAAAAATTAAGAATTAAATACATTACATAATCATTTCGTGCAAAAAATATTTTATACACATTATATAAAATATTTATTTTATTTTACCAAAAATCATAACATGATTTATAAATAATATTTATACCTTTTTCGGGTTCATTACTTGATAAATTTTGTACACGCATAAAAATTTCTTTATACATAAACATAATTAAAACATTCCTTCTTTTCATTCATTTTTTATTTCTTTACTTATTTGGCACACTTTAATTATACACCATATAATAAAATCTTGTACCATTTGCACAATTATATTTCCTTTCTTAATTAATGTATTCTCCTTATATAAATTATATAATCATTTTTATATAATTATTATTTCTTTACTATTTATATTAACTTTCCTTATATAAATTATATAATTTATTATTATACAATTTATATAATTACTTTTATTCTTAATTAATTTCCATTTTACCCAAAGTACAATTTATAAAAAAAATTCTTCCATCCTTATTCAATTTAATCCTCTTATATAAATTATATAATTGTTCTTATATAATTTATATAATTATTATTTTCTCCATACCTTACTTTAATTTCCTTATATAAATTATATAATTTATTATTATATAATTCATATAATTACTTTTTTTTATAATTAATTTCTAAACTTCCTCTATAATTATTGATTAATTCTAAAATCAATAATTACATTATTATTAACTCCCTCATTAACTTTTCATTTAACTAATAATTCTTGTACCTCCACAATAATTTTATTATACCATTACATGTAATTTCTCTTATTCTTAATAAATTATTTTTAAACAATTAATTTCCTTTTCAAATAAAATTTTATTACCATCTTTGTACAAATTTAATTTACCAATTAAATTTCCTTTACATACTTTAAATTACTCACATCATAAATAATTTAAACAACTTTGATAATCTTGTTAATTAAATTCTTATTTAATTTTATTAAGTAAAATCTGAAAATTTGGGTCCTCATATTCTTCCCCCCTTAACAGGATTCCGTCCTCGGAATCATAATTACCGTAATAATCATACGTATTTTACTTATAGCACCGTGTTATCCCTTTATCTTGATAAATAACAACTAAATTCATAATAATCATATTTTACCTCCTTAATATCCATAACTTACATGGATAACATCGTAATGGTCGTAACTGTCAGAATATTAAATTCTTAACTCAATTTACAATTTCTGCGTAACATTACCATTTATCAAGATAGTTTTCCATTTTCTAAACAAATTCCTTTCTTAAACCGCACTTACCCTTATTCAATCCACTTATTTCATACTCTCTATTGCACATCATTTATACTCTACATATTCAACCTCCTTTTCTTAATTCATATTCATAAATCTTCTTCACATTTCATTTCTCTTTGTAATATATTCAACATATTCAGTGAACCACATAGGTCATTTAGCATTTTGTTTACATCATAAATCATTCCTTAATACCTCTATCATTTAACACTAGGTTTTTAAATGTTAACCTTTACTTAATTCATCATAATCCTTAGTTGGAATTACTCTAAAAATCCTGAGGTGTCACATTGTTCATGATTGAAATAAATCTTTCTGTAAGTCAAAGTTTTACTTAGGTATTAGATACCGGCTATGATTCTCACATATACAATTCTATGCAAGGACTAAGCAGAAGTATAAGGCTAAAAAAAAGAGAAGTTCTACGTGTAGGGAATAAAGAAAAAATTGTTGCGTTAGTCATAGAAACTTATAGTTTAGCATTGCCTACATGCAAGTCTATCAAGCTAGTAAACTATTACTATGTTCTTGTCTTGATTAGAAATATTATTTTAATTCTATTGATGGACAAAGTGGGTTTTGATATTATAATAAAGAACAATTGTTGTTCAATTTATAATGATAATATTTTGTTTTAAATTTCTAAATTGCTTAATGGACTTTATATACTTAACTTGCATGAAAATATTTTACAAATTGAACAAACTAATAAAAGAAAAGAGATTATGTGAATCATACATTCATGTGACAATATACATTCGGTCATATTAATGAAACAATGTTAAACGAGATGCATAAAGATGGGATTTTAGAGCTTTTTGATTATGAATCATATCTAACTTGTAAATCTTGTCTCATGAGTGAAATGACTAATCTCTATTTAGTAGACATGGAGAAAGAGTGGCAGGGTTGTTAAAGTTGGTACATATATATGTGTGTGAATCTATGACAACACATGCAGAAGGAGGGTATTCATACTTCATTACTTTCACTGATGATCATTTTAGATTTGGATATGTGTATTTGATGAAATACAAATCTAAATTAGTTTTAAAGTTTAAAGAATTTAGAAGTGAAGTAGAAAAACAAACGGGCAAGAGTATTAAAGTTCTTCGATCAGATCGAGGAGGGAAATACTTAAGTAGTGAGTTTCTAAATCATCTCAAAGATAATGGTATTATCTCACAATGGACGCCTCTTGGTACACCATAACTGAATGGTGCATCTGAAAGAAGAAATCGTACTTTGTTAGACATAATGCGATCCATGATGAGTTTTACCAATCTTCCAGTATCCTTTTAGGTTATGCTCTAGAAATGGCAACATATCTACTAAATAAGGTACATATAAAATCTGTCCTTAAGACTGTATATGAGTTATGGACAGGGAGGAAACCAAGTCTTAAACATGTTAAGATTTGGGGTTGTCCAGCTTATGTCAAAAAGTTTGAGAATGATAAACTTGGGACAAGATCTGACAAGTGCAAATTTGTGGAATATCCTAAAGAGAGTTTAGGATATTATTTCTATAATCTTACTGAGTAAAAGGTGTTTGTTACGAAACATACTACCTTTTTAGAAAATGAGTTTATCCTTGAAGTGATTAGTGGGAATAAAATAGATGTTGAAGAAGTTCAAGAACCGCAAAACACTACAAGTCAAATGGAGGAACCTGTCCAAGTAAAGAAACCTACTGTACCACAGCTGATTCGTAAATTTGGAAGAGTACCTAAAATACCTGAAATGTATTTTTGATTTATCATAGATGATGATGATAAGGTACGTATCATAGATGATGATAATCCAGTTACATACGATGAGACCATGAGTAGTAGAGACTCAAAAAATTGGAAGATGGCCATAAAATTCAAAATGGACTCTATGTATGATTACCAAGTATAGACTAAAGCTATAAAGCTAGATAACAAGGTATTCCACCATAAGGCATTAAGCCTATAGGGTGTAAATGGATTTTTAAGGTAAGACTAAAGCAGATAACAAGGTAGAGACCTATAAAGCTAGATTGGAGGCAAAGGTTTCAAACAAAGACAATAAGTTGACTATGATGAAACATTTTCATCGGTAGCAATGTTTAAGTCCATTCGAATTTTGCATACCGTTGCAGCTTACTATGACTACGAGATCTGGCAAATGGATGTAAAGACGGTCTTTCTCAATGGAAAACTAGAAGAGTATATATATATATATATATATATATATATATATATATATATATATGTATGTATGTAAGTATGATACAACTAGAGGGATTTATCTCTAAAAATGGAGCAAATCAAGTATGTAAGCTACAATAATCCATTTATAGATTAAAGCAAACTTCTCGAATATGGAACATCCATTTTAATGAGAGAATCAAAGAGTTTAATTTTATCAAGAATGAGGATGAACCTTGTGTGTATAAGAAAGTTAGTGGGAGCGCTGTGGAATGTACTATATGTTGATGATATACTACTAATAGAAAATGACATGTCGATGCAACAATCAGTAAAGATTTGGTTGTCTAAAAACTTCTCCATGAAAGATTTGGGAGAAGCATCCTATATTTTGCGGAAAAAAATTTATAGAGATAGATCAGAGAGGATGCTTGGCTTAGCCCAAAGAACGTAAATTGATTCAATGCTAAAACGGTTTAGCATGAAAAAATCCAAGAGAGGTCTCATACCAATGAGTCATGGAGTGCCTCTCTCCAAGAAACAGTCCCCATAAACACCAGAAAGAGATAGCATGAGTAAGATTCTTTATGCTTTAGCAATAAGATCTATCATGTGTGGGATGATATGTACTAGACCTGATATTGTTTATGCACTGAGTGTGACAAACAAATATCAATCCAATCCTATTGAAGATCATTGAAAGTCAGTGAAGAACATCCTGAAGTACTTAAGAATGACTAAGGATGTGTTCATCGTATATGATGGGTCTGATTTAAAACAAGAAGGCTATTCAGACTCAAGTTTTCAAACTAACCAAGAAGACAGTAAATCCATTCGGGTTATGTGTTTACCTTGAACGGTGGTGCAATGAGTTGGAAGAGTTAAAAGCATCAAATAGTTATTGATTAAGTGACAGAGACAAAGTATATACCCACAAGTGAAGCTGCAAATGAGGCTATTAAGATGAAGTTCATCACAGAAATTAGAGTGGTTCTGAGAATGCAAGGGTTAATGCCTTTATATTATGATAACACCGAGGTTGTTGTACAAGCTAATGAACCTAGGTCTCATCAGAAATTCAAACATGTGTTGTGATGCTTTCATTTGATTAGAGAAATCACTAAAAGATAAGATATCACCATAGAGTGAGTGGACTCTTAGAAAAAAATTACATATCCATTTACTAATGCCTTACCTTAGTAGCAGTACGATCGACACTTAGAGAATATAGGTATTAGATACTAGGGCGATTAACTTTATTACAAGTGGGAGATTGAAAGTAGTATGTTCTCAAGCCAATCTCATTGATGTGATAACATATACTTTGTAATCTTATTCATTTATTAATAAAAGAGTTTAATTTATTTAAAGACATTTATTTATCCATGTTTAATTAGTAAAATTAATTAATGTCATAAACTCATAATTTTGGAACAATACTTTTAGAATCATGATGATTATCATACTAATGAGATCTAAATTCTAAATAATTCAAAACTAAAATGTTCCTAATCATAGGATAACTAATGTGGGGTTAGTTGATCTGGATAGATTAGTACATATTATGCTTGCTCTTTTAAAGAGGATGATTGATTTCATAATCATTTATGTGAAGACATTAAAGCAAATATGTAGGTGCTTGTTGAACAATAAGTTCACTAAACGTGATTCGCTTAAAGGAACACCTAATAAAGTTTTACTTGCATGTCAATAGAATTTTCTGAAATGATAGTAGTATAAGTGATCATTGAATTTGATCATCATAGTACTTTGTGTATTCTAAGTTATACTTTCTTATATTCCTTAAGACTCTTTGGAAATATCAAAGGGTATATTCGGATATAATAAAGAGTACATGAAGGTAAGTAAATGATCAACAAATGATCTACCCCTTCAAGTAAAGGGAGATAATGTCATATGCAATTCGATAAATGATAACTCAAAAATCCCTAAGCAGGGTTGAATGAAAATTAGAAATGAGTTTATAATTTACATTAATCAAAGTTGTGCATTTGAGAATTGAAATGCATGTGATCAAATAAAATAAAACTTAACAGTAATTTCATGTTTTATATTTAATCGGGACATTGTGTGGTAAAGGGATTGAATTATTCAATAACTATTTACTGAATAAGTTTTTTATGATTAAACTTTGATTTCATATTATCCGAATAGTCATGATATGCTAAGAGGTGTTACTCATGATGTAGAATAAATATATTTATTTATTTTTAGTTAAAGGATTTTAATTCATAATAAATAATATTAGAATGGTTCTGCTTTATTTATTCTACCGCTGGCGTAATATTAAACCTAAAATATCACACCATAAAAGAGAAATATTTATTTAAGAAGTAGTTGGCTTAATAATAATAAATTAAGTATATTTAAGTTATACCATGGTGGAATAAATTAAATAACTTAATATTTATAATTAAGTATTTTAAAAATACTAATTATAAATTAATAAAATGAGTCTAATTACTAGTATTATTTGTTGTATCCTAGAGGCACAGAAAAGATCTAGATTGGGGGTTGAATATGTCTTTTCAAAAATATATAATTTTATTTTGAGTAAAAAGTCGATTAAGCACAGCGGAATGTATTTTGAAATTCTCCTTTATTTTTTTTTTACTTTTTTACATATAGGAGTTTTGTCAAATAGAGTTCAAAAATTTAGAACTAGAATATGTAAAGCACACACACTATCTCAAGTAAGTATAGTGAAGAAAATAAATGACAGAAAGTAAATGAGATAGTAATTTTTAAATGGTTCAGATGCGTAATAACTCCTACTCCACTCTTCTACTCCTCGAGTAGAGAATCCACTAAGGATATTCATAACTAAGATCAGCTACAACTGAACCACTAAGGTTCTTTCAAGTCACTCAGTCTTGGAACACCTGGACACTTATTCCCTTCGAGTCACTTAGTCTAGAAACACTTAGACACTTAGTCCCTTTAAGTCACTTAGTCTCAGAACACCTGAACACTTAGTCCCTTTGAGTCACTTAGTCTCGAAATAATGTCACTCAGATACTTCACAGTAGTTGATTTGAAGTTCTGAATTACTGTAAAGTTGGCAATACAATTCTTTTCTCAGTTACTTAGCAGCTTAAATGAGATGTTCAATATTTTCGTAGAGTAAGTTTTGAGCATTGCAGAATTTCAATTTTCGATCTTATTTTTCTTGGATTCTGCTATTCTTTTTATATACCTTTTAAAATCTTTCTGTTGCAAGATAGCTGTTCTTCATGTATTGCCTTGATTCTTGAGATAACTGTAATAAACATTATGGTGTTTAGGCAAAATATATTTCTACTGTGTCAGCTTATCTGTTTTCTAAATATAGTAATTTTTTGACTGGCCTTTCAACATCAACTAGTCAGTAGACACAAGCATTTCTGAACTTTATATATTAACTTTGACTTGGAAAGATTTGCATCAAGCCCTTCAACTCATGATATTTTCGTTGTCAGTATTCTGACAGCCTTTTACTCTACGAGCAAAACTGATCGTGTAGCATGCAATGTAGTCAGAGTTTCCATACAAACCAACTTCTATTATACGATCTTGATTTGGCAATATGATTTCATTCTTGCAATGGGATTCCAACATAGAAATATGATTTTGAACTTACAATGCAATTTTGATATAGCAATACAATTTTGAACTTCAAATGCGATTCAAATGTAGCAATATAATTTTGAACTTTAAATGCGATTTAGATGTAGTAAAACAATTTTGATCTTGACTCTCTGATCTGATCTTCTTTCAATACGATCTTCAAGTCTTAAATTTTTATACTACACTTTTTCTCAAAAGATCAACCTAATAAATTTGATCTTTTCTAAACTAAGTCCTTGTACAATATGAATCAATTAAGGACTTTACAAAAGCTATTTTTAGAAATATATATTAAGCATTAATAGTATTATGTCATGATCAAATTTAAATATGTAGACACTAATAATCACCCCTATTTGATGAAGACAAAATCAGTAACTTCAGATCAAATCATCAATTTGCTAATGCAGTTCAGAAATTTAAATATGACTTAGAATACAGTGAGAAACTATATTGGTAGATCAAAAGGATCAAAAGCATGAATTTATTGATATTGAAAAAATTAGTACAAGCTTAAGATCTTAAAATTTACAATTTCATTTATCTTCTACTGTTCTTCTCCTTGTTGGGAGGATTTCTTCTTTCTTCTTCCCCTCTACCATTATACCTTTCTTTTCCTTCAGCTTCCCTTCTTCTCAACTCAAGAATCTCTTCAATGGTATCCCTTATACCAAGATCAAGCATGTTGAATTATTGTTCTTCTAGTATGTAAACTCCTTGAGACATTCTGTTCACAAACATTGGATCATCGTTTGGAGTTCTCATACCAAAGATGTTCACATCTTTCCATGATGATCTTTGAGAAGAAGGTTGTCCTTTTAAAGATTATCCTTCAAATGGTAAAGATTGAGAAGTATGAGGAGATCTTCTTTCATGATGACTTCTCAGCTCCCCCTGAATTGATGATTTCTTTTTCTGTCCACCATATTCTCTGCCTCTTTTCTCTCCATTTTTGTTATCAGTCAGGAGGGAGACTTCCTTGGAGAGTTACTGAACACCATTGACAAGTTCTTCCAATTGATGATGCGAGGAGCTAATATCAGTTCTTTTTTTTACCACCTTTTATCGTTTTTTTCTTTTTGTTAGTGAACTAATGCCATGGCTTCATGAATGGTGCCAAGAATTATATTTAGTTGTAAAATTTATTTTTCCACTACCATTTTGAATTTAAGGTGAAATGAATGTAACTCAAGAACTTTGTCATAAAGAAGATTGATACAGTAGTCATTTGATTTTTGATACTCCACAATAGCTTTCTTTTGTTATGAAAGTTTCTCTAAGAAAATCTGATCTTGGTTATTTAGACCATCCTTCATATCTCGAAGTATATGGCGCATTTGTTTAGCAAACTCTTTACCCATATATGTTGGAACTCTTTCTGTAGCTCTAGTTATATTGTCTAGACAGGTTTTGAGTTCTTTAGTGTTATTATCAAGGTCTTCACTGAAGTCCGCAGAGAGATGAGTCATGAGATCAACGATCTGAGTTTTGGATGGAATCACTGAGACTCGATCAAGAATTTAATTTAAGAGTGAGACATGACTCGAAGTTTGAGGTTGAGAAACAGAAACCAAAGTAAGAGATACATCAAAGTATTTTTTGTTTGATGAGGAGGGTATGTAGAGGAGTTGATGAGTTGATTGGTTGGTCATTGTGGTGAGATTCGTCGATCAGATTTACATGAATAGAAGTAGTTGAGATGTCGATCGTATGGTCTTGGCGCACTACAAACGAGGTTATATCATGAGGAGAAGTACTTGATATTTCAATTGTATCTTGAGTGAATGCGATCGGGGAGTCAACAAAAAAACATGAATCATATAATGATTGCTCTGAGGACGTGGAGGATATCTCTACGATCTCATCATAGAAAGAGAAGTATGAAAACTCAATACAAAAAAATGATTGTGGAACAAAGGTTACCTTGTCATAGAATTGACAGAATGATCCTAAAGATTCATTGCACAGTAGTTTTGTAGCGTAAGAGATTACCCTTGGAAAGTTTTGATAAATTAACTTCAAATTTGGAAATGTTGAGTAGCTCTATGTCATAAACCTATGATCTCCCAAGGTCAAGGCTTTTAGCATTGGTATCAAAGGTAGAAAATAAAGCAGTTATTCACTTTTCTGGATCAAATGGAGTAGTTGTTCTATCCAGATTCAGATTAATGAAGCCTTCCAACAGCTCATCTTCACTCATTCCCATAAGACGCATTCGTCTAGCTCCAGATCCAATGAATTTATCAGGTAATCTGGCATTTGGTCCTCTATTGCTTCAAGTACAATTCTAGAAACCAATCCTGATGATGTTGGTACTACTTCAGGATGTACTTGAGGAGTAGGTTGAGACTCCCCCTCAAAGTCTGGATCTTGTAGTTTTACCACTACTGGCTCAGTACTTCTGTTGATATCTTCAATTATAATCTTGGTGATCTTCAAATAATCATCATACATGGTCTTCTTCTTCTTATTTTCAACCATCTTTCTCAGTTTTTTTTATATCTTTTTTAGCTTAAGAGCTTTATCCATCACAACCATTTCTTCTTGAACATCTTGAGGCTTAGGTTCGGATGCCTTCTCAACCATCTCTTTATTAAAAACTTCCTCTACCTCTATGATCGGAGTCTCATCTACGATTAGTGTTTGTTCTACAGGCAAAGTTTTCTCTACAATCGACTCTTCATATTTCTCTTCAAGATTAACTAATTCGTTAAAGGTTCTTTTCCGTCTTTTAGCTTTTGGACCTTTCTTCTTCTTAAAAATTTGGAAAATTAGAGCAAGATCATCTTTATTTTCTTCAAAATTTGACAGAGCATTCTTTGGTATTTCTTCTTTTTTCTTTTCTTCTACCTTCTTCTTTTTTTTTCAGGGGTTCTTGTTTTAAGGCTTGAGGTGTGGTAAATCCTTAAGAATTAGCTTTCTGGATTTTACACATTTTTCTTTTAGCTTGAGCTCTAGAAGGTTTTTGAACCTCATTGACAGCATGTTCACTTCCTCCAGATATCCTCGATCTATGCAATTCAATTGGATTCTTCTTCCAATTTTCAAATAGTTTTGGAGTAACCTTTTTGTTGACATTTAAAGCCTCTCATTCATCATCTCCAATTAATTTCTTCATTCTTTTCTTTAGGAGTTGACTCAGAATTCATCCATAATACATTTTGGGGGCTGTTTGTTCTCTTTTCTTTTGGCATTATCCTTCACCCATTTAGTTATCCACTTCATCAGAATTGAGCCAAAGTTTATTTCAACTTCGTTGACTATAGTAGTCATGATTTTCAATTGGAGTTCACTGACTAAATCATGTACTAAATCCTTGCATCGAATACACTTTCCAATAATATCAGCCAAGAACTCGTATTCAGGAGGAAACTCCCTCTTTTTCATCCCCTTCAATTAAGGATTCTTTTGGTAATTCATCAACTACATCATTTCTTCACCATTAACATTTTCAAAATACGTGATACCCTCATTTACAATGTCCATATGATTGTCCAACTCTTCTACAGTGATCTTTAGGGCATATCCTTTCACTTTCTTTGTAAGAACATCATCCTTGATAACAGCATTGACATAAAGTTCTACAACACATTGTTATAGATTTTGGTGTTTACCTCCAGAATTTCTCAGAAGTTTGCCTTTTTTATAAGATCAAGAAAACCTCTAAATTTCTTATCTAATGCACTAAACTTCTCAAAATATAGCTAATTTGTATTAATACCTTGATATCCTACCATCGTATCTTGAAATTAAACCGAAATGAACAGTAGAGTGCTCAATTTTTTCTAGATTGAATGAGAATACAAATTCTAAGGCTTGGTCATAAGTTTCTGACTAATAAAGTTTAAAATGAAATTTCAAAAGAACTTTTAAGAAACTTCCCTCTGTTTTGTTGAGGTGGGGCATGTGGCAGAAGTTAAGTGGCCTCAGTTATAGTTGTAACGCATTAACTTTGCCTAGTTACTTGCTTTCTTTGACAATAATTTGTACACGCCAAATGAAAGTATTTTAACTTCTCTTAATCGTATAATAACTCTTCACAGGTTACTATGTGAATTAAGAGTTTCATGAATTTCTTTATGATCATTTGTACTTTCAACGATTTGTGGTTCACCATACAATCATTTGTCAACTTTATGAACATTCTCAACTACGATCAAAAGTTTCTTGCGCTATTAGTAATATCTAGAGCATATAATCTAGTCTGTAAACTTAGCATGCCTAACTCACTGATCAATTTATTGAATCTGGATTCATCCGAGGGTTTAGTGAATACATCTACAAGTTAATTTTTAGCAGGTATAAAATGTAAAGATATATTCCCATTTTACACATGATCTCTTATAAAATGATATCTGATGTCTATATGCTTGGTTCTAGAGTGCATGACAAGACTATGTGTAATTGAAATAGCACTAGTATTATCACATAATATAAGGACATATTTGAATTCAAACTCATAGTCAGCTAATTGATTTTTCATCCATAAAATTTGAACACAACAGTTGCCAATAGCATTGTACTCAGCTTATGCAATTGAAGTAAACACAGAGTTTTACTTCTTGCTAAATCAGGAGACAAGTTTGTTTCTAATCATTTGACATGTCTCACTTGTGCTTTTCCTGTTAATCTTACATCTTGTAAAATCAACATCTTAATAACCAATTAGATCAAAGGGAGACTCCTTGGAATATCATAATCCTAAATAAAAAGTACCCTTGAGATATCTGAAAATCCTTTTGACAGCAGTTAAGTGAGATTCCTTAGGATTAGATTGAAACCTAACACAAATTCCAGTAGAAAATAATATATCTGGCCTACTAGCAGTTAAGTACAAGAAAGATTCGATAATACCTCTATATTGAGTGGCATCAATACTTTTACCTTGTTCATCCTTGTCAAGTTTGGTTACAGAAGTCATAGGAGTTTTCATGGGAACAGATGATTCTGTGCCATATTTCTTAAGCAAATCCTTGATATATTTAGCTTGACTTATGAAGATTTCTTCCTCAGTTTGTTTAACTTGAAGTCCAAGGAAGAAGTTCATTTCTCCCATCATACTTATCTTAAATTTACTCTGCATCAACTTAGCAAATCTCTTACACAATTTTTCATCGGTAGTACCAAAAATAATATCATCTACATAAATTTAAACTAATAAGGTTTTATCTTCATGCTTTCTAAGGAGTAGAGTTATGTCTACGCTCTAGTGAATCCACTTTTAGTTACAAAAAAAAGATGTGGTGAATGTTTAATACCATATTTTAGGTGCTTATTTTAATCCATACAATGATTTACCCAATTTTTAAACATGATTTGATAGAATTGGAATGACAAACCCTCGAGGTTGTTCCACAAAGAATTCTTCTTACAATTCTCCATTCAAAAATGCACTTTTGACATCTATTTATAAGACTTTAAAATTCATGTGAGCTGCATAGGCTAGAAGCATTTTGATTACCGCCAATCTTGCAACTGGTGCAAAGGTCTTATCATAATCAATTCCTTCTTCTTGTGAATATCTTTTAGCAACCAGTCTAGCCTTGTTCCTCGTTATTATTCTAGCTTCATCCATCTTATTTTTGAATACTCATTTAGTGTCAATGACTGGATGATTGTCTGGTCTTGGAACTAATCTCCACACTTTATTCCTTTTAAACTGATTAAGTTCTTCTTGCATGGCTTCAATCTAGCTTGAATCTTCATGTACTTATTCAATCTACTTGGGTTCTATATGAGATAAAAAGCTAAGATAGAGACATTCGTTTTGAGTGACTGGCCTTGTTCTAACTCTAGTATTTAGATCATCAATGATTAGATCTTGAGTGTGATCTATTGTCCATCTTCTTCCTTTATGAATGTCAGTCTTTGTGCCTTCTTATCTAAGCTCTTCAAGATTAGGTCCTAGATCAATATCTTCATTTATTTTTAAGATTTCTGCTTCAGGTGTTTCAGCCTATATGATCTTCATGCTTGACATCACAATCGAGGAGTCTAGTTGTACAAATTCATTATTTGCAATCGTGTGACTTTCCTGCTGCACAATCGGATAATTACGTTCTACGATCTCATCAGGTTGAATAGCTTCACTTAATTCACTTTCATCAAATGTGACATGAATGGAGATTTTAACATTCAATTAATTCTTATTGAATACTTTATAAGCCTTATTTTTCATAAAGTACCTGAGGAAGATTCCTTCATATGTTTTGGGTTAAAACTTTGTCAAATCTGTCTTGTTGTTGTATAGGATGTAGCAAGTATAACCAAATGCATGAAAATAACTGATGTTTGGCTTTCTTCCTTTTCATAGCTCGTATGGTGTCTTCTTGTATAAAGGATGGATCAAGGATCTATTATGTGTATAGCAAGCAGTGTTAACTACTTCAACCCAGAAGTACTCAGGAAGATGTGCTGCTACAAGAAGTGTTCTTTTTACTTCAATTAATGTTTTGTTTCTTTTTTCTGCTACTTCATTCTA
Organism: Hedera helix; assembly: GCA_947179155.2. Classification (NCBI taxonomy): domain Eukaryota; kingdom Viridiplantae; phylum Streptophyta; class Magnoliopsida; order Apiales; family Araliaceae; genus Hedera; species Hedera helix. The sequence continues at coordinate 4,997,198 of OX359275.1, read as the reverse complement.
CTGTGGAGTTCTTGGGGCTAAAAAGTTGTGCTTGATTCCATTAACTTCACAGAACTTGTTAACCTCAGAGTAATCAAATTCTCGACTATGATCACTTTTTATTGACTTGATTTTCTCACCCTTCTCATTCATGATCAGCTTGAAGTGATTGATTAACTATGAACTGGTTTCATCTTTTGAGTTTAGAAAGAAAATTAAAGTGAATTTGGTGTGATCATCTACTACCACCAGTGCATACTTCTTTCCTCCAAGGTTTGTTGTTGAAACTGGTCCAAATAAATCCATATGCAACAACTGTAAAGGTCTTTCATTTGAGTTTGTTTCTTTGCTTTTGAATGAACTTCTGGTCTGTTTTCCAAGTTGACAAGCCTTGCATGGTCTTTCTTTGACAAATTATAGTTTAAGCAATCCTTTGACTAGATCTTTTGAAGTCAATTTTGACATACTCTTGAAGTTCAAATAAGATAACCTTTTGTGTCATAATCAACTGACATCTTTTGAAGCTTTAGCAAAGAAGCATGCTACTACTAAGGAGTTGGGCTTTGAAAGATTGATTACATACATATTTCCTTCTCTTGATCCAATTAACTTCAAGAAATTTATTTCCAAGTCTCAAACCTGACATTGATTGTTGATAAATATGAATTAGTGACCCTTATCATATAGTTGGCTTATTCTTAGTAGATTATGCATCAATCCTTCAACATATACTACTTTGCTAAATGAAACAACATAATTTCCAACTGATCCATAACCTTTGATTTTTCCAGAATTATTATCTCCAAATATTACTATTAGTCCATCTTTAAGTTTGAAATCAGATAGTAAAGCTATGTTACCAATCATATGCCTTAAGCATCCACTATCAATATACCATATGGATTTAGTGGACTTTGAACCCTGCAAAAATAATTATTAATCATTTTGATACCCATACTTGTTTGGGTCCATCTTTGTTAGTTTTCTTGGGAACCTAAGTCTTTCTGACTTTGGGTAGATGATGTACAGAACAAAATGTTGTTATATGTCCAATTTTATGACAATTATAACATTTAAGATGTTACATGAGTGTGTGTGTGTGTGTGTGTGTGTGTGTGTGTGTGTGTGTGTGTGTGTGTGTGTGTGTGTGTGTGTGTGTGTGAGTGGATATCTTCTCACTTAAGCCACATGTGAGCTATACCCTTTCCTTAGTCAAACTTACTCTATTTCCATATTACTCTATCATTTTGAGGTTTCGTAGAGTAAAAATCAACTCTATAATTTGGATCTGGTTGGTTCATATAGTTAGTCGTACCTAATCTTACAATCCTTCGAGGTACAACCATATACTTTGTTTTACTCTGTAATTTTATAAATATTAGACCAGTATGTGATCTGTTATTTTTCTGACAAATAATTTGATCTGCGGAGAATGAACAACTTATAATGGTGGGTTCAACTGCAACTGTGGATTTTACGAACACAAATTTTTTATTGAGAGAAGAGACTTTGTTAGTTTCCAAATAATTTTTCACATTCAGATGTGAGGTTGAGACTTTAAACCCTAACCCGGATCTATCAGAGACCACTTTCTGACTAGTGATTAGACTGTCCATAGATGAAGTAGATCTATTCCATATAGAGATTTTTCTTTTTAATTCATGTATTTAAGAGACTAAAGTAGACTCTCTTTGTGCATTGGTGTCAGTTATCTGTCTCAATTTATTATCCTCGGCTTCAAGTTTGGATAGAAAGCTAGTGTTTCGTAAAGCTGCTTTCAACTCTTCTTACACTTTCTCTTATTCCTTTTGAATGAGAGAATGAGCTTTCGATAGAACTCTAAACCATTTCATGTATTGATGCAAATCAGATGTTATATCATGCAATACATTTCTTAGATAATCAATATCAACATTAAGAGAGTTAAAATCAAATACCTCATTTATGTCTATCTCTAGATAATCAATAAGTCTGCTGGAGCTTTCTTCTATATCCATTAGGCATAGATTAGCTACTTGAGGTTCACTTGATTCTGTACTAATGTCATGTTTAGAATCACTCCATGAACCTTATGTAACAAATCATTTGCCCTTTTATGCTGCTTCTTGTAGCTATTGAATTCTTTCTTTGAATGGAGCTTCTTCTTATCTTTCTTTAACTCCTCCCTTAAAGGCTTGTTGCATTCAGCAATGAAATAACCTGTCTTTTTATAATTATAACAGAGATCCTTTTCTTGATCCCTGATGTTGTTTCCTTTATTGATATGATTCCACCTAGGCCTTCTGTTGTAGTTCTTCCTCATGAATTTTTTTAACCTTTATGCTAAGAGAGCAACATCCTCATCATCACTTTCTTCATTTTTCTCATCAGATTTCTCTTCAACTATGACTTTGGATAAAGCTTCAGTAGCCTTCAGAGCTGTACTTTTATCTTTCTTCTTTTCTTCAGAGATTATTTCTGCTATTTGATTTAGCTCTAACTCATATGTAAGTTGATTTTCATAGAGCTTCTGAACACTCATCTCATATAGATTCTTAGATTATCTTATTGTTGTTGTTTTTACATTCCATTTACTTGGTAGTGCTCTGGGATAGACCTTACCATAAGCTCCTAAGCTGTTATGGAGAATGTTGAACCTTTCATAAGTTGTTGTAATGTTCTTTTCCAGGTATATGATTGAACATTTTGTATTATTGAGTCAACAGATACTACTTGTTTCCCCTTAGTTCTTTAGTGCCTTCATGCATTACAGGCAGAGCTTCCCAAACTTCCTTAGCTGTAGTTCACTTTATTACATTTTTAAAGAGTTCATCTTCAAGAGCCATGAACAGGATGTTCTTAGCACGCTTATCCAGTTGTACTAACTTCTTCTCATTTTTAGCCCATTCTGTTCTATGCTTGAATGCCATTTTATCTGGATCTTCAGGAGTTGGAGCTAGCTTGGTAGGTACATAAGGACCATTTATAACAATACTGAATAGTTCATCATCAATTGCATCCATGTAAGCCTACATACAAACTTTATAATTAGCAAACTTATCTCTATTAAGGATTGGTGGTTTATTTCCACCTCCAAGCTCAAAACTAGTTTTATTAAGTGGCATAGATCTATTCAAAATGTTAACCTGTATATCCAAGAGAACTAATAGCTCTGATACTAATTGTTGTATCCCAGAGGCACAGAAAAAATCTAGAAGGGAGGTTAAATAGGTCTTTTAAAAAATACATGGTTTTATTATAAGTAAAAAGTTAATTGATGATTTGTAAATCAAAGTCAATTAAGCACTACATAATGTATTTTAAAATTCCCTTCTTCTTTTTTTAACATATAAGATTTTTGTCAAATAGAGTTCTGAGATTTAAAACTAGAACATGTAAAGCACACACACTATGTCAAGTAAATACAGTGTAGAAAGTAAGTGAGACAATAATTTTTAAGTGGTTCGGAAATGTAATAACTCATACTCCACTATTCTACTCCTCGAGTAGGTAATTCACTAAGGATATTGCTTACTAAGATTAGTTACAACTGAACCACTAAGGTTCCTTCGAGTGACTTTGTCTCGAAACACTTGGACACTTAGTCCTTTCAAGTCACTTAGTCTCAGAACACCTGGAACTTAGTCCTTTCGAGTCACTTAGTCTCGGAACACCTGAATACTTAGTCCCTTCGAGTCACTTAATCTCGGAATAATATCACTCAAATAATTCACAGTAGCTGATTTGAAGTTCTGAGTTACTATAAAGTTGGCAATATGTTTCTTTTCTCTGATACGTAACAGCTTGAATGAGATGTTCAACTTTTTCTTAGAGTAAGCATTAAGCGTTGCAAAATTTCAATTTTCGATCAATATCTCATCTCTTATTTTTCTTAGATTTTTCTCTTCTTTTTATATACCTTTTAAAATCTTTCTATTGCAAGATAGTCGTTCTTCATTTATTGCCTTGATTCTTGAGATAACTACAATGACCATTCTGGTGTTTAGGCAAAACGTCTTTCTGCTGTGTTAGCTTATCAATTTTCCAAATAAAGTAATTCTTTGACTGGCCTTTCAACGTCAACTAGCCAGTAGACATAAGCATTTCTGAACTTTAGATTTTAACTTTGACTTGAAAATATTTGCATCGAACCTTTCAACTCATGATAGGTTTGGTCTTTGAAAGTTGGCAACTATTTATCAAGGATCTTTGAAAGGCTCAGTCTACTTGGAAGTTCTGCAGCAACCGAGTACTATAATTCTAGAAATCATGGACATTGATCAAGAAGTCTCTTAGATGATGCCTATCATTAACTTCTTAAGAAATGATGTCCTCCCTGAAGATAAAACCTAAGTTCGAAAGATCAAATACAAATCGACTAAGTACTGCATTATTAACAACCAGCTTTACATAAGGTTTTATTTCTTCCCACAACTCCTCTGTATGGGTTCGAGAGATGCAGATTATGTTATTTGGGAAGTACAAAAGGAATTTATGGAGATCAAACAGGGACAAAGACATTGGCACCCTAAATATTTCGACAAGGGTACTATTGGCCAATAATAACATAAGATGCCAAGGATTTAGTCAAGAAATGCCATAAGTGTCGGTTATTTGCCTTAGTGCTATGAAAACCTCCCGAACAGCTTACGTTAGTCTTATCCCCAATCCATTTTGTTGTATGGGGAGTGGATTTATTTGGACCATTTTCACAGGGAAAAGAGCAAATAAAGTTCATGATTATGGCTATTAATTACTTAACTAAATGGGTAGAAGTCAATCCCCTAACCTGTATTACTGAAGAAACTTGCCTCCAATTCCTTAAAAAATAGGTGGTATACCTTTTTGGCATCTCCATGGTTCTGGTTTTTGACAATGGGTTACAGTTTATAGGGAAAAAATTTGAAAGGTTTCTACAAGAGTTAAAAATTCATCATCGTCGAACCTCTATTGCCCATCCACAAGTCAATGGCCAAGTTAAAGTCACAAACAGAACTCTTATTAATGGGATCGAATGAAGGCTTGAGGATGCTAAAGGTAGGTGACCCGAAGAGCTTTTACACGTCTTATGGGCCTACTAAGCCACTCTTTGGGCCACTACAGGAGGGATTTCCTACAAACTAGCTTATAAAGTCGAAGCTTTTATACTAGTTGAGAGTGGAATCCCTTCATATAGACTACAGAACTTTGATGAACTTCTCAATTATAAAGGTCTTCAACTACACCTTGACCTATTAGCAGAAGGTTGTGATATTGCAGTATCACTTGAAATATACCAGCAGTGTACAGCACGACACTTAAATAAAAAAGTCAAAAACAAAACTTTTAAAGTAGGAGATTTGGTCCTTCAATAGACCAAAGCCTTTACACCTCAAGACATGGGAAAGTTAATGCCTACCTGGGAGGGTCCCTATATGATTATTGAAGTACTACTAAATCCTGACACATATAATGAAGCTTCAGACCATGGACAGGAAGTATGTCCCTAATATATGGCATGTTATTCGGCTTCGACAATATTATCAATAGTTTTGTAATATTTTTGAGATTATCTTAAACCGATAATGAGATTTATTCGAGATTCATAAAATGATGGTTTTGTCCCATTATTATTATCTTTTACTTCTATTTTGATCCAATGCATCACTTATTTTGCTTTTTAGCCTTACCTTCATCTTTATCAAATAAGGCTAGGGGTCGGGAAGCCTAAGTGCTAACATGCTATCAAACGGTTATAAATACAGAACTCATTCATTATTAAAGAGAAGAAGAAAAATTAAATTAATCATAAATTTATTTACATCAATAAGGGGGGAAAAAGAGGAAAATTACAATAAGGAATTACAATCCCTAAGTCTTCAGGAGAAAACCCTTTCTCCCAAACTAACTACTTGGTATACTCGAATCCGTCATAGAATTCAATGGCCACCTTCTGGTTGACCTCCTCAGCGAACTCTTCAGACTCCATATATTCAGTAATGATTTGCTGGCATAGTTTGGAGAGAATGAGACTTGAGGATACCAGAGCCAAACTGTTCTGCTTCCATTCAACTTCCCTCATAAATCAGCCCTCAACAACCTTCAAGATGTTGGTTGTTAAGTTTTGCATCTGTTCAGTCAACCTCTGAACAAGAGTAGTCCTCTTCTCCTTAAAGCTAGCTTCATACTGGTGTAACTCCTGCCCCGACACAGCTACATTCTTCCTCTCTTTCTCCATAGACCTCAAGGCACCTTTAGCCCATTCCTCGAGTTCCCTGAGAGCAGTCTGAGTAGCCTTTAAATTATCCTCAGTTCATATTCTTTTAGCCCTAGCATCTCTCAAATTAGCGTCAGCTTTTATTATATCGGCCTCAGCATTTTTACAATCGAGCTCTGCCTCTTTTGAAGTAGCTTCTTAACATTAGAAGCTTCAATTTTGGTCAAGCTCAAACGGCTCTCCACCTCATCGTAATGTTTGATAAGCCCTTCATGAGCACCAATATGTACAAGAGGATAGCGTTGGCATGTTTAGAATTATTCAACAGTCATTCGTGGAAAGAAAAGAGATTGAAAGGGGAGTTACTTAGCCTTGTTATTATGCTTGCATATGGATAAGGGACTGCAAACGTGTTCCCTTATACCTCAGCTCATCAGCCAGTAACTTAAAGCTATTATATAAGTCGAGGGGAAAGTCCTTGACTTTTCCTAAGTAAGAAGCCCATGTTCGAACTCTCCCCTGGGACCCCATGGTCATCACATTCTGCTTCTTGAAAGCAAAACAAAGTTCTAAAGTGCTCCTTCCCTCAGAAGGAGCCTTCCTCTTCTCTAGCCTAGCCTTTTCAACATCCAGAATTACTTCCACTTCTCTGATTGGTGGTGATTGAAGAATCTTATTTGTTCCGATAATCGAAGAGGGGCTAGAGATTAAGAGAGGAGAGAGAAGAGCGAGGAGTAGCGACCTCTGCAGATGATGTTGGAAGAGAAGTTGTAGGAGTCGGAGTAAGAAGAACTATAATTTCCCCATCAGTTAGAGAAGTTGCAGCCACTATAAAAAAAAGGCTAATTCCAACGAAACTTTTCGTCGGATATAAGCTTATTCCGTCAACCATAAGATATTTTCGAAGAATTTTGTCATCGAATATAACCTGATCGAAAATAAGTCCATCGAAAAGTTAATCGAAAATAACTATATTCGTCGGACTTTATTTCCAAAAACACAAATCCAATCCCAACAGAGAGTTTATACCATCAGAATATGCTTATATAGTCTACCAATTAATCAAGTTTACCCAAATCAAATTAATATATATAAACAGCATATAACATATATACACAATGACTAACAATCCAGATTAATATATATTAACAGTTTAAAATATTAACAGATTAATATATATTAACAGTATAAAATACTAACATATTAATATACACACACACACACACACATACAAAACCTGAAATAAAGATACTGGAAACAAAAAAATGCACCACGCCGCTGTGAACCACCATCGTCGGGAACCAAAAACCACCACCTCACGTACTCAAGATTTTAAACTAATATATGGATAAAAGTTACATTTTTTTTAATAAATCTAAACTAATACTACTTAATACATTAAAAATGAGAAGAAGAAAAAACAAGTAAAAGATTGATCAAAGATGATATAATCTAAGAGGGAATGAAGAGAGAATAGGGCTCGACTTTGGAAGAGAAAGAAAAGAAAATAGAAAATGAACTGATCAGTCTCGGCTTATTAAAAAAAATAATTATTTCCAACAAAATTCCGTCGATATTAAATTTATGTCCGACGTATAATCCGTTGAAAATAAAATATTCTGTCGACCATAACTTTGGCCAGCCCAGGAATTTTTCCCAACGTGTAACTTTTCGTATTCCCGGCAGAATTCGGTCAAGCCTAATATTATTCTGACGAAATTAATTACGACCGAATAATCCATCAAAAAAAATTATATTCGATGAAAATAATTCTGTCGATCTTAGCCGATTTTCTTGTAATGAGCCTTCCTTTTCAATTTTTGGGCAGGTTAGAGGTGCTGAAGCTTTCCCCTTAAGCGTCTCAAACAAATGAAGCTTCTCGACAAGGGTCATGGGTTTTCTAGGCACCCCCGTCGCCTCCAAGATAGTTTCATTTAGAGCCTTCTTCAGTTAATTGACCATTGTAATCAAGATAAGCAAAAAGTCAATACCAAGATAATAACAATAAAAGCAAACATTATACAGAAAGCTTAACACTCATAATTATGGTTGAACAACAACTCCTAATCATTCAAGACCAATATATTCTCTTTACAATAGGGAGCTTATAGGTTTGCCCCTCCAAAATCCCTGATACTACCACCGTAACTTCATCTTTAACAAGGGAAGATGAAGACGGGCCCAAATTTTTAGAAGATTTACCCATTTAGAATAAATGTAAAAGAAAATTAGGCTTGGATTCCTACTTGGGTCAAAGCCCACTTCTAAGAAATTAGGCTTGGATTCCTACTTGGGTGGCTAAAGCCCACTTCTAAGAAATCTGTAAACTGTGGACGCCCAATTAGCCTAAGTTAAAGTATATCGTTAATATCGGCCCAAACTGAAACAGGTAATTTTTCTTCTAAATATCGTCTTCGATTTGGTAGTCGTTTGACTTCCAAATACATCTATCTTCAGTCTATAAGCCTCCTCGGCTCCTAAAGTTCACTCTCCTCGGTCTCGTAGTCTTTGGACTCCCGAAGACCTCTATCTTCGATCTGGTAGTCTTTTGACTCTCGAAGACCTCTACCTTCGGTCTGAGCATTTTTTAGACTCCCAAAGCCTACTGCCTTCGGTCCTAGAAGTCTTCTCATCTACCGAAAGCTTTATATATTTGATCTGGCAGTCTTTAAATTACCAAAAGATCTGTATTTTCAGTCTAGTAGTCTTTTTACTCATAAAGACCTCTATCTTCGATCTAGTAGTCTTCTGACTCCCGAAGACATCTATATTTGGTCTAGTTGATATCTATCTTCAGTCTGGTAGTCTTTTAACTCTCGAAGATCTTTGACTTCGGTCAAGACAATATTCAAACTCCCGAATCATACTGACTTTGGTCTCGTAGTCTTTTGACTCTCGAAACCTACCACCTTCAGTCTAAGTAATCTTTAGACTCCCGAAACCTACTGTATTCTGTCTAGAAGCTTTTTCGGCTCCTAAAAGCTTTATATCTTTGGTCTCATAGTCTTTGGACTCCCGAAGCCTACTATCTTCGATCAAAGCAGTCTTCAAACTCTCGAAGTCTACTGCCTTTTGTCTCATACTCATCGGACTCTAGAAACCTACCGCCTTTAATCAAAGAAGTTTTCAAACTCTTAAAGCCTACTGTCTTCGGTCTTAGAAGCCTTTTGGGCTCTCGAAATCTTTTTTTCCTACTCTTCCACCTCATTTCATATGCTGAAGGAGTGAGGGACAATATTGAGCTGTTTATTTATTAGCGAAAATGAGTTGCCCATATTGGGCCTTATCCCCATAGCTCATTAGACCTAACGTGCGCACATGAAGACTCCTAAGTTCGATAAGTTTGAGTTCGCTGTCTTCTCACTTCGGATACTAACTAGTTATCATGTTCAATACAAAATGGCAAGGTAGTTACATTCTCTAACATGACCTCTATTACACGATTCCTATTAAGAGTTATGTTCCTGTTGAACATGGTCAATACACATAATATTCTAGTTTATTAAATACTTATCGCCTCTATTATAAACATATTTTAAAATTTATATTTACTCTCATACCGAAAATATTTCTTACAATCTAAACCATCAAATACTTTTTAATAATTTTTTTTATTTAAATTTATATTCAAGTCAATAATTAAACATGCAAATAAATTCAAACATTAATAAATACTACTATTAATTAGTAACATAACTATCTCTCTTTTTCTGTCTCTCCTGTGTAAAAAGACGGTACTTCTACCTACTACCCAAATTCCTTAGAAGAAGCCAAAAAGAAAATAATACACATAGTGATGAATGGCTGTCAATGTCAACAAGTGAAGGATACAAATAGTACTGGTGGGTTTTATTTTAAACCTTTTCGTATTTTTCATTGTTAACACTAGTAAAGCCTAGCTAGCTAGCTATTGTTAACGAACGGTGAAAGTGAGCCTGTTAATCACCTTCCTGTCTTTCTGTCATATATTTTACTCTGTTCAATGAAAAAAAAATTGTCAAAAAAATTTATTTTATAAAAAAAATCACTTTATAAAAATAATGATATAAAATAATATATTATCCTCTAATTTATCATCAAAATTTTATTAATCATACTACACTATTTAAATATTACTTTAAGAGATATAGATGGAACAAAAGCATAGCATTAATATTCATAAATTACGATATTCTGCGTTTTATTGAACAAATGGAGTAATATATATACTTACTTGGGTGCAGGAATGCACGGTAGATATGAATTCACTGATGCCCACCTAACTAGCGTCTTTTAGTCATCGTCATCATGTAATATATACTTTCACACAGATGGTTACTGTACACGCTAAAACTAATTAAATTAAAATAAACCCTAGTAAATTTTATTTTACTAATAGACACGCATTCATAAGTTGGTTTACTTAACTAATTCTGTCACCTTTTTGTTTTAATTTGTAACATTAATTCCAAACTGTAATGCAAGTTATTACTAGGTGTTCAATGCCAATAAAGAAGATGCACGATATTACGTATAATTATTACGTAACATTACATAATTATAATAACATGTTGGATTTAGAGATGAGTATGGTGCGGTTTGATGCGATTTAAAATTCAAATCGCATATGAAACTGTTTAAGTGCGGTTTGACAAATCTAAAATCGCACATGAAATCGCTTATAATTGGTACAGTGCAGTTTCATTTGATTTGATGTGATTTCGCTTTCAAAATCAATTGAATATATAAGTATTGAAGATTATAATGTCTTTGTAATCAAAATGTAATCTTGAATTTGGATATGAAACCATGAAAAGACATTTACTTGAAGTCACTACTTGCAAAGATAAAAACAACACATTTGGGATGTTGATGTTACTAATTGCAAAACAGGAAGGATACTACATTAAGAAGAAAGAATTAAAAAGAAGCTTGTGAAAGGTAAGACGAGTAGCATTTATTTGAACGTCCCACCACCAAAAGGAAATGTAGGATTCAGGTATTAAATAGGGCTACGGGTAAAACCTATGCTAACTGCGCTTTTCTAGAAAATTGAATAAGAAAATATTTTAGATCTTCACTATTATATTTTTATTTCAAAGTATCTTTTTCACCCCTATTAAATCTATACTTGTATGTTTTAGAGTCTGTAGATGAGTTATGAAGTGTGTATAACATAGTAGATGGGAAGTATAAGAACTGTTGCTAGACCAGTGAAAAAGAGGAGAAAGGAATACAAACTTGTTTGCTAAATAGTTGCTTATACAGAGCTGAAACAAAGAAAGAAGTAAACAAGAGATGATATAAACAGGTGAAAGATTCTGGCGAGATTTAAGCAAGATGAAAGATTATTGCAATTTTAGTTGCTAGGGCAGGCGGGATTGACCCAAAAACCGAAGTCAAGTTACAAATGCAGTTTCTCAACTTTTATAAAATCGTCAAATACGTCGAAACTGTTGGTACATACAGTTCTATCGGTGCAGTTTGATTAATTTTTTGTGTGATTTCGGAGCTAATTTTAATTTTTTGCTTACCCCTAGTTGGACCTCCGCGATCATGTTTTTGTGGATCCTCTTGCACACCAGAAATTCTACAGTTGTGGGGTAAATTACGATTTAAAAAATCTGATAAGGTTTTGAAACATTCTTTTTTTTTCCATGCGAAATTTAGCTAGCAGTTGGTTCTTGAAGCAAATTTCAGAAATTCTAAATCAACTGGGCTTTTGCTTCCAAATAACTATATGTTGTCCATGAACTTTTGTCTCTTTGTACATTGTAATTAATAGAATGGTGGCATAATAATTTAGTATTATTGTTCAGTACTCTTGCTGATAAGAAAAGTACGATGGGATAATTGGACAACAGTAGTACTACTGTGTAATCCTGTCATTTTTGTGATGAATAAATGTAAAATACACAATAATTAAATATTATATTAAATATTATATTTATTTATATTATTAAAAAATAAGATATGATATTAAAATTCGTATCATATTTAATTTTTTAATAATATAAATAAATTTAATATTTAATATAATAATTAATTGTTGTATATGTAAAATTGTCTTTTTTGTGATGTATTAGTGGAAAGCAATGTCTAAACCCAAGTGTACAAAAAGTGAAGAAGTATTTACATGCATGCATGTGTTATATATATATATATATATATATATATATTGAATTTGAATGTGTGGACAATTAATTCAATGATCAAATTATAGTATGGAAGGAAGAGAATTGCATAATAATGTGTGTATCTATATGAGCTGCCTTCCTGTCTCTTGGATGGCGATTTGATATATGGACCACAACCACAGGTCGATCCAAAGAGTAAAAGCTTGCAGCTAAATTGTTACAGCAAAAAACATCCGACAAATTTATACACGTAATAACTAAATAATTTAATTTTTCCTTTACTAATGCATGAATGATTTGACTCCTTTTCATTTTCACTAATTTAAATTATGCAGCTTTTTCATAATCACTTGTTCATTACTCTAGCTGAAAGTTGTTGGTCTGACGTTAATATTTAAGTAAATAAATGAAGTTGAGCAAAAAGAAAATTAAGCGTAGTCTACCATGTTCAATATGACTGTGACCTTGAATCTCATTAGCTACATGTACGTAGCAATTGCTAATTAAGCACGTTTTTTTCTTGATTTTGTCAGAAAAGAAAAATTAAATAAAAGGGGAATAATACAAAATTAATAAAGAATGATCAGAAATACTCTCTCTGTTTTAAATTATAATATCACTATTAACTTTTTAAAAATTAATTTGAGATATTTTTAAATTTAAAATTGATGAGATTTATTTAAATTTTTTAAGTAATAAATTTATAACAAGTAGTATTTTATAAGTAGTTTATAAGACTTAAATTGTATTAATATAAATTAATTAAATTTATATTAATTTTAAATTTATAAATATTTAAAATTAATTTTTTAAAAAATTAATATTAATTTTATAATTTAAAATGAAAAAATATAATATTATGTGATGGTTATAAGACGCTTGGGTTAAAGTAGCTGAAAAGTTACAAAACATCATATAATTATGATATTGCAGTGTGATGAGGGCCGGGTCTAAACAGTAGCCCTGTGAAAAAACCTTGCCTCCTTTGTCTACGTGGCCCCTACACGAATATGGTGTTTAACCAGAAATGATTAAACGGGGTATGCAGAAAAATTAAATAGCGCTGCAGCTAAGCAAATTATATTATATTGCGTTACAAATAACCTGGGACTGAAATGAGTGCTAGTGTGTCAGAATGGTTTGAAAACAAGGCCTAGCAAAGGGGATGGAGAGAGAAAGATGTGTGGCCACATATATATATATATGGATCTGCATAATTTGTGTTTTAAAAATATATATTAAGCACGAAAAATAGGAGAAGGGACCGTTAAAAATTATTTTTTTATATAGTTGTATTGAATTCAATACATGGGATATATTAGTATATTATTTTTTTATACATTAAATTTAGTACACCTACATAAATAAATAATATTATACATTATTTTTCGTATTTAGTATGTGTTCTAAGGACAAAAATCTTATATATATATATAAACATTGCTTTGGAGAATCTATGGCTGCAGTAACTCATGATGATGTCTGTGGAATTATACCACCACTAAGGTTTAATCGAAAAATTATTTAATATATTCAAAGTAAATGAATAATATATAATTTTTTTATATATAACAGTGGAGTATATAAAGTAAATTTTATTATTATGTAAAAAAACAAAATATATTATTTATTTATTTTTAAAACACCGAATAATTTTTCTGGTCTTTCTTTTTGTGCATTCCACGTGAATTAATATATTTTATTTGGTTAGAGTAGAGGTTGAGATTATATTTATAAATAAATTAATTCATGGTAGTTGCCTAGCTGTTGAATGAATTGAAGGTTTGAACGACGAGCCGGTTGTAAACCGGGCAGGAAAAAAGAGTGGATCTAATTAAGGAAATCATTTTGGTAAATAGAGCAACAGAGGTATAAATAATAAGGCTGCTGATGACTGCATACCTATAGTAATAATTGCACGTTTAGATATATTAAACTAAGTGACTAAATTATCCTTCTTAAGTTAATGAAAAAACAATGATATCATTGATCACTGTTTGAAACTTACGTAGTTTAATTAAGCAATTTAACATACATGGATGTGCAATTATCGCTATTAAAAATAATGTAAATATCAACAATTAAGGTAGCAATAATAAATGTGAAAGAGGTTTCCTTTACTTGGCGGTGGGTTATAAAAAGGGAGGAAAGGGTATTGTGGTATCCCTCGTTTAAAAGATACAAGTACAGTTAAAAAGGAGTAGTGAGAGAGTTGATGGAAGAACAACTGAGCCAATCAGCTGTGACTCATCTCCTTCAGCACACCCTAAGAAGCTTGTGCATTCATGAAAACTCTCAATGGGTTTATGCTGTCTTTTGGAGGATCTTGCCTAGAAACTATCCACCACCCAAGTAATTAATTCTTTATTTTCATTAATACCACCGGAATTAAACTTTGCAGAAAGAAAAAACTAGCTACCTATATATATATATATATATATATATATATATATATATATATATATATATATATATATATATTTGCAGATGCAGTTCTACATGTGTATAGTTCTTCTTAATTAATTATGTTTTCTTAATTTGTGATGTATACATATATAGATGGGATAGCCAAGGAGGAGCATTTGATAGGTCAAGAGGAAACAGGAGGAACTGGTATATATAGATAGATAGATAGATAGATTATGCAATTACATCCTTAATTAATTGCAGTACTCTATTTTCCATATTAGTTATTGTAAACATGATGACGATGATGATGATTGATCAGGATATTGGCATGGGAAGATGGTTTCTGCAATTTTGGTGCCTCAACAGCGGAGAAGGACTGTAGCGATGATTGTCAGGGAGTCTACGGAAACCATCATGATCAATATCATCAGCCATACCAAGCTGCAGGGTTGCAGCCAGAGCTCTTCTTCAAGATGTCCCATGAAATTTACAACTATGGTGAAGGGTAATTAAGTCACGATATTAATTATACAACTATTTATCATTATTTATGAAGCTTAATTGGTTCGTTAATATATAATCCAATCAATTGAGTGCAGCTTAATTGGAAAAGTAGCTGCAGATAATAGTCATAAATGGATTTTCAAGGAACCAAGTGAACAAGAAATCAACTTGTCTGCATGGAACAATTTAGCTGACTCTGTGAGACCTCTCTCTCTCTCTCTCTCTCTCTCTATATATATATATATATATGAAGAATGATCCATAATAAATAGTTATTATAGATACTAATCTAGTAAACACATATCTCACCGTCCAATGCAAGATCTAATAAGCGAGATTAATAGAGATTAAATTCATTCTTAATAGTGGCAGGCAAAAAAAATTAAAACTGCCACTAGTCTTAGTAGTTGCATGAAAAAATATCTTCAATACCCCACTAATATAATATTTAAATAGTTTAAATGTATTTATTTGTAATATAATTTATACTAATTAAATCAAATTTTATTACAATATAGAGTTTAAATTTTAAACAATCAAATTGTCACAATAATTGATAATGTTAAATTTTATTACTTAAGAAATTATTTATATATACAAATAAATACGTTGAATATATATAATTGACAATGTTAAATTTAATTAGTTGAGAAATTATTTATACAAATAAATACATTAAAAATAATTGACAATTTTAAATTTTAATACTTAAAAAATTATTTATAAAAATAAATACATTGAAACTAGTTAATAATGTTAAATTTTATTACTTAATAAATTATTTATACAAATAAATATATTGAATTTATTTAAATATAACATTAGTGAGAATATTTAAGACATTTCTCTATACAACTACTACTAACAGTAACAGAAGGGTTTAATCTCTATTAATCTCACCCGTTAATTAGATGAACGGTTAGAGATGTTTTTGCTGGGATAATATTCATAATTATGGATCACTCCTCTCTATCTCTCTCTCTATATATATATATATTCTTATACATGGTAAGCTACTATGTATTTTCCTGCTATATATATATATTTATATATAGATTTGTTCTCCTTGTGCGCTGCTTACACAAAACAAATGCAAAATGTTTATTCTAACAGTACCCTAGGACTTGGGAGGCACAGTTCCAGTCGGGCATAGAGGTATACATCCATTTAACACTAACGAAATATCTCCTGTTCCCCAAAATCTTAACTTTGTTTACAAGATCTAACATATATATCTATCTATTCACATGCATATCTATATGTTGCAGACCATAGCCTTGATTGCAGTTAGGGAAGGTGTTATTCAATTGGGATCCATTCACAAGGTTTCCATTCTCTCTCTCAACATTCACTTACCAGTTTTGGCTATATATGTAGTAGCCAGTACTAATAAATACTTCGTGTAATTAATTAATAACATATTGGATATATTTATAATATTGAAGGTGATTGAGGACTTGAGCTATGTTGTGTTACTGAGAAAGAAGTTGAGCTATATAGAGAGCATTCCAGGAGTGCTATTGCCACACCCTTCTTCATCTTCTTATCCCTTCAAGATCATTAATGATCATACTTCCTATAATAGTACTGCACCAGATCATCAAGCATGGCAATTCATCCAAGCCAGTAACAACAACAATGCCAACAGAGCATTAGCAGCACCACCCCCGCCTGATCATTTCTATCACCATTTTATTAGTCATCCTCCGGTGAACATAACTCCCTCAATGAGCAGCCTTGAAGCGCTCCTATCAAAACTCCCATCTGTCGTGCCAGCTGTTTCGTCGCCACAAGTCTATTGTGAAGCTCAGCCTCAGCCTCAGCCTCAGCCGCAATATATATCACCCAGTAATGGGTCGGCTATGGAGTTCATTGGTAATGAGAAAGTGGCCGAGGATAATGTGGGGGAGAGTAGTTCCATGGCAGCATCTTATAATGGACGACACCGTCAGCATTTTAGTTATCATCATCATCACGATTTAAATATTGTAACAACTAGCAGTTTGCCTAACAATGGATACTAACTGGGGAACTATGAATTGTTAATGTCTGGATTATTGTACTCCATTTTAGTTTTTAGTGTTAACGCTGAGTGTTACTTCTTTGATCGCTCCCTTCGCAGTGAAAACTTGACTGTTATCATATGTACAAACAATCAGATGGTACTTTATATCTCTGATTAGATGGTGAGATCTAAGAACACCGTGACGTTTATGCAGAAAGACATGGATGGAGGGAGGGAGGGAGGGAGGGAGAGACTACCAGTGATAAAAGTGAAGAGCTTGAAAAGAGATGAATTCAGTCTAATGGTTGATACATCAAGATTGGCCCCTCTTTACTGCAAAAACACCTCGTAACATTTGTAACCCTAGAGTTGTCCCGTTTCAAACCCTACCAGAAACAAAACAATTGGAGTATACATAGAATATAAGTTATTTAAAGAAAAATTGCATCGTGGAGTACTGAAAGATCATGAACCCATCGAATTTGTCGAGCCCGGATTAAATAGACAGCAGGTTCACAGTGATTTAAAGAAAAATTGCCCTGTGGAGTACTTAAAGATGAGATATGCAGCCGCAGCTGAAACGAAGGGCACCTCTGCATCGTTTCAGAAGGCCCTGTCAATTTTGGTAGTCTTTTAACAAACAAACAAAAAAGAAGAGAAAAGAAAAGTACATAATTTATAGACTTGCACATGTATGCATGATGCATGTTTCTCTTGTGACTGGGAGGAGCTCCAACTTTAACAGTAACTCAAATCAGTTGAATAAACAAATGAAGAATGAAACTCCTTAAACAGGTAATCCAAACCAAGTGCACGTGTGACCATGTTCATCATCTTCACACATTTTATTGGGAGTAGTTGAAGCACCATGACGAGATGGATATTATATAATTTGTCTCGAGCTTTGCAAAAAATCAAATCAACAGTAAGAAACTACTGCTACTAGAACAACAATCTAAAAACAAAATACATTGATGTATTGACACTAAATGTAGTAAAATAAATGGATACAAGTTGGCAATTCTCTAGTAGTAGACATCATTGAGTTTGGAGATATTGTTTTAAGAGACATCATTTTCTTCCACATTGGGCTCAAGTTTCTAGTTATTTTGCAAAAGAACCATCTCATTTGTATGTTCTGTTTCCCTACTCAAAACACAGCACTAATGAAATGCAGCAACCTCTTCCTTGAAATGTGCAAGCAGATTCTCTATGGTCTTGACCGAGTGGTCAGCCTTGTCTCTTACGCGTACACTTACCTGGAAAAATTAAAGACAATTTGCAGCAAGGAATTAGATTCGCTAAACAATCAGAGTGCTAAGTTCAGAATAGTTAAAAGTTTCTGTTGAATGAACCACGGCATTATTTAAAATATCAAGAGAATTGTATCGAGGTAAACTCATGGAATGGTAAATAATAAGCAAGTTTTCTCCCAACACCATAAGAAAAAAGTTGATGTGGACAAAGTAGTAGCTGCGCCAATAACAATGTAAACTACATGCATCATATTCCTACATGAACAGTTAACACAGCAATTTAGGGTTTCCTTCACATTCACAGCTCAACAATCACACACGTCAAGGTATCGCAGCCCCACCGAAGCATCTTACCTAAGCAATTGTTCAGAGCACTGATAGTCTCTCTTTTTTTTGGCTGATAGTTGACTGACATTTCACTCATCGGCGTAATTACAAATTTTTCTTTACACAACTTTCCCAGATGTGCACTGTATTCAAAAAAATATTATAAACTATGGGTAACTACTCTATTCAGGAATCTATTAGCCAAGAAAGCAATCCAAGACAACTCAAAATTTTGCGAAGACGGATCAACTGGCCGGCTTACAGATCTAATTCAGGACATTAATATTGAAGGACACTTCTATTAACTTACAGAACTATAATGCATATAGCCATGCATGTACATGTACCAAGAAGGCCCAAAACATTGAAGTTCAAAATACAACAAATATAAACATGGTAATAGTAACAATCTACCGACAATAGACAATTATCAGGGTAAAGGAATAACCTTTCCGGTGTTGGCCTCCTCCTCACCAACAACCAATATATAGTTGTACTGTGCCACCTGAGCTTCTCGTACCTGCAGGGAGTCACAATATCAGTAAATAGTTGGACAAGCTAACTAAATAAAGAAAGAGAATTCAGGAATACCAAATCCACAATTCTTATGGTGAAACAATAAACAGAAATTAATGCATGAAGAGTATAACACAACTGGAAAGCTGAACAAGTAATTAACAAGGGTAATGCAATAAGCTATTAGGGTTTTGACTTGAGAATGGGGAATTGAGGATTGAAGATTGGGTACAAATATCAACATTAATTAGTTGATTTAGCTGCTACAGACAAACAGGGTACTGGCCTTGGGATCAGATTGCAATAGGTCATTATTTTAGATTACATTAAAAATGGTCTTAAATCATATTCGGATGTAAAAGGCTACAGATGTCAAAATAAAGGTGCTGTAGGCTTGTTTCAATCACACATGACTTGCTAAATTTAAAGCTGTAATCGTGAGCAAACGTGATCTCCTCAATAAAGCAAAGCAATTGCATGACAAACCAATGAAAGTACACTAAGATGATAATTTATAATCCTGCTTCCAATGGCCCCATGTGTCATACTAATTTATTTATTTCTTAATGCATTAATCCTACTCTCCTCTAGCTTTTGTTCATGAAATGCCAAATGAATTTCTCTTTTAACTGGGAACTCCAGTATTCTTGATGAATCCAAGTAAGGGAGCGGGAAGAAAATATGATGATTTACATATGGACCCATGGAAAGAAAATTACAAAATGAGATGCATTCAAACAAATGTTCATAAACATGGTTCTTGCAAGCAACAGTATACTGACCAATGCAAGTGAATTGCCTAATTATTCTAGTTATCCTCCAGGCCTAAGAAAAGTACAAGTGATGTGGCTTCAAACAAATGTTCATAAACATGGTTCTCGCAAGCAACAGTATATTGACTAGTGCAAGTGAATTGCCTGATTGGAAGCAACAGTATAGAGAATGATTGAGATTTGCAAAATGGTAAGCAATGAAGGGATGTCAAAATGCACCTTTTTCTGGATAGTCCTATCACTTGTATCAACATCAACATAATAACCAGCTTCATGGATCTGCTCCCGTACCTATGAAAAGTAACAGAAGAGAAAACAATGATATTCTGACATGTTGGAGTGGAAATAGACAAATGTCATCCTTTCTACGGCAAAAAAAGAAAGTTTTAAATTTTCAGTTGAAGACAGCAGTTGAAGTACACAGGTATAAAAGCTACATTTTGTACTAGGAAAACCTAGTTCAGAAATGAAGGAAATCCTAAACTGTAGGAAATCAACATTAACTCAAATAAACAAACAAGAAAAGGAGCACAACCCATCTCACTAATACCATGCATCTAATTACAAATTGAAGTAACATTATAAAGGTCAATCAATTCAATACAAAAGCACACTAAGGTGACCAACCTGTAGAGCATACGATTGTGATTTGTCAGATACTGGGCAAACAATTGCTTGACGTGGACTAAGCCAGAAAGGCCATTTCCCCTTATAGTGCTCCAGAAGTATAGCAAACATACGCTCAACAGACCCGAGAATGGCCCTGTGTATCATAACAGGTCTCTCCCTCTTACTTTCATCTTCCGCCGAGTAAGATAAGTTGAAACGAGAAGGAAGTTGGAAGTCAAGCTGTAATAAGATGTACGTTAGAATGTAGTATTTAGCCTTGATTACAGCTCTAATTAGAGCCTTAATTGTAGCTTAATTGTAACAGAATGTAATATACAATGAAATGATGAGAAGGATGATAAGCTCTCAAATTCACTAATTTCTGTGTTCTCACATCCCTGAATATGGGTTTCAACTTTGTATCAGAGCCAGGTTCCATTATTATACTTAAACCTGCTCAAAAAACCAGTAGCCAAGTGTTGTTTGGTTCAAGTTTCTTCAAAAAAAATTCTCATATACAGTGGTATCATCTCTATTTTTTCCGCTGCCGGTAACTATATTGTTTACCTTTCTGCCATATAGTGTTCCTTAAGCCTTTGAATCATCCTCGTTGATATTTCGATATTCTTATTGCTTTTATTATACCATATCATGGAAAAATCTAGTTCCATTAATAGTGGTGATACTACTGGGATGAATAAAGGGCAGTTAGTTAGAAACCACCACCTTAACATAGCTTTGGTTCTTGGTCCATTTAAGTTTGATGAGAACAATTATCTCTCAAGCATGTCGTATGTCAATTAAAGCTAATTGTATGCAGCATTTCATTAATGGTATGACAACGATGCCACAAGCGAGTGCTGCTTAGGAAGAATGGAAGTCTGATAATTCCATGGTGAAAACATGGATATCCAATTCGATAGAACCTAGCACGAGGAGCAGTTATATGTTTCAAGGGCCAACTTACGAGCTTTGGGAGGCCATTGCCCAAACATTCTCTATTTTTGGTGATATGTCAAAGGCCTATAACATTCGAAAGTCATTCGAGAGACAATTAAAGGAGACAAGTCGATGTCTCAATATTATGTCGAGATCACTGCACTTTGGCACAGATCTTGATCATTATCGAGTTTTCTCAGCTAAATACACGGAGGATGCAGCTGTCGATCAAAAGTTTGTTGGAGAAGATCGGATTATTGATTCTTAGCCAATCTTAACTATGAGTATGATCAAGTTCGAGTAAGGCTGATTGGTCAGATTCTTTTTCCTTTTTAAAGAGAGGCTCGTGCCCAAGTTCAACAGGATGAGAGTAGACGTCGTGCTATGACTCAGGGTGCTTCAAAGCACTCGACCTTAATAGCAACCCACTCTCTTAGACCTATTCCCACTCCAATAAAACCTTTAGCTGAGAAAGATCCTCGTGGATGTGACTATTGTGAGAGACCAAAGAATACCCGTGACGCTTGTTTCAAACTTCATGGTAGACCTCCCAAAGGTCAAGGTGGTCGTAATAGTTCAACAACTGGTCGAGGCTGTGGATCTCAGGCTCATATGACTACAATGGCATCTTCACCATTGGCAGGCACTCCTAGTGCTCCATCTACACCATTGGCAGGCACTCCTAGTGCTTTAGCTATTGATCCTAGTGATCTCACTCCTAAGAAAATATTAAATTTTCCAACACTCTTGTCCAAACCTAGCTCCTCTCATCATGTTTTGTCAAGTATATTTCTCATGCAATCAATGCTTCTTCTGCATGTACCTCTTGGACTATTGATTCAGATGCTACATAACATATGACTGATTCATCCAAATTATTTACCACTTATTGATGGGGATCACAAGTCAAAACCAAAATAAAGAGTTTTTATATTTGTTATTTAGAGTTTTATTATGTTTAATGTAAGAGTGATTGATGTAATTTATTTATTAGTGGAGATTTAGGATATTAATTAGGAATTATAAATTTTGTTATGTTTAGTAATGGTATATTAGTCAATTAGTTATTTTATTGCTCCCCAAGTAATATTAGGGTTCAAGTCTCTTTAAATAATGGTATAATCCCCACAAGTCTTTTAGACTATAGACTATTGATATTAAAGTTGATTATCATTATTCATACCGTAGAGATATCCATCTTAGTGTTGATTTGTAGAATTGATACACTTGAAAGACCCTAGTGATTTAGACGTAAAGTTTAAATCCTAATTTATTTTTGTATAGTTTTCCATTAGTTCTTCATTTTAAATCTACCCTGCATCATTTTTGGTATCAGAAGTACCAAAATAAAGATTTTTTATATTTGTTATTTAGAATTTTTATCATGTTTAATGTAAGAGTGATTGATGTAATTTATTTATTAGTGGGAATTTAAGATATTAATTAGGAATTTTTTATGTTTAGTAAAGGTCTATTAGTTAATTAGTTATTTTATTGTTTCCCAAGTAATATTAGGATCTGAGTCTCTTTAAATAATGGTGTAATCCCCACAAGTCTTTTAGACTATAGACTATTGATATTAAAATTGATTATTATTATTATTCATACCGTAAAGATATTTTATGCATCTTAGTGTTGATTCGTGGAGTGGATAGACTTTAGAGACCCTAATAATTTAAACATCGAGTTTAAATCTTAATTTATTTTTCTATAATTTTCCATTAGTTATTCATCTTAAATGTCCCGCATCACTTATACTCCCTGTTCCGACAAAAATAAAAGTATTAGTAGCTGATGGTTCACTTTATCCTATCTCAAGGAGGGGCTCTATAGTTTGTACATTCATTATATCTTTATCCTCTGTTCTCCACGTACCTTCCTTTCTGCAATTTATTATTTGTTCAATGTGAGCCAAGTCTCTAAATTGTTCAGTTAATTTTTTTCCTTCTCATTGTATATTTCAAGACTTGGTGACGAGGTAGACAATTGGCAGTGGTAGTGCAGTTGGTGGCCTCTACTATCTAGATGTCCCTTCAACTAGTCTAGCTTTGGTTGATAAAGGGACTTCCATTCAGGTTCTTCAATCTATCTCTAACTCCAGTTTGGCCTCCGTTTATCAGTGGCATTGTCGTCTGGAACGTCCTTCATTTAGTACTTTAGAATCCCTTTTTCCCCATTTAACTAAACAGCGTAAGAAAAATCTATTATTTGGTGAGCCTTGTGAATAAGCTAAACACAAATGATCAATTTATCCTACTATTAATAATCGTCATCTTAACCGATAAATTTGTCCTATTATTAATAATCGTCATTTTGAACCATTTGTTGTTATTCATTATGATGTTTTGGGACCTTCCGAGTTATTTCTCATACTGGTTATTGTTGGTTTGTTACATTTATAAATTGTTATTCTCGTATAACTTGGTTTTATCTTCTTCATTCAAAAAGTGAAGTTTTTTCTTGTTTTCGAGAATTTCATAAAATGATACAAACATAATTTTATGCTAAGGTCAAAATTTTACATATTGATAATGGTTGTGAATATATTAATAGTGTTTTTCTTACTTCTTGTGTTGAAATTCCATAACAAAATGGCATTGCAAAGAGAAAAAACCGTCACTTAATAAAAGTTTTCCGCACACTCATATTCACAATGAAAACACCTAAATCTTTATGGGGTGATCAAGTTCTTTTTGCTACACTTCTCATCAATCGGCTTCTGTCTAGAGTTCTTGGAAATCGAAGCCCAATCTCACTTCTCAAACATTTTCATGGCCCTTCACTTTCTCCACGTTTTTTTGTGTGCTTTATCCACGATAAAAATCCTAATCGGGGTAAACTTGATCCAAAATCTCTCTGTTGTGACTTCATTAGGCACAAAAAGGGTACAAATGTTTTCATCCTCCTAACTGAGTTTATATTACTCGTGATGTCACCTGTTGAGAATCTGAATCATTTTAACATGATCCCTCCTCCTTGAGGGAGAAATCTACTAGTGTAGAGGAGTTAACACACCTTGATCCTGGTTGTAGCCTTCCTTTTCTTATCACTTATTCTATAGTCACTGATATTTCTTCACAGGGAGAGTCATATGATAGGTGGAACAAACCTGATTTAAAGACCATTCCTGAAGAGATAAGGAACCGGACAACCGGTCCTGTCTATACTACCACAGCAACCCTACTCGAATCCTAGTTCTCCAGCTTGCTCTATTGATCCTAATGGTAATACTCAAATATCCCTATTAAAAATTATGATATCAATCTTTTTATTGCCCTTTAGAAAGGAGTTAGATCATATACTCAACATCCTATTTCTAATTTTGTCTCTTATGATAATTAATCTACCTCCTATTGTGCATTTGTTTTCTTGTCCTCTATTTTTGTTCCTCAGAGGGTGGAAGGAAGCAATTCAAGATAAGAAAATGAAGAAAAGCTATGATAGAGGAAATGAATGCCTTAAAAAAGAATGACATCAGAGTTGGTTCCTCTTCCCCATGGTAAGAAACCGATTGAGTGCAAATGGGTGCATACAGTGAAGCAAAAGTCTAATAGGTCAATTGAGAGACTTAAAGCCAGATTAGTTACAAAATGATACACTCAGACTCATGGAATTGATTATGAAGAGCAAAAATGAATTTTGTTTGTACCATTATATCTTGTGCAACGAACTTTGGGTAGAACATCTAGCAACTTGATGTGAAGAATGCATTTCTTCATGGGAACCTTGAGAAGTATACATGAAAGTCCCTCTAGGATTTACCTCATTAGCAGCTAATGGAAAAGTCCATAAGTTATGAAAAACTATGTATGAGTTGAAGCAGTCCCATAGAGCATGGTTTGACAGGTTTTATAAAACCATGACGAGATTTGGGTACAAGCAAAGCCAGGCGGATCACACTATGTTCGTCAAACATAGAAATGGCAAAATTATCATTCTTATTGTCTATGTCGATGACATTGTAGTAACTGAAAATAATGAAGAAGAGATAGTTAATTTCAAGGCCAAAATTTGCCAATGAGTTTGAAATTAGGGACCTTGGGCCCTTGAAATATTTTCTTAGCATAGAAGTTGCAAGATCTTCTAGTCCCAACGAAAGTATGTACTTGACCTGTTAACAAAGACGGACATGTTAGGATGCAAACCAGTTGACTTTCCCATTAAGGTCAGCTATCATCTTACAAGTGGCATAGGACCCCTTACTGATAAGGAGAGATATCAACGATTAGTGGGAAGACTGATTTATCTCTCCTACACTAGACCTGATATTTTCTATGTTTTGAGAGTAGTAAGTCAATATATGCGTAATCCACGAGATTGTCGCATGGAAGCAGTTTATAGAATCATGAGATATCTAAAATATGCTCCTAGAAAGGGAATTTATTCTCACATCATGGGCATATGGGAATTGAAGCTTTTACCGACGCAGATTGGGCTAGTTGCGCCGTTCCACGTCTAGTTATTGTTCATTTATAGGCAGCAACCTTGTCACTTTGCGTAGCAAAAAGTAATCAGTTGTGGTTAGATCTAGTGCTGAAGCTGAATATCAAACTATTGCCTTAGGTGTGTGTGAATTAATGTGGTTGCGAACATTGTTAGAAGACTTGGGAATCATAACTAATGAATCAATGAGATTGTTTTGCGACAATATAGCAGTTGACCCGATACAACATGATAGAACGAAACACTTTGAGCTTGACAGACATTTCGTTAAGAAAAAGTTGACTAGTGGTCTCATTTGTATATTTTTTGTCAAGGCAAATCTTTAGCTTGCTGACATCTTGACCAAAGGTCTCAGTTGTATGATATTTCATCCCCCATGTTTCAAGTTAGGCTTACAAGACATTCACGCAGCAATTTGAAGGGGAGTGTTAGAATGTAGAATATTTTGTAAATCTGTTATTTAAAGAATGTAATATTTAGTCTTGATTACAGCTCTAATTAGAGCCTTAATTGCAGCCCTTAATTGTAACAGGATGTAATATATACAATGAAATGTTGAGAAGGATGATAACCTCTCAAATTCACCAAGTTCTCAGTGCTCTCACAGCCAGATTATGGGTTTCAACCAAGTATACATCGATTGAATAATCATTTCACAAGAAGATGAGTATATCTAAATATTAGGAAACAGAATGAAGTAGAAAATGAAAGATGAATAAAGTTAGACTCAGAAAGAAAAAAAAAGGGGGGGGGGAGGACCTGTAACGTGGCACACTGGAATTTTCTTCTCATAGCATCAGAAACACTAATATCAATCTTTGGCCCATAAAATGCCCCATCACCTTCATTGATCTGATAAAATGTTATTGAAAGTGAGTTCAAGTATGAAAACAACAAAAGAAAGAAATAGACAGAACACTATTGAACAAAAGATTTAGTCTAGAATTCTTCTTCAAGATTGCATGCAAAGTATCATTATAATTGACCCAGACCATCAATAAACAGGCACTTAATGCACCCAAGTATAAAACACCTACAAATTTGAGGTGCAAAGTAATACAGACCATACAGAGTCTAGGACCACCTGAGGTCATCGTAATCATTTTCAAGCAAATAAATTTTCTTTTCTAAAAATTATATATATTTAATTACGAACCATGAATATATAAACAAAAGAAGAGACAAGTCCATCACTGGAATCTCAAAAATAAAAACAGAAAAAGAAAAGAGAGCGAAATTTGAATTATATCAGGAAAAACTGGGCAAAATTTAGGCACTTCCAATGATGGCTTTCAGAAAGAAGAATCACCCTGATAAATGTATATAGAGGATATTTGAAATATGCACACATGCTTAAACAGAAGAAGTGCAGATGCCCATATTTCAACTTTAAATGACTACAATTTGACCAAAATCAAGGGCCATAACAGACATTTAAAGGGGCAACAGATTAGGGCTATCTGTGTCCAACCAACATCCATGCATAATTAGACTTATATCACGACATTAAACTAAGAAATAAAATGAAATTATAATGTAATGGTAGTGGAAAATATTGCTACATGGAATGACTAGAAATACGCGCTTCACCTGCCAATCTTTCCCAAACTCATTCAGTGCTTCAGTAAGAGCAGCTTCTGCTTTTTCCCATGTTTCTAGGTCTCCAAGATACTTTTCTGGCCTCTGTAATACAAGAATGTCAGAGAAATCATAAATTATCCTGAAGACCTTCACCTTAAATTTGTCAAAAATAAAACGAAAATAAATAGGAATTAAAAAAGATATGTTGGTTCTTCAACAAAACTAACTGGGCATGCCTAAAATGGACAAAAGTTTTAACACTGACAGTCTGACACATTCAACTGCATGTACTTTTATGATATACATTCTACGTATTATGATATACATTTTACATATAAATTAAAGTCAGCCGGTTAGCCCCGTTCTAACGTTTATATTAAAGTTTATTCTAAAGTTAGCATTTTATGTATATATTAAAGTTTACCCTTAATTACAACAAGGATAGGATAAACTCCAGACATGATAATTGCTTGGCAACAGAGAAATTTCAAGAGACGGTTAAACACATTAAGAAGGAAAGTTCACTAACAATGCATGAGATATAATATTGACCACATCTTCCTCATAAAACGTGAAAAAGGCTAGCTTACAGGGAAGTTTACAAAAATAAAACAAGCAAACCCGCCTTAGGATTCTGGAACGAAAAAGGAAAGGCAACAAAAATGATGCTACTTTTTAATCAATAACATTACAGAAACAAAGCATAACAGGGGAAATCTTTTCACTATTTTCTCTCTGGGAAATATGCTTGCAAAATGCGTGGAAACTCACAATTAACATATTAATTAGACGGGGAAGTTAGATTCATGGCTTCAAAACACCAACAAGGACCAGTTCCATACCGTTGATAGCTTCAGGTCAAAAGTGAAGCCAAATACATCATATGTATAGTTAATGAATTCTAAAACACTCTTGACTTCTTCTTTTATCTGGAAAAAAATCGAGTTTAATTGTCAAACTAGGATCACAAGAAGAGCTAAATAGGAATTAGGCTATTAGTCACAGTTCAATATATTTCCACCACCTGGGACTCCCTGCAGAATATATGAGCATCATCCTGTAAAAATTAAAACAGAAGTGTCAGAATGCAAGTATGGGAATATAATACTCTACAGGTCCCAAACAGAGTGTCATGTTCAACAAGGCATGCAGCTTGAAAAATCAATATTTAACCAACTTGATCATTTTATACCTCTCCTACAAAAAAAATTTGATTGTTTTTGTAATTTTATTGTGGGGATCCACATACTCGTCTCAAAAGAGAAATATGATCCTATCACCTATGTTTTCAAGTTGCATTGGCTTATAAAATGGCAAGCTTGGGACATGCCAAAAGGAAGCACGACAATCAATTTGGGACAGACAGCTATAAATGAAGTTGAAGGGTTTCAATAGGATTGACTAAATAGGTACAATTTTATTATTTCCAACCTACTTTACTTTAGGCAGTGGAGTATCAAAATACAACCAGATTGATACAGCATACTAGCACAATGGCTGATGATAGCACCCAAATAACTATGCTATTTTTTCAGTAGAATAAAAATTTGGAGAGGACCACAACGTTCAAATATAACAATGAGGATCAGATAAACATAATAGGTACCCACATAACCATCCTGGCTTAAAGGATACCTGTTGAAATCTCCTAACACGAGTCAATCCAGTGAGCGCACCACTGGCCTCATTTCGATGTAGAACTCCAAAATCGGCCAGACGAAGTGGAAGCTCTGCAGTGCAGCACAAAGCAGCAAGACAATATTTAATAATTTATTGTAACTGGATGATTGACAAAAAGGGTCCACAAATGATATTTGCAAAATAATTATTAATATATAAATCTAGATGTTATCATGTGGAAACTGGAAAGAAAGAATTACACTATGAAACATTAAGAAAAATTCTAGAAGAGATCATTGGAATGTAGTGCATTTTGTAGAATGATATAGACAAACGCCGTTCTGATTCATACATAGGCAATTCTATTTCTATTCTTAACATTCCTATATATGATTATGAGATATGATCTCTACAAAACAAAGTACTAACATGTATTCCAAAATAATCTAAGGGTCGCTTGTTTAAAAGAGTAAAAAACAAGATTAAGGCAAAGATACCAGCCAGACTATGGATCCCGACACAACCACTACTAGATGAAAAAAAAAAAAAAAACAAACAAAAACAAAAACAAACTTCATCATTTCTGTTGGAGTTTATAAAAACTTCACACAATTTACAATAACCAAATCATATGTTACCATACATTCTAAACATCAATGCGGAACAAAAATCTTCATGAATGAGTCCAAAATCTCAAACACATTGCTTTAAGTAGGCTTTCAACTACTTATTACATGATACTGTTAACATTTGTGGTCTGTATGCATAACCAATTTGTTTTGCCTACGAATATCCATGGAGAAAATAACAAAAGTCTAAAGGGTCAATATGTGATGCTAAATAGAGAGATTTTCTTTTTACAAAGATGCAAAATAGAAGTGTTTTAAGCAACTTCCACTATGTAATGCAATTTATTAGTGTAAAGTTCTAACATGAAAAAAATATTAAGGAAAATATACGAATAATCAATAGGTAAACATATGAAAGTGAACAGAAGCATACACAAAGACAGAAAAAGTATCCTATAACAAAAGTTTATGCAACATCAACACCAAGGGTTCCAATATTAAGAATGGATAGTGGGGCAGTTCGTGTCGTTCAACAACTTGAATGACTTAGATAAAGATCCAATTACAATGTAAACCACTTATCAAAAGATAAAATAAAACAGTTGCATTCAAAGACCAAATCTTTCCCTTACTGAAGGCATGAGATATTACTCGAGGCAAAACCTTGGAAATGTGAAACAAGCTCAAATTATACCAAGCATAAATATATAAAAACCCAAAAATTAACTATTTGCTTTTGATTGTTGCACATCAGTTTGTTCAGTGTAGAAAAGTTCATATTAAAAAAAATCCAATAATTCTTATTAGATCATTTTGAAAATTCATTAAGATGTTCAATTAAAACTTCAATGGGGTATTAACTCAGCACACTAATTTTTTTAATGAAATACAAACAGTATATATGTGCTACAATAGAAAAACGAAAACTAACTCACCCCTATATGAACGAACTCTGTGATCGAAAATCAAACAGTGTCCAGGGCAATTCATTGGTTTAAGCCCAAACTCTTGTTTCTCAATCTACACCAAAAGCCAGCATACCAAGCCATCATGACATGAATCAGAAACATGGTTTAACTATATGCATGTCAACCAAAAGCATATAATGATGTGTTCTTATGGGAACTTGTTAAAGTGCATTTATTGTATTTATCTTAAAACTGTTTTTATGAGCTTCAGTTAAAGTGCATCTAGTGTAGTCCACTAAACCCTTATAGTGAGAGTCCTCGTGACAAAACATTCTACAAGGGAATTCTTAACAACTGCCCTTAGGGCCCACAGCAGGACCCTATCATACAAACATCTACCTTCCATGCGACAAGGAAATATCCAGGATCTGCTAGTAGCGATGATCTCCAGTAATATTAGATGTGGACATCTTAAAAGCACAACAAATATACAGAAAGAAAATTGATGTGGAAGTACACAAAGCAAAGAATCACTTGGGGAAGGACTAAGCTACAATTTACAGAACCCATCAATGATCAAACAAATGGGTCCACAATGATTCACATCTGAATTGCTGCCATATTTATACCATCCATACAAACTTGACAACATAGGTGCATCCATACATGTAAAACAATTCGCTTCCCAACTCTATCCTTACCATGCACCTCAAAAAAACCAAACCACCTTTACCCAGCCCCTACCATTGTGTCGATCCAAACGGTCTATAGTCCATAAAAGAAGCATCCTTCTGTCAGGATCCCCCTCCCAAAAAAATAACAAAGGACACCTCCCGGCTCTTCAAAATGTCCACCATTTTCATCATAAAGCATTCTCTCCACCATCTTGCCTGCATTACCACTCCCTAAGAGTGCCCCTGGAACAACTCCATTCTTTGCCGCCCATAACTTTGCCAAGCACAAATGTAAATAGGAAATTTGAAAGCCGTAGATTCCATTTATAAATCCTAATATCTTGTCCTTTTAGCTTCTTCTACTTTTGTCCTTTTTAACGCAACATTAGATTCCAAATGCATGGTTTGACAAACAATCAAATAATTTCAAACCAAAAATCCCACCTCAAATACAAACATGTTCTCCTTGTAATTTGCAGCATGACCGGAGGTTTCCCATAGTTGCATATTGTACATATTAGGAGTCCAAACCTGCAAAGAACCAATTAGCATTGGCATTAACTTTGCAAACCCAAAAGCAACATACTTCAGAAAACAACTTGGATATGAACTACTAACTTCTTCATATCCTCTTTTCCAATACTGAGATCGAATGAATTCTAGCAACTTGTTGCAAACTCGACTTCCGTGTGGAAGGAAGAAACAACTCCCTGGGCTAAAATACATACAAAATACACTTGAGCAATTTCAAACTTCTTAAAATATCCTATATACATAGGCAGAAACAGGGGAAGGGTTCAAATTTATCCCGACTGCCCATTTCGCCTTACCAACCCCAAGGAAAAAAACTCCAAATACAGGCCTAGATCATTTGAAGATGTTGAGCATAAATGAGAAGATTGGTTACGGAGAAAGATGAAGATGGATAAACCTACCTTAGTGGGTGAAAAAAGAAAAGCTCCTGCTTTTTAGTGAGCTCGCGATGGTCATATTTCTTTGCTTCTTCCAGATTAGCGATGTATTCCTGCAAGAAATATTATCAATAGTTATCGTCATTAATATATTGAATAGCACAACTAACTTGAAAATATTTATTCGTTAAAAATAAATTTCATCAAGATTTTCCCTTTAAAGAAAGTGGGGAAAATAAGAAAGCAACCTCAAGTAGCTCTCTACCTAGCATAATTTTCTAGTTTCTACTTTACGACCAACTTCATTGTAAGAGTACAAAATAATAAACAAACATGATGATGCAAATCATGTATGAACAGGCCTTTGGGGAAAAATTGTTGGTTTACAATAACAGTTTGAACTGAACTGACATACAATTTACACCACAACCTAACGCTACAATTTTGCACCTCAACCCTAGAAAGGGAAGTAGAATGTAAAAATGTGAGAAGCCTTAGCATATTACTCTTAAGTCTTAAATAAGTATATTACAAATAACACACTTCCACAGCACATAATAAAACTGAAATCTCTGTCGTTAGGCAATTGGATATGGATCATTTGTTTTATTATTTTTCTTTGAACAAGCTATTAATGTATAAACTTTACAATTTCATTGTATATCTAACCTATACAAGCACCTGTACGGCTACTCTCACTGTTTTCTTTTTCTGTTCTCAATCTCTATTTCCTGTTTTGATTTCTAAAATCTCTGAAAATGAGCATTTTTGGTTTAAAACTCAAAAAAATATTTTTTGACGCAAATATGAAATTTTGAACAATACAATTCTTTTACATCTCAAGTGCACAACATCTCAAAGTACAATGTCTTTGACAATATTTTTTAGTCATTTAGGTCAAATACTTCTTATCCAAATCTTTAAATACTCAGAAATACCTTTTCTGGTGTTTTCTGAAGTTAGTAATGAGATACTTCTTACTGAAAACAGTAGTGCTTTCCAGACAAATTTTGTAGGTTTATCATAAAACCAAAACGTGTTTGAAAACACCATCCAAACAAACCAGGAATATATATTGATCAGCTTAACAAGACAAAATGATGCTAAACAAAGATATAATTGTAACAAAAAAACAGAATCCAGAAGAAGATAGCAAAGAATTACCTTCAAGCGTTTTTGATCTGGATGAGATATCCCATAAACTCTTTGTAAACTCTCCCGGTCTTTATTACCCCTCCAGTAGGCTGATGAAGCCTGAAAATTAAAAAGCATATGAAACAAACAACACTGTCATGCAGGTAAATTTCTAGTATCACGCACGTAATATCTCACCTTTAAACAAGTAAATGCTTTCACAAAAGATGTATTTGGTATATGTGGTCCACGACATAAATCAACCAAGGGACCACATCTGTATACTGTGATAGTTTTGTCTTCAGGAAGATCGTTGATGATTTCAACCTGGTCAAAGAAACAAGAAAATGATCCGTATAATGTATAGGAATCAAATGCATGCCATAGATCAGATGTTACAACTTACAAATGATGTAAAACTGACCTTGAATTTATTTTCAGAAAACATATCAAGGGCTTGTTTCCTTGATACTTCAATTCGCTCAAAAGGTTGTTTTTCCTGAAATATGGAGGATATAAAGTAAATAAGTAACTCATGATGCCATGATTATGTATGAACACCCTTTTCTAACAGGTAAAGACAGTGATATACAAACAGCTGGTATGGCACAAAGAAAAGGAAAAAGGTCAATATCAATTTCACTTCATAGTTTTACATATTAATCTCATAACCATGATTTGAAACTAGAACCACAACTTATGATTCTAGGCATTTAGAATGAGTCTAGCATTAAGCGCAATAGAACCTGTCTATAGAACATTGTTAATGTGTTTGTCTTTTCTGAATGCAAGAGACTACCTAGCCTTTCAAGACTTGCTGAATACAATTGAAAGAAGAGCCACAAGTTGATTATGATCCTAAACTTTCAGAATAAGTCTAGCATTAGATGTGATATAAATAATATTTATAAGAAATTACAGCATCTTTTAATGTGCCTGTTTTCGTTTGTTTCTTAAAGGAAGGCGGAAGCCAGAAAAGCCTAAACCACACTATCTGAGAGGGTACCTTACCTTAGCGATGTGCCAGAAGCCCATAATGCATTTTCAAAGTTCAATCCCAACTGACGTGGTAAAAAAATAAAATTAACTGACATGGTAAAAAAAAAAAAAAATCTTTCTTATCAAATGGAAATTTAAAATTTTAACAGTCAGGGAATTTAAAAAGGTTTACAACTCTTTCAAAAATCTAAAGTTACTTAAATCAAACATCCTTTCAATGCAGCTATAAATTTGCTGTTAAGCTGAAACAGTTGACAGATCATAGAGTAGTTTTTCAAACAAAATCTAGCGCTTAGTTGAATTTTGAGCCATACTTCAGTTTCATCAAATAAAAAAATCATATGCAGGCGGCATACATCAGAGAAAAACATCCTAAATAATATTAATCTTGAGCATAAAATTAGGATGCTAATAATTTCACTTACAATCGCTCTTACTCGTATATACAGCTCCATCATCCATGTTTGTAATGTCATTAAATTCATTTATAACGCATCTATTAGAAACTGGACCATTATATCATTATATTATGCAGCCGTTCAAAATCATTAGAAAATATTCTTCTTCTATCAGAAATAAAAATGGATGATTAGCTAACCTCTATATCTTTATATTACCTAAAGTTCTCCAAATTGATATGATAAATCAAGCTAATTATACTTTCATCAATCCAAATGAACAAATACAAATAAGGATGAAGCTATGTAAAAGCTAACATAGTAACAGGCAAATCTAAAGAACTAATGACGGAAAAAAAACTACTAAATAAAGAATACCGCAACAGATTTCTTCGCCCCTGATGCAATCTGCTCAAAGTGATCTTCATTTAAGCTCAGTTCACCATAAAAAGCATCATAATAGAAACCCTACAAAAGCATTTAGCCATTTAATGGGCATATATGTATTTTATAAAATATAGCATATAATATATGATCCACATAATACTTGGAAAATAGAAACATAAAATAATGTTGAGATGCCAAAAAAAAATTAAAGTCATGAAAGGCTATAAGTGATATCAAACTTTAAAACTTTGATATATGCCAACATATCAGTGTCTAAATTTCCACAATTTTATAATATTAAGAACAAGTAAAGCAAAACATGAACATAGCATACTATCATCTAATAACTGCTATGTTAAGTGCTTTCTCAATGTTG
This sequence comes from Hedera helix, assembly GCA_947179155.2. Classification (NCBI taxonomy): domain Eukaryota; kingdom Viridiplantae; phylum Streptophyta; class Magnoliopsida; order Apiales; family Araliaceae; genus Hedera; species Hedera helix. The sequence continues at coordinate 4,961,590 of OX359275.1, read as the reverse complement.
CCAATGCAACTCTGTCCATAAACCAGTTGTAGCTAATCATAACCCAAAAAAACACTGCAAATGCAAATTTAAAATGAATCCCGAATACAATATCAATAGCTGAGACCTTTGTGTGACATAATAGGCACCTACCTCCCCTCTTGTAGTACAGGGCCCAATGCACAATTGGCATCCATAAGTCATCTCAATAGACTGCAATAAAAATACAAACTCTTAAAACTGAGCCGAAATCAAATAAAAAATTATAGGAAATCTGAACAATGAATTGTTTAGTACCTGCCCCAAAATATGAGCACTTGAGTGCCAAAAAGTATCCCGGCCCTCGTCCGTGTCGAATGTGAATAATTTGAGTTCACAGTCACCTTCAAGAGGTCTAAACATGTCCCAAAGCACTCCATTCACCTGAGAAATCAAGGCATTCGATGCCAAACTCTTAGATATCTCCTTCGCAATGTCAAACGGAGTCGATAGCCATTTTTTCCCTTCCTTCGCCGTCCCATCCGGCAAAGTTACCCTAATTAACAAACAAACAGCTAAATACATAAAGTGATGTGTATCTTTATAAATATGTATGTATATGCATGTAATAGTATCTGTATATATAGGATAAATTTTTTACTTGATGGAATCACCGGCGATGGACTGCAGATGGGAAAGTTGTTGGACCTTGATGGATTCGAAGAGGGCGATTCGTCTGGGAATAACGGATTGGAGATATGCTTCGTCTTTGGAGTACGAGGGACTGGCCTTTGGCTCGGAAATGGAGGCCTTTCCCATTGCCGGAAGGGATGAAAAACGGCGAATTTGAGTATTATAACGGCTGATGATAACTGAGAGTCGTCGCCAGTAGTAGCAGGCTGAGGACATAGCAGTCGTTATTCGTTGGCGTCGAACGAGGTTTCGGGGTTTATAAGCAAAAATACTGAAAAGCCCCTCAAATATGTTTTTGGAAATATTTAAACACTGTTTTTTTAATGGCTTTCTAGTACTTCTATGCCGCTTTGGGTGGGTTGTTTATTGGAGTGACTTGAACATTATAGTGACGGCTGTGTTTTTGTGAATTAGCGTTGGAAGTAAGCAGCAAGTTAAGCCCAATAACTTAGTTAAGCTTGGTTGTATGGGTTGGGCAAAAGTAACGGGCCGAAAGACAACTAGAAAACCACCATAACGACGGCATACAACTTTAAAGCCCATCATTCTACGTGAATATGTGCGCATCCACACATTTTTTATTTTGTCTTACAGAGGGCATAGGGAAAGGAGAAAATAGAATATTTAATTAGAAAGAAAAAAAAGATAATATTTGTATTTAAACAGCGGTGTTAAATCAATGAAAATTGAATAAGTATAAATACACAAAAATCAATCAAAAAATTAATCTTAACTATTAAAATATATAATTTTACATTAAAATTTGTGTTATACCTCACTTTTTAATAATTAAAATGAATGTAGTAGTTGATTTTATAGTTGAATGTTGTGTATATAAACTTATCTATGAAGATTTATGGAGTGATAGCGTTGTATTTCAATAATTCAGTACAACTATTATCATCCAATATACATTTATGCTAACTGAGCTTTTACATAGGGCTGCAAACGATTCGATTTGATCTAAATTTTATCAAACTCGAACCGAACTTGAACAATATTAGTTGAACTCAAACATGTTCGCATAACATAATCGAATCTACACGTGTGGAGTCAGATCATTAGCTATTCACACAAAAAGTTCGTGAACATCTAAACGTTCACGAACACAAACTCGTTCACGAATAATTCATAAAGATATTCGAACTTAATCAAGTTCACGAACATTTGAATCTAACTACTTGTATTTAGAATTTTAAAATATTAAACATGTAAGATATACAATTCGAACTCGAGCATCTCACGACCTATTCGCAAACCAATTAAACTGAACCAAACCCGAAATGTTCATGAACAAAGTCAAACTGAACCACATAGTTCACGAACATGTTCGATGGAACAATCGAACGCAATATTATGTACAAACTCGACTTGATAAATTAATCAAATCAAATCGAACCTGTTTGCGAATAGTTTGATTCGTTTAATGACCTATTTTCTATGTGTATAAAACCTACAAAAGACGTTATAATAAAATACGTCATTTCTTATTACAAATAAACACAATGACATATTTTATATATTAATATTAATACATGAATAATTGATGGATGTGTCTATTTCTAATAAAAGTCTAATATTTTATTTTATCGTAATAATTCTCTCGTTCAAAATTATATGATCACTATTGACTTTTTAAAATTAAATTAAGATATTTTCACACTCAAAATTGACATTAATTTATTTAATTTTACTTAATACAATAATAAATATTATAAATTATCTAAAAACAGTATTCATTATAATATTTATTATTTTATTATTTTTCATAAATCATCTCAATTTTGAATTTAAAAATATTTCATATTAATTTTCAAAAGGCAACAATAATCTTATTGATTAAAATAGATGGAGTACAATATTTTCTGTTAATTCAATTTTTTTTCCTATTGTGTCCGCAATAGTCTGCAGAAATGGCCGGTACTTTTATTTGTAATTTACAGCTTAATCATTTAGTTGCAATAAAAATCTTTAGATGCTTAATAATTCAATTGCTACATATAAGTTTATAACGATTGTGCAATTTTAAATTTAACACAATCTTACCAACGGCCACTTGGTCCGAGGATCACTCAGATTGAAAATTCAAACTCAGTTAACAACAGGTTAGTCTGAAGAATGATAAAAAAAAAAAAAAAGCCAGAAGAAACTAGACAATAAATTATTGTAATAGATTAAAACATTCAAATAAATAACACAATCTTCTGCAGACAAGGAATGAAAGTTCCTATATTGAAACTTTAACAACAGTAACACCGGTTCATTCTTATCACGTGCGTTGCCTCGCGAGGCAAAATTTGATTCACACAATTTCATACATGATACCTCATCATAATGTACAAAACACCTTGGACGGAAAGAACAAGGAAAAAACAGAGCGAGGCATCTGATGGATCCCAAAGCTCAACAAACCCAAAAGTCCTATTGCTATAGATATTGCCCCAAAAATCAAAAATAATAAAAAGAAAAAGAAATCTCTAAACACCACAAACAAAGAGAAGACGCATCTCCTGTCAATGGGGAAAAAAGAATTTAAGAGCTCATACATCATTGTCTTCGAGTGCCATTTAACTCACAAACCACGAGGGAAGTTGCTTATTTGTCCTTCCTCCAGAACCTCTTTATTATTAAACTTGTAAGATATTCGAATGCGCATAACAAGGGATTTCTGGAAGAAAAAAAATAAGTTCTTAGGTATTTCCACATATGCACACAAAAGTACTGAATAGAAACAAAATTTCCATGCTTCGATTTAGCTTAACACAATTTCTAATCAACAGATCTTAGACAGTGAAGATTCCCAAGTTAGTTTTTGAAATCAAATCTTGAAAGTGAGGAGATGCAACTGCTGATCAGTGCCCTTGCCCTTTTGTATTTGCATACAAAGACGTACCTTGCCATGCTGGATGTTGGTAACTCGCAATTTCTGAGTGATTGACCCATCCCCACTCGCAGGAAGAATATTACTGCTTGCTGGATCTAAGTGCAACTGAAGAAACTGTAGATTGTAAACACAAAATATCACAACTTGCACATAAAACGTACTTATGATAATAGCAATTATGCATATCAAGTTATCATCACTGAGTAAAACCATAATAGCCTAAACTAGTAAGATTTGTGAACACAAGATTGTATGCTAAAAAAAACGTGTAATGAACTTTGCAATTGTAACAATTCATGTATAAAATTCTAACCACCACAAACATTTCTCCCAGGCTACATGCATGAAACTACCTTTCTTTAAGTTGCAGAAGAAATTCTGATTTTCCATTAGATATGAAATTGGGTATACAACTCTATTTGCACCTTTTACACAACATGGGATGACCCTAATTTAAAAAAAAAATAACAATAAACTTGTATAATCTAATTGGGCAAGCCCAGTGATAACAATCTTACAAGTAATATAGAAAAATAGACGAGAAGTTAAAGTGGTTGACTGCTTGTCTGGTATTACCTTTGGGACAGCTGCTTGAAAAATAAAATCAGTATAGACATCGGATGACTTGTTTTCAAAATTAGCCTCAATAAGAGTTGCTTGTACATTTCCAGGTTGCTTTGAAAAGTTGAATGTTATCCTCAAGGAGCTGCTCTCAAATGCAACTACTGACGGATAAGCAGGGCCGTTGTCCTCTGTTTATTAATAGGAAATTTATCAATATTTGAGTGACTAATTATTGAGCACAAAATAATTTAAGCACTGGCGATGACAAGTATACCATGCTTTTGCTCGGAAGGCGCAAAATCGTCTAACAAATCCATCATAGGAAAACCTCCAACTTGGGATGAGGCTTGTGCTGAATGGGCTGAAGGTGAAGACAATCTCTCTAATGCACCTATTGATGTATTGTTCTCTTTACTGGATGATAAACCATCTAGTGTAGATAAGCTACTCTGAGCCGGAGGCGTTCCAATTGACAAAAGATCCAGTAGGACATCGGTGCCAGTTTTCTGAGCTTGATTTGGACCTAAGATTTAGACACGGGTACATGGTTCAAGACTGAGCATATGAATAAAAAACCCCGATAAATTGAACTGAACAAAAGTCACATGTAGCTACCAAAAAAACTCCCCCTAGTACCACACCACACAAACCCATGCATCCCAACAGGCAAGCATTAGAATTGTGCACTTTACCAGCTAGCCAGAGTGCATTCAAGGATGTATTTGCAATATCTGTCGATGGATCCAATTAGTGTAGCTAGTCCAGCTCATGTTTGAGAATTTGGCGAGAGTAACCTTTTTTAAAGGAGAGAGCAGTGACTCGTGACTCAGAAAGATAAGGTAAGGTTAATCTCATCTTATTTAATAATCATTGCATGCATATAGACAGAATGATTAGCAATTTTGGTTTGTCTAGTTGGGCTCTTAGGTGATAGACAGAACCTGGCATTTTACATATTCTAGATAGAATATTAGTTATGTGAAACTGATACATTAAAGTTGAAATTCTTGGTCACAAAGTTATAATATTCCCCTTATTGACTTTAAATGACCAAATGAATATAATAATCATTTTGACTAAAAATTCTCTAATCATATTTTTCAATGTACATATTCAAAAACAGTTGCTGCACTGCTGCAAAAACATAAGTGTTAAACTAATGGAACGTTAACACAGTAAGCAAATGAGTAAAGAGATTAAAAAAATTGAAAAGCATTACTAAAGAGAATAAAGTTACGCAGGTCATCCAATTATTCCATACTGAATCTGTAGCTAACCTGGTTGTGATGAACCAGACGACAAATCAACTCCAAGAAGATCATGAAGAAAATCACCACCAGAAGAACTTAGTGCTGGAGCATCATCCGAACTTAAATCTAGTAAATCAACAAGCGGAGCAGCAGTCGGTTTGGCTACTCCGTTTGAAAGATTAAGTGTGGCACCCTGTAAAGTTGAAACGGCTGCCGGTAAAGAACCAGCCCTCCTTCCACCGTAAGTTGCTTCATCAAGTACTGGCATCCTTTCACACAAAGTAGACCTGAAAATATTCAGCAGCAACATAAGATTTTATATTTATGTACACATATATAGGAAACCAGCAGCTCTGTAAAAAACTAGACATCAATTATCTAAAGGCATAATTACTAAATAAGGATTTAGAATATTAAATATATAATAAAAGATGACAACAGAGCTCTTTGTAATTCAATATATACTCAGACCTAATATTCTGATGCTTCTGGATGATAGAATTGAACTCAATGGATCGCTGCTGCAGTTCAAGAGCAAGGCTTCCTTTGTTTTGAACAATAATATCCTGTATCCTCCTACAAGTAACAATTAATGTTCTATCATTATTGATTTGTATAAGAACTGAAAAGAAAATGACAACCCAATGACCTTATTATAAAATGATATACTGGATGAACTTGTGCTTAAGAAGTAAAGAAGGCCATAAATAAAGGACATTGATCATATGTTGGATCAAGAGAAGGAAAATATGGACATATTGAAAATAAGTTACACATCAGACTAACAAGGGGAACAGGAAGCTGAGAAATAAAAGGGAAAGCAAAAATCATTAGAAGCAGTACATAAATTTAACATAAAAATAGCTAAAACAACAAATATTACAAACAAAATTTTGTTAACATTTGTTGATTTTGCATGAAAACAAAAATAAGGGAAATAACATAATCAAAAGAAGAGACGGCAGGTCAAAAAATAAAGGAAGAAAACACAAGATTTGAACGAGGATACAGAAAAGAAATTCTCTATATTATTATGTATAGATCCCCAGAGCCAGCATTGTGAACTAAGGGTCCGTTTGGTACATGATTTTTCTTCCAATATTTTTATTCTACTTCTGTATTTTTAAAATCAGAAGCAGAAAATGTTATTTGGCATGATTCTGCTTTGAAAAAAGTGGAAGCAAAACCCACTTTGGTAGCAAAAAAGTTGCTTCTTCAATTTTGGTAACACAAGGAGGCATTCCAACTCTAATGAAATTAAGGCATCCAGCTTATCAAAATTTCAAATTTTACTTCTTATGAAATAAAACTAACATTTAAGCATAGTTATCAACAAATATTTTCTGATTTTTGCTTACACTAGTGAAAGCAAGTAAAAGCATAAACCTATGATGATGAAAGGGGAACAAAAGGGTATTTAAAGGGTACTAAAACAAGGGGAAGGAACCTAGTTTGTATGATGATGTAACCAAAAAAGATGACTCTTTACAGAAAAGGGGTACAAGGCAAATATTGTTAACTTAATAGTAAGAAAAGTTTGACTATATTAAAGAAACTCAGAGTAGCGGACTCAAAAATCTAATAGAAGATTTGTTGAATCAATATATTCCAAAACATCGAGCTATAACTAGCAGCTTCAGCATAATATTGACAGAAATTGGAAGATATGTGTAAGAAGATGCAAAATAGAACTAGGTCATGATAATTAAAGGCCAAGTGAATTGATTACAAAGTTAAAATCATAAATTTTAGGAGCCAGCATCCAGGCATATTGGAAGTCTAGGAAAGAGGGGATAAGAAACACAACAAAGAATGCTAAAAGTAATTATCTTTTGAAGGAGGAAAAGAAGAGATGACGGCATTAATGACTAGGTTAGAAGACCCAAAGTAAATACTATCAACCTAGAAGAGTGCGCAATATGAAGAGATGCAAACCAAGAGACATTCAAATCATATGGACATAATGATAACCCCCCACATCCAGCCATTTCTTCAGCTTTTCATAAGCTAAGTTTACAGTGCCACTAATAATATGTAGAGCTGGAAATTCATATCAAAAGTAGAGGTGCTCAAAAACTTTAATACAACAATAAAATGACAAACATACTGTGAGCAAGATGAGAAACGACAAGATAGCTTCAACAAGGCAATCAAACACATTGCCCGAGTAGTTAGATCTGAGGTATGTCGCTTAATTGCTGTCTCTATGATATCTATGGCATCAGATTCTGTTACCTGTTCAGAACAATACAAGTTTTGTTAAGAAATATTAAAATATACCAGAAATTATAAAACCAATAAAATCAAGAAGAAAACAGCAGAGACAGCAAAGGGAACAAACTCTTGGGTTTAAGAATTCAGCTTTTTCTATAAAAATATAATACAAGTCTGCAACTGACAGGATTAACTTGAATTTTCAGACAAGCTTGTCAACTATCAGAAAATGACTAACTCAGCCCCATACGGGATCTACCATATGCATTGAAATAATGTGTTAAATTGTCATTTCCAACCTATGTATACTGTAAGGGATAATGGTAATCCCATTGCTTCTGGAACTAAAATTCATCAAAAGGATACACTTGCTTCGAAATTTGACCAATTACAATATCTGGAAACAACATTTTCTTTGTATTAATTCTACATATTTTTGCTGTAATCCACTAAATAATTTAGAATATTGTATTTGAACTGTATTTGGGTCAAGTTTATGAATAATGTATGTGAGCTAATAAGGTGATAGTAATTGATGGATAAATTAATTTGGTAAAACTGTGCCTTAAAATTAATTGGGTCTAATCTAATTTATATTGGGTAATATTAAATTCTATTATAATTAGGAGAATTGGTATATGCTTTTATAATAATAAGCAATTAAAGAATAAAACCCTATCCCATTAAATACTACTTAACCACCGAGAAATAAAAACAGAAGAGCAATCGCGACTAAAGAAAGGAACGGAGGGAACTCAGGTTCCTAAAGAAGAAGAAAACTTGTAAGACTTGATCAATTGATCAATTTCCTTTCATAACTTATTAGATTATTGAATACTTGAAATTATATTGTGAAATTTAGTAATCTATATTATAATGATGAGTTAGATGGCAGTGGGTTTTTATGAATCGAATCGATGATGAGTTTTGGTTCAGCTGTGAATGGTCTTTTTACCCAGGACATGCTTGTTCAAAGAAAAATATAAAAGTAATAAAATAAAATAAGGAATAGGCATGCTTTAAGTTTCAGCCTAGGGAAAATTATTATATGTTATTGACATAGGAAAGTGGACAGATTGTCCATGCTCATTCATATAAATTATTAATTAATATTAGATAACTTAATTGCAATTAAGTTGGTACTTTCCTAGTACAGTTTACATAAAAATGTATATATATGTGTTTTCAATTTATTAATGGAAATGAATGATACAATTGTAGTTTCAGTATCTAAAAATAAAACTTTTGTTTGGGACGGAAGGGAGTTACCAATAGATGATTATGATTAATAATAATAATAATAATAATAATAATAATTTCATAGTTGTACTTATTTATTATTATTTTGCCTAATTGGTTCGGACGGAGGAAGTCTAAGTGAGTTCTAATTGGTGTATAATTTGGGTATTACATTGGTTACTCCAGGTACGGATTTCGTATTCCTTTAGCAACACTCATTTAATTTTTATTTGTTCATTTTGCTCATCAATAGAATTCAAATATTGTTTTCCATTATTGTTCCTTGTCCAACATAGTTGTCACGGCGCTACGGCGAAACGCAACGATAGTTGAGCACCAGGATGCCTATGCAATAAGGCACCCGCCATGACATCTGTATGGCGACAAGTTATTGAAAAAGTGTAATTTATATATTATTTATTTTTACTTAAAAAGTATATCGAATAATAAAATTTTATATAAATTAATATTCCAAACATAATAACTAACACTATAGAATATACTTAAAAACACAATTACATGAATACTTCACAATCAAAATTCAAAAAATAAAAAACCTAACATTAAAAACTAGTAGAACAAGTCAACAAACACTACGTAGAAAATAAAAAAACAACTAATTCAACATCCATCACACATTACAAGTTAATAAGTAATAAAATTATAACACATAGCAAGTCCATGAGTTATGATAGAGTCGTGGGTAAAAAATGATTTAATCACTTAACTTAAGCCAGCTACTAAGGCGTGAGCCTTAGCAGCTGGGCATCCAAGACGTCATCTTGTCCTTTATTAAACAAGAATGCCTAGTTGTCGCCTAGGGACACCATAACAACTATGTTGTCAAGTTCAAGTGATAGTTCCATTTTGGCATTGATATTTAGAACTCATATTTGAACTAATTTATCATGTTTATTATTTATTTTGATATTTGTAAAAATGTACATGTTAATATACTTTTGGAGACTTTGTGTTGATGATTCGTTTCGATTTAATATGTGCATATTAAAACCCTTTATTGGTATAGTGTTGCATGTATTGTGACATTATATCTTTGTTAAATTTTACCGTAGGATATACTTAAACTATAATCACTTGTGGGCGTACCACATGCATGTCCTCTTGACATTGAGGTATGACATCTTTCGTAGCGGTGTGATTAGTCAACGGCATTTTCATTTGTCCTATGGGTGTTGGCCATATTATAATTTTGTTTTGAAAGACGTATAAGTCGACCCTAGTTTTTTGTTTTATTTTGTTCTGTGGATCGGTGATGTTTGTGCTGAACTCACCTTCCAATTTTGCATGCATCTGGATCCACCCGATTCGATACATGTTATGCCCATGTAGCATTATTTTGACTTGCGTGTGTGGCATTATTTTGATTTGCCTTTGTGACAAGATATATTTCTATTTTATTTTAAACTCGGTATGAAATAACACCTAGCCATTTGATTCGGCCTACTACTTTGCTGTGATAGTTTTATTCGTTTCAGTTCAGTTCAGTCTATGGAGTTATGTATTTCAGTTCATTACTTCTGCACTCTATATCCGTACTAGGCATTTGGCTCATACTGGATTTTTCTTTCCGGGAGATAATCAGGAAGGTCAGGGGCAAGTATGATGCGAGCTGCCTTTAATCGAAGTGGTTTAGCTATTTTTCTTAGGCTTTGATACATTGGTTTATGTTATGGAGTTATTTAATTTTTTTGAACTGTTATAAATATCCTAGATTGTGGTTTAAAACCCGGTTTGGCATTTATTGTCCATTTAGACTATTCTTTTTGCAGCTTAAAGCTTTGATATTATTTTGTCATTTATGTTGTCGTTTTGTGTAACCTCTTTCTATTTTGGAAAGAGGGTGTTACATTTGCCAATTTATATATAACATCCTAGGCTTATTTAATAAAAACATTGTAGGCTTTAAAATGGGAGAATTTAAATTAAATTTCCAAGGGCATGCAAAAAAGCAAAATAGATCATGACGTCAAGAAAAGAAACTAAGAAAGGATAGTAAAAATAATAAAAAGATACTTCATTATTCATCTGCAGAAGGCAAACTTTCTGTGGAAGGAGCAAAACAGAAATAAAAAATCACTAAATTTTGTTATTCTTCTGCGAGTCGGGTGAGAAGACTCGCAGCATTTCTCCTAAACTGCATAAACAAGACTCTAAGATTAATAATAATGAAAAGGAGAAGCAAGATAAAACCAAAAGTAACAAAACATGTGACTGCATAGAGGAGCTTGAAATTGGAACAGACTACTATAGCAGATAGATTATTACCTGCTTTTGTAAAACAGGGGAAAGACGGTCATTTTTCTGAAATCGATCTATCGGAAATTTGTAGCTAGTAAAAGGAACTTGGTAACATAAGACAACCCCCCCCCCCCCCCCCCCCCCCCCCCTTCAAAGAAAAAAAATCCCTAAACAGATTTTGTTTGTTTACTTTTCAGTGAAGATTTCAAGGTTGCTAAAAAGACATTTATAAAATTATATTTTTCAATTATCTTTAATAAATGAAAAAAAATACAATATATAATTACATAAATATACTGAAAATATTTAAATATAATGCATAAATATGTTTTCGGCACATCTAAAATCCCTTGCGGAACTCGCCTAAAGAAAGAAGACATCCATTTGGGATTGGAAGTAGTAATGTCCTAGTAGTCATCTAAAGTTTATCTACTTTAGTTCCTTTCAAGTAATGATAATTACATTAGTTCATGTAGCCCCTAGTTTCCAACATTACAGCTCCATATAAAGCATATCAAACTGAGACAATTATAGAAAATGATGAACTCACAGTTATTGGTTCCTCTATGTCAAGCATTCCAACATTGTTCACTAACATTTCACCATATTCTCCAATGCACCACACAGCCACTCGAACAAGAATTTCCTAATTGTGTAAACAAATAAAAGCACCTTCAGTTATCTAAACATAGAAATTTTCAGCTCAACTGATTCTAATGGTTTACTTTTTATGTACCTGTTCACCTGACAGTTGAACTGCTCTGTACAGCAATCTTACTGTATATCCATGGAGATTAGAAGAATTGCTAATTACAACAATAAGGGCATGCCACACTTCATCTTTCACATAATTTCCAGCCTATTAAGCAAGTCATAAAGATCAGCACTTTCTAGAAAGAAAATGCATGCTAATAAACATAAAAAAAAAGAAAAAGAAAAAAGAATGCAATAATGAAGGAATAGAAAATGCAAGGTACAACACTTACCAAACCACATTTGAATCAAAACGATAGCATCATACAATTTTTTAAAACGGGAGACAACTTTGAGGTACAGTAGTGCATCTACTTAATCATAGCATAAAGGTGTGAGCAATATAGATACCTAAAACCTATATATAAATTTAAGATCTTCGTGTATGATTTCTATGGTCAAAGAACATAGAGGACACATTGACAAACAATTATTAAAGGAAAAATGTGACAGACAATTGTGTATTCTTTCATAGTTTCATATATAACAAAAGTTTAATCAGTTTCAACACCTTTTGTACATGAATTTGAAGAAAATAAAAATCAAATGACCAACATAATACCGTAAAGCTGCCATCTAGAAAGCATCTAGCTTATGAAATTGTTCAGTCATTGATTCATGAACACTGTTGGTGAAAATTATTTATAGTTTGACATGTATTTGTATTCCTAAACAACATATTAAATGGGAGAAACAAACAGTGGTCCAGTTGTTCAGCAGAATTATAAAGGCTCTTGTTGCTTCTAAAAACAAAGTGCTCAGGTGGTATGTGCTTCAGAATATGGCGTATTTTAAATCATATAAATGCAGTTTGAGTCGGATGAAGAACATAAAAAGGAAATCACTGCCACCTCCACACTTTTGTGATGAGCGGACATAAAAGATGACAGATAAGGCTATGAGAAGAAAGTTACAAACGAATGTTTCGTAAGAAAATGCAGTAATAATCAAAAACAAGGAAAACCTAGAGATGATTCATCAAAGATATTGAGACAGTGTCTACCTTCTCTGAAAAGGTAAAAGATATAATTGTTCAAAGTGTTACATTTCAAGAAAGTATACAGCATAGAAATCAGAAATTGTGCAACCTTCGATTTTGATGCATACCTCAGAGAGAACCTTGAGCATCTGATCGATGTACCATATTTTCTCTGGGGAAAACCTAACAACCAAGACAGCAATGATTAATAGGCTAAATGTCAAAACAGATGTGGAAACTATAATAATTTCAACATTTTTTTTAATATGGTTTATAATTTCAACTAGTAAAACTGCAGCGCTATAGACTGCATTTGCCAATGCTTCGGGCAACAGTAGACATGAAAGACGGAAAACTAGAAAGTAATAAGATATTGAAAATGGTAAATCTAAACTTAGAAACACAGTAAAAAAGCCTAATTCCTTGTAGCTGTGAATCTTCAAGCAGTTGACCAGACTACCTGGTAATAAAAATAGAGACATGTTGAAGTATAGGCGGATAGGTCACTTCCCAAGAATGGGAAGGTAACCGTATTTACACTTTCAAATATCACTTATATACATTTCTTAATCAAAAGCCATAAATATGTTATATTAATAATCATTTCACAAATTTCAGATTAATGAAGAAGATTCCAATTCTTCAAATTGATAACCATTTCTAACTTACTTTTCGACAATAGAGCAAATTTTCGCGGTAAGATCTCCTTTGAACTCCTGGTCACTTACTTCCAAATAATCAATAAGCTCCTTCGACAAAGGCTTTACATTGTTGTCATTCACCAGAAGATAGACAAGCTCCAGGGCCCTTTTACGAATTGAAGCATCTGAATCCTAGAAAAGGAATGAGCAACATTGTGAGCTTCTCAAGTCGCAAAGAAAATGTAAGCAAGGGGCAGCGCATCAAGTTCCATGATAAAATTGCATATAGGGAAACAAGTAGAAATCGAGATTCATATGCAAAAAAGCAATTTTTTTCCACTAAACCAGACCTAAATGGAGGGAAAATATAATAAAAGATAATCTTTGCAAGAATAATTTAATAGAAGTTTGAAGAATAGCAAAAGTCAAATGGCTGATGTGTGACAACCCTGTTCAGAAAGAGATCTTTTGCTTCTGAAAAGTAAGTGCTTAGGTAAATCTTAAAACAGCTATACAATTTAATGATCCAAATTTGAAATTCAGTACATAATTTCAAGTGCAAAATAGCATGCTTATTGACTGCCAAGCATAGTTAGAAATGCCAAAAACAACAAAGTTATGAGAAAGAAAAGAAAATACACTTTTTTCATAGTTTATGAAGCAAGAAATTAATTATAAGAAAAAAAATGAAAAAAAGATGGTACCTTCACACATTCCAGTATGGTTGCTCGATGCCTTTGCACTGCTTGAGAATCAACTGCTATAGATCTCATCAGCATGTTCAGAGCAACATATCTGGCAAAAAATTGAGGTTCAGCTCAACAAGTTGGAAGAGATGAGCCAATTGCAAAAAGATAACCATAACGACTTATTATGAGTACATTAACTCCATTAAGTACGGGAAATTATGTAATTCAAAGACTCAAATCTATGTGAGGATAAAAATGTGACACGCTGTGATTACTGCAGAGTTTGAGGGAAGACAGGGAAAAGGATCCAAATGTCAATTGATGCTAATGTTATCACCTCAACAATCATTTATGCAGCTGTTAATAATTTTACGCATGTCTTAGGCAGAGTAGGACAACGCTCTAGTACATAGGCTATCTTGCTAAATAATGTCACAAGGCTCACTTTGATGGGGAAAAAGCTGAAGCTTCCAACTCAAAAACCATTTCTGAAATGATGTCACTTGAAATGGGTTTCGGGGGACAATTTATTTGTGTGAGAGTTTGGTGTATGTTCTGGTGAAACAAGATTAAATGAGTCGAACTTAAACGAGCCAGGCTCAAGTCAAACACAGTATAGTTCAAGTTATGATCCCATGTTTGGACTCGACTCGATAAACGAAGTCGAGTTGAGTTGAGGCGAGCCAAGTTTTGTTCGCAAATAGCTTGATTCATTTACAGCACTACTTGTGACTTGTGAGCGTCCAATAAGCACTTACTTCGTGTAGCCACTTTGAAAATGTGCATGTTGTGACATTAACTCAACCAAATTTAACTATATCTTATAAAAAAGTTATCCTATCGTTACAGTTTAGATAAACATATTTTGCGCCAACTAAGCGACCAGAAGAAACCTACTCCTAACGTACACCAAACCATAAAACATGACATTTTCCGTTGTGCTTTTGTTTCTCGTACTGTAATGAACTGCAATCCATGTAATATTGCTCTTGACTAGCTCAAAATATTTTACAACAATTAATTTACAGTTTTCGTAAACATGAGAGCAGCATAACAAAAGTAATCAATTAAACAATCAGTAAAATTCTTCTTCTTACAGGAAGACGATCAACAACAACAGGATATGGATATAAAACACTAAACATTCAAACAGATCCTCAACAAATCATTATGCATTCGTGCTTATAACAGCTTTTCAACAAATGCAAACTGTTATTCTCAAAAACCAGCTAAGCTAGGCAAAACAGATCACAATCAGGACAAATAAACAAAAAATAACCTGATATTGTTATCACGGTTTGACAAAAATCTTCCCAAAATGTTGATCGCAAGAACCCGTAAGCCACTATTATCTTCAATGCTCATGATAGTTTCAACACATTCATATAGAATGGCATTTCCTGCATTTTTGTTTGACTCGGTTTTTGTAGCCACCTAGAAGAAGATGTAGCATGAGAAATAGTGTACAAAACTGTCATATGTAGACATTATCCTTTTAAAAGTATTGATCTTAAAAGTTCATCATGAAAACATAATTACTATTCCCATCCACCACGACACTGACTGATGGATGGGAAAAGGGTGCATGCTAAGAGGACTTAATGATTTAGAAATTCATTGTCAGATAAATACAACAGTTTCATGAAATGGAGCGTAGGCAACTTTTGTAAGAAAGGGCACATCTTTAGGATTCCAAAGACATGCCTAGCACTTTATTTGTAAACATCCCCCTCAGATGGATCCAATTTGAGGATACTGAGAGTCCTAAATATTTGTCATACTAACAAAGCAAGAGAAAAGATTAAAAAAATCCCTTGCCAGAGCACTTAGGGGTGGCAAATATGTAAAGTAAAAGCTGACAGAAAACATAGATAATCATAAAAAGACAATAAGAGATGATAGGAAACAGAAGCAGACCTGAGCAAGGATGTCATTCATACAATCACTAGCATCAGCATCTCCATGGCCCAAGACACCCAAAAGCCTAAGTAATCTTATGTGGAGAAAGGGGTCAGCAATCCCAGAAACATCATACTCAGGTGCATATGCACTGTTCACAACATCCTTCAGAACTTTAACCAAACCCTCTGTGCATTTCTAGAACCACAAGAAAAAATAATATGAAGAATATGAAATTCACATTTAAGAAAACTGTATGCTTCTGTATGAGTAAAGAATTAAAAAAATTGATAAGTAGGAGTGTATTACAAACTAGTTGTCAGTAAACCAGTGAGTTAAAACAAGATCGATAGTAACAACTCCATAAACAATTCGTATTGGTTTTAAAACCTCCATCATAATGATAATCCAAAGGAAAATGACTGTTTATGGTATTGAATTCCAAGTTTCGCCTTACAATAATCAACAGTAACAATTTTACCAACTAATTACAAGTTACAAAGCTGTAAAGAGCCAAATTTCTGATCCGAGCCACAGAACCATCTTTACATCCATTAGACACTTGGGTTATGAAACCCAATCAGTGTTTCTAAGTCAATATACTACTCTGACCTCAGGAAAACATTTGACTTATTAGTAATAAAACAAACACTGTTATTCTTCAAAAAATTTAAACCTCAGTCTATGTGTTTGATTCAGGATGAGAAGGCTATAGGCTTCTTACATAGCTAAAAGAAATCATACACCCTGCCTTGCCTTCTGTGCACATTGTCTACATAATCCTAATATGCTCGGGAATCTCCTCAAGTATATATATAGTTACACACACACACACACACACATATATATAAAAATTTATCTTTGACAAATATTCCTTCTGGAACCCAAGGCAACTATTATGTGGGTCTCCAAAGCAGGCTAAGATACCATTTTTCAACAGTGGCAAAAATGTCTTCTATTTTTTTTTGGGTGGGCAAAGAGCATAATTAGACCAGAGCTCTTTACCAAGATTGATCGAGATTAAATGACGAAACATATGTATTTATCGGGTGCTATGCAAAATAAACATGTGAATAGTCCACATTGATGAGACCCCTGAAGTCCTTGGCACCTAGGGTCTTTTCAAGGTAAGGCAAATACGCACCAGTTAACTGAGGTGTCCCAAAGCTTAAATAGCAACTGCAGTTTCTCAATGTCGATTCATAATTGGTTTAAAGTTTAAACATTAGCGTGTAACCAAACCTGCTTCTTATACAAACATTGAGTAGACCAGTGTAAACATACCTTCCTGAAATATTCAAGGGCCTCCGTACTAACTTTACATAGATCTGTACAAAGTTGGATTCCAGTTAAGAGAACACCATGATGCTTTTCTTTAAGCAAGGAAGCAGCAGGGTTTATAAAGTTTTCTGCTAGGTCTGGGACTTTCTTTATAATCCTTATAGAACACAATGCTGCCTACATTAAATACAAATTTGAGTAAAACAATGCTATAAAAAAAATGGGGATAAGTTACAACCTATAAAAAGATAAAGTGCGGGCAGGAATTAGTACATGCATTAAACTTTCGACATTGGATAGAACTTAAAAAGTGTGTGTGTGTGTGTGTGTGTGTGTGTGTGTGTGTGTATTTCCCTCTTACTTTATTTTCTTTATTCTCTCTTAATCAATAAATATTCTTCTTTTATCTGAAAAAATATCACGAAAACCTATTCTTCAATTCAAATTTCGCAATTGATGGAATTTACACCTCAAATAATATGTATATAAAAAAACTAGTAAAATAAAAAATAATAATAAATAGCACCATGTATCAACTAAAATGAAGTTGTTCCTAGATATATCTCCAAACATCATAAAAGGAATGAGACTGAAGAATCGCCTTCTTCTATAATATAACTTTAAGTTACGTCAGAGTGCACATTCAAGTCAAAGAAGTATAAGCAACAACTATAAAACAAAACTTTTTGTATGATCTTTTATAGGTATGGAAATTCACACAACATAATCCAATAACAAAATACGTAACAAATCGAAATAACAGATCCATCTTTTATAATCCTTGGCTAGTGACAATAGTAAGACTATTATGTAAACTTACTTTCTTCCGGATATTAGGATCTCGAAATTGCAACAATCTTTCGACTTCAGGTGCAAGATCACGAGCCATTTCTGCAGAACAAATGTTCCCTAAAGCACAAAGAGCAAGACCCACAATATACTGGTTTGTGTGATTAAGATCTCTGTATATAAGTTAAGGTCTCTGAATAGTGAATACTACAGCTTCTATTATTAACACCAGTAAGAATGAAATAAAACTGAAGATAAGTCTGATCAATTTCAAGAAGTGACCTGGTAGTTAAATACACCAAACATAAAGATAAATACACTTAGCATGGATACTGCTTTAACGAATTTGTAACCAGCATTAGAACTTCCTGTCTTTCATCAAGCAGCAACATAAGGCCAAGATATCCTATTCTTTTCTCAGGAAATCCAGGAGCTGCAATTAACTTCAGGCATTCCATTTGACCAAAATGTGTGGGGTAACCAAGCATGTGAATGAACATGAGTTTTGCCAGATTACGATGCCTATAATCGTTATCGTTGTCACTAACTGCAGCACGAATAGAAGCGCACTCTTTTCTTACAACAGCACGTTCTTCTGCTGCAGTTTTGCAAGCACGTATAGCCCGAATCATGTCCCTGCATTGCGAGAGTATGCATATGTCATGTAAGGACCCAACATCTTCTAGTTATGATAATAATGTAGCTCATTGAAGCCTAAAAAAAAAGACAATAGCTTAGTTGAATTTTGAGCATAGGAAACTTTGTTATTTTTCCTTTGCATTTTTTTGGATGTCCTCCTCAAGTAAGTACTTTTTTCTATTATACCAACTAACCAATAATTTAGGAGAGAAATAGAGGTAGAGATTGATTGGAAAATTATGGTTTATAAGAGATATTTGGAGAAAAAGATTAATAGATATAGAGAGATTTCTAGCCCCTACAAATGAAACATGCAATGAGGTATTACAAAGAGAGAATAGATTTATAAAAAATAATAAATAAATAAAAGTATAAAACTAAGGAATTTCACAAAGAAAACGGGACTTATTACAATGTATGTGAGATTAGCATCCCAGATGTTATGTTGAAGACCCATTTTTTTTTAATATTCTTTGAAAAAGAGACTGGAGCTTTAAAGGAAAACATCAAAACCAACCAACTTGTTCAACACAAGATTCTTCAAACCAAACCCCATACTTGCTTGGGATGACCCACAATCTTCAACCCATCACTCCATAGAAGCCACCCAAAGAAACTAACTCATGATCCCCTGAAGAGATTCAACTGCTCCCATTTTAAGGTTAAAGGGAGATGAAAAATATATTTGACCACCATGTCCCATCTCTAAGCAACCTTTTTCTGCCACCAAACAGTGAAAAAGTGGAATCAAAGTTGCCTTTTGAGGCATCCGTAAGTCATGAGCAAATCCTACATAATGCTACCAACCATAAAAGTATAAATTGAAATGCATTGATAGGTCAAATCCATGCTTGCAAGATTGTACTTAGAAATATTGCCCTTAAGACTAGAAATGCTACAAAAAATATTGAAATTAAGATCCTAACCTATTCACTACCACCCATCACCAAATCGGCCACCAAAGATGGCACTAGGTAACATCTTAGGAGGATATCAACAATCAAAGTGAAAAGGAAAGGATACACAGGGTTAGAAAGGACATTGTAACGCTAAGGGCCATTAGTATATATAAAATAATTATAGTAACCTAACTATTAGTTCGTAAATAGAAGGCATATATGTTGTTTGGTATCAAGATGGATATTAAGAATTAAAGAATTGGCTTGGCCATTCTCTTATCCCCTCTCTATCTTTCTTTCTCTCTATATACATATATATTCCTCCCTTTATCTCTCTACACTCTCTTCATCTCTCCTTGTATCTCTCTATATTTTCTCTCAATGTCTATCTTATTCTCCAAGTTCTTAAATCCCCATTTTCTCTTAAATCCTCATTTTCTCTTGAATCCTAAACTCTGTTATTGGTTAGTTGAGCTCAAACTAAATTTGAGTTTAATAGACGTCAATAAACAGAATGCAAAGAAAAGGAGACACAAGTTATCCTGATGCAACCCCCTAGATCCTTAAATCAGGATTCTGTTTCCCTTTAACAAAAATCAAAAACCAAGAGTATGAAGACAGTGGCTAGCCCACTTCCTCCACTTAGAAGTAAAGCCCTACTTCACCATAACCCTGTCGGAAACCTTCTCAAAATCATGCTACAAAAGCAATGCTTCCTCATGAGACCTTTCGCCTGTTTTAGTGTCATGTATAGAACCCTAGCTTGCTCCCTCTCCCTACATTGTTGTTATGCAAAAAACTCCCAAAAGTAAATAGTTTATAACTCAATGTGTGATCTAACTGGCATAAGACTGAGTGCCAGTCAGCCTCTATAAATTTGTGCTGATTTTTTAACCTTGCTTTACACACCGGGAAAACAAAAGACAACACTACCTTTCGATAAATAATTCTTTTTTTCAGTATCTAATTATTTGTATGTTAAAATCCCAATAAATTTTATACTAAAATAAAATTGCATATGTGAGCATATATAAGCACATTCTCAAAAAAAGATAGAAGCTGAGTGGATAAACAAATTCTTTAGTACATTGTAATTCTTCAGGTGAATGTCCAATGTAAGAGTTCATATTATAACTTTTCAAATAGGCGAATGTTCATCATAACAAGTCTTTTTTGCTTTTGCTGTTCTCGTATTTTGATAATTTTGATATACATTTTCAACAAATAAAACTAAAACATTGCCTACTTTGTTAGACTGAAGCATGATACAGCAAAAATATCATCCTACAACAAAGTAATCTTAAGCTAAAGTTACTCAATCCAATTCTTACACATTATATTGAAAGCACAGTAATGCATTCAAAACAAATTAATTTACTGCAACTAAAACAGCACAATTTGGACGCCATAATCGCTTCAATATACAAATGATCAATACAACTAAGCAACTACTTCGGGAAAAGAAAAACAAAATCAAAATAATAATTTTATGGTCTCCGCACCTTAGACGCGTTCCGGACGAGAAGGGATTCATGATTGGGTCTGTTTTGAAACTCCGGGAGAGCTCGATCAGATCCAGAAGTGCAGTCCAACTATCAAAATCGATCAATTCCCAAGCCTACCCAATTACATATATACTTGCGTAGGTTTAAAGCAGAAAATCGAGATCTGATGAGTTGAATTTAGATTACTACGAAGAGATTTGGATCTGAGAAGAGAGAGAGAAAAATAAATGGGGCAAAAATGAATATTTTGTAACATATGTATGCTTCTATTTCTTCCACTTTCGATGAATCGCTGTTTAAACTAATACTGGTAAATAAATAAATAATGAAATATGATAAGACATGCACTGTGGGGCGAATTGAAATGGAGAGTTTTCTTTTGAAAAATGATATTTTTATAAATTAATATAATATTAAATGAAATTTATTTAAAAAAATATTAAATTAATTTATAAAAATAATAATTCATATATAAAATTAATATTTTTTATAAATTAATTTAATAGTTTTTAAAAATAAAATAAAATTTATTTATAAAAATATTAAATTAATTTGTAAAAATATTAATTTTTTTTTATTTTTATAGTGATCCTTTTTAAGTAGTGGTACAATAGATTACCAATATTTTAAATAAGCGTAAACTATTTTTTCATAAATACACTGTATTTATATTTAACCTTATAAATTTATTAAAAAAATCATAAAGTACCATTACCATCATAGTGCAATTAATTAATAATAACGTTGGTCAAGATCCGAAATAATCCTCTCCTGGTGAGCTTGATGGTCTACTAGGCTAGTAAAGAAAAGGTATATTTGTTAATTGACAAATATACCATTCTTATCACAGTGCTCCATGATAAACAAATATACTTAATTGTCTATAATAAAAAAAAATTTATCGCTCAAATTTTGATTATTTTACACCATTATAATCATAGTATTTAACAGCTTATATTTTTACATGTATTTTGTATCCATATAATTAAATAAATATTAAAATTATTTTATATTTAAAATGATCTCAAATAAATTACATAAAATCAATTTCAAATACCTTATACTTATCGTCGTGTCACACGACACTTATAAAAACAAGTACAAAGTATTAGAATTATGAAACTGATAATGATATTTAAAATACTAATTACAATGTATATTAACTAATGCTTAAAATAACTACAATTATCACAGAATACTAAAATTGAAGAAAATACATTCGGATGCCGACTCTCCGTAAATCTGAGAGATGCTAATCGTGAGTAATTGTAGCTATATAGATATTTACATATTAGTTGCTTCAAGTAGCAAAAAGTGGAATTGGTTTACGATTCTTCTTCTTTTTATTAGATCTTGAATTAGGTTTCTGAACATCGTCTATTGACTAATTTACCCTTCCTGTATTTAGCTTCCTATTTTTTGAGTTTTTAATATCATAGAAAATATGCTCAAGGAAAAGCTTACACATTAAATTACTCCTATTTCACAAAAAAGAAACCCATTTACAAAATTGACAAACTATACAAATATATTTTTATTTCGTACTTATTCGTAATGTAACCGGTGTTTAATTTTATAATAATAATATGATAATAAAATTATAATGTCAAACTTAAAGTCAATGCGTCATTTTATACCATCAACAAAAAAAAAAATTAAGAAAAGCAAAATAAAATAAAAAATTGTGAAAAAAATAAATTTACAGACGAGTCTCTGTTTGCGAAAAGAAGGGAGTAAAATAAGGCCACCGTGTAGGAAATGGATTTTTATATAATTAGCAATTAGTGTGGTACCGGTCTACCAGATAGGCTATACAACAAACTTGACATTATGTGAGAATAGTGTACCTTTATAATTTAATGGTGCCTTTTAATCAGTATGGGGAGCCATCTATTTTGAAACAAGATGTACTCCGGAAACAATTCGCCCGAAAGATGTTTCTACACCAGATTGTACCCTATGACCCCCAACGACGCATTTGTAGTATAGTTAAAATTTGACAACCAAAAAACTACCAGAACAATGTATATAAGACATTGTTCCTGTTCATTTCAGAAAACACCCTCGAAAGAAACCTTGAAATGTGCATGTTGCGATGGCTTTGGACTAGAAGCATTAGCAAGGCCTTGGAGCAGCTTCACAACTTCAAAAGTATCATCAAGGTAATACTTGGCTTTGCTTGGCTTTCGCCCAACAGTGCAGGCAAAGACCTCTATAGCTGCAGGGATGGATGGGGATGAGATTATGCTTAAGATGCTCTCAAACATATCTTCATCTGATCTGTCATCTCCAATGCACATTACAAAATCTGGCGGCTTCCCACTACCAACCATTGTTGAGAGAACCTTCTCAGCAACCAACCCTTTGCTCACACCCTGCATATTGTAGAGTGTTAGTGAAATAAGGTATACCGTGTCCACGCACACACAGAGAGATTTATACCTGTGGCTTAACCTCAACAATATTCTTGCCCCTTTTAACAACTGCAGGTTCATTTGCAAGGACATTTTCCAAATGATCCAACAATTCCTTTGCTTGGCAGGATCCAAAGTCAGTGTCTGCATCTTGATGGTGCCACACCAAAGCACTCTCTTTAGTTTCTATGTTGGAGCCATCTGTTGCCTCTGTATACAGTTTCATAACAGGTTCCACAATTTCTTTCCACTCAAGATCTATAGCCAAGGGACTCGATTGCCAGTCAGAAGTTTTACTCCATCTGCAAGAAGGAAGAGCAAATCAAAGACCTCAGTTTATGTGCAAGTGTCAAAAGACAGCGGTAGAAATGTAAAAAGTTCTTTTTTAAAATTACCTCATGAAGTACCCATGTTCAGCAGCTAGTCCTAGCCCTTCACATGGAGCAAGCCACTCACTCAAGGAACTCTTGCCTCTTCCACTAACAATAAACACAGTGTTCTTAGGATCTTTGCAGAGGGTATTAAGAGCAGTGATAACTTCAGGGCTGGGATTTTTATTGATAGATGATTGAGGAACAACAGTACCATCATAATCCAGAAATATTACCCTTCTATTTGTCCTTTTATATGCTGGAACAATGTAATCAATAGACAATTTTCTAAAACTTGGAGAAAGAGAAACAACTCTGAAACCCAGACCAAAGCCAATACCCCAACAGCGTTTACTATAATGATCTTTACAAGCTCTCTCCAAATCCTGCACAAAGCTGCGAGCCCAATAAGCCACATCATGAGAGCTAACATATCGATAGTGCTTCTCATGCCTCATTTGTCTTTCAGAATCAGGCATGGTGATTGCGGAATTCATGGCCTCCGCCACGGAATCAATATCCCATGGATTAACCCTGATTGCTCCACTTAGAGACGGTGAACAACCAATGAACTCAGACACAACAAGCACGCTAGTGCGAGGAGAATCCAATTTTATACCCCTAGCTTCATCCATATGTGGATACCCATGCCTGCAAATAATATACTTGTAAGGCACGAGGTTCATCCCATCCCTCACAGCACTCACTATGCAACATTCTGCCACAGTATAATAGGCACTCTTCTCATAACGAGCAACATGACGATCAATTAGAATCACTGGTTCATAACCAGGAGAACCATAAACCTCGTTTATCCTATTGGCAGTTAAATATGTCTCCTGCTTCACTTCCTGAACATACTTTCCTGAGCTCCTTGCAGGATTCACAATTTGAATCAGAACTAATTTTCCCTGCAAGTCCTGATGCTGCAGCAAGAGCTGTTCAAAGGCTAATAATTTCAGGCTGATTCCCTTAAATATGTCCATATCATCAACGCCAAGAATTATCTTTTTCCCCTTAAACTGCTCTTGGATCTCTTTGACTTTGACAGATGTAGAGGGAAGATTTAATACAGATTCAAGTCTACCCATATGGACCCCTACAGGCAGAATTTTGATATACACTGTACGACCAGAGTAATCAAGTCCAATGTGTCCTCGTTTAGATTCATAGTCCAAGCCCAGCATTCTACTACAGCATGATAGAAAGTGACGGGCATAATCAAAAGTATGAAACCCAATTAGATCACAGTTCAGCAATCCTCTCAAAATTTCATTTCTAACAGGCAGTGTGCGGTATATCTCCGATGAAGGGAATGGACTGTGGAGAAAGAATCCAAGCTTGACTCTATTATAGTTCTTCCTCAAAAACGTGGGAAGAACCATGAGGTGATAATCATGAACCCAAATATAATCGTCATCAGGATTAACCACCTCCATAACCTTGTCGGCAAATATTTTATTTGCAGAGACATAGGCATGCCAAAGCACACGATCAAAGCGGTCACCATGGTCAGGGGACATGGGAAGCATGTAATGGAATAGAGGCCATAATTGCCGTTTACAAAAACCGTGATAAAATTTCTTCTGGAGATCATGGGGAAGAAAAGTGGGCACGCAGTTGAAATTGTCCAGCAGTTTTTGAGAAACATCTTCCTGGTCAGAGGCATCTATCTCAACCTTGAGGGAACCCACATATATAACCTCAGTTTCAGGGGAAAATCCATCCTTTAATTGCAACAGGAGCGAATCCTCATCCAAACTGAAACACCATTTGTCAGTTTCTGCGTCCTTTTGAGCATGAAGAGGCAACATATTTGCCACAATGATTTTTCGCTCACGACAGAATGAAGTACAACTATCTTTATCTGCATCGCTGAATCCACAACCATCAACATCAGATATAACCCCGTGAACGGACATCACCCGTGGAAGAGCTCTAGGGCTTGGAATTTGAGGAATTTCTAGTAAGTCCGCAGAAGCCAAATTTGCAAAGTTTACACATGATCTTGAATCCATGACTTGTTATAAGGGTTTTTTCAACTTAATCATGCACCAGTGATCACCTGGTACAAGTATGTTTCCTAAGGAAAACTTTGCTCCAACTATCCTGTAAAACAATACACAAGAACCCCCTGCAAAAAATTACAAGATGTTGACCATTGCATATCCTTAGTCCACAGAAATATCATCCAAACTAATCATACAAGCATCAAATGAAACTAAATCAAAATTATATGTTGAATGCCTGCAGTATACCACGGCCGCAACTCAGAAAGCACTATTATTGGTGGTAGGAACAAAGCAGTATACGCAAATGATGGTTAAGTAAACAGCTTAAGATATATGGTAACATTTTTAACAGCAGTTCTGGCTATTGGCATTACTGTTTTTGTAGTGAAGTGGACGTGCGTAGAAATGATATTCGCCATAGAAATGATGATCTAGTAACTGTTAAAGGGGGAAAAGACATATATCTATAATACATGTCTATGGACCAGTCACCAGTGTATTATTTCACAAAACAGTGTAAATAAACACATGGTTTGATGAGTCCTACTGGCACAATATAGTGTAAAAAACTACACTTAGTAGAGCAACTTAACCATAAGAATGACATTTGTTTTTCCTAAAAGCACACTCTAAAATTATCAGACGTCTATGATCTTTAAAAGAGTACAATGGTCTAAACAATCAAAGTTATCAGCACTTTAGAAATAATTTAATGGGTCAAATATGACCCTATTGGACGCTTCAGTTTTATACTTCTACTCAATTCAGCATTGTGCTCAATAAGTAACATACTTAAATAGACAGTTGCAAAATTCTCAGTGTTAGTAGAGGGTATAGGAAAGTCATAAAAATAGGTTCTGAAGAGGCCAGATATGGCATCAAACAACTTGAGAAATAGGTTCTGAAGAGAGATGTATGCATGCCGAACCATAATTGTAAGTTCAATTTGTATGATAGGTGCTAAGTTATTAAAAGTTAGCCACATAAGAAAGCTTCATCTATTGTTCAAATTTGGTTGGATGGTGAACACATTAACAAATTATGCATATTCTAGGGAGAGTCGTGAAGGTGTAAGATCCTGTAGCATTTACAAGAGCCAAGGATGATGCCTGATATGCTCCTTACTGATCTTAAGAGAGAATAGGAGAGGGAGAAGACAAAAATGCTACCAAATGAGAAAATACGTGAAAACGTATGAATACACAACCATAATTATGCGCTCAGAAAAGCCAAGCTACTGTTAGTTGCTACACGTTGTATTAGTATTATCATATCCTAAAGCTATCCCATTCAACCTTATGCTAAATTCTACTTCTTGGCAGAATGAGCACACATCACATTATTCAGAGACGGGCAGGAACCTGTGAAAGCTGCTGATTTTCACAAGAAGTGTGGATGAGCTGCTGGAAACCATAATGCAATGTAGAAGTTGCAAAATTCTAGGATAGGGAACACATACATATGGTTATGCTGTTGTTAAGTTCAGGATATCCTAAAGCTATCTGTCGGAATGCCCATTTGCCGTAGCGAAGTGGTGTGGTGCAGTGAGATAAAGCAATTTAATAATTGAGTTTTTCATAAAAGTGATTTCAAGAGAAAATTAAATTGTATAAAGCATTTTTATTTTATTTTATTTTTAAATTAGGGGCAAACTTGTAAACAGGTGTCTGATATGGTCTTTCAGTTTTTTTGTTTTTGAAAATTTAGGAATAGATCACCAAACACCAAAAGAAAATTCAAAAAAAATAATTAAAAGTGCTTCATCCACCGTGCCACTGCGGGCTCGAACCCTTCTTCCATATTTCATTTGTCAGATTACAGGTTCTTCCAAGTGCATATTGGTGTTACAGGCAGGAAGTGCAGAGTGCTCCGATAAATGAATTTAATAAATAAAACGAAACATGGTAACTCACGTGAAACACTTCATTAATCATATGCGGCAGAAAGGGGAAGAGACGGAAAAGTAACAAAATTTTATTAAGTTACACGACATATACATATATGGTTATAATTATGAGTTAGAATAAAACAATCTTGTGCTAGTTGTAAATTCCTAGACGCTCCTGTCTTATCCTAAACCTACCTGATGCTTCTTCCATATTCCACTGGTCAGATTACACGCAGATAATTCTAATACATTCATATTACTATGACCGGCAGTAAGGGGTGAATCCTCCAAGTTCTAAATAAGTGAAACTATTCACGTGAAGCACTTCATTAACTGTATGCAACAGAAAGGCATCAGGAATATGAGTACCACCATAGCGACAGAAAAGAAAAAAGATCTAAGATATGGAACATATACATTTGGTTATAATCGTGAATTCGTATAAAACAAAAATGTTGCAACTTGTGAAGTTCTGGATACATCTATTGTATCCCAAAGCTATGTTAGGTCAAATAACACAGATTATTCCAAAACGTGGATGTTGTCCTGCACTGCAGAACAGTGTGAAACATTCCAAGTTTAAAAATTGAATGGTCACGGATGTGAAACACTTCATCACTGTATGTGGAAGGGAGTGAGTGCCAACAAAAGGGGAAATTTTTAAAAGAGTTATCGGACATGCAAAACCACAATTGAGTTCAGACAAAACTTGTTCCAGATTCCATTTTTGTCCGATGAAAAACACCAATGAAACATATGCGGTATGCCTATAATAATTATGTAGATAGCAGGTAAGAACCAACTGAACTTTTAGGAAAGCGGTAATAGGAAACTTAAATCGCAAAACATATAATCTGTGGCCTGATAAACTGTTAGGGAAGGAAGATCTCAAACAGTAACATAAATATTTCACAATGAAACTTCAGCAACTATGGCAACAAACATTCATAGGATACATGCACAACATAATTTAATTATGAATAAAACACTAGAATACTTTTATTCAGTAACTAGTTCGACACTTAAAAATAATAATAATAATCATTTTATTTTCTACCCCCCTTGAATTTGAATTTGTCTCCACCAACTAGCTACAGAATTATAATTTATCGAAATAGGAAATCCATAAAGAAATCAAGCCATTTAAAAAAAATAGCAAAGAAGTACTTAAACATGAATCAAGCTTGAACAATATCAACGAGTAAATATCACAAAAAACGCAATTCAAAATTACGAGCATCGCTTATAAATTTATCACTGGAACCAGAAACTAAAACTATAACCTGAAAATAAAGTGAAACTAAAGCCTCAAGCTTACCTAAGCTAAGATCAGCAATTTCCTGCCAAAAATATAATATATAAAAAAAACACGATAAATTTAGACGAATTACACAAGGAATGAAAAAATAAACAATCGCACATGCTCCTTAAAATGCAAAACTATTACTTGACCCTTCCGCTTATTAAAAAACCAAACGGAGCATAAGACTTCGAAAATACTAACCAGAATAGATCGGGCCCTGGTCGTGCGAGCTCACCGGATAGTGTCCGATAACCCGAAAATGCTGAAAGCCTTTGAGAATTTTCAGAAAGCGCACAGTGAAAGTTTGTTCGGTGCCACGGAAGAGGAAGAGAAATAGAAAGACGGAAGAGAGAGAGATGGGAGTGGAATGAATGTGGGCAAATTTTAAAAAAGGATATTAATAGTTCAAGCGAGAGACAACAAGATAGTCTCGCCCAAGCTTCCTTACCGGAGTTAGTTTAATTACCCTGGTTTCGGATCAGGCTTACAAAGTTATACCATTACTTTATTACCCCTTTCTCACTCATATATTGCTGTATTGCCCTGGGCCTATATTAAGCTACTGCCTCTGTTTTTTGTTTTAAAGTTATTTTCTTGCAAAAATAAATTGATCTTTGTATTTGTTGGATTAAGATTTAACTTTTTCACTTAATTTTTTCTCAACAAATTATTTATATTAATCTTAAACATAAATATGAAGTACTTAGTAATATTAATATTTTATACTCCATTTATTTTAGTTGAATTACGAAATATTAGTTATATAATTAATCTATGTGTCTTGTTAACGCTTAAATTTGTCAAAATATATACAAAAAGTACTATCACAAGTACTTACATGAGTCGTCGGAATACTTATGGTATAAGAATAAGAAGTTGTGATAACAATATAGATAGAAAGTATTTAATAGACTTGAATATTGTGTTTCGTACCTCTATTATTCAATTTGTATTTATAGTAGTCACACATTTTCAATAGAATTACAATTCCTAATAAAAATTATATAATAGAAATCTTATTAAAAAAGATAATTACCATACAAATAAATTAATATTAAATATGGTAACTAGTTAGTGTCTTAAGTGTCAAGGCGATGAGCCATGTAAACACAATATAGCTAATAGACTGTGAAGATAAAATCTAATAACTTGTTTGCACTAATAAATACAGTCTAACATGTTTAATAGTAAAAAAATTAGTCAAACCCTCAAATCGTGACTTTTAGTGAAATTATTTATTTTCTGTTCTGAAACCTATTAGATATTTTATGCTTGGAATAATAGAAATAATATGATATTCTTTTTAGTATATTTATAATATTGTTGGCATATAAATGGCAAACGGATGAAAGCCTGAAGTAAATATTTGGTTGGTGAAGGGTAGTTTGGTTCATCTAAACATCCTAGTTGTTTAATTAGAAGTTCCCAACAAAGTACTACTTTATTATTAGTCTTAATTAACAATATTATCCTCTAACAGTGTGTTATAGTATTAATTCATTGAAGTCGACTCTTTCTCCATTGGTGGTAATATTAATCAAGGTTGTAGGTCAATTGTAGATAAGCAAAGACTAGTCTTTCTTTTCAATATTCTTTTTTTATTTTAATAGTTTCAGACCAAACCCTATTGGATAACACCTCAACCTCCATTCTCTTGGCCATCATTTGTCGAAATGGCATTAGTTGAAAAAGTTTTATGCTACCTTTGGATCAAAAAATGAAATAAAAAAATTAAAAATAAAAATAAAAATAAAATAATTCATTTTATTTTAATTTAAATAAGTCATTTCATACATTTTCATAAGAAATAAAATTTAAAAATTTAGGAGAGACGGGAATGATTTTTTCTATTCTAATAGAACAATCAAACACAATTTTTTTACATTTCTAGAAAAATATAAAAAATATATTTCTCTAATTCAAACGTAATTTTAATTCAAAAAATTGAATTGACAGTGTTTCTAGTAAAATATAAAAAATACTTTTAACAGTAAAATATTGAGTATAAAAGTACTTTTATGAAAAAGTAAAAATCAAGTATTTTTTAATCTGCATTTATATTTAAAGTAACATCTAGCATTTTCAAAACTACTTGCAAATACATTTTAATTTTAGATAAAAACATTCTTTTAGTACCTATAATAATAAAACTGTAAAAGTGCGTCACCACACCTCATTGGTTCGCCAAACGAGCCCTTAATCAATTTCGAGAGTGGAAGAAGAAGAAAAATCCTACATAAACTCGTTAATTATTTAGTACCACACAAAAAGGCAGCGTAAGATTCGTTACACAATCATTTGTGACTTCGTACCTTAGATTTCTTTATTCTTTAATTTCAATTAAAAAAATCTTTTAAATTAAAGTATTACGCTGTTTAAACTATTTTCGTAATACTTAATGTTTGTAGTTTAATATTACGAACACTAAATAAAGCTCACATCCAGGGCCTCTATCCTATATTATAAAAAAAAACTTGGGCTTTAGGCCCTATTTTAAAGGAAAATTCTAAATTTTTAAACATTATAAATAACTTATGAAAAAAAAATCTTATAAAAATTTAAGCTCAATCAATACTTTAGGCCCCATAGTTTAATCAAAATATTAAATACCTAAACAAATTTAACAATATAAAAAAAAGCCTCATTTAAATAAAAAATACTAATACTCCCTCCATCCCAAAATAAAAGTCTTTCATTAACTTTTGTAGTCAAATTGATCATTTTTAAAATTAACTATTAAACATATATATATTTAAATTTTAAAAAAAGTAAATATTGAGATTAGTATTAAATTTTATGTAGTTTATAATGTTTATAGGTTTTTTACATATATATTAAATAATAAAAAGATATATTAATTTGAAAAATAGTCAATTTGACCATAAAAGTCAATGGAAGACACATCAAACATAGAAGGTCTCATTTAAAAGTATCGCTTTAAACCTTAAATTATCTTGAGTCACCCTGTCCACAACGGACGCTAAACAGAGTCCATAGTTTTAAACTACAAACGAGCCGACAAGAGACGGCGAAGACTGAGATATGTTATAAGGATAATCTTATCTTTACAACATATATATATACATATATATATATATATACATATATATATATATATATAGGGACTGATCCATAGCCAACGTTGTAAATGAGAACTTATCTTTACAATACATCTCAACTGTCTATGCTAAGATCTAATGGTTAAAAATCATCTCGTTCGCAGTTTAATTGCTGGTACGTGCAATTTAATATTACGGACAGGGAAAAATGTCAAAAATACTCTTGTAATCCTAATATGATCAGTCACCTTTTGCAGTTTAATACTGCGAAAGGGTAAAAAAAATTATAGCGTCCACACTATTAAACTGCAGACGCTAGAGGACCTTTTTTTTTTTTGTAAAAGTTTTCTCTTGTTCTGATCTTTTCGTCATATGTAGTCTTATTCTATTCCTCTAATAAACTTTCCCTACATTTTTTTCATATAGTAAACTTCTATTTCTCTATCTTCCTCTGTTCTGAACTCACAGTAGTGTAATAGTACTCGAGGACTTCTTCAGTGCAATAATTTGTATGCTATGCAATGATGGCTCTCGTTTGTAAAACACATGAGACTAACAACTATAACCACATTTATCCCTATATTTAACAAATGTGCAACAATGGATTTATACCATTTTTTTGTGCAAAGTGAAAAGATAACAAGATAAACTTTGCAACATTCAATCACTTGGACAAAATATACCCTTGAAACAAATTAAAAATGAATCATGGTTAACCACCAATAAATTGACGTTACACATGGTATATCACATGTATAAAATATAGAGAACTATGAGTTGGCATCGTTCCCAAATCACCACCATCATTGCCAGTGACGGAACCAGGGAGGTTATATGATCCTGGTATTCCGGCACCATTTATGACCATGCAGTCTGCAGATTTGCCCAATGCTGCTGCCTGCCACGCCTTCTCCTTCCACTCTTCGCACAATCGCACTCCAATTAATTGTTGTTTTTATGCATATCATGCCTTGATCCAAGGGATTCATTCTCTAAATTTGACAAAAATAAGTTACTCTGTCTTGCTGAGCTTTATTCAGATGACTTCTTATTAACTAGTCACATAATACTTGGGGATCAACTTGAAAATTACATTTATGATATGCGATGCAATAGTCAATTTTTTAGGATCGAAGATTTGGGTTTGGAAAGTCTTGCTAAGAAGTTGATTAAAACAAGAAGAAATATGACTTTTACATTGATATATCGATTGATCGTGTTGGCTTTGGTTTTACTAATTGCGACTGCTACTCTTGAAAGAGTATTCTCTGCGATGAAAATTGTCAAGACTGACTTGCATAATAAAATGGGAGACGAGTGGATGAATGACAGTCTGGTAGTTTATATTGAGAAGGATATTTTTTCAACAATTGAAAATAAACAACTTTTGAGACGTTTTCAAACTATGCAAACTCGCAAGATACAGTTGTCTTCTTTTAGTCTTATAGCCCAAAGAAGCACTCCAAGCGTCAATAATTAATTTTTTTTACTGATGTATTTTGACCCCCCTCTAAAAACGTTCTGGTTCCGCCACTGGTCATTGCATCTACCTGAAATCAAAATCCATATTCAATTTAAATCTAATTAGGTTTTAATAACAACCAAAAAACCCATATAAAATGGGTTTACCCTCTATTGTTACTACTATAAATTAATTCAAAACCCATTTGGTTTTAACAACCAAAGAAAAATAATGAGAAAGCGTGTTGTCACCATCTTGTTCTTCATCCTCTCACCAGAGATCAACAACTGCTAAAAACCTCATCCCATCCCATATGTTAATAACAAACACCATCATGTCAATAACCGTTAAGTCCTTGTTTAAAAGGATCGTCATCACTGCTCCGTCATCAACGTTAACCCTGGGAGAGGTGAGGAAGAGGCGACGACAAGTGCGGAGGTTGTAGGGGGCGAGGGCAGAGAAAAGAGGGGAGGATGGAGAGTGGATAGCGACAAAGAGGCAGCGTTGGTGTTTGCCATCGGCAATCCCGAGGATGGTGATGGGAGAAGGGAGGGAGGAATTGGAGATGAGGGAGAAAGAGAAATAAAAGTTTATTAGAGGAAGAGAATAAGACTATCTATGATGAAAAAGATCATAACAAGATAAATCTTAAAATAAAAATAAAAATAAGCCCACTAGCGTCCGCAGCTTAATACTGCGAACGGTAGAAATTACAAAATGTCTTCAGCAATATTAAACTATAGATGACATTTTTGTAATTTCTATCATCCACAGAATTAAGCTACAGATGGTATAATTTTTTTATATTTTATTTTTATCCATCTGCACTATTAAACTGCAGACGGTGACTGATCATAGTAGGATTGCATGGGTATTTTTGACATTTCTCCCCGTTCGCAGTATTAAACTGCATGTACTAGTAATTAAGCTGCGGACGAGAGGATTTTTAACTATCAGATCTCAACGTAGACAACTTAGATCTGTTGTAAGGATAAGTTCCCATTTACGACGTTGTAAATGGATCAGTCCCCTATATATATATATATATACGTTATTAGAAGGAGAAAGAAAATAAGTACATAAAAAACTTGTTAACAATAAAAAGATATAAAAACAGGAGGGTAAAGCATGTAAGAGAAACGAACGGAGAATAAGTGTTGTTAACGCCAAATTTTGTATACACGCCGAAAATCACTAAAAAGCACGGGCAATCTGCACAATTAACAGTAACACTGAGAGAAACTTGACGACTTAGGCAGTTGGGGGATATCTCCGATGTGAGAATAAGTACATGCCAAAATCATAAACAATGAAGAGAATTAAATTGCTAAAAAATAATAAATTTTTTGTATGATTGAATGTGTACCATGATCCTTGCTAATAGTTATATATATAGTTACTTTAATCCACCCAAGACTAATTAGGAGTGAAAGTCATTGTCCAATTCCCCTTATAACTGTCATTAACTAATTGACTGAGTCATTTCACAATTTGAACTTCCTTGTCTCTCTGAATTAAGATACTTAATTCAACTTCTATATGGACTTTGACACTTTTTACCTAAGCCGCCAAAATTAATTGTATTGGGGCGACCCAAGTCATGGCCCAATGAGCAACACCGGATCCGGGACACATTAAAATAAATATATTGGACTACACCTTAACCAGGCCCAAACCCAACAAGTGCCAATAGAAGGAGTTGGGTTACCTCGCCCTAAAAACATACAAATACAATTAAAAGTTTGTCATATGTTTTCTTTTATGAGTTATATTTGATGTATTGATTATATATTATCAGAATTATGTCATGTTATTAAAATTTTCTTATAGGTGTATACTATGTGCGTATTTTAAAAACTATAAAGTAAATTTATTTTACTGTAACTTTTTATATCATTTAATTGGAGATAATTTTTGGATGAGAGGGAATTAAAAAATGAAATAGGGATTAACAATGTTAAATATTTTTTTTTATTATCATACACAATTTCACTAAAAAATAGTTATTTTTCTTTCTATTATTTAATATTATAGATACACTTAATTTTGTTTTAACATTATACTTTGTTAATGATGTGTCATAATTCTAATATCACTCATATATACACTGATATTGTATGAAACTTGAACTTTTTTTTTTATCACTCACTCAATTTTATAAATTTTTATTTATTTATCAAAATAATTTTGTACTACAAAATTTCTATTATATGATATAAGTACCACATTATAAATAAACTCGTATATATTATTTTATTTGCTCCGTCTTTTAATAGTAAATATAAATAACATAAAATTTTAAACTTGTTATATAATTATCAAACTATAAAGTATGAACTCAAGAAAATTTAGAATAAATATGAATTTCATAAAACAGGCGATGGAGTTAGCAATACAGCTGGAGATGGAGGGAAAAGACCCGATTGACTTTGACTAGGTGGGGGATGACCACGCTTGACTTCATGCCACATGAGCACGCGACTATCTCCCTTCCCAGCTGTCATGGTACCTCTCATCTCTTTTCAACACTGAATGCTCATCGTTTTCTTTTTCTTTTTATCTAATGTTAGGCATCTTACGACCGTTTGGTTAGACGGATTCGTTTTACGATGAAATAAAATGACGATTAAAATCAAAATTAGATCATAATAGAATAGAAATTGAATATTTTATTCATACTTTCGGTACGGTTGTTTAAATTTAAAATTGGTCAAAAGTTCATTCTCTACCAATCCTGACTCCAGTTGTTTTCAGGTAAGTTACGTTCTTGTTAGATTGGACCTTTTATTGTTACTAATGTTTTTCCTTATGGTGCAGTTGAAATTCAAAGTTTAGAAACTTTTAAAGTAGTCGAGGTGAATGGTCATAGACACAAGCATTTTCATAAGAATTTTCAAGAAGAAAATGCAACTAAATTGGACCATGAGGATCCGATTAATACTACTTGACAAGGGAAGCATTAAGTCGAGCCAATAAAAATAAACAAAGGCGCTGCTTTGGAGGCAACCCAAGAGGAGTATAATTTTCTTTTTTTTTATTTTTTCATTTATATTTTAGTTATTTGTACTTATTTTTTTTTGCATTTTACTTTACATTGGGGACAACATAAATTTTAAAAGGTTAACACACACTCCTAAATTAAGCAAATGTTTTTCAATTAAGGTGTCACCTATGATACATGAAATAATAGGACAACCGGGGCCTTTATACTTCACAGGGACTTGGCATGAAATGATAGAACTAACATGGGCTGTTAGAAAAGCTTTCTTAGGAACATGAGTGGTTCTTTTGTGTGTGCACAAATCTTTTAAACATTTAGCATATGAGGGAACTTGTTGAATGACATCTAGAAGAAGAATATTAATTTTTACTTGTTTGAACACTTCTAGAATTTTGTTTAGCTTGGCTGATTGCTTGTTTGA
Organism: Hedera helix; assembly: GCA_947179155.2. NCBI lineage: Eukaryota > Viridiplantae > Streptophyta > Magnoliopsida > Apiales > Araliaceae > Hedera > Hedera helix. The sequence goes on along the minus strand of OX359275.1, from coordinate 4,924,524 downwards.
AATTAGTCTTTGGGAAAATGGGGCTTTTGGTTTAAAGGCTTTTTCATTTGACTCAGAAGATGTGGTTTAATCATTCTTTGACAATTGCTTGGTAGATGGGCATACTGACTCAGGCTTTGTGTGTTTTTCAGGTTGGGCTGATTTTGAAGATGGATTATTAGATTCATCAATTAAAATTTTCTCTTCTTCATTATCAATGCCAGCATGATTGTTAAAATGATTTCCATACCTTAAAGAAATTATAGAATTCACATGATTGACTTGGTTGTTTTCAAGTATTTGATTAGGGACTGAAAATTTCAAATTGGTCTCGGGCTAGCTAGGGAACTTACCCTTCTCTCTTTCACTAACTATAGTAGTCAATTGACTCAATTGAATCTCGAAACGAGATATAGCTTGGTTAGTTTGGATCCGAGATTTCATTAAAGTTTCCATATTTTTCTCTAACGTGTTAAATCTCTTCTCACTTTCATTAGAAAACCCTAGTGGATATTGAGTTGCTGAATTTGAATTTTGATACGGACCAGGATTCAACTTTTGGTAAGGTTGAATGGATTGATTTAGAGACTGGTTGACCTGATTTGAAGAGTTATTCGGGTAGGGTACTTGGTTCTATGTAAACTTAGGATGATTTCTCCAACCTGGATTATAAGTGGGTGCAAATGGGTCATTCCTAGGTCTTTGAAACATTGCATTGACTTGATCCAAATCTTCAAATTGGTTTACATGTGTTGGCTCCCTTATTTCTAAAACCTCAGGTCTTTTAAGTACACCAGCCAACTTAATTTTGGTGGCAATTGAATTGTCAATTGTATGAATACCCCTAGATGAGCTAGGTTTATCGGTCTCTTGGGTGGTTTCCCATTGCATGGTTTTTTCTGCTAAGTCTTCTAAAAACTTATAAGCCATTTCCTCATCAATTTTTAAAAAATCCCTTTGACACATTGACTCTAAAATCGTTTTAGTGGAAAAGTCTAAACCTTCGTAGGAAATTTGACACAATCTCCATTTCTCAAATCCATGGTGTGGGCACTAGGATAACAAATTTTTGAATCTATCAAAATATTTCCAAAATGACTCATTTTCAAGTTGGCAAAATTGATGAATTGTAGTCCTAATTTTGGAAGTTTTGTGATTTGGAAAATATTTTTTTAGAAATGTAACAATAAATCCATCCTAGGTTGTTATGGAATTATTTGCTAGGTTATATAACCACTTTTTAGCATTATCTTTTAAAGCGATTGTGATCAATTTTAACCTAATCGAGTCTGCAGACATTTGTTGAATTTTTATTAAAGCACAAACTTCTTCAAATTCTTGAAGAAATAAATATGGATCTTCTACCCTAGTGAACTTAAGTAACATATTTATAAAATGCGGTTTAAGTTCAAAATTATTACAAGTTACTGGTGGTAGACCATATGAAGGTTGGGCAGAGCGGGAAGGATAACATCGATTCCTTAAAGAAACGGTTTGTGTTACCTTCATTTTTAAAGTGATATCTTTTAAAGTGAATTCCGACACTAATCGGGATGTTTTGTTCCTAACCCACACTTTTTGCATGCACTATTAACAAATAAGCAAATTAAGCACACAAAAACAAATAAGAGAAAATAAATATAAAACCTACTTCTAAGGTCACTTAAATAAAATCTAGACAACTCCTAACTGTTCCAAGTTACTCTTTAGAGTCCACCAAATTTAAAATTAATCACACCACTAGCCAGATAAGTGTAAGAACGGGAGAGTCTTTCCGTAGGTACAATGACTAATTAAGTAAGCACGTGTTCTTTAGGCGTTTACCTTATGAATCACTTGCCTAGACACCAACAGTTTGATTAATTTAAAATTCAGACTTCTCTTAAAGTTCCTTGTCCTAATTGAGCTCGAGAGTCCTAAGGGCCAACGTCTACTTGATTTTATTTAGTCAGTTATGCAAAGTGTGGTTGTTTGTGGGTCAAGGAAGGGTGATGAAATCCCCACCTTATCTTGTTACGGGTTTTACCCTTAATGTTAAATTAAAAATAAAAATGCACAAATAAAAAAAAACTGTAAACAAATAAAATGTTCTAAAACTATATAAAGTACGAAAGAATGAGAAATTTGACGTACCTCAATTCTTCAGCAATCACCACAGTTTGTATTTAACAAAAATAAAATTAAATTAAAACCTAAGCAGGATGTGCTCTACGTGAGTGAATGCATGAATGCAGCAATTAGGTTTTAAACTAAAAATAATAAACTAAACTACTATTTTTTTTATTTTTTTTTCTATTTTATAAAAATTAAATTAATAAATATGGAGATACGAAGTACCAAGAAAGCGCAACAACAAAATATCTATGTTTTTTCTCCTTCGATCCGCTGCGATAATCTTAAAAAATAAAAATATTAAAAAATATTTGTGGTAAAAACTAATTCGAAGAAATAAAAATTAGGAAATAAAAAATTAAATCTAGTCCCCGACAACGGCGCCAAAAACTTGATGTGATAAAAAATAGTAACTGCATATGCACAGTATCAAATTGAAGAACGGACAAGTACATGTCGAATCATAGAGACTAAATTAATTCCAATGTTCCCTTAATTTATATTCCAAACAAATTAGAAATAAAAAAATGGTGGAGATGATTAATTAACTAAATAATGTAAATTAAAAATTAATAACGAAAACAAATAATGAGAAAAACTATCTAAGAATCCAAATCTACTAAATACTAACATAATAATTAAATTCTTCATTTCCATAATTAATTTTTCAATTATTTTTTCTTCCCTTAAAAATAGTGATTCATATAATTAATATAGGTAAGCATAGATTATGAAAATTTAAGGACTAACTATAACTCATCAAAACTTCATTGAGCAAGTATGAATTATGAAAAACTCATATCTTAACGATAACCTATCAAAACCTTGCAATTAATATAGAACTAAACGAATTATGTGCGAAGGTAAATTGAGGAACAAACAATTAGATATTAATATCGAAACGGAAATAATATATTAATATGCAATACTTAATTTCATCTTCATCCTAGATATTAGAAATTTAGCTAGTCATGGAATGAAAAACTAATACTAATAATAATAATAATTGCATGAAATAAAATAAAACTAATAGAAAAATAATTAAAAAGAGACTTTTATTAAACTAATAAAGAATGTTAATAATGAATGAAACAACTCCCTTTGACCATCCGTGCATCATATGAGAATTGAAACCAAATGAAAAAGAAAAAGCTACAGTGGAACTTTATTCAAAAACTATCCAAGCTTCTATCGAACCCAAAAAAAAGAGGAAAATAAAATAAAATATGACACACCATTTTCTCTAAAATAAGACTCCTATTTATAAAAATAAATAAATTGAATTCTAATCTAATTTAGAATAATTTGGACACTTCTTTCCTTTTTGACTTCAACTTCTACATGGTAATCTTCCAACTCTTAATTGGAGTCCAAATAAAAATCAACCTGAAAGCTTTTAAAACTCCTTTTTCAACTCAACTTCAATTATTTATCTATTTCCTGCAAAACAAAATAAAATGCATTCATTAAATTAAATAAACATATTAAATAATAAAAATAAAAATATTAAAATGTATAATTATGTGTTTATCAGTTATATTTGTTTGTATTAGTTTTGAGTGATGTGAAAAATGAGTGTATAGAGTTTTACTAGCCATTTTTGATATCTTTTATGAGGTATTTAATTATGTGAGCGAATATAAGTTTTTTTCCTTCTAGTTTGATACTTTTGGATTCACACACATACGAAGAGTCTTGAATAAAGTAAAATTAATAAATATGTTAAATTTTTGGACTTTGCGTTTTTTTTTTTGAGTTATTATTTTTGAAATCTTTGAGGCTAATATTCAAATTCATATTGATTCATCGCTCGGGTTAGTTGGTTTATGTAGTAAAGTTTTAAAAAAAATATTATAGTTTTTATTTTTATTTTGCTTGAAGGCAAGCAAAGATTTAAGTGTGGGGGTATTTGATAAGTAAATTTTTATATCTATTTATTAGGTATTTTATGGTTAATTAGTTGTGAGTTTTTAAGAATTTATAGTTTCTTAGGTAATTTATTCAATTTAATGCATTTTTATTATTTTTATATTATTTTTTTTTATGAATTTTGTAGGAAAAATGGAAGTAATGGCATAATCGTAATTATTCAGTCAAAGGAATTAACCGCGCTTGTGTGAAACATCGTTGTGTGAAGTGAAGGATTAGCATGGAGTGCGCAATGTGTGGGGGGCCTTAAGTGTCTTTGGCGCATCGCTGGTTGCTACAGTTTTGTTTTGTATTTTTTCTGGTGGGCCCAAGATAACGGTAATATGCATGGTGAGTAGAGATTGTTAGCCAAATTGTTTCTACATGATTTTCACGTTGGGTCCCACCTATGTTCTTTTTCATTAGCAAAAAATTCAAAATTTTAATTATTTTGTTCGTGGGTCTTTTGGCCAACATAAATAAATAAAAGGAATTACTAAATAAGTCTTTGTCAATTTTGGAATAGAAAAATAAATTAGGATTTTAATTTTAATTTATTTTAATTAGAGTTTAAATTTTTATTAGGATTAAAAAAAAAATATGTAGCTTATAAATAGAGGATGTTGGACACAATTGAGAGTGCCTTTTGCTAGAAATTATTTCTTCTTCTATTTTTCTTTGGTGATTTCATGGCTATGTATGGTTAAATTATTCTTCTTGGTTTAAATTAGCAAAAATCATTAGAATTTATGCACTATGAGATCTAATTTATTTTAATTCTTCTATTTATATTTTAAGTACTGAATATTCTTCTGTTTTAAATTTTCATGATTGATTCATTTAATTGCTAAGAGGCCTATTTGTAATGACCACAAATTCTTTTAGACATTGTAATTATATTTATTAAATAATTAGCAATGAATTAAAATTTTTGTTCTAATTAATTGTGTATTAAATAATTGAATGAATATACTTGTGTATGTGTGTATTTATTTAAAGTAATAAAGCAAGGTGTATAATTAATTAAAGCATGTCTAATTAGATTATATTTTAAATCCAAATGAGTTATTAAATTAGGTCAAATTAATTTACCTAGTAGTCCATGTAATTAATTAAATTAGTCTAATGCTTGATTTAATTAAATGTATCATAGGTTATTTAATGTTAGCTCAATGTAATAAATACATTGAGCCCAAATAAATTAAATGAATGAGCCCAACTTATTTAATTCCTAAATTCAAAGTGGAGCCCAATAGGAAGTCCAAATGTTGGTCAAGGGTTATATATATATATATATATATATATATATATATATATATATATATATATATATATATATATATATATATATATATATATAAGCTATACAAATAAAGCAAAAATGGGGGATTTAATCCCATTTTGTTGAGAATGAAGAGGGCCCACATGGGGGTGGCTTGATTGCTCATTTTTACTTCTTTTGTACACAAAGATTTGGTGGTTCAACCACCCTAGTCAATCACCTAGTCATTTAAGTAGTCAATCAATGAAATAGTAATCTTAATTAGTCTTAAATTTGACCAACACTAGTGGATTAGGAGAGTTGACGAAGGATTAGCAATGGGCTATATATAGAGTGCTCCACTAATGCTTTATGTTGGCTGGTCATTTGTAAGCATTCCTAGAAAGATAAAGTGAGAGCATTTGAGAGAAATATAGTGAAAACTCTTATGAGTGTGGAAAATATTGCTAGAGGTTGAGCTTGGTGGATGACACAAATCTTTACCACATACTTTGGAAGGAGAAGAAGAGCATCCAAGACCATAAGGTTCAAAAGTGCTCCAACCCTTCATTTGTTCATTTTTGTTGTCTACATATGATTTGAACGGTTAAAATGTATCTTTAACTGATCAAATCTTATTTTGATGGTCTAGAAGTCTTAAACAATGTAATATATGTATATTCATGGTTTGATATGTTTAAATCATGTTTTGGTATGTGTGGTATACATGAAAATGGTAGAAATGCCCATACTGAGCTTTACTGGTAAAACCTTAGTTGATCATGCGATATTTAATGTTGTTTGAAATGTACAAGTTGAAAAAATGATTTCTATGGATAAAAAGTTATCTCTATGAGTCTTTAAGAAAACCAAAAAATGGTAGAAATGCCCATACTGAGCTTTACCGGTAAAAACTTAGTTGATCATGCGATATTTAATGTTGTTTGAAATGTACAAGTTGAAAAAATGATTTCTATGGATAAAAAGTTATCTCTATGAGTCTTTAAGAAAACCAAAAAATGGTAGAAATGCCCATACTGAGCTTTACCGGTAAAAACTTAGTTGATCATGCGATATTTAATGTTGTTTGAAATGTACAAGTTGAAAAAATGATTTTTATGGCTAAAAAGTTATCTCTATGAGTCTTTAAGAAAACTCAACTTGAATCTTTCAAAAATGTGAAAAAAAATAAAGAAGTTATGGATTTTCCCCCCCAAAGCATGTTGATTTAAAAACCCTAGGTTGTCCTTGTGAGCAGTTTTGAGTCTCGTTTTGTTTGGATTTTGGATTAGTGATCTAAAGAGAAGTTGTAGAGGAGAAATTTTTGATGATAATGGACTCAAGAATCACCCTAAAATATTTTACAATGAAGAAGTTATGGCTATCGGAGAGTCGAAGGGTCGAGTAGTCAAAAACCTGACTTTCGGAGGAGCTGGCCGAGCGCACCTGCGCCCGAGTACGCTGCCTAGCAGTTTTTGGGCAGTCCGGGTCGGATCGGTCCGGGTAGAGTTTTCTTTGAAAAATTAAGTTAAAACAAGTGTAAAATGAATAGGTTTGGATATTAAACTAAAATATATGAAGTCTATTTATAAATAAATGTTAGCTAAATGTTTAAAATAAATTCTAAGGTTAACCCAATTTAAAAAGTTAACTATTAGTATAATTTAAAGAGTATTAAAATATTACTACATGGTTAATAATAATGATAAGTGACTAAAATATTATTAAATAACTAATAATATTAGTATGAGATTATATTATTATTAAATGAGTAATAATATTAATAAGTCAATAAAATATTATTATATAAATAATAATATTAGATAGTGAATAAAATATTATTAAATGATTAATAATAGATGATTAATAAAATATTATTAAAGGATTAATAATATTAGATGACTAATAAAATATTATTAAATAATTAATAATATTAAAATACTAACAGATTATTATTAAATTGTTAATAATATTAAATAAGAGTGTGAACTATATTAAATATTTAATATAAGTTTTATATGATTGAAATATTATCAAGTAATGATAATATTTTCTATGTGTTTATATACTCGTAATTATATAATTAATTATTTAAGTGTTAGAGATGTAAAATGTATAGAGGTTATCATATGAATGTATATATGATACTAATTTAAAGATCAATTTGATTAATTGTTAGGTCTATTTAGAGATAATTAAATTGAATTGGTTAGCAATAATCTATACACGAGACAAGTTTTCTTTATCATTATTGAAATTTATATTGAGCAATCTCTTTAAATCTATTTAATTATTGTTGAGCAAATCTCTACACTTGTACTTACTTGTCAGAACTTTAAGTAATTTAATTCTTTAAAAATATTCCACACCATTAATGTTATTGTATTCGCACATAGTGCATTTACAAATATATAAGTCATTAATTCCAGAACTGTTTAAGAAAGTCTAAGCTAATTGTTTCAGCTAGACAATGCATGTTAAATTCATCACATTGAATATTTTAAAAGCTTATCCAAACCATTGGTTGGTGCAGATTCTTATAGTAAAACTGAGAATGAACAACCCTAAATAAGGGGGATTTTTATTTGTTGGGAAATCGAATTTGCGCAAGATGTCTGAATGTTATGCATATACATAGGGTACAAGAGGCTGATCCGCTCACGTACCCTATTTTTTGAGGTGTCAGATATATATGTCCGTTATACCTTAGTAGCAATTCATGGTCCTTAAAGACCACTCAGCAGTAAAGAGTCAATCCATTCTTATATTGAAAAATTGATTCTTGAGTTCTTTCACAATTGTTATCTATTGTTGAAAACCTTGATGTTAATTTCCCTTTCATTATGATATATCTTATGCTATTTGTTCTTAAACTTGCTGAGCCATTTAGTTGCTCATTCTTGCTATATCATGACTTATTTCAGCTAAGACAGAATCTTCTAAACAAGACAAAGGCAAGGGAAAAGCCAAAACTTAGTTTAGCTTGATGCATGCTAGATTAATTACTTATATGTACTTTCTTTTGTAAATATTTTGTATTCTCTTAAGATATGTAATGTTTATGTTAAGGTTAATCGACTTTGGGAAGTGTAGCATTTTATAAGGAACCTTTTGTATTATTCCGCGAAATTTAAATGCAATTTATTTATTTAATTGTTAGTAAGTATTGTACAGTGGAGAACCAAATCCGAGGTTATGGAACCCGAATTTGGGGTCATCACACTATTAGTTTATTATTCGCATTAATCTACTGCTAAATTAAATATCAAATTCATAATTATTTGGTCACTTTAATTTGTGAAGCAACTATGATTAATAATTATTTTATAGATCAAAATATTATTATATCTTAGGAAGAATGTTCATATAAATTAAATGCAACCCTGTGTACTTGTGTTAGTTAGTTTTAGCGATCTCTCTAATTCTTAAAACCTCTACTGGGTTAAATCTTTAGTACATTTTTGAGGTAATTTAGTAGTAATGGTTATTTAGATCGCGTGTTTCCACTTAACTAAAATTAAGAAGAGAGGAGAAAAATTATTTCACCAAAGAGTAATTATTCCTATGGTGAATATTCAAAATATTTATTTATTTTCATTTGAGTCAATGACATGGATGTTAATATTCTTATTTATTTTATTTGCATATTTGATTTTTTTAGTTAATATAATTTAAATTATTTCTTTTAATTAAAAACCCTCAATTTTGGTTAATAACATAAAAATTAGATTAATCATTCTATGGGGCATTGACTCTTACTTGCACTTCTACATAAATATTTAACAAAGTAATATTTTATTTTTTGGTGTATACGACACCACACCACACCACAACACCACCACCGTCCTATCAAGCCGAACCATCTTTCCAACCACCATCCCCATTTTCATCCTCCTCTACTTCTGAATCACCCGATGAACCCCTCATTTGTTAACCTAGAAAAAATAACCCCCCCCCCCCCCCCCAGCTCAAACACTGCCTCCAACACAAACGCCATCCCTAACTACTCAAGCAACATAAACTGTCAACCCATCCAAACCAAAGAAAACCCAAAACATAAAATAGGTAAGCAAAAAAACAAATTCTATCTGAATAAAGATCCCAACAGGAATGACCAAATCCGATTCCAACACCTCTCCAAACTCCGAAAAACTTAACCAAACAGTCCCCGAAGACCATTCGACTACAACAGTTCTTGAAAATCGACCAGCCACCACAATCCCCGAAGATCAAAGAACCACTTAAACAGAAACTCTACCTAACAATTCAGAAATCAATCAACATAATCTAACTACCGACAACCAATCTCAGCACAACACAACCATTCTCGAACCAACTTGAAAAATAAACGCCTTCAAATATTTCTAACTAAGAAAAATAAAGAATAAATGAAAGCCAAATGTCAAAAAACCTCCAGCCTACCACCACAATCTTTTTCCAAACCCACAAAAACTTCACAACAACCAAATCCTCCCATCCAACAAATTCCAACCGAATAACAACCACAACCCTCCAATATCCCCTCATCTTCCACCCTTACCACTTCCAAACCTTCTTCCTCCAAAACTTCCCCTTCTACATTCTGGCTAACCAATCCCAATGAACCCATCCATTTTTCAGCCATAACTACTTCCATTTTGCCACTGATCATAATACGTTAAAAAATTGAACGGACTGAGAACTCCACTTGATCGCAGGCATCCACCAGGGCCGAGTAAGAATCCTTCCCTTACTTCACTTAATAATCTCCTGACTACTTTATGTTTTTGCTAACCCCTTTCTTTTTCCAGTTCCTTGCAGCCTTCAGTCGACTCCTGAGTTGGTAAATAGAAGGAATTAGATCTGAAGATATCATTAAGGATCTAAAAGCCAAACTCCAAAAATTCGAAGAAGAAAAACAATAATGCCAATAAGATAACACCAACCTGTAGACTACCAACGCCACCCTTCAACAACAACTGAACACTGTTACTGAAACAGAACAGAAACTGACCAAAGAACGCAATCAAGTCCAACAAAACAACAACGAGCTTCAACAACAACAAAACAGACAAACTGAAGAAATTGCAAAACTGAAGCTTCAGGTCGACAACCTCGCCAAATAACTAGAACGCCAACACATCACCTTCAGAAGATCCCTCACCACCATTACCGAACGGAAAAAGACAACAAACAACTAAAAAAATAAGCCCAAACCATAACCGCCAACCAACGCCAACAAATAATAGAAGAATATGGAACATCGGGCGAACTGATCGAAAAAGTGGTTGATCAATATGTTAAAGTCTTTAGAGCAGCCATGGCCAAAATCAAGAATGTCGACGCCAACCCTTTTGACTTCAAATTTTCTTACTCCTAAGAAGATGCCCCCCAGCCTTAGATTCTGAACAACTTGTAAAATTTAATTTTCAAACAATCATTGTAAATAGAGCCGAATGAATGATAAGTATTTTTATTAATGACTTGTTTACTTGTACAATTTATTACTCCCTTTCTCCCAATGAATGAATGTCAACAGATCCCAACTAAGTAAAAAAACATAAACACCTACTTTAAAAACAACTCAATAAAAAAAATTCTTTAACTCTGAACCTGACATACCCGAAGTCGATAAGTTCCAGGCTTGATAACTTCGACAACTTCATAAGGACCTTCTTAATTCAGCATCAGCTTTCTAGTATTTTGAGGAGTTAAAGCTTTAGCTTCCCAATGAACAAAATCACCAACCTCAAACCTCCTTTGCTTGACCCTCTGATTATAATAACATGTCGTTTTCTGCTGATAAACTGCCAGCTTCATTATAGTTGCATCTTAAACTTCATTAAAGTAAATCAAGATTAAGCCGAAGACCTTGATCATTGTAAGCCTCTTTAAAGTTAGCCACTCGAAAAGGAGAATCACAAGTCATGACCAAGGAGTAGTCTGATACGCCCAAAGTACACTGTGAAACTCCTCAGGCTATCTACCTTTAGTTTCATCCAACCTTTATTTAATTCCATCAAGCAATGTTCTGTTAGTAACCTCCACCTGACCGTTAGCTTGAGTATGAGCCATGAAAACCTTACGATGTTGAACACCTAAAATTATTCAAATTTAGCACCCACAAATTGCAACTTGTTATTGGATACCAACACCATTAGAATACCAAATCTGAAGACGACATACTCCTTTAAGAACTGTATACAATCCTACTCTGTAATATGTCGAAGTGACTTTGCCTCTACCCACCTGGTCATGTAATCGATTGCCACCACTAAATAAGAAACTTACCCCTTTGCCTTTGACATCAGCCCCAATAACTTAATACCTCACACTGTAAATGGAATCGGGAATAACATCGAAGTTAGCTACTCTGGGGGCTAATGAGGAATAGAACTGTTAAGTTGACATTTAGGATACTTCATAACATAATCCTTTATTTTTTGAAACATGGTCGACCACCAGCAACCCTGCCTGATTAACTTATACACCAAGGACTTAACACCCATATAATCATCACATATGCCCTCATGCACTTCCTGAAAAGCATATGAAGCCTTCGAAGGAACCAGACACTTCGACAATCGTACCGAATACGCACTTCAATATTTTATTCTCTTAGCTCGTAATTTATTAAAAGGTAACTTCCCATCTGCCAAGTACTCCAAATATGGAGTAAGATAATAATTTGACCCTTCTATGGACTTCACCTGTAATAACCAGGAAAATTGCGAACTTAATTTTATTTATTTATCTTCATGAGAAAATATGATGTGTGAAGTGGTGTTATGTATGTATATATGTTATGTGATGAGATATATTAAGTTAGTTAATTAAAATTTATTTGAACTAACTCAAAAAGGAAAATGAATGCAAAAAAAGCTTATGTGATGAGATCACAACGTTTAAATGTTGGCCTTGTATGACAAATAAAAAGATTTATAATGAACAAATTAATTACTTGTATGATTAATGAGAAAGAATAAATAAGTGAATTATTAAAGATAACCTAATGTAGGAATAATTGTATGTATATGGGTAACTATATTATAAATCCAAGTTGATGATAAGATGTGGTTAATGAATTAAATTTAATCAAGTCGAAGTAATTGTATGAATTTGTATTAGGATTTTATTAAAACAAACCCAAGAGTTAGTAAGTGTTAGTGTTTTGTAAACTAACTTAATTTGGTAGCCCAATTGACTTTTAAATAGCAAGTCTAATTGAATTATGTAATTGACCCAATACAATTATATGGGTAACCTAAGTCTTGTAAACTAGTCCATGCATTTTAATAAGAGGAACCCAAGGGATATATTATAAGCTAGCCTAATACTTGCTTTTATTTCAAGTATCATAGTTAGCCTAATTGATTTAATTGTTAGGAGCCCAAGTGTTGGTGTCTTAAGTGAATTAATATAGTAGCCCAAATGAATTAAATTGTTGAGCCCAAATAATGGTAATTCAAAGTCCAAGTGGAATTAATTCTAAGGTTCAAAGTGGAGCCTAATGTGCATGTATAGATGGATATGTATACATATATTAGTGTATGTATACATATATGGATGTATATATAATGATATAGAACATAAAAATAAAGTCAAATTGGTGTAAATATAAAGCTAGGCATGTATTTTTGGAAGGGGCCCACTAGGATAGAGTAAAATTGAATATTACTTCATTTCTACACAAAATCAAACTTGTTTAATCACTCTTATCAACTCCCCAACCACTTTAGTCATTTCAAGTTGTCATTCCATGCAATAGTAAGTGAGTTTAAGCTCTTAATTCACCAATGCAACTTAATTAAGGGACTAATGGTGTGTTCCTAGAGTTCTATAAATAAAAATGTCCAACACTTGTGCAAATGTTGGTTCATTTGCTCCATTCAATAAATTTTAGAGAGATAAAGTCGTAGAGAGAAGCTAGAGTATTTGTGAGAGTTCTACAGAAACAAAAACTTTGAGTATTACTAAGTGTGGGTTATTTTTTGTCCATACAAGAAGATCAAGAAGGAGTTCCAACCATTTTCAAGAAGAAGGTTTCCATAGAAGGTTTAAAAGTTTCTTAAACTTTAGTTGTTATTTTCTTTATGTATTAGTTTAAGCAAGCTTGGTTATGGAAAGATCTATGTGAAGAAGATTTATGGTTAAAAATGTATGATAAATGTTTTGATATGATTAGTATGTGAAAATATGGATGAAAGATGAAGATGAACATATTTTAAGTAAAAATCTTTATTAAATGTCTAGGTTGATGATTTATGATTTAAGATGTGTAAGTTATTTTTATGATCTATGAGTATTGAATAACTGGTCTATGTGTTATGAATATAACTCAACTTGAACAATTGAAAAATATAGAAAAATGAGAAAGTTATGGTCTTTATCGCAAAATATTTTATTTTTGAAACCCTAGTCGATCGATCCTAAATTTTGTGTCAAAAACGATTTCAAAAATATGAACGATCCATGAAATCAAAGTTGAAAAAATCTAAAAAATTGAATTTTGTATTCTGCATGACTGTGCCTAGGCGAAGTGTTTAGTACAAAACACTATGTCAGGGCGTAGTGTTATTTTTCTAGAAAAATAATTTTTTTCGATCGGGTCGGACCTGGTTTTTGCGGTTCGTGTCGGGTCAGAAAGTATAAAAATGCTTTAAAATTAATAATATTACTATGGGACCCAATTAAAGTATTATTAAATTTTTAATTAAAATAATATTTGTAAGTTAATAAAATATTATTGAATAATTAATAATATTAATAAATGATTAAAATATTATTAAATGGTTAGTAATATTAATAAGTGAATAAAATATTATTAAATAATTAATAATATTAATAAAAAATTAATATATTATTAAATGGTTAATAATAATAGTAAGTTAATAAAATATTATTAAATAATTAATTTTAATAATAAAAGATTAAAATATTATTAAATGGTTAATAATATTAGTAAGTTAATAAAATATTATTTATTGATTAATAATATTAATAAATAATTAAAATATTATTAAATGGTTAATAATATTAATAAGTGAAGAAAATATTATTAAATGATTAATAATATTAATAAAGGAATAAAATATTATTAAATGGTTAATAATATTAGAAAGTTAGTAAAATATTTTTAAATAATTAATAATATTAATAAATGATTAAAATATTATTAAATGGTTAATATTATTAATAAGTGAAAAAATATTATTAAATGATTAATAATATCAATAAAGAATTAAAATAATATTAAATGGTTAATAATATTAGAAAGTTAGTAAAATATTAATGAATAATTAAAATATTAATAAATTATTAATAATATTAGTAAGTAAAACATTATTAAATAATTAATAATATTAATAAATGATTACAATATTATTAAATGATTAGTAATATTAGTATGTGAATAAAATATTATTAAATGGTTAATAATATTAATAAGTGAATAAAATATTATTAAATGATTAATAATATTAACAAAATATTAAAATAATATTAAAGGATTAATAATATTATTAAGAGTTAAAATATTATTCAATGGTTAATAATATTTATAAAGAATTTAAGATATTATTTAATAAATAATATTATTAGAAATAGTAAGACAATATTAAATGATTAATAATGTTAGTAAGTGATTAAGATGTTATTAAATGCTTAGTAATATTGATGATTTAATAAAATATTATTAAAATGATTAATAGTATTCGTAAACGATTAAAATATTAAATGTTATGATTAAATGTTAGATGATTTAAGTGTTGTATAATAAATTTATGTGATGTGCTGAATGGTAGATCAATGTTCTTGAGTGTTAGGTCATCTTAAGAAAGTTATTTTAAATTGAATAGTAGTAGTCAGCAAAACAGACAAGTTCTTTGAACCTTAACTTGTAATTATTTGGCAAGTTATTCAAAAACCCAAACTCGTTTCACTATGCAAGTTTCATATATTTGTTTTTATTATGTTAAGTATCTAAAAGTTAAAATTAGTTTCGTAGTACAAAATAAAATAATTATTAATAATTATTTCATATCTATATCGTTATTAATATTCGCACTTATTTGCATTCGCATGATTGTTCTCATTATGAACTATTTAAAGAGAAAGATTTATGCCAATTGTTTGCGCTAGATATTACATTAATTATAATAGCGGGTTCTCAAAATGAACTATTTGAAAAGGTATATCTATGCTATTTATTGTGGCTAGATATTGCATGTGTTAATATGACTGTTCTTATTATGAACTATTTAAAGAGGAAGATCTATTGTCAATTGTTTCGGCTAGACCATGTATGTATCAAATTCATTAATCTGAATATTGTTGAAACTAGTCCAAACCATATTGTTGTGGTGCTGAATCTGATAGGAAAAGCTGAAATGACCAAATTATTATAAAAGGATAAAACTACGGTCAGATGTATTAATTTCGATCAAAATAAAATTAGATGGCTATAATGTGCACAATATAAATGTACAATAGGCTGATCACCTAGAATATCTATCTTCGGATATTACAATTGAAATGGTTGTTAATATTTAAAACGAAATGACAGTCTTATGTCTACAGGGTATTATAAATACTCAAAACGTATGTTTACGGTCTTGTGACCTTTCAGCATGAAAAAACAGTATGTTAAATCAATTGAAAGTTGTTATTCAAAGTTGCATGTCTTCACAATTCTTGAATATTGTTGAAGTTTCAAAAGTTAATTCTTTTTTATTCATGATATATCCTTTATTATTTATTTAAACTTGCTGAGCAAAGTAGTTGCTCATCCTTGCTATATCATGAACTATTTTTCAGTTAAGCTCGAGTGATCTAAGAAATACAAAGGCAAAGGAAAGGCGAACGAGTAGAAGTAATTAGTTTTTATTTTTATGTTGTAAACCTTTTTGTTATAAGGTAATTCTAATGTATTTAAGGTTAGTGGAACTTGAGATTGATAGTACATTTTGTAACGAATTTATGTTTATTTTTCGTTAGTTATTGAAGACTTAGTTTATGAATGATTGTTAAATGATGGATAGTGAGCATCGAACCCATGGTTCGAGGGACCCGAATTTCGAGGCGTCACATCAACTCCTTCTTTAAAATACTTGGCACACTTAGTACTTCTTAGTATATAGACCCTCCAAAATAATAATCCTTAGTGGAAGCCTACTTAGATAATGCATCAACCACTGTATTATTATCTCGATCAATGTTATGGAGAGAATAAGACTCAAAACGTTGCAACAATGTCTTAACTTCAAATAGATATTTTGACATCCTTCCCTCTCAAGCTTCATATTCGCCTTGTATCTGTTTCACCACCGATTGGGATTCACTAAATATTAAAATATGCCATTCCTCCAAGCTCTTCGCTAGCCTTTGTCCTGCCAAGATTGCTTCATACTCAACTTCATTATTCATCACATTAAATTTAAATCTTATCTCCTATTGAACGTTGAATCCCTCCGGACTTACCAAAATAATTCTAGCACCACTTGAATCTTACCAAAATAATTCTAGCACCACTTGAATCAGCAGTCGATGACTCATCCACATATAAAGTCCAAGAAGTTTTAATCCAATATAAACTGACTCGATTCAACTGCCAAACCACCATTCTTCCTGATGAATCAGGCTTATGCAGAACCTTCTTCAGAGGTTAATTAGTATAAATCACTATTACCCGACCTTGAAAGTAATGTCTACATTTCCTACTTGATATCACCAGTATATAAACACACTTATCCAAATTCGGGTATCTTGTCTCTGGATCTCTATTGGTACCAAACCGTACGCATGACAAATCAACACTTACACGCAAGTGCACGTGGTCAACAAGTAATATAGAATAAGTAAAGTATCGTTCCCACGAGGACTATGAATCGTTTTTAAACTAACAAGCAACAATTTTGTAACTATTTTGGTTTCTTTAAACAGTGGTCAAGTAACTCAATGAATTGTGAGTTAAATATAAGTTGTGAAAATTAAAGCCAACTAATTAACAAACGATTTAGGTAGACAAATGAGGCATGCGATTATAACTTCATCTAGGGTGTCATCCAACTGCGATACTTCCTATTAAACCTAACTGATTATTTCGGATTGTTAGTCGAAAACACGAAACCAAAGCATGACCAACTCTCGTTGCATCATACCCAAAACCAAACCAAATCCGACCCAAAGGGCAACAGAACAGGAAAGAACACCCTAGTTAATTAAATCACTATATTTCTATGTGACCTAGAGAAAAACGGGTTTAAGCACAAGTTTTCAAAAGACTACGTGTGCTGCTTCAGTATATGTCTATTCTTAGCATTAATCATGCAATCCAACGTCATATGAAATCATGAACACAAACTAACATGGTCGGATCTAAACTCACACTCCTCATCTCGGTTCCGTGTGAGTTAACATGGTAATTGGTGATCAAGCAATTAAGCAATTAAAACAAACCACATTAGACAATTCATACATAATCATTTAGCCACAACACGGAAGCATAACAAATTGAACTAAACCCTAGGTTTCATTATAATCCCATAAAAGAAGTTAGTTCATAATAAAAATAACAACCATCATCCACGAATGTTCATACATTGAAGCTACAAATGAAAAGAAAGAGAAAACAAAGGATAAGAAATGCAAAACTTGGTTTCTCTTCTTCATAGCACAATATTTCAAGCTTCCACAGTCCAACCCTAAGCTTAACTACTCTAGATAGATCAAAAGGAGCAAAGAGAGAACAAGGAAACAAGGAAGAATGAAAAAGAAGCTCTATTTTTCTCCTTCTAACCTAACCTTAATCTATTTTTCTCCTCTTCCTTCTCCTTCCGTCTGAGAATACTGTTATATAGAGCCTCGGTAATTTTTTTACGATCACTGTAGCAGCCTTAGGGAAGATTTTAATTGGCCCGTTCGAAAAGTCAATTGCAAGATTTTGGCACGAACGACCGGCGCAACTGCGCCGTTTTTGTATTGAGCTGGGGCGTAGCTGCGCCTGATGGCAGACAGAGAGCAGATGGGGAGGAAGGGTGCAGCTACGCAGTCTTTGTGAAGGAATAGGGCACAGCTGTGCCGTGCACCAGATATGCAGCCTGTGCTCAATTTTCTGTTGCATCCGATCTTTGCGCATATCGCTCCTACATCGAACCGTTTTGTCCTGAAATATTGTATTTCTCCCCCCCCCCCCCGCCCCGCACAGGTTCTAGCCCAACACAAGCCAGTTTGTCCATAAATAGACAAAAATGGACAAAAATGAGCTAAGGAGCATGACACCTACAAAATAGACATAAAAGCATGAATAGTAATAAAAACTAATGATATCTAGCGATAAATATAGCAAGTTGGCATCGAAATAGTAGGTATAAAACCTACTTATCAAATACCCCCAAACTTAACCTGTTGCTTGCCCTCAAGCTACACAATAAAGAAATTGTACAAGTAAACTGAAATGCAAGTTAAGCTAAAAATGCAGTCTACACTGCATGTCTACGAATCCACGTCAGCCAGTACAAAGTTTAATTGAGCTGCCTCAGAGGAGTAGCAATGATCAATAAACGTAGCATCCAACCAACAAACAGTCAGTAGGTTATATAAATCGACAAATCCACAACCTATTATTACTGATACAGTATGTTATGTGCTGGGCTACCATTAAGGTTGATATAATGCAAATATTGCCATAATGCGCTTCTTAGAGGAAAAATCACAGTTCTAACTCAAGAAAGACGATAAACAGGAAAACTGTCAGCTACGACTACATATCAACCAACATCAGGGTTATTCGAAATTTACTAGCTTTATATACAACCACGAGGGCATTATTTGCTCTTTTTCACGATTACACTCGGCTGTGCAATGCCTAGTCCTATTAGGCATCGAAGATACCCATGTAGCGAGCTTTAGATCAACGACTCCCAAACCAGTCGACTTTAGGGCGTTAGGTGTAAAGACACCTCTATGGGCCTATTAACTCGAGTATCAACGGTCACAGAACTAAACTAGCCAATGCGTTTATAAATATATACAATTTTTTTTCTTTTTTTCTTTTTAATAAATTAAAAGCTTTCTTATCCCCCAAACTTGATTTCTATGTTGTCATAGCCAACACAACCCATTCATAAAATTTCTATTGTTTTAACAAATTTTCCACCAGAAGACAATTATGTACATATTTAGATTACACCAAACAAAACAATTACACATAAGGTGCTATTCGGTTATATCAGAGTCAAACAAGTTAGGATTTACAAATTAACATGACACTATAACTATGACTCGGTTTTCAACCCCGTTACATAATCAAGCAAAATCAAATATCATTATAGGCCAATATGACTTCGACCGAACAAGATGCTAGGATTCATGCAATATGATGCACTTAATCTAAATGCAGTACGAGAAATAAATATGATGCAATTATTTATTTATTTATTTATTATTATTATTATTATTATTTTTTTTGACAAATTAAATTAAATGCAATGCAACTAAAAATGAACTCAATTTAAA
This sequence comes from Hedera helix, assembly GCA_947179155.2. Classification (NCBI taxonomy): domain Eukaryota; kingdom Viridiplantae; phylum Streptophyta; class Magnoliopsida; order Apiales; family Araliaceae; genus Hedera; species Hedera helix. The sequence continues at coordinate 4,904,771 of OX359275.1, read as the reverse complement.
TAACAAGATAAACAAAATAATAAATATGAACATGGCAAAACATGGCATGCACCCAATACCCCCAAACTTAAGTGACACAATGTCCTCATTGGTGAGAAGGGTGAGAGAGAAACTCCCCTAGGCATCGGGTGGCATATCAGGCGGTGGGTACAAGCCTTCCTGCCCGAAGGTCGAGAACTGTGCGTCCGAGCCTAACTGAGAGAATGCACGAGTCAATGCCGCTGAAAAGTCGGCAGTGTATGATCTAAAATCCGTGTGCATAGCATCCATACGCTCTCTCTACCATGCCTAACGACAAAACCAAGAGGTGGCCCTCTGGCCTGTGGCTCACCAGCTACCACGCTCTGCTCCTCAATAACATCTTCCCTTATAAAACAAGGCCCCTTGGATGCGATGTCATGCCATTCCAAACCGTGAGCTTCTCAATGGCGGTATGATCAATGTCCCTCATCGGCAACTGAACAGTCTCCTCGCCTCACTCCACCTGTGCCGCTAGACATAAACGTGTAATAATGAAGACATGTGGGATCCCGCCTCGAAGTACTAGCCCTCATGAACTTAAGCATAGAGTGATGGATGATGTATCCTACATCCATACTCTGACCCTTGCAAATGCCATATAATATCACAGCCCTCTCCATAGTCACGTCCTGATGTTGGCTCGTAGGAAATATGCTTTCACATATGAAACTATACCAGGCCTTGGCATACCTGCTCAAAGCCGTCTAAGGAAAGTGCACCTTTCTGTCCGTGCCCGACCTAGTCTTCTATGCCGCACTGGGCCGTACATCTCCTCCATCAGAGTGTCTAAATTAGTCTAGAATTGCAGTTCTTGCGTCCACTTAATTGCCTCAGCGGTCAGGGCCGACATCCTGAATAGTTCGTTGATGGCCTGAGGGGTGTAGTCTAATTGTTTGCCCCTCACATACGAAATCCCATTCTGAGTCTCCCGAGCATTAGCGTAGAACTCCCTCACAATTGACATCGACACAGCCATGGGCGTTTCCACAAACAATAACCACCCACGGCTCATAATATGATGCAGCAGCCTTCCATCCTCAGAACTGGGCTTGAGGCCCCTTTCTAACACAAATGACTTAGTAATCATAGTGTCCCAATAGTAATGCTGTGCAGAAAGGTTGACAAACCTGGCCACATCAAGCGTGTCTCTGTCATCACCATCTCCCCCCGCATCACTGCTAGCCGACGAACTAGATGGGGTACGACTGTGCTTAGGCATTTTGAAAATGCTAGGGCTTGATGTAGTTTCCCTGTAAAAAGTTGTTCTCAACCTTGAAGAACCCAAAAACTTGCTTCACACAACCCTACTTTTAGGAATCTGACTATTTGCTTGAATAAGAGAGAGGAAATGGTGTGAAATGTGGATTCTTTGGTTGTAAATTATTTGGCAAAGGTGAGATAGGAAATAGGTAAGGGAAATGAGGGTTTGATGTTTTTCGTGCTCTGCTATGGATGGAATAAGGAATTGAAATGTTTTAAAGTGAAGTGGGAAGTTGTAGGGCCGATTTTTAAAAACATTTCAGAAACTGAAACTGACATGCTGCACCGAAATTGCACAGGAAAATGGCGTAGCTGCGCCTTCCCCTGGCCCTGGAAGATCAACTTTACTATCTGGCGCAGCTGCGCCAATGGGCAGTATAAAACAGGTGCAGCTGTACAGTTTGCCAGTCAGCCCAAAAAATGAAATATTTCCTTTTTTTTTATCTCTTGCTCTGATCTAGCATGCTAATTCAGTACAAACTCCTCCTGCAAGAGATCACAAAAGCAAGATTCAAATCTCCAAGAGTCTTTCACACGTTAATCTTAACAATATTATAATTCATAGATTAATGAAATGGAGATTTAGACAAAAAGTGGGGTGCCTCCCAACAAAAGCTTAATTATAGTCGTAAAGCTTGACTGTTCTTCAGTTCATTCTGCCTCATCGAGGGCAATTGAGGACTGTTGGCTATCAAAGTCGTCTCCCCAGTAATGTTTTAGACGTTGCCCATTGACCTTGAAGGGATGTTCATGCTCTTTTTCCACAATTTCAATAGCGTTATGAGGATAAACAGTTTTGATTATGAATGGTCCTGACCATCGAGACTTAAGTTTGCCCGGGAAGAGTCGAAGCCTGGAATTGAATAACAATACTGCTTGTCCCGGCTCGAACTTCCTTTCCATAATTTTCCGATCATGCCATCGTTTCACTTTCTCCTTGTACAATTTCATATTCTCATAAACTCACTGTCGGAATTCTTCTAACTCATTAAGTTGGAGCAGTCGCTGCTCTCCTGCGGCTGAGAAATTGAAATTCAGCTTCTTGATGGCCCAGTAAGCCTTATGCTCTAATTCCATTGGGAGGTGACATGCCTTGCCATAAACCAGCTGGAAAGGCGACATGCCAATGGGAGTCTTATAGGCTGTCCTGTATGCCTATAATGCATTGTCAAGTTTCATTGACCAATCCTTCCTTGACGGATTTACCATTTTTTCTAGAATTCTCTTCACATCCCAATTAGAAACTTCTGTTTGACCACTTGACTGGGGGTGGTAGGCTGTAGCTACTCTGTCCTTTATTCTATATTTGGCTAATAATGTTGTGAAGAGCCTGTTACAGAAATCGCTCCCTCCATCACTGATGATTGCCCGAGAAGTGCCAAATCTAGTGAAGATGTTCCTTTGAAGGAATTTCAAGACGACTCTGGCACCGTTGGATGAAAGAGCACTGACTTCTACCCATTTGGAGACGTAATCAACTGCCAAAAGAATATACAGATTGCCGGACGATGATGGAAATGGCCCCATGAAGTCAATTCCCCAAACATCAAAGATCTCCACTTCCAGAATTGCATTTAATGGCATTTCATTTCGTCTGAAAATGTTACCCACTCGTTGACATCGACCACAGTTTTTTACAAACTGGTGGGCATGTTTAAATACAGTAGGCCAATAGAATCCTGCTTGAAGTACTTTAGCCGCGGTTCTCTTCGTCCCATAATGACCTTCATAGAGGGAAGAATGGCATGGATGTAGTATACTGGTCGTCTCACTGTGTGGGATGCATCTGCGAATTATCTGATCTGCACACTGTCTGAACAAGAATGGTTCATCCCACAGGTAACTCATTACTTCATGGAAAAACTTCTTCTTTTGTTGGTGAGTTAAATCTGGTGGGAGAACATTACTAACTATAAAATTAACAAAGTCAGCGTACCGAGGAATCTCTGAGGTCACAGTGAAAAGCTATTCATCGGGAAAATACTCATTTATCACCGCCTCGTCCTTCCTATCCTGCTCCGAATTTTCTAATCTAGAAAGATGATCCGTCACTTGGTTCTCTGAACCCTTCTTGTCTCGAATTTCCAGATCAAACTCTTGAAGAAGAAGAATCCATCTGATAAGTCTGGGCTTTGCATCTTTCTTGGAAATCAGATATCTAATAGCCGCGTGATCAGTATAAACCACAACTTTTGTTCCAACGAGAAATGACCTAAATTTGTCGAAAGCGTATACAACCGCTAATAGTTCTTTCTCGGTGGTGGTGTAGTTTAGCTAAGCATCTGTTAAGGTCTTGCTAGCATAATAAATGGCATGAAAGATCTTTTCCTTGCGCTGACCCAACACTGCCCCAACTGCATAATCATTAGCATCGCACCTCAATTCGAATGGTACAGACCAATCCGGTACTACAATTACGGGTGCCGATGTTAGTTTTGTTTTCAATAGCTCAAAGGCCTTTAAACAGTCTTCGTTAAATTTGAATTGGACCTCCTTTTCTAATAGGCTACATAAAGGCTTGGATATTTTGGAGAAGTCCTTGATAAATCGTCTGTAAAAGCCCCATGACCTAAAAAACTATGCACCCCCTTAACAGTTGTAGGTGGTAGCAATTTCTCAATTGTCTCCAGCTTTGCCTTATCAACCTCCAATCCTTTTTTTTGAGATTTTGTGCCCAATGATAATTCCTTGTTGTACCATGAAATGACATTTTTCCCAGTTTAGAATCAGATTCGTCTGTACACAGCGTTTCAACACAGGAATCAAGTTCTTTAGACACAACTCAAAGGAGTCCCCGAATACAGAAAAATCGTCCATGAAGACTTCTACATTATGCTCCACCATGCCAGAAAAGATGGTCATCATGCACCTTTGAAATGTTGTTGGCGTATTGCAAAGCCTAAAGGACATTTGTCTAAATGTAAACGTCCCGTAGGGGCAAGCGAAGGTTGTCTTTTCCTGGTCCTCAGGTGCAATAGCTATCTGATTATACCCCGAGTAGCCATCCAGGAGACAGTAGTACTCGTGATCCGCTAGTCTGTCCAACATTTGGTCAATAAATGGCAATGAAAAGTGATCTTTTCTTGTTGCTTTGTTTAACTTTCTATAATCCATACACACCCTCCAACTAGTCACTGTCCTTGTTGATATCAACTTATTATGCTCATTCTTCACGACTGTCATCCCTCCTTTCTTGGGCATACATTGGACATGGCTCACCCATGCACTGCCGGAGATAGGATATATGATCCCAACATCTAGTAATTTCAGAATCTCCTTCTTAACAACTTCTTTCATAATGGGGTTGAGCCTTCTTTGATGCTCCACAGTCGGCTTGCTATCCTCTTCCATCAGAATTTTGTGCATACAGAAGGATGGACTAATGCCTTTGATATCGACGAGTGTCCATCCGATAGCTTTCATGAATTCTCTCAAGATTCTTATCAGCTTACTTTCTTGTAAAGGGGTTAGTGCAGATGCAATAATCACAGGTAAAGTATTTAAATCACCCAAATAAGCATACCTGAGATATGATGGGAGGGGTTTAAGCTCAAGAGTAGGGGGTATATGATGGTTTCAAACGATCTGGAGGTTCATCTGCATTTTCTAATGGCTCAACAGGTATTTTGCATGTGTTCACCTATGGTAGTGTCTCCAGCTCTTGGAGACAATCAACCATCCCCGACTCATCATCGTCACTGTCACTGTCCTTCACCAAGGTAGTTTCCATCGGATCCTTACTCGCAATTTTAAGAAACTCATCTTCCACCACCCTTTCTACCACATCCATTTGGAAGCATTCTTCTTCATCGATAGGGAACTTCATTGCCCAAAACACATTGAAAGTTATTTCTTGGTCCTGGACCCTCATTGCTAATTCTCCCTTTTGTACATCGATGAGAGTTCTCCCCGTGGCTAAAACTGGTCTCCCAAAAATGATGAGAATATCCTTGTCCTCTTAATAGTCCAGGATAATGAAGTCCGCGGGGAATATGAACTTGTCAATTTTAACTAGAATGTCCTCCACAATCCTTCTTGGATATGTAATAGATCTATCTGCGAGCTGTAGGGATATGTTTGTGGGCTTTGGTGCAAGAAGTCCCAATTGTGAGTAAATCGACAACGGCATGAGGTTAATACTTGCTCCTAAGTCACACAAACATCTGTTGAAAGACAAACTCCCTATCGTGCATGGAATGGTGAAACTACCCAGATCTTTCAATTTAGGAGGTAGTTTTCTTTGTAAAACCACACTACATTCCTCAGTTAAAGCCACAGTCTCAAAGTCTTCCAATCTTTTCTTTCTGGACAGAATTCCTTTCATGAACTTAGCATAGCTCGGCATCTGTTCTAAAGCTTCTGCAAACGGTATGTTTATTTGCAGCTTTTTGAAAATTTCAAGGAACTTAGCAAACTGCTTGTCCATTTTCTGTTTCTGAAGCCTTTGTGGAAAAGGTATTGGGGGATAGACTCGGTGTGAGTAACAGGAGGCTTTTCTGGCTGATCCTTATTTCCTGATTCCGTCTCCACAACACCTTCCTCTTTTTCCTTAAAACTTTCTGCACCAACTGAGTCTGAGGCAGGGCGCAACTGCTCAGTTTCCCTTTGTACTTCCGGCTCATTCGCGCCAGTTGGCAGAAACTATTTTCTGCTTCTAGTTATGACAACTTTGTAGGGCTCCTTTCCCTTTCTTCGCGGGTTTTCTTCTGTATTGGTTGGAAAAGATCCTCGAGGTCTGTTTGTCAGCAAATTGGCTATTTGGCCCACTTGGTTCTCTAAATTTTTGATGGCTACAGACTGATTCTTTATCAACACATCATTGCTAGCCATGTATTTCAGCATTAACTCTTCTAAATCTGGCTTTCTCTCTGGTTGGGAAGGTTGTCCTACATGTTGGTGATTCTGAAATCCTGGAGGATAGTGTGGTCTTGGAGCTTGTTGATGGTTCTGATTGTTGTTCCACGACAAGTTTGGGTGATTCCTAGCTTTAAGGTTATAAGTATTATGATACTGATTATGTTGTCTCTGGTAGCTACTCACAAACTGTACTACTTTTGGGTTGATAGCACATTGCTCTGTAGGATTTGCCCCCGCACATAGCTCACAAACATAAGCTACCTGCTGCACTTTAGTTTTCGTAATGGCATCAATCTGTTAGGGTTTCGACACAGTGAAAGCAGCGGAATTTAAAAAATTTTCCGAAACCCTAAGACAGGATCCATGCGAAAACAGATTAATCAGAGGTTTAGATTATTTTACCGATTATCTGAGATGTTGAGAAGACGATGGAATTCTGGAACGGCTTCGAATCTTCAACGCAATCCAGTGACTGCGTCTCTACGGTATCCACACGAACGCTCCGCGAATCGTCCCACGATCTGCAGCAAAAGGAACCGCGGTACTAGCCACCAAGATCAGGATTTCTAACCTATTTTTCTCTCTAGCCTCTTTCTGAAAGCGGCTAGGGTTTTAGTTTTTCCTTACGTGACTTTTAGACTACTGATATATCATATATATAGTAGTTAATAGGAATTAACTAAAACCTAAAATAAATAGAAAAATAAAATCCGAATTTATATATATTATATTTTAATTAAGTCTTACTTAATTAATATACATATATACAAATTATCCTATTAATTTAAATTCGTAATTTTTAAATACTATCAATCATATTGACATATTTAAAATAATTACAATTTAAATTAATTCCCTTTTAATTACGTTCTAAGTGTGTGACCCTATAGGTTATTATTATGTTGGTAATAATTTTAAAATCATATTATAAAATTATAAACAGTGAGCGGCATCTAGTAATGCATCACTGCTACCCAAATAATAATAAGATCGGTGATTCGATACAACCTTTTCATGACCAATGTTTCAATGTAATTTAATCCTTTTAACCTTATATCCTAGATTAAACTCGAGGCATGGAATGTGTCATACTCTTCATAATTTAATCTGAGTTTTCTTGATCAATGAGTAGACTATATGAAACAAATTAATATTTGAGCATGGCCATGCATTTCATAGTCATACTCAATCAAGAGGCCTATGGATATCACCCCTAATATATAGGAGGGTTAAATTCCATCTAGATCACTCATATTCCTCACACGATTCATGATGTACCCAATAATCACCTTTATTGTCCACACTATTAAAGGTGACATTTGATGATATCAAAGTACACAAATTCTCGTGTAATAATATAGTGACTTCAGGTCGGAGGATCATTACATCATTGTCACTATAAGAATTTCTTATGACACTTTGCATAATGCTCCATGTAGAATTCTCATGGTGGGTCAGTCCAGTACATTGTTCTCTAACATGTACCTATGCATTGACTCAAATATCTCATATATTTATGACCAATGAGATTTGGCCATCAGTCAATCCACATACTAATCTCAATGCATCATTGTTGTCCCATTAACAATGATACTCGACTAGGGACATTTAAGAGCAATGATACTAATTATAATTATATAATCTCATGTTCAAGTCACATACTTAAAGCTATATAATTCGTATCATTATTCTAAGGGTTTTTATTATGTTAACATTTATATAACGCAGTAAATGAAATCATAATAAAATAATCCATTTATTCAATCAAATATAATATAAAAAAATGTTAAGCAATTACATCAAATAATTAGCCTCTAGGGCATATACTCTAACACAATCTTCTTGGACATTACTGAAAATTAAGTTGTTAAGGCTGTGATAACATCCACTTCTATAACCCCGACCACTTTTGGTTGATTTAGCCTAGAAGTAGGCCATTGATAATTGTTGGCAGCCATAATTTCAAGCAACTCGTATGCCTCATCAAAATTCTTTGCCATAAATGCCCCTCCATACGCTGCGTCTATGCTAGTTCGAGTGCTACCACTCAAACCAATGTAAAAAGTGTTCATCTGCATCCATTGGGGTAATCCATGATGCGGGCATCTTCTGAGCAACTCTTTATATCTCTCCCATGCTTCATATAATGACTCTCTATGTTGTTGCTCAAACATAGAAATGTCGTTTCTCATTTTATTGGTCTTTGCAGGAGGAAAGAATTTCTTCAAAAATTTCTGTGCTAAATCTTACCACGTAGTAATCGACCCCAGAGGTAATGAGTGAAACCAACTCTTCGCCTTATCTCTCAGTGTAAATGGGAAGAGTCTAAGTTTCACCGCATCATCTGTTACTCCATTGAATTTAAACGTATTACAGATCTCCAAAAAACTCAACAAGTGCTCATTCGGATCATCGTTAGCCATTCCCCCAAACTGTACTGAATTTTGCATCATTTGAATGGTACCCGGTTTAATTTCAAAGGAAAGAGCCATGATTGTCGGCCTTGTGATACTTGCTTGCAATTCATTTATTCGCTGCGTTGCATAATCTCTTAATGCCTTTGGTGCCTCTTGTTCTTCCGCCATGATTTTTGGCGGTTCAATTCCCTTTTGACTGTCAGAGCTAACCTCAATCACTTGTTGAACTCTTCTATTAATGTTATTGTTGCGAGCCAACAAATTACGTTTCTTTGATCAAGTTAGCATGCACTAATCAAGAGTACCGGAAACCAAAGAAATACACAAAAAGAATTGAGGTAAGAAAATATTGTTTAACTAAACCAATCAAATTTAAACCGACGATGAAAGTAATAAAAACTACTCAAAGTCTCCGGCAACGGTGCTAAAAACTTGTTCGTGCCAAACTGTACGCATGACAAATCAACATTTAAACGCAAGTGCACGTGGTCAACAAGTAATATAGAATAAGTAAAGTATCGTTCCCATGAGGACTATGAATCGTTTTTAAACTAACAAGCAACAGTTTTGTAACGATTTCGGTTTCTTTAAACAGTGGTCAAGCAACTCAATGAATTGTGAGTTAAATCTAAGTTGTGAAAATTAAAGCCAACTAATTAACAAACGATTTAGGTAGACAACGGAGGCATGGGGTTATAACTTCACCTAGGGTGTCATTCAACTGCGATACTTCCTATTAAACCTAACTGATTATTTTGGATTGTTAGTCGAAAACACGAAACCAAAACATGACCAACTCTCGATGCATCATACCCAAAACCTACCCAGATCTGACCCAAAGGGCAACAGAACGGGAAAGAACACCCTAGTTAATTAAATCACTATATTTTTATGTGACCTAGAGAAAAACGGGTTTAAGCACAAGTTTTCAAAAGACTACGTATGGTGCTTCGGTATATGTCTATCCTTAGCACTAATCATGTAATCCAACGTCATATGAAATCATGAACACAAGCTAACATGGTCGGATCTAAACTCACACTCCCTATCTCGGTTCCGTGTGAGTTAACATGGTAATCGGTGATCAAGCAATTAAAACAAACCACATTAGACAATCCATACATAATCATTTAGCCACAACATGGAAGCGTAATAAATTGAACTAAGCCCTAGGTTTCATTATAATCCCATAAAAGAAGTAGGTCATAATAGAAATAACAATCATCATCCACGAATGTTCATACAGTGAAGCTACAAATGAAAAGAAAGAGAAAACAAAGGATAAGAAATGCAAAGCTTGGTTTCTCTTCTTCAAATCTGGAGTTCCAAGGTTGACACAATACTTCAAGCTTCCACAGTCCAGCCCTAAGCTTAACTACTCTAGATAGATCAAAAGGAGCAAATAGAGAACAAAGAAACAAGGAAGAATAAACAAGAAGCTCTCTTTTTCTCTTTCTAACCTAACCTTAATCTATTTTTCTCCTCCTCCTTCTCCTCCCGTCTGAGAATACTGTTATATAGAGCCTCAATAATTTTTTTACGATCACTGTAGCAGCCTTAGGGAAGATTTTAATTGGCTCGTTCGAAAAGTCAATTGCAGGATTTTGGCACGAACGACCGGCGCAGCTGCACCGTTTTTGTACTGAGCTGGGGCGCAACTGTACGTGATGGCATACTGAGAGCAGACAGGGAGGAAGGGCGCAGCTGCGCAGTCTTTGTGAAGGAATGGGGTGTAACTACGCCGTGCACTAGATATGCAGTCTGTGCTCAATTTTCTGTTGCATCCGATCTTCGCGCATATCGTTCCCACATCGAACCATTTTGTCCTGAAATATTGTATTTCTCTCTCCCCCCCCCCCCCCCCCCGCACAGGTTTTAGCCCAACACAAGCCAGTTTGTCCACAAATAGACGGAAAAGGCCAAAAATGAGCTAAGGAGCATGAAACCTACAAAAGCGTGAACAGTAATAAAAACTAATGATATCCAGTGATAAATATAGCAAGTTGGAATCGAAATAGTAGGTATAAAACCCTCAAATCATGATTGACGTAGTAAACTGAACGCTAATGACCACCCTCCTTCCGAACCAACACTACCTCAACTGCCAATGAAGTAACCACCAAATACAAGTATAAAGGTTCAGAAGGCAACGACTTCTACAACAACGAAGTTGAAGATAAGTACTTTTTTCTTCCCTAAAAAGTATCCTCTCATTCTAAAGTCTACTGAAAAGCCTTCTCATTCTTTGATCCTTTCAAAATATTAAAGAATGGTAAACACCTTTTTGTCGACTTAGACATGAACCTTCTCTGAGCTGCAACCCGACCAATCAACCTATGAACATCTTTAAACGTCTACGGGGACTTCATATCTAAAATATCTTTGATTTTTTCTGAGTTAGCTTCAATCCTCCTCTTACTGACCAGTTATCCAAGAAACTTTCCCAAACCTAATACGAATATGCACTTCGTCGAATTAAGTCTCATCTTAAAATGTTGAACCGTCTAAAAAAACTCGTCCAAATCTTGTAGATGGTCTTACACTCTCAAGCTTTTCACAATCATGTCATCCATGTACACCTCCATATTCCTTTCGATCTACTTTCGGAATACATGGTCATTATCTGCTAATAGGTAGCTTCTGCATTGATCAGCTCGAACGTAATTCTATTGTAATCATATATCGCCTGATGAGTAATAAAAACTATCTTCAGGATGTCCTCCTTAGCCATTAAAATCTGGTTGTACCCCAAAAAATGCATCCAAAAAACTAAGTATTAGATTTTCCAAAGTAGCATCAATCAGCGGGTCAATGTGGGGAAGATGATAGAAATCATTAAGACATGCCTTATTAAGATTAATGTAATCAATGCATATTCTCCACTTGTCATTTTGCTTCCTGACCAATACCATATTCGCCAACCATTCTGGATACTCGATTTATTTGATTATCCCTATGTCCAAGAGCTTTGCCACCTCTTCATCAATAATTCTCTCTCATTTGAGTGTAAAGATTCGATGCTTCTAATGTACTGTTTTTTTTTAAAATCAACTGATAGTTGTTGGATAACCACTTCTTCTGCTATACCAGGCATATTGTGAGGTGTCTAGGCAAAGATATCTTCATATGTCCTTAAAAGCTCCACCAATCCACTCCTGATGATTTCTTGCAACCTAGCACCTATCTGCCTGTCTTTGAAGTATTTTCAGGAATCAGCTCCACATCCTCCATCTCTTCGGGCAATAATGCTAAAGGCTATGTTGCACCTTCAGTAAATGGCTCTACATCCACCAACATTGTCTGCTTATGTTTGTCGACTCCAACCGCTTACGACGACGATAACATCTCTGAGTTATATCCATGTCTCCTTTTACTTTTCCTACACCACTCATCGTTGGGAATATTATTTTAAAATAAGGAATAAATGTTACTGCCTGAAGTATAAACAGTGCAGGCGCCCTAAGATTTCATTATAGGCTGAATCCACCTGAACCACAAAGAATTTTACATTGACATGTCTCTATCGAGGAACTATACCAAATAATACTGACAATTCTATTCTCCCAACCACATGAACTTCCTCATTCCCAAATCCATACAAAGTCAACTCCTGACTAACTTTCATCTTAACTCTGTCAAGATCCATCCAATGGTAGGCATGGCTGTACAAAATGTCGACAGATGACCCATTATCAATCATAATCCTTTTCATGCCCCTCGGGCCGACCAGTGCTGTTATGACCAAGACTCCTTCACGCGACGCAACTGGATCAAGGGGTAATCTTCATATGAGAATGAGATTACAGTATTCGGGAATTACCGATCAAGTTTAGTTATTTGCTCTAACAATGTAATCATTATATCTGATACTGACCGATGACTTTTCCCAGTTTGTTTCTAATTGCTCCTCCGATGATCACGTCCACAACTCTCCTTGGCTTGTCATTTCAATCATCAATTCGATGTTTTATTAGGGGTTGATTTTAGTTGGGGCCTCTCGCCCCGTGACATATTGAACTAGTTCTCCATTATGGACATTCTTCTCAATAAATTTTTTCAGTCGTGTCATCCCTTCGTTGTATGCCCGAACGCCTGATGATAGTTATAAAACACCGCTTTGTCAATTTTATACCCATGTGGCCTTGGCCTCGATGGTTCATAGAATAGCTTTCTCTTTATATGCTCCAAAATTTGCACCCTACTTTTATTCAAGGGTGTGTACACCTTTGTATTATGCCTTAGCCGAAAGGCTAGTTTGTCTAACTGTGCATTCGACTCCAGGCTTATTCTATCCCATAAATCCTAATATTTGGCTTCATTAGTCTTCAGTCAATCTGATGTCTTTTTATTCATATTTATATTTATTATGGCCTCCTCAATGGAAATAAAGTTCTCCGCCCGTTCATATGCATCTGACAAGTCCTTCAGGGGTTTGAACATGATGTCCTTCATTAATTTACGAAACCAGGTGATGTCCAAACCCGAAGTGAAAAAACCCAAAGCTTGAGTCATGTTGAGATCTACAATGGTGCCAACCGCCTCCCTAAACCTCTGTACATACTGGCTCAAAGTCTTCGTTGGTTTTTGTTTAACTTGCAACAATGAAGCAGTGAGTTTTCCTCTCCTTTTGTTGCTACCAAATTGATCATGAAATCTGTCACATAGATCCTTCCAAGAATTGATGCTACCTGGTGGCAACGACATATCCATTTTTTAGCTCCTTATTTCAGAGTATTAGTAAAAATTTAACACATCCCTGCCTCCGAATGGTTATAGTATCTCATAACTTGTTCGTATGAGTGTGTATGGTCGTATGGATCTCCAGTCCTGTCGTATATCTCCAAAGGCGAAAACTTATTTATAGGGTCTGCCTTTTCTTGATAGATTGTCCGTGAAAAAGGCAACTTTGGATCTAGAGGTTATGGACCCGACTCCTTTACTACCATCCTTCGCTCTAATTTAGCCACCCTTTGCAACATAGGATCATTATCATCACGCTGGGGTGGCTAATTCCGCTGACCTCTATCAGGAATTTTAGGTTGAGCCTGCGTTATATATTCCCTCCTTGTATCATCCTTATCCCTATTAACAGGTGGGTACCTGGTGCGCCTTCGTTGAGATTGGTGTGAGTGAGTAACAACCCTTCCACGATAAACCTGTCTTTTTTCTCCAGCCCTTTTATCATCGTCAACCTGCTTTGTTCCTTCACGGCGATCCTTCGAATTGCTTATCCGCCGAGATGTTAGATGATCGTACACCCAACCTCTCCGTTGTCGAATTTGAGGTGTCACTTCCCGTGATCCCCTTAAAGTGATTTCGAGATCCCCACCTTGTTACAATTCATCTAAGAGCTCTGCACATTCTTGTTGCTGATGATGTAAGGCCTCTAATGCTATTTCTACTTTGAATTATCTGTCTCCTTATTGTCTCACGGTCAATTTGCCTGCTTGTCTCCTTGTGTTGACAAACTGGGGTAAAATGATTTCTCTCCTTCCCGTGACGTTCTAGAATTAGAGAATTGAGATGAATGAACAACCAATACCTTAGTGGTGTCGATTGTGTTGCTACTGGTCGACGCCTTCTTGTTGACAGACCTAACCAGTCCAATACTAAACCACGACCATTGTGTGTCGTAGGATCCATCGATTCTAATATCCGCGAATATTATGAACTATTGTAAATAAAAAAAAATTCATCTAATAATATGAATGATGCTATGTGTTGTAGTCATATATATATATATTGGAATTCAATAATTGGTTTATTTAATCAAGTAGATTAAAATTTATTAGTTCGAATTTAAAATTAAAAGTTGGCGTGTCCTGGGTGGCAATGCAATTAAAACTCATTAATGGTGTTATTAATTAATTAAATAATTAATGAATTGATGTGTTGCAATTAATTAAATAAAGAATATTATTTAATTAAATGAACAAGCGATATTATATTGCAATAATTAAACGTAACGCGAACAATGGCTTAACAATTATTATTGTGCCAAATAAAATAAATAATCAATATTCATTACAAAAAGCGGTTCAATATATAAAATAAATATATTAAAATTTAAATTTATAAATTTAATGGATTGAGGTATATATTAAATAAAAATATTTTATATATAATTAGATGATTTGCAAAATAATTTAAGAAATAAAGGAAATAAAATTTAATTCAAAATCTGGTAACCCCACCGAGGCGCAGGTTTGTGACTTTTGTTTTGGGAAAAAGAGATCGCACTAGGGCGCAATTCCAACGAAGGAACATCGTGCCGGGGCGCAATTCAGCTGAACTTCAAAAAAAATGGTGGATTAATGACACAGCTCGTGGTTGTGCCATTGAGTGCCACCTCCTGCTTGGTTTAATCAGTGAATATATAAGTCGATTGCATGATTATCAGTACATGCATTTCCACCAAGGTTTTGCAATAAAATATGTTCTAAGTCTAGCTTTCAATTTTCTCTCAAACCCCAACCTAAAATCTTGTCAAATTAAATTTACCAAGAAGGATTGATGATTCAAAGTTGATTCTAATGAAGTTCTGAAGCAGACGTAATCATCAAGAAGTCTAATTTAGTCTTTAATCCGAAGTTTAATCACTAAATTTATTCAAAGGGGTAAAATTCTCAATTTTATACTACTTCTTACTGATTATTAGTGTTAAATACTTAATTCATAGAATTGTTGTTCGGATTGTGGTTGTGGATGAACCTAGAAGGTTCAAGGGTATAAGGAGTTATATGCATGGCATATATGGAATTTAATTGAATCAAAAGTTATAAAATGCTCTGTTTGTACACAATGCACACCAAGTTCTTGATGATATGTCTCAAAGGGTAATTTAATCCAAATTGAAAATTAATGCATGGAAATATTAATGTAATATATGTACAAATGTTTTATAACTTAAGTTGGATATTTGAATGCTTAAAACATGTTTTGGATGTGAATTGAACAAGGACAGATTCTGCAAAATTGGGTTCTGCTAACCGTGCTAGGGCGTGGTGTTTGTGAATGGAGTCTGCGTCGGGGCGTAGTCCGCTGAATTTAAAAATAAATAAACATAAAATAATAATAAAATAATATACAGCGTTGGGGCATGGTAATAGTAAAGAGGAATGCGTCGGGGCACAATCCACTGAAAATAAATAAAAAGTTTTATTTTAAAAAATAAATACTTAAATGATTTAAAATAATAAATAATATTATTTTTAATTATAATTAACCTTTAATTGGATAATAAATTCCAAATTTGTTATTAAGTAAAGATTAAATAATTTGATCCAATAATTGATAAAAATTAAATATTTTAATAATTTAAAATAACAAAGAAAATTATTTTAAATTATAATCAACTTATAATTGAACAATTAATTTTGATTAGGATAATAATTAAAGATTAAAGGGTTAATCTGGAAAATGATAAATATACAAATAGAAAATTATAAGTTACATTGTGTGTTAAATTACGTAATAACCTTATTTGTATTACTTAGGTGTTACGTGGAACAAAAACATTACATACAAATGTAGACAAATATAGGAGTGAACGTAGTTAAACGTAGAGGCAAGTTTTCAAACTTATGCACACTTTTTTGTGCAAGTATTTTGAGCATGTATTCTAACTACCTTGCAATTATTGTTAATGAATCATGATGCGTTTGTATTATTCAAATTCTGTATTGAGATGTGACTTGAAAGTTTATTCAAATATGAATTATTATTGAATATCTAAGCTATTTGTTTCAGCTAGACAAGTATTGAAGAATAATATGAAATCTATATTTCTGATAAAAGTAATGCCAAACTAAATTGTGTTGGTGCGGATTCAAATAATGAGTAATGAATTGAATAACCCTGTAAATGGGGGAAATTGTTGGTTGTTGTTTACTGTCAATGCAAATACGTTTCATATGTTTGTGCACAATACAAAAGGTACAAAAGGCTGATCCCCTTATATACATTACGGTTAAGGACTAATATAGTTTGGAGTTTGATATTGTACACTTGTTAAACTAAAATGAGTATAAGGTCTTGTGAATCTCAGTAAATTGTTGAATTCAAAGTCAAAGGAAAACTTTTGAAAAAGTTTGATTTATATTATTTTCACTATTATTGTTTAACTGTTAAAATACTTCATTCAAATTCAATTGAATTCAATTCATGTATTATTAAACTGTTATACTTACTGAGCATTGTCATCGCTCATTATTGCTTAAACTTAAACCTTTCAGTTAAACCTGAACAATCTAGATAAGCAGTTACAATCAAGGGAAACGTGAAAGCGCATGAATAGTTGTACTTGTTTAAGTCCCTTTGTTTTGACTTGTTTTGAAACTGTGATCTATATATTTATTTTCAAGTGATGTAATAGTTAAGGTTAGATAACCTGGGAGATTTTTATACAAGTTTGTAATATTACGGTTAATGTATATTTATCCTATATGTTGGGTAGTATAGATGTATGAATGTGTTAGATCATAAGCACCAAACCCGAGGGTTGAGAAACCCGAATTTGGGGGCATCACACCAATGAGCTAGCTTGTTCTACCACTTTTCCACTTTGTCTCCCAGTTAATTCTGATTGAAAGACATCTAGAACATTTGTAACTAAAGTCCGAGAGAAAACTCCAACCTAACTTCGAGAGAGGAATCCAACCAAACTCTGAGAGAAAAATCCAACCAAACTCCGAGAGAAAAATTCAACTAAAAACTGTTACCCAGCGATTTCTTGAACATAATTTCTTTGCGCCAATTTGTCGCTTGATTTTGTGAGCTCGCCTGAAATCACCAAAAACCATGAACTACCTACACAAGGGAACAATCACACTGAGAAGAGCCTGACGACTTGGGTCGTCGGGGGATAGCACCGGTGTGAGTGTAAGTACAAGCCAAACACGATAAGATTGGAGGAAATTAAATTGCTGAAATACAATAAAATTCTATATATGAAAAGTATGTGTACCGTGATTCTTGTTTATGACTGTATTTATAGTTGCTTTAAATCCACCTAAGACCTATTAGGAATGGGAGTCATTTTCAGAATCACCTTATAACTGCAATTAATTGTTAACTGTGTCCTTATCGAATTAAATCTCCAAATCTCCATAAAATAAGGAAACACAATCTAAAATAAATATGGACTCTATCATTTAAAAAGTCAAGCCATCATAGAGATAAGAGTGGGTCAATCACCAAAGTCGAGCCACCAAGAGAGATTGGGATGCACCTTAGCCAAGCCCAAACACATTTATCCCACAAGTATAATACATATTATATAATGCTATATTAATATATAATATATATATTTATATAATTATAATATAATATAAAATAAATATTATACATATTAAAAATATAAAATTATATATATTGTTATATATTATAATATATATTATTATATATCTAACATATTTAATGTACAATATATAATAATATATAGTATAAACTTAAAATAATATATATTTTGATAGTACATGTATTTATGTGTACCTTTATTTTCATTTGATGATGATTAGAAGATTTAGGCATATTTGTATTGACAAGTAAGTTTTGTAAAGTCTTTAAGAGATTCTATGTAAAATGACTTAGTTAAGGATCGAATTTGTTAGGTTGATTCAAATTGTAGAATATGACAATGTAATCTTTATATTAGTTAAGTTGTCCAAGATAATCTAGTTATTCGTTGAGTATAAGGAAAAGTTACTCTAAGAACGTAGAGTGAATATAAATCTTTCAAAGACCATGAACTAAAATGCTAGATCGTAAAGTCAAATCGCAAAGCCACTAAGGCAGGAATCGTTGAGTTGAGTTACTCAACGATCAGATAACCAACCCTACTATTTTGGGTCAGTTCAACAAAAATTGTAAAGTGAAGTTTCTTGACATGTTAGTTTTCAGGTTTTGTAACAAGGGTCAAAAACCTAATTAACACACATTTCTCAAAGATAATCTTCAAATGTATTTGTGACAAGGAGAAGAGACAACAACTTTATCCAACAACTATTTGAGCAAGGATAAGGGACACGTGTCTGCTACTACACCAAACATAGTACTATCAAAAGCGACTTAAAATAGTCTAGCAGACAATAATTCAAAGGAATTTGTTAACAAATTTATGTATATGTCCATTTGAATTTAATGATGACAAAACAATAATAAAATGTTCATTCTAAGTATGTGTTATGCGACTATATTGTTCGTAGAAGTTATTCTGTTATACAATCTTGTGCTATATGTGTTTACATTAAATTTATTATTGTTTGTGCTTCAAAAAACAATATACAAGAAAAGAAAGAAAAATGAAAATTCAGACAAATGTGGATTTATAACCATCTGTTAAAATCTTGAATAGTCCTTAGAAATAACAATTATTGTAAAAGGACTTAGAGATCAAGAATATTATATTGATCTGAAATTAAAAAGATAGATTAGGTTAGCGATTAAATTTGTTAGGTTGATCCAAAAGATAAACTCTGTATTGTCCTAAGAAGAATATTGTTGTAAAAGGACATTAGAAATCAAAGTTGTTAGGTTGAATCCAAATACAGAGTATTATCATAAAGGTGTAATAGATTAGGATGAAGACTTGGACAACTCAGAAGAGGACAGCAGAACAACAGAACTCAGAGATCACAAAACTAAGGAACAAAACTGCAGAAATCGTAAAGTAAGAACACTCTACACTCAGAAAAAGAAAAGCAAAATGATTAGGGTTTTTGAGCAAGAAAAGCTAAAAGAAGCACACTAGGATTAAATAATAATTTGTGTAAAGACAGTAAAGTTAACAAGCTTAAAGACTGAACTCAGAGCTTGTAAATACAAAATGAAGATTGCAGAGTATGTTCCAAGATCATAAAACTAGACACACTCGTAGAGTCTCTAAAAAGATCGTAAAGTCAAGAGAAGTCCACATAGTCTACTCAAGGATCGTAGAGAGCACTCTGAAGAATATATGGTCATAGAGTATTTATAAATCAGAAGAATAAGTCAGAATAATCAAGAAAGGAATATGAAGCTTAACTCTATGACCAACAAACTCTTAGATCGTTGCGTAAAGAACAAAATCGTCAGGTGAAATGCAGAAGACAAGATCGTCAAGTACGGAGAAGATCGTAGAGCACATCAGTAGAAGAAAATCGTTGAGAAAAGATAAATGAAAAAGGAGTTCACTACAAAGTTAAAGTCACTAAGGATAAAACTGAACAAAGCAAAGAAAGAAGTCAGGAAGAGAATGCCTAAGCACAAAACTAGATAAATTAGACATATTTCATACGAAGAAAGAATCAGAAAGAGCACGTTATTCTATAAGATCAACATAAAGAAAGAGTTCATATAATTCATTCAAGCAGACTCATCACAGTACAACAAATATAAAAGACTCTCGCAGAAGAAGTAGATATGGAAGCTCACAAGTGCTGCACTAGTCAAAGTACTCAAGATCTCAGAATGGAACTAAAATGAATATTATCAGATCGCTGAGTCAAACATTATGTTTGAGTTACTTTAGAACAAGAGTTACAACATTGATGAGCTGACTCAGTACCATACCTATTAAAGATCACGCAAGTATCGATATGCCGCCATATGAAACTCTATACAGAAGAAAGTGTCGAACACCGTTATGTTGGGATGAAGTAGGAGAACAACGACTTTTGGGACTGAAATTAGTTCAACAAACGGTAGAGATCGTCAGAATAATAAGAGCGAGACTGGAAATGGCTTAAGATAGGCAAAAGAAATATGCTAACTTACATTGTCAAATACGAGATTTTGAAGTCGGTAGTTTTGTATTTTTGAAGGTATCTCCCTAGAAAGGGAATATAAGATTCGAAAAGAAAAGAAAATTAAGCTCTAGGTTCATAGGACCATTCGAAGTGCCGAGAAAAATAGGAAAAGTGGCATACGAGACAACTTTATCTCATGAACTAGAACATATTCATAATGTGTTTCATGTTTCAGCGTTACAACCATATAAGACTAACTACAAATATATGATATCCTATGAGCCTATTCAAGTGGAGAGGGATCTAACGTATGAAGAGATCCATGTACAAATAATTGATAAAAAAATAACAGATATTATAAAATAAGGTTATACCTTCGGTGAAGGTAGTGTGGCGGAACCACAACGCCTAAGAGGTTACGTGAAAATTAGAAGATAGGATGAGAAATGATTACCCCCATCTTTTTGCTTAACCTTGTAATGATTTCGGGGATGGAATCCTTATAAGGGGGAGAATGTAATGACCAAAGAAAACATATAATTTTATTTTTAATGGAAAAAAAAATATTTGAAGAAGATTATGTACATGTATATGTGTGAAGCTAATTAATTCAATTAATTTGAATTTAGCATGTGGCAAAGAAGGAATCTTCAAATAATCATGTTGAAGCTTATGTTAAAATTAACTAAGCTTAAGTGATGTGCCTTGTGTGGCAAATTAAAAGTTTTAATTAATGAAAAGCTTAAGTAATTAATTATGTGATTAATGGACTAGTTAAGTGTTATGGTGGTAATTAATATGAGCCCAAATGTGATTATTAGAGATAATGTGATATTGTGGCCCAATGTATTATTAGGGTGTTAGAATAACTAAGTCCAAGATGATTAAATAAAAGCCTAATTGGTTAATGTTTGTGAGTATTGTGGTCAAGTGGCCCTATGGAATTAATGAAGAACCCAGGAGGTTAAGTTCAAAAGAATTAATTAAGTTTAGCCCAACACTTTAATAACAAAAACCCAAATATGCAGCCCAAAGTAAGGATCCAATATCTAGAAGATGGGATATATATATATATATATATATATATATATATATATATATATATATATATATATAATGTTCCCTCCCTAAAAATTGCGCCACCCTCCCTATTTCCCCTATATTTTTCTTGAGCCTTGCATTTTTGGAGCCATGTGAAGCAACATGATGATTAAGACTACATGTCCTTAAAGTGGGAGTTGGTAATTACTTTAACCTAACCCCTTTACTTAGGTTGGGTAAAATATATGTATATGTATTGTATACATACATAAGGAGGCATTATAAATAGATTTCTCCCAATTCATGTTAATTCAATTTCCAAGTTGTTAAATGTTAGGAAATTAGAGAGCTAGAAAGCTTAGAGAGAAAATAAAGTGAGGTGAGAGGAAAATAAGAAAAACTAGGGGAGACTCTTGCGCATTGGTGGAGCAAGAAAGTTTAGCAAGGAAGAAGAAGTGGAGAGCCTAACCAACTTCCTAGCAAAGAACAGTAAAGTTTCAAGATGGTATAAAAGTCCTCAAACCCTACATTTTTAGTTAAAGTAATGTATTTAAGATTATAGTGTAATTATACATGTTTGGTTGTGGAATATTTGCGTGTTATGGTATCATGAAGGATCTGAAGGTATAAGGATGGGTTATGTACGAGGTTATGTGTTTTATATGTGCTTATATGTGTTATAATGTAAGAAAAATATATATGACTATGCACTATGTGTAAATCAAGTAAAAACATGAGTTTTGGAATAATGTAAACTAAGATATGTACATTATTTGTAAGATACATGAATCACATGTTGAATATCTAAAATATATAAAGATAATCCAAGTGAAACGGAAGAAAAATGAGTTAAAATAGATTTATGGTGAATTTTCTTGTAAAATGTGTTCTAGTGTAAACCTTATGTGGTTTAATCCATGATTTAGTAATAGAAATCTGTTTGATTTGGTGTGAAACCTTTCGATTATGGTAAATCATGTATTTAACTAGTTATAGACAAGATTTGAACTCAATGGAATTATGTTATAAGCCTTTAATGTAAGAAAAAAATTAAAATCGATAAATGTTGAAAAATGTTGAAAATGTTGAAAAAGTTTGAAAATTATTTTTTTTGTGAATTAATAAAGCATAAGCAAATAAAATTATGATTAAGATTATTTTATTTGTGTATTAATTAAGTATAAACAAATAAAATTATTTGTGAGTTAATGAAACATAAACAAATAAAATAATAAGTAATAATACTTTATTTGTGAATAATGGAGTATAAACAAATAAAATAATAAATGTTATTTTATTTGTAATGGAGAAATAAAACAAATAAAGAATGACCAAATAAAATAATAATAAAAACTTATTTTATTTGTGAAATTCATAGAGATTAATGAATAAGTAATAAATAATAACGAGAAATGATTTAAACAAATAAAATAATAAAGATTATTTTATTTGTAAAGGTTAACATTAAGGAATAAATTGAATAGTAAATGAAAAATGATTAAACAAATAAAATAATAATAACAATTATTTTATTTATAAAATAAAGGGGATAATTAAACACATAAAGTAATAATAAGAATTATTTTCTTTATGAAGTTTATGTATGGAGAATAATATTGAGAGAGAAATAATATAGTGAATAAAAAGTTATTAAACAAATAAAATAATAATGAAGATTATTTTATTTGTTAGTCCTAGGTATGAAGATTCATGAATTAGGTATACGTGTATAGTTCGAAATAGATCATTATATGAGATTCGATAGATATTAATCAGTAGAACAATTTATGATATAGATTATCCGAAGGAAGAAAACCTAGAATCGATTAAAGACGACAAACAAGGCAAGTACCCTAACTTGTACGCTTTATTATTTCATATAAGTAATTAGAACATTATGCTTGTTGAAAGTTGATTCTTATTGAACTCAATGATCATGTTTATATTCGTGAAAGGTTAATCTTATATCCGTATGTTGAACCTAAAAACGTAATTATTCATACTTGAATACCTCTAAAGGATTTCTTGAATCCTAACATGTGAACATTGAAAGTAAAATTATTTGATAAGAGGGTCGATGTCAATTGATTCGACTAAACAATGAATAAAATCAATCATGTTTTAGAAAGTTATCCAAACTAATTTTCTTGGTGCGGATTTCGATGATATGCTGAGATGAACAACCCTATTAAAGGAAAAATTATATGTTGAGGAACTAACTCGCGCGCTATGACTGAACATTATACATAATGTCGATATGACGGGGCTGATAAGCTCATATACCTGTTATCGAAGGTTCATAGTAAAACACTGTTAATCATTCTAAGAGTTCATGGTCCATAATGACCTCTCAGTAATGAAATTATTCAGACTTTGAAACTATTGAAACTTATTATCCTTAGTTTGTTCAATTCTGTCTAGAAATTATTTTTTACTTGTTAAAGTTTTTAAAATTATTAAACCTTGATCATGATTACTTGTTATTGCTAGAATTATACTTGTTGAGCAAATTTGTTTCTCATTCTTGCTTTCATTAAATGTTACAGTTAAGACTGAGTATGGTGGAGTTTTCGAGAAGTATAAAAGGAAAGACAAGGCTACTGATTAGCCATTATTCTTAGTTATTCTGTAGTTATTGTAATGAACAATATTTGTATTTTATGTTAGATTACGATGTACTTAGTGAATGTTAATAAACCTTGGGAAGGTTGTATTATGTACAATTAATGTAAATACTTATGTTATTCTGCAATGACTTGAGGTTGGATCAAATGTATGTTATAGATCGTGCGGCACCAAATTCAAGGTAGAGGTACCTGAATTAAGGAGCGTCACAATTTCATTCTTAGTGATTTGCATATCCTTGTGATCTTTGTTTTGTCAAGTCTAAGTAACGTACTGATTCTTAATCAATCAACTGTTATATTGGTTCTAAGTGAACCTAGATTATTTGTAACCTCTATCCGTAGTGGATCATCCATACTAGCGGAGTAGAAAAAAGGATTATAAGACTTTTGTAGTGCAACCCTATTAAATATTATTGTATTCTTTATTTTTTATAGTTTTTATTTCTTCACTATTTGAACTATTACTCTTCGTTTTGTATTCAGTGACTAGTTACTACATTCTCACCAAATTTAGAGTTGTGATCTTTTACTAAATCTTTGAAGGGGTTTTCAATACATATTCCACCGTGCAAATAAAGTAAAACCAACCTATTTAAGTACTTGTAATCATTCTTTTAAAAAAATTAAAGAATCTATTCAACTCCCTTCTAATTTTTTTCTAGTGAGGACATTTTTGTTTTAAGTACTTATATATATGGTTCGTAATAACCATGAATTTTAAGTTATATTGTAAATGAAATTAAGAACTAATTATCAATGAAGTAATTGTTGGTGTTAATTAATTGTATACTTATGTGTGATTGAATTTAATATAGTAATGTATTTTTATGTTTGTTCTTTTATTATTGTGTAACAAGGTAAGATAATTAAATAATCAAAGAAGAGTTCAACTAATGAAATAAGGGTAAACTAGTTTAACCTAGTAGCCCAATTGAGTTTAATAAGGCAAGTCTAATTAGATTTTGAGTTTTAATTAATGAATTTACTAATTAAAGTTCAAGAGAACTAATTTAGCAGTCCATGGACTTAATGTAATGGATATTCCATATAATGAGTCCATGTTATATTTAAACTAGCCTAATGTTTATTTTAATTTCAAGTATCATTAGTTAGCTAATGTTAGTCCAATGAAAGTAATTAATTGAGCCCAAACAAATTAAATAAATGAGTCCAATATAATTAATTCCTAAGTCCAAAGTGGAACCCAATACAAGGTCAAAGTTGGTCAATATATATATATGTATATGTATGTAAAAAAAAAAATCAAAAATGGGTAGAAAAAAGATGGAATGGTCGGCTCATGTGGGTCCCCCATTGGGGTGGAGTGTTATCTTTATGTTGCTTGAAAGTCTTTACTAAGGACAAGTTGTTCACTAACTTTCACTAATCCTAGTCCTTTGTGTAAGTAAAATTCTTAAAATCTAGCAATTGACGAGTTTGTAGATATGATAATGTTAGTGATTATGTAAACTTATACAATATGTATGTATACATTTTTTTATGATGAGTTTATTCTATAAATAGAAGAGAAATTAAGAAGAAGCTAAAGTTTGTTCATTTCATATATTCACTAAGTTCTTAAGAGAGAAAAGAGAGAGAGCTATATAGAGAGAACTCTTGTGAGCTTGAGAGAGATCACTAAGAAGGTTGTTAGAGAAGAATCAAGGTGGATTCCTATATTCATTTCTTGCTTAGGAGGAAGAAAGCATCCAAAATCAAGAGGTTAAAAAGTTTTTTCCCCTTAGTTTTTCATTTCTATGGTTAATATTGTTATATATGTATTGTCATGGTTGGTTGAGGGAGAAATATGTGTATAATGGAGTTATGTTGAGCTCGAAGGTATAAGGATGGAGATTTAATGGTGAATATGTAAGACCCCAAATTTTAATAAATAGATTTAAAAAAAATTTAATAATTTTATGCCTAACAGTATGATATTAAATTAATAAAAAGTAAAGTTAAGATTGTTATGTGCAAAATTTTAATGTCAGACAATATTCGATTGGTCGGAGAATATTCGTTCTGTCAGGGAATATTCCTACGACAGCACCGAAATATTCAGTTATGGATGGACCCCATAACGAAATATTATCGGATATAGAAAACGATAGCAGTAGCCTTTTTAAATAAAAATGGTCAATGGTATTATCACTTTTAACTGTTAAAATACCCAGTGATAAAATAATTTTACAGCAGCACACGGTATTGCATAATATTTAAATTATTGAACTAATAAAGTGGTTATTACATAGTATTTTATCAATAATTGTCATTACACAGCATTTTACATTATTGAATCAATAATTGTAATTATACAATATTTTACATTATTAATTGCACAGTGTTCCATATTATTGAATCAATAATTACCATAATGCACATCATCTTGCATTATTGGGCCAATAATTGTTACGGTAGTAGTCATGGGTATTAAATAGTTAAACAGATTTATTATTTGAAAAATACTGTATGTTCAATAATTGGGCTATTAAATCAATAAAATAATTCGTAAGTGTGTAACACGCGTAAGTGTGTAACACGCGTAAGTGTGTAACACGTGTAAATGTGTAACGCGTGTAGGCGTGAAACGCGTGTTTGTCAACGAACGGTGCAGATTAAAGTGTGAAACTTGTGTTGGTTGATGAAGGGTTTAGATTAAAAGATGAGATTAAAATGCGTAACGCGTGTGTGAAAAAGTTGGTTAGGCTCTGGCTATAAATAAGGGGCTTAGCATAAGGAGTTTCATATATTCCTCACTCTATCTTTTTTGCACTCTCTAAATATTTCTTAGTATAAATGTCTCTCTAAGAATATTAAAATTATCTTAAGCGTTGAAAATCTGGAAGGGTACGAGTATTATTCAAGTAAGTTTTTTTTTTATTTATAAAAGTTATATAAACACTCACACACACATCAGTTTATAACTCTTCCTTTAGAAGACTCTTCTATTAGAAGATTTATGTTGAAAAACTTTCTTTCAAATACTTTGAAAATTTATTTTCTTTAAAAACTATTTTGTAGTATATTTATACTATGTAGTCACTTTGACAATTTTAAATACATAAAATTGGTATATGTTACTTACTAATTAAATTATGAATATACATATAGGTTGATCAATCTTATAGAAGCTGTATTTAGTCACGAAAATAAGGTAAATGATATCATTTTCTTTCAAACTCTTAAACTTATTATGATAAGGGATCTCATTCTTTTCATCATCATAAAGGGATATCATTTTCTTTCTTACTTGTAAGGGATACCATCTTTTTCATCTTCTATCACTTAAACTTACTACGGTAACTAAGTATCTCATTTGTACCTCTAATATTATTAAGTGGTGAAAATTCTTGAATTAATAATTCATTAATATTCACTTAATAGTTTGCCCTTCATCTAATACCCTTTGATAAGAACATTCCTATTAAATTTCTATCGTCATATTTAAACTGTGAACTTATAGACCTTGAACTTTTGAACTGTAGGCATTTATTTGAACTGTGAATATTTTGGACTAATTTCTTGTACTGTAAACCTTACCGTTGAACTTCTTCCTTGAGGATCTTAGACATTACTCTTGCACTTGAACACCTTTTTCTCTACATAATGTTGATAATTTGGACATTATTTGAATCTTGACAAAGTAAAATTTGTTAACTCCTAATGTTATTGTTTATCCTATTTCTTCTGTTCATTATTTATATCTCTGTTGTTTTTCAATCATCAAGTATCAGGCACAAATGATAAGTTAAATGCGGTATAGGATAAATGCGATATAATTGTTGAGTGTCTTTGGTCGGATGACAAAGACACGTGATGAATATTATTTTTGGCTGGGGGCAAAGATCATGGTCAGTGGTGTTTCAGATAATAAAAGTTAACGATGATTTTCTTAAAATAAGAAGCTAGTATATCATAATCTACTTGATTCTCTTAGTGGCGGTTATTTCACTGCAATTGAACTTTGTTTAAAAATTTAACTATTATTTTTTATTTAATTCTTACTGTTTATATTAACTCAATTGCAGCTATTGATTTAAAACTTGTTGTCTATTATATTCGATTAAGAACTCAACTGTTGAAGGCTAAGAATAATTTATTTTTCATTATCTTAGTCCGGATATTCCTTAGCTCACCCTTTCCTTTTTGTTCAATTGTCTAGGAAATGAAAGCGTAGCCGGGACTAGCGGGGAGGAAAGGGGAATGGAATAGCTGTCTGAGTTAGTTGTTATAGTAGTATTCACTATATTGTAGAATAGTAATAATTGTGAAGACTTAGTTGTGTATTATTAGGTACTGTACAGTGTATTGTAATAATTTCTCTGTAGTCTTTTGACGACTCAAATTGGGTGGTGTGAGCCCGATTTGGGGCTATCATAGAATATGTGTATTTATGTGTCCATGTATGCTCAATGTATTTTTTATAGTCAAAATATATTTTCTATGTTCAATATGTAGTTTATATAGTAGATTTACGATATATAATTAGATCCATGGTTTAATATATTTAATAGGTGTATTAACATGTTTGGTATGAAAAGTAATAGAAGGAACTGCATAAAAGCAAGTTACATGTAAAAACCCTAAATTGTTGTGTGGTTTGATGTGTTGTAAAATGAGTTGTGAATGTTATTTTTATGAGTTCTATGGCTTGAAAGATAGCTTTAGAAGTCATAAGAAAAACCCAACTTGAATCTTTGAAAATATGGAGAAATGTACAAGTTTTGGTCTTAATGGTAAAACATGTCATTTTTGGAACCCCAGTCGATCGAATATAAATTTTGTGTCAAAAACGATTTCGAAAATACAATCGATCCATGGAATGTTGTAATTCATTAAGTTATGAAGATAACAAAACAAATTTGGTGACTTTTAGATGTGTAAAACATGTTTTACTGAAGATTGAATCAAAGTTGTTCAAAGTGAAAGATCTGAAAAAATTGAAAATGGTATTCTGCTAGTGGGCGCTACAACACTGCCTGGCAATTATAAAGCGGGCACTACAACGCTGAGTCGGATAATTCAATTTTTAATTTAAATATTTTTGGGTCGGATCGAATCTTTTGAGAATAAAATGGATCAGAAAATATAATCTAATTTAATATAATATTAATATTTAATAAAAAATTAAAAATTAAAAAATTATCAAATTATCAAATGGATAATAATATTAGTAAAGGCAAAAAATATTATTAAGTGATTAATAATATTAGAAAATCAATAAAATATTATGAAATAAATAATAATATTAAAAAATTAATAAAATATTATTAAATGATTTATTATATTATAAAATGAATAAAATATATTTAAATGATTATTGATATTAGAAACTTTAAAAAAATATTATTAAATAATTAATAATATTAAAAAAATAAAATATTATTAAATGATTAATAATATTAGAAACTCAATAAAATATTACTAAATGATTAATAATGTTAGAAAATTTATAAAATATTATTAAAGGATTAATAATATTATAAAATGAATAAAATATTATTAAATGATTATAATATTAGAAAATTAATAAAATATTATTAAATAAATAATAATATTAGACAATAAATAAAATATTATTAAATGATTAATAATATTTAAAAATAAATAAATATTATTAATTGATTAATAATATTATAAAAGAGATAAAATATAATTAAATAATTAATAATATTAGACAAGAGTTTAAAGAATGTTAAATGATTAAAATTGGTATTATGTGATTAAAATATCATCAAATGACGATAATATTTCTAAGTATTTTAAAGTATTATTAAATATTTAATTATTTAATTAAATATTTGTAAAATTAGATGTATAAGGGTATTTATATGAACCTAGATATGATATTAATTGGATGATCAACTTTATTAATTGTTAGGTGATAAGTGGGTTTTATACCTATGTATTGACTATCTTTTAACTTAATAATTTGTGAGTTCTTAAGTATTTTATATTAGTTATAAGTGTTTTATGTTGATTTATGTGTTTTAATGTTATTTTGTAGGAATTAGAGTAAAGACTTGGTAGATCAAAGTTTGGAGTTGCTATACTTGCATTTTCAGCTCGTTAATTACGTACTAGTCACTTTATACCTGATTTAGACCTTGATACGGGAGGAATTTGTCAAATCCTAAAATATGAAAGTTGTAAATCTACTTCTCAGCTTTCCGAAACATCTTGAATCATCTCAATCGGAGTTCGTATGAGAAAATTATGACCATTTTTTCAACTAATGTTAAAGCAGCCAAAATTCTGGAATGGTGAGCGCAGTTGCTCCCGAGTGAGTGCAGGTGCGCCCGAGCAATCTGTTAATTTAATAAATGGAGCATAGCCGCGCTCTAGGGCTCCGCAGCAGCACCTGAGACGCGGTCAAACCACTTTTTGACGCATTTTTGCATGTTTTTGACTCTGAATTGGATTTGGGTGTCCTTCTATGCTAGGATTTGGACTTGTAACTTATAAATACACAACGAGACTCTTGTTTTTAGGAGATTAGAATAGAGATTAACGTAGTTAGGAGGAGATTTAGATAGGAAATCAAGGTTTCTATCAAGATCTAAAGGAGGATTCATGCAAGGATTCAAAATTGAAGGAAGAATTGGAGATCTCGCCTCAAAACTAAGATATTTTCTCTCTAAATATTCTCTTTTAATTATTGTTATTCTTGGGATGATATCTAATATTATGAACGTGTTTTCTTCATTAGTTATGGGCTAATTTTATATAAAGATTGCAATGGAACTCAATGTGTAGTTTATATTAATTCTCTTCCTTTTTGATTATGTAGGATTACATATGAATTGTTTATCATATTTTGCATGTAAAAGTATTAATTAATTGCAACAATTAATATTTTTGTCAATATGAAGTTGACAAATGGATTATAGATTAAATTTAAAGAAAATTTGTGTTAAATATTTATGAGTGTTCATGTATTAATTAATTAATTGCATATAATTATTTGGATAATCTATATAAAATTGGAATATGGAGTATAGATTTAGGTTTGAATATAATAACATATGTTTATAGAATATGGAAGGGGTTATATGATTAGTATATAGTGTTAGTTCCCGTGGACACAATAATGATCTAGAAGGGGGGGGGGGGGTTGAATGGATCATTAAAACTTTTTCCATTTATAAAGAAAGCATATTAGTTATAAATGATGGGATCAATTCAAGCACAACGGATTATACTTTTAAAAATCCCTTAAAGATATATGAGTCATTTCAATTTAGTGTGTTAATCTACAGTATGGGTGATAACAGATTTAGCAGTTATTGTGCAAAAGTGTAAAAGACATAAAATAAATGACACAAGAGATTTGAGTGGTTCGGAGACTGAACAACTTCTACTCCACTCTTCTACTTTGACAAGTAGGAAATCCATTAAGGTTTAGTCCTCCGAACTAGGACACTCTTGCCCTCATCAAATCCAACAGACTTGGTTTCTTCAGTCACATTAAGACTAGGACACTCTTGCCCTTATCAAAGCCAGCAGCTTTGGGACTGTAGACTAAGCCATGCAGAATTAGAATCTCTTGTACCCCAGACTTGATTTCTTTAGATCTCCATGCCGAGATTCTATGATCCTCATTAAGTCCAGCAGACTTGAGTTGTTTGTTTGTTGAGTTGTGCTGCTAAGTAGAACATTTGCTCTTCTTCATCTTTAGGTACTTAGCAGCTGCTTGTGATCAACCTTTGAATGCTGCTGATATTTGTCATTGATGTTCTTCTTCTTTCTGTATTCAGCAACTACCCATGATCACCCGAAATGTACTGCTGAGTTCTTTCAATAGGCTTTTTGCTCAGCAGTTGTGTTGAACACTTAGCTTGTATTTCACATAAAATTCCATTATGTACTCCTCTTTTCTCAAAGTGTTCTTGGCTTCTTTGATCCTTCGATTCTTAGCTCATATGCCAGCCCTTCGACATTTTTCGTTTTTCTTGGTGAAGCTTCTCAACAGATTCGGTTGTGTATATATTGTTCTTACTTTTTCACCACCTTTTTCTTTTTTCCGATTTGCTCTTTTGTAGATCTTTGAATTATCTTTCCGTTGCAAATCTCCCTGATACAAATCTTCCTGTAACAGATCTTTCTGTAGCAAATCTTTCTGTAGCAAATCCTTTCGTTGAAGCATGTTTAGTTTCAGACTTCTTTATGAATACTTTATTCATTTAGTCAGAGTGTTAGTGCTCTGCAGATTCTGACTTGTTGACTTGTCTTCTTTAACCCTGGAGAGAGATGTCAGTCTTGGGTTCTTCCCAGTCTTCATAGAGTGGACATGTCTTTTGGTAGAATATGATCGTTGAGACACGGTCTACTGATTTCTTGAGCCTGATGCATGATACTAGAAGTCTTTGCTCTGACACTCCGCACGCATAAGTCAGTATTCTGACATTTCTGACTTCTTCTATAGCAGATGCTATAGAAGTGTTGACGTGGATGTTTCTGAAGTAATTAACAACTCATATTGAGATTACTGACTTTAGTGCTTAGATGTCTTCAATCCTTATTGACACTTAAGTACTTGACGATCAATCCAGTTGTAGCTTCTTGCTTCTGATCATTGAGTCATCTGTTGGTTCTGCTATGTAGCTCTACGATCTTGTCAGTCGTAGACTTCTGATCATTGAGTCATCTGCTGGTTCTGCTATGTAGCTCACGATCTTGTCTGTCGTAGGCTTCTGATCGTTGAGTCATATGTTGATTCTGCTATGTAGCTCTACGAACTTGTCTGTCGTAGGCTCCTGATCGTTGAGTCATATATTGGTTCTGCTATATAGCTCTACGAACTTGTCTGTCGTAGGCTCCTGTGTAGATCAGAGAGTGATTGACTTTACTAACTCTACGATTTTATCTGAGCCTTGCGGTCCTGACGATATGCTTCTCATGCTTCGTGATCTTCATTGTGCTTTATGTATTTAGAGCATAAGTCTATGATCTGGTTTAAGCTTTTACAGATGATTTCTTATCATAGAGAATTGCTCTATGAACTTCAGGCTTGCTCGAACTACTTGGTTCTATATGTCATGGAGGACTGCTCTATGAACCTTCAGGTGTCGGATCTTTATTGTAGAGGACTGCTCTACAAACTTTTAGTTGCATTCTCTGTTGTATAATCAAAGGTTGTTTAAGAGAGGTAGCATTTGAATATCTTCAGCTTGATTGCTTTGAACGTTGTACATTTGAACTTGCTTTATCATTCTATGACTTAGCTTTGCAAAATTTCGATCTGACTTGTGGTGTAAGTCGTAGTGCAATCGTAGATTTATGATTTGAACTGCTCTACGATCTCTGTTCAGACTAGATGCTATAGATGTACGAGATCTTCATTCAGTTTGTTTAACAGCTCAAGGACAGCCTTCTGAATAATCCTTATGAGGATTGCTGTCATGATTCTGAATACTCATGTAGAGGTTGCTCTTTGACTCTGCTTGGTTCGTAGACAGGATTAGGAGAATCGTAGAGTGACTGTCTTTATGGACTCTACGATCCCGAGGGTTAGTCCTACGATGCTGAGACAACTCTATGATCTGCCGAGAGGACTCTTCAATTTTCCGAGCCTTATTCTGCGTTTACCTGGCAGACTCTACGATCTTCCTAGAAGACTTTACGATCTTCCTCTGAGTGATTTCATAAGACTTATATCTGAATGACTCTTCACTTCTTAATCAGTCTATGCTGATGGAGTTGGTGCTTGGATCTTATGTTTGCTTGTCGGTCATTCAGGGTCTTCATACTGATGATCTTTAAGTAGACACTCTATGATTCTGCTTTGGAAATGTGAGCGTATGACTGGCTATGATGATGGCTTGCAGACTCTACGATTGTGAGTGTAGTCTACGATTCTTGCTTTAACTCTTTTGCCATACTGTTGTTCTTTTCTGTCGATCAGGCCTATCTATTACAATTTAAGATCAACCTAACAAGTTTGATCTTTCTATATATAGTCCTTGTACATAGCGATCTTTTGAAGGACTGTACAATGCTAATAACTCATATGAGATCAACTTGACAAATTTGACCTCGTCAATCTAAGTCCTTAGAACATAATGTCTATTAACTATTAAGGACTTTACATCTTTCATTAATACAGACATATTTGCATATTGATTCATTTATCTTTTAAAACACATCATCAAATCTTATAATAGAGAAATAACATTCACATGCATATTCCAAATATATAGGATAGAAATATACCTATATATATTTTGCAACCATAAAGAGAATCTGAGCTTAATATTCTAATTAACATATTTCACATAGGAATATAGTAATTTAATTCATTAGAGTGTTCCTCTCTAGTTCTGTTACGTCAGGGTCATATTTAGAAGAATTTGTTTATATGTCATTGGAAGATGCGTATAAATACTATAAAGAATTATCGGTTAACAATTTTATATAATTAATTAAAAATGAATTAAAGAGATTTAAATGAAGCATTGAAAAAAATTATAATCTTAAGTATTTAAAATCTAATTTAATCCTTGTTATTAATTTAGTTGCTAATTTCAATTAGATTTTAAGTAGTAAGTTAATTGTGATTGTTTAAATAAAGTTAATTTGATATAAAATTAGTATTTGGTAATTATTATTATTTAATTCTCTGTGGGAATGATACTTTACTTACTAGTATATTACTTGTTGACCGTATATACTTGCACGCATATATTCTTATAAAAAATACCCAACATTAGGTCATTTCAAAGGAAATTAAATTTGTGTTGGTTAGCCATAGACAACCATCAAGACAAGTTTCCTATGCTTAAATTTGAAATTAATTTGTAAGAGTTATAAGTGGTTTAATTATTAAAAATTGATCTACATCAATGTTGTTTATGTATTCGCATATAGTGCATTTGAAGTTTTAAAGTTCTCTTGATTCATGAACTATTTAAGAATGTCTAAACTAATTATTTCTGTAAGACCCCGAATTTTATGAAATACAAAATTTAATTTTTCTTCATATATATATTTTTTTTGAAACAGTAAGTGGTTAAATTAACAAAATTAAAAGTTAAGGATGTTATGTGCAAATTTTATTTTGTCGGACAATATTCGCTTTGTCGGGGAATATTCGTTTGGTCGGGGAATATTCGTGCCGTACGACGGCGCCGAAATAATAAATTATTGGTGGACCCCACAACGGAATATTTGTCGGATATAGAAAACGACAGAAGTAACCTTTTTAAATAAAAATAGTCAACGGAACTGTTAAAATACCGGTGATAAAAGAATAGTAGCATACGGTAGTTTATGGTATTTTCTGTAGCACACGGTACTCTACAGTAACACACGGTATTGCATAGTGTCTCATATTATTGGTCTGATAATTGACACCGTAACTGTTACGCATTATTTCATCGATAATTGTCACTGCATAATATTTTATATTATCAATTCAATAATTGTTGTTGCACTGTTTTTAAAATTATTGAACCTAATAATTGTCACAGTAACATATGCACAGTAATTCACATTATTGAATCAATAATTGTCATTACACAGTAACGTATGCTTTATTTTACATTATTGTTATCTCTATTATGATGTTATTTAAACAGTTGTATTTCATTAATTTATTGACTTGATATCTAAGAGCTAACTATACTGTATTTATAACAATTAGTCATAATAATTGAATTGATAAAGTTATTTGTTTATAATATAAAGTTAGGTGATTATTAGGTGATATGAAATGAATGGTGTAGATTAAAGTGTGAATTATTGTTGAATAATTGAATTGATTTGTTTATAATATAAAGTTAGGTGATTATTAGGTGATATGAAATGAATGGTGTAGATTAAAGTGTGAATTATTGTTGAATAATTAAATTGATTTGTTTATAATATAAAGTTAGGTGATTATTAGGTGATATGAAATGAATGGTGTAGATTAAAGATAATATAATATTTGAAATGGATGGTGTAGATTAAAAGGTGATCTTTAAATGAATGGTTTAGATTAAATGAATGATAAGATTTTTGGCTATAAATAGAAGCCTTAACTTAAGGATTTTTCATAAACTTCCTTACTTGTTCTTTCTTTCTCTCTCTAAATACTTCTTGTGAAAGTTCTCTCTAAGTGTGCTTAAGTCATCTTGAGTATTTGTGAAGATCTATAAGTATACGTGTACTGTTCAAGTTAATCAACCTCATTTAAATCAATATCCAGTCACGTGTTACGGTAAGGGATACCATCTTTTTCATCTTCCATTATTCAAACGTACTATGGTAAGGGATTATCATTATTTGATTCTCGATAATAATATTGTTTCTTCCTTACTCATAAGACGTGCCTTTTATTTCCATGTATTAAATTGTGGGAATAACCTTACGGAGCGGATTGCCACCTGTTGGTGAATAACCTTTCGTATTCATTCATTATTAATCTCTGAGAATAACCTTACGGAGCGGATTGCCGCCTGTTTGGTGAATAACTCTTTGTACTCAAATTCTATTAAATTGTGGGAATAACCTTACGGAGCGGATTGCCGCCTGTTGGTGAATAACCTTTCGTATTCATTCATTATTAATCTCTGAGAATAACCTTACGGAGCGGATTGCCGCCTGTTTGGTGAATAACTCTTTGTACTCAAATTCTATTAAATTGTGGGAATAACCTTACGGAGCGGATTGCCGCCTGTTGGTGAATAACCCTTGTATTAATTTCCTTCACCTTTTGTTAATCAAACCTGCTACGGTAAGGGATATTATTTTCTTTCATACTCCTAAATCGAAATTTATTATGGAACTATTGCTTCTATAATTCCTGAAAATATTATATGTTCCATAATAGTTGAACTTCATTATTTCAACTGAACCTTCCTATTTACGTGAACCTTTCTATTGAATTGTAACCGTTATTCTGAACTGTGGATCTTGAATTTCACTCCACATCATGTTGACAATTTGGACATTATTTGAATCTGTACAAAGTAAACTTCCGATACTTATTGTTATCCTATTTCTTCTGTTCATCATTTATATCATTCTAATCATCCAAAAATCAAGCTGTTGTGAATATCTGTGGCCGGGGGCACAGATGTGATATATTTGTTGAACAGATGATAGGTTAAAGGCGATATAATAGGTTAAAGGCGATACATCTGTTCGGTGTCTTTTATGACACGTGGTGAATGTTCTCTTTGGCCCGTAGTGCAAAGATGAACTGTTGTTTGGTATGATTATGACCAAAGGCTGAATCTGGTATAATCATGACCGTTGGTGTTATATTGAATGTCTTTGGCCCGTAGTGCAAAGATGAACTGTTGATCTGCATGATTATGATCAGGAACTGTGAATTTGTATTATCTTGACTAATGATATTTCAGATGATAAAAGTTGATGATGTTTTTCCTAAAAAGAGAACCGAGTGGACATTATAGTCTGCATTATTCTTCTAATAGATTACTCATTCCGCTGCTATTATTGATCTGAACGTTGTTTAAGAATTTAACTGCAGTTTTTGATATAACCCTTGTAGTCTATTGTATTCTATCAAGAACTCAACTGTTGAAGACTAATGATAATTTATTCGTCATTATCTTAGTCATGATTTTCTTTACTGGGCTATTTGAGCTCACCCTTTCTTTTGTTCCATTGTTTTTCAACAGGAGATGAAAACATAACAGGGTCTAGCCGGGGAATGGAGTGAGGGTCCGAGGAATAGTTATCATAGTCTTCACGTTTTGTAAAATAGTGTGGCAATAATAGTGAAGACTTAGTTGTGTATTATTATACACTGTATTGTTGTACGTTGTGCTTTGTTGTAATAATTTTGTTGTAGTCTTTTGACGACTCAAGTTTGGGCTGTGTGGGCCCAGATTTAGGGGCGTCACAATTTCGGCTAGACACTGCATGCATAAAATCATTAACTTGAATATTTTTAAAAGCTTATCTATACCATTGGTTGGTGCAGATTTTTATAGTAACATTGAGAACGAACAATCCTAAAAAGAGGATTATATTCGGGAAACCAACCATTGTGCGAGATGTCTGAATGTTATACATATACATAAGGTACAAAAGGTTGATCCCCTCAAATACTAAAACAATAAAAGGATCAGATACTTGTCTGATTTACCTTAAGTATTAGTTCATGGTCCTTAGTGGCTACTTAGTAGTTCAATCAATTCTATCAATTGAAACTTAATTCTCGATCTTTCATAATTATTATGCATTGTTGAAAACTCAGAAGTTATTTATGTTAGACAAATTTAGGTTATGTCTACTTGAATTTAATGATGACAAAACAATAACTGATTGATAACTGTTTTCATGTGATGATAACTAGAAAATTATTAGGAAAACTTATTTTTGACAAAACAATAATTGATTCATAACTGTTTATAACGATGTGTTAGTCTTGATTATAATGTGTGCTATATAATCTTTAACGTGATATTGTGTCTTCGTCGAGTTAAAGTGTGCTTCACTATTATAGTTAAAGTTATTTACTGATTGCAAAAGAAAGAAAAGAGAAATCAAATAAATGTGAAGTTATAAACATTTGTTAAAACTTTGTACAATCCTTATGAAGAATAATTAATGTTAAAGGACTTAGAGGATCAAATTTGTTAGGTTGATCAAAAAAAAGTTAAAATAAACTCTGTATTATTCTCAAAAGAATGATATAATGTAAAGAACACTAATGGATCAAATGTGTTAGGATGAATCCAGATACAGAGTATTATTAATGATATAATAGATTAGGACTAAAACATCAAACAACTAGGAAGAATATAAGAAATCAAGACTGAAAGATACAGTCTACGATGGGAGAATGAAGAGATCGTAAAAAGTGCTTGAAGTTTGTAAAGCCAAGTACAAAGTGTATAAAGACTAATTTCAAGATAAGATCGCATAGCCATCACTAATTGTACTGAATCAAGATCGTATAAAAGCTGATGAATTATATAGTGCAAACAGATTGTATTACAAGCAAAAGGAGAATCATACAAAAGTTCAGATCTTATAGCCAAAGTTTGAATCATAGGACATGTAAAGGTTAAATAAGGATATTTTAGGAAGAACCATGAAAGTAATAAAACCGTATTGCAAGAAGTTGATCATATAACATCCACAATTGTAGAGCATGCTGGAAGAAGAAGATAATAAAGTAAAGGTTAAGAAGACTGAAGAATTCAGAACAAGGAAGAATTGTCAAGGCCACGAAGAATAAAGCTGGACAGATTAAGTGAAAATTGTCTTGAGCCAAACAGAAGAAAATTATTGAACACAAGAAGTCAGCAAGAGAGGGAGTATGAGAATAAAGTAAAAGTCATCCCATGAGATCAACACAAAGGAAGAGTTTGTAGAATACTGTCAAGCAGACTCGTCACAAAAAGTCAAAGACCAAAGCTCACAAATGCGTAACAGCTTAATGTACTCAAGATCGTAGAATGAAGCTGAATTGTATATCCTCAGATTGTTAAGTAATAACTTTCACAAAGCTACTTCAAGATGCAGAGCTACATAAAGGATGAGATACAATAGTGACTTAACTGTCAAAGCTCATAAAGTGAATAACAGTGAAAAATCCACTACAACACATGATTGGGATGGTCCAACAGAAGAAATCTCCAGTAAAATGAATATGGTGATAATCTAGCAAATAAAGATAGTTGTTGAATGCTAGAGTTGCCTCATAAGAAGGAGGCATGAAAAATGAATAGCATCCACAATCATTGAAGAACACTGAGAAAAGAAACAGTGGATAGATAAACAGAAGATGGAAGTGCTCAAGTAAAGGGGAGTTATTTAATCAAGAAGAAGAGGAGAACAGACAAAGCAAGGGTCAACTGAAGGTCACAAGTAATGGCATAAAAAAGACATCAAGTTGAGGGGGAGATAAGAGAGAAATGAGTTCTGAAGTACTCAAGAAGAAAACTAAACTAACTCATCATAACAAAGCATAGATTTAAAGATGATGAACTAAATAAGTCAATCTGGAATCTATAAAAAGAGAAGAACCTGATGAGTGAGTTTTATACCTACGAATTGAATACATTTAAGCTTGATAATTTGTGAATCTTTAAGTGTTTTATGTGATTTTATATGTGTTTTTATGTTATTGTATAATATGGTGTATTATATCATGTTTAAGTATTTTATGTATTCTATGTCGTTTTGTGTAATTTATTCGTAATTTATATGTTAAGTGTTTGTTTAGTTGTATGTGTTTTTGTATCACATTGTATAGGATGTGGCGTTATATTTTTTTTATGTGTTTCTATTGCATTTTGTAGGAATTATAATAAGGGCTTGGTGGATCAAGGCTTAGAATTGCCCGGTTCGCATTTTACGCGCTCCGTTTACGCAGCAGCCAATTAACGTCCAATTTTGGCCTTGATCCTTTCCGAATCTTCAATTTTTTAAAACATAAAAGTTGTAGTTCTACGAGTCTCCTTTCCAGAAAATCTTGAATCACCTCAATCGGAGTTCGTATGAAGAAGATATGCCCAAAACACTGAAGGAGGCTGCAGCAGTCCAAAAACCAAAATTAAGCCTAGCGCCACAGCGGTCCTGGGGACTGCCAAATCAGTGTGTTTGAGCGCCGCGGCGGTCCAGGGCAGCGCCGCAGCGCCCGGACCCGACCAGTTCGCGATTTTAGCCTTTTTAAGTCATTTTTTGGAGCCCTAGTTAGAGATCTTTCAATTTTCTCTTCAAGAGAGAGAGGGAGGCGGCTGGGTTCATGCTTGGAACATCAAGAACAAGGCTTGAATCAAGGATTGGAGAGCTTAGATTGATGGATTGAGCTTGGAGATTGGATTCCCAATTGGTTTTCTCTTTCCTTTCTTTTCTTTTGATTGTGTTCTCTAAGATTTGATGAATATCTTGTTGGTGGGATTTAGTTTCCTTGTAATGAACTAGATTTCCATTTTAGGATTGTAATGGAACCCATTGTGTGGTTTTGATTGATTATATCTCTCTTGGATGATTGTTGGCATTTGTGGATGGTTTGTCTTATTTAGTTATTCATGTACTAATTGCTAGACATAGTAATTGATTTGGTACCCTATATGATATTGATAGATGGAGTATAGTGGGATGGCCAAAGATATGATGACATATGTTATGTATTTGCTCTTAGGATTTAATGCATAATTTGTATAAAGGATAGACATATACCTTTGTGCCATGTGTAGCCAATGGGAGAATCTGTGCTTGAAATCCTCGCTATTGTTAATTCTCATAAACATATGGTGAATTGCTTTGCTTGGATGTTCCTGTCTGAATCGACAGATTTAGATAGGATATGTTTACATGTTATCGGAAGAGACATGTAAACACTATAATGAATTCTCGGTTAGCTATTCACTGTGTCCATATAATTCAAGAGATTTATATGATTGAGCATACTTTGGGGGAAATTGCAATCCTAGCTTGTGTCCTATTGAATTTCAGTCGGTATTAATTAGTTAATTGTTAATTACATTTCTTCATACCAAAAACCCAAAAACTTCTTCGTCGAATTAGAACCAAGTTGACTTACTTCTAATACTTTGCTTATATTAATCATAACTCCTCGTGGGATCGATACTTTACTTTCATTATATTACTTGTTGACCGCGTATACTTGCGCGTTGCATTCATTCAAACGAATTCGGAATCGCGTACTTTTTATAGGTGTCGATTCCGCTCAACAAGTTTTTGGCGCCGTTGCCGGGGAGTTATTGAATAATATTTTGTAAATATTAATTTTTTGTCTTCTTAGTTTTAAGTTAGGCGATTTTCCTTTTTGTTTATTATTTTTATTTCATTTGCTTAAGATGGATGCACTTATGGAACTAATGACTACACGAGTTGAGACTTTTTCAGGTACGGTTGATGCTTTCAGGGGTCAACCTATTCAAAATGCTTACAATCAACAGGAGTCCAATTACTCCCCAAGCTATTATCATCGAGAATCGCATTATCATCCAGACTCTTCATGGAGCAACAACAATCATGTTCAACCGTTTTATCCATGGATTTCAAGCCAATCGGAAGTCTCATATGAGCCTCCACCACCGCAAGAGAAATATTCTAATGTGGAGAGTCTTCTTGCTGCATTGATAGAGAAAAATGAAAAGAAACGACAAGAAGAAGAATATTTGGGATTGGAGGAAAATCTTACCACAACCATTGAGCAAGACGAGATGAGGATGAACACATATACGCTCTCATCTCAACCTCCACCACAAGAAGAGGATGAATCTAAGTTGGAGGACCGTCTTGTCAAATACATAGAGAAAATTGAGATGGGAATGAGCAATCGAGAGTCATCAATTCAAATTCTTGCTAATCATGTGGAACAACTCACAAGTACTATCAATTTTAGCCCACAAGATGATTTACCTTGCGTCGTAGAGTCTATTCTTGAAATGGTGGGTAATGAGAAGTGTTGGGATGATTTACTAGAAGGTGGTGAGGAGTTCCACGTTGAAGTTGGTAATGATGAGATGTGTTCGCATCCGGTTATGGAAGATGACGTGGGAAAAGAAAAATTGGATGGTGATGATCAAGCAAGGGAGTCTACTGTTTTGATGCAAGGCTTGAGTGTGCCTCTTGTGCAGTTCTTGCATCCCATTAAAAATTTTGTGGAATGCTTCCGAATTGAATTCGCGGAAGAAGATGAGGAGCTGACGAAATTCAAGTTCGGAGGGCTTAAATCATGCACACACGCCGACGAACGAAAGGAAATGACTAAAAGGTGGCATGATGTGACAATCTTCGCGCGTAATCCGGATTGAACAGGGAGTAGTCCGGCTGAGGACTATAACTCTAGCGCTAAATGGGAGGCAACCCATTTTTATTGTCAATTTAATTTTATTTTCATTGCATTTTATATTTAGTTAATTTTAATTTTTTTGCTTTAATTTGATTGGCTAAATACTTTTGATATAGTATATTAGTATAACTATGCTTATAATTAAGAATTAACTTTATAACTAATTGCAATTTCTATGTTTTTGAGTTAAAATTGTGATTAGTTATTAAGTTTTTGATGCATCTATGTTAAACTTTCAAGTACTGTCAAGGCAATGCTTCAATGTGGAATCGGTTGAACAAGAAAAAAATTTCTGGCAGAAGCTTTGACCGCTGCAGCGGTTCCCTGATACCGCCGCAGCGGTGGTCTTCAGCAGGAAAATTTTGTTAAGCAGAAAGTTT
This sequence comes from Hedera helix, assembly GCA_947179155.2. NCBI lineage: Eukaryota > Viridiplantae > Streptophyta > Magnoliopsida > Apiales > Araliaceae > Hedera > Hedera helix. The sequence continues at coordinate 4,861,655 of OX359275.1, read as the reverse complement.
CACCGCCGCAGCGGTGCCCTGCTACCGCCGCAGCGGTCGTTCAAAAACTCAGATTTTTTTTTTTTTTATATAAACCCCAGTCGGGGTTTATTTCCTAGCAGCATGAACGCAACTAGCTTGCTCGGCATTCCCTCTCAAAAGCCTTGCTTCCTTAAACTCTTCCAACCATCACTCCCATCTGATTCTTGCACCCAATTGCAATACCTTCCAATCCCAAGCCACATTGAGGATCCAAACCACCATTTATTCTCTCTTCTCAATTGTGTCATTTTATGTGGTTGTTTTGACTGTGGATTAGGGAAGTTGTTGTGGGCTTTGTGCAGTATTGATAAACCCTCAATTTGGGTGGCTAATTCATGTTGGGAGAGGTCATGTCCAATTTGTGCAAATTTAGAGCGCACGCCAAGTGTTTGACAAAATTCCTCAAAGAGAAAAATTTTGGTTGCCTATAGATTTCTTCAATCATCACTTGGGATATCTTCTTAGGAGTACAGTGCATCGAATTGGGACCAAAGAGAGCAACTTAGGATCGCCGGCGTTTTGGCAACAAAGAGGCCAACAAAGCTTTAATCTCAGAGTGACTTATGCTTGCTCCTGACTATCCTCCAGACTCTCCTGATGATGAGGTCCATGCCTGAGTCATGTTCAGGGAAGTTCCTCTATTTTGTATTTCCATATCTTACATTGCAAACAATGTGGAGTTTAAGTTTGGGGGTAGTTGCATGCTTATTCTGCATTTATGTTTTTCTTGTTGTCTGGAATAGGATTGCATGATAGTAAATTTTCGTTGCATGATAGTTTAATTTGTTAATTAAGTATGCATGTTTGAAAAAAAAAAAAATTTAAATTAAATAATCAAAATATATATATATATATATATATATATATATATATATATATATATATATAGATATAAAATGCTAAAAAGTTTTTTGTTAATTTTTGTATTTTGAATTTTGTGGGTATATTCTCTGCAAACCCTCACGAGACTAAACTCGTCCTCTTGGGCAACCTCGGGGTTTAACGGCTTGTTGCACGCGCTAAGTGCAACCGTGTTTCCAACGAAAATGGATTTATTAATGTTATTTTTGTTTTGTTTTCGTCGGTTTATGTTTTTGTGTTTATTTTATGTTCGTTTGTTTCTATTTTTTTTTTTCTTTTCGTGTGTTTTTGTTTTTTTTGAGTCATTGTAGTTTAGGTTTGAGTCTCTTGAGCGTTGAGTTAATCTGAATTGAACCATAATCAAGGATCAGACAAGTGATTATTTGAGTTATAACTCGTAGAAAATTGATTAGCGTCGCTTCGTCTGTGTGCTTAACTTACGGTTGGTTTTTACATTACTTGTGATCCCTTTTTCTTCGAGCACATAACCATTTGTAATGAACTAGTTGTTTATTTTGTGGCGGTCTATATGACTACATGCTTATAAAGATAATCTTTTACTTTAAAACTCGTATATGCTTCACTCGAAACGACTTCTCATGTTTGATCTGTCTATGTTGTAGTAGCGTGAGATGGAGCGTAAAACGCACTCACATATATAAAAAAAAATGAAAAAAAAAGAAAAAAGAAAAGAAAAAGAAAGATGTTAATAAATATAATACATTACTTGACTAGTTGAGTTTTGTGGCCTTTGTTGCTCGAGTTAATAGGCTCTTAGGGGTGTCTTTACACCTAAAGCCAACTGGTTTGGGAGTCATTAGCCAAACGCTCGTTAAATGGGTAACTCTGTAGAGCTTAATGAAACGAGACATTGCACATGTCAAGTTTAGTTTTTGTTATGACTTATCTGCTGGGACTAGTGTAGAGTGATGTATTATGCATGTTGTTTTAAGTTTTAGATTTCTTTGTTAAGGTAATTTGTCTACAAGAACCCCTCTGGGTGATGATTAGTGTGTTGTAAATGGTTCACACACACACGGGGGTCATTAGTATAGTATGTCTAATATGTGAGTTAAAATTCTAGACCTTGCAATGTTTTGAAATTTTCTTGTAATTATAACTTGAAATAATCCATGAGGTCAAATTTGGTTGTCTTATTAACTCTCTGCTCACGTTTATTGTTTCTGTTTGTATAGTTGGTATTGTTTTGCTTGAGGGCAAGCAAAGATTTAAGTTTGGGGGTATTTTGATTATTTAATGTTATATGTATGTTTAGAGTACTCCTGACCTTGATAATTTGTGATTCTTCAAGTAATTTCCTGTGATTTTTAATTAGCAGAATTTTTTTTAATTTATTTTGATCTATTTATTTAGTTATTTTGCTTTATTTAGTTGGTCTTTGTTTTGCTTGAGGACAAGCAAATGTTTAAGTTTGGGGGTATTTGATGAGTGAGTTTTATACCTACGAATTGAATACATTTAAGCTTGATAATTTGTGAATCTTTAAGTGTTTTATGTGATTTTATATGTGTTTTTATGTTATTGTATAATATGGTGTATTATATCATGTTTAAGTATTTTATGTATTCTATGTCGTTTTGTGTAATTTATTCGTAATTTATATGTTAAGTGTCTGTTTAGTTGTATGTGTTTTTGTATCACATTGTATAGGATGTGGTGTTATATTGTTTTTATGTGTTTCTATTGCATTTTGTAGGAATTATAATAAGGGCTTGGTGGATCAAGGCTTAGAATTGTCCGGCTCGCATTTTACACGCTCCGTTTACGCAGCAGCCAATTAACGTCCAATTTTGGCCTTGATCCTTTCCGAATCTTCAATTTTGTAAAACATAAAAGTTGTAGGTCTTCGAGTCTCCTTTCCAGAACATCTTGAATCACCTCAATCGGAGTTCGTATGAAGAAGATATGCCCAAAACACTGAAGGAGGCTGCAGCAGTCCAAAAACCAAAATTAAGCCTAGCGCCGCAGCGGTGGTTTCCACCGCCGCAGCGGTCCTGGGGACTGCCAAATCAGTGTGTTTGAGCGCCGCGGCGGTCCAGGGCAGCGCCCGGACCCGACTAGTTCGCGATTTTAGCCTTTTTAAGTCATTTTTTGGAGCCCTAGTTAGAGATCTTTCAATTTTCTCTTCAAGAGAGAGAGGGAGGCGGCTGGGTTCATGCTTGGAACATCAAGAACAAGGCTTGAATCAAGGATTGGAGAGCTTGGATTGATGGATTGAGCTTGGAGATTGGATTCCTAATTGGTTTTCTCTTTCCTTTCTTTTCTTTTGATTGTGTTCTCTAAGATTTGATGAATATCTTGTTGGTGGGATTTAGTTTCCTTGTAATGAACTAGATTTTCATTCTAGGATTGTAATGGAACCCATTGTGTGGTTTTGATTGATTATATCTCTCTTGGATGATTGTTGGCATTTGTGGATGGTTTGTCTTATTTAGTTATTCATGTACTAATTGCTAGACATAGTAATTGATTTGGTACCCTATATGATATTGATAGATGGAGTATAGTGGGATGGCCAAAGATATGATGACATATGTTATGTATTTGCTCTTAGGATTTAATGCATAATTTGTATAAAGGATAGACATATACCTTTGTGCCATGTGTAGCCAATGGGAGAATCTGTGCTTGAAATCCTCGCTATTGTTAATTCTCATAGACATATGGTGAATTGCTTTGCTTGGATGTTCCTGTCTGAATCGACAGATTTAGATAGGATATGTTTACATGTTATCGGAAGAGACATGTAAACACTATAATGAATTATCGGTTAGCTATTCACTGTGTCCATGTAATTCAAGAGATTTGAGCATACTTTGGGGGAAATTGCAATCCTAGCTTGTGTCCTATTGAATTTCAGTCAGTATTAGTTAGTTAATTGTTAATTACATTTCTTCATACCAAAAACCCAAAAACCTCTTCGTCAAATTAGAACCAAGTTGACTTACTTCTAATACTTTGCTTATATTAATCATAACTCCTCGTGGGATCGATACTTTACTTTCATTATATTACTTGTTGACCGCGTATACTTGCGCGTTGCATTCATTCAAACGAATTCGGAATCGCGTACTTTTTATAGGTGCCGATTCCGCTCAACAGAACCTAAATTAAATTACAAAATCATAGAGCAATGAGAGATCGTATTGCAGGTGCTAAATTATTGTGCAAGATCATATCGTATTCAGCTCATCTGAAATCAGAATCGTATTATGAAGACTTGATTCGTATAAGGATGCAAATTGTATTGAAACTCTAATCATATTACAAAGCCTCTACTATACAATCAGTCCATTAGAAGATGTCAGAAGACTGACGATGAAGATATCTCAGCTTGAAGGGCTTGATGCAATCTTTACAGATCAGAATTGAATACTACAAATCACAAATGCTTATGCTTGTGTCTTGTTGTCATATTCCAGATTTTTGACAAGATTTCTAAATAAGGATCTTGATTAATTAAATAAAGGTTAAAAGTTAAAACTTAGTTTGAAAGGACAAAAAATGTAAAGAATTTTATTAAATTTATTTTAGAGTTTAATCAATGTATTAAGAATGACCTGTGTGGTTTAAAAGTTGTACAGAGTGACTCTTGATGTAACAAAGGCCTTATAGAGGGTATAAGGATCAGTCATTAATATAAGGTACTTTAGTGACTTACTAGACCTAACAAACGGGTCGGGCCTTTGGCAGGCCGGGTCAAAACGGGTCAGGTCAAAAACGGCCTAGCTTTTTGCGAGTTGAAAAATGCTAGGCCCGTGGCCCGCTCGGGAGCCATTTGAGTAATTTTTTTAAAAAATTATTTATTATTTATTTTGACTTATAATTTAAAATTAATACTAACACTAATTATTTACAATTATGACACATAATTTCTATATAATCATATAATATTATTAATAAATAAAATAAAATAATCTATAATTTTATAGATATTTTGTACTTTTATACATTAAAATGTAACTATTCTTGTGAATTGTGATTAATTAATTGATAAATGTGTATAATATTAATTCTTAAAGATAAGAGAGTAAAAGAATAAAACTATATATATATATATATATATATATATATATATATATCTTATTCATAATACTTTTTTGTATTATTATTTAATATCATATGTTAAAATTTATTCTTATATTATTCATAATTCTCTATTTGATTCATTTTTTAAGTTAATTTTTTTTTGTCAACAATGTCAAGCAATAAAAAAAAATTAGATCGCGGACCGGGCCAAAACGACTCAGATTTTTTTGGGCTATAATTTTAAGGCCCAAAGCCCAATCTTTTGCAGGCGGAGCTGGCCAAAATTGCCAGGTCTATGACTGACAGATAAGGAAAATTATGATAAGTATAATTTACTATGATTGAATGAAAATAGAATGGATTAAACGTAATGAACAAAATGTAATACTTACGATTAGGTAGTTAGAAAGGAATTATTGTAAGACACTGTGTTGTGTCAGAATGTGGTAGGTTAAATGTATTTATATATATATTTAATCTGAAGAATGAAAAAAAAGTTAAGAGTTGGAGAATAAAGGAAAAGATTGAAGAATGTGTAAATTAAGCTTTGTTATGATAATTAATAACTAGCTTGATAAATTGGACTTAAAAGGCTAGATTAAAAAAATGACAAGGTAATATATAAGAGAATATGCATAATTAATAGAACAGTTTAACCTAATCTGTATATTAGGAATTAACTGAGTAATGAGGATTATGAGATCTAAATATCTGAAATTGATTAACAAATCAACCTTAATTGATTAAAATAAATTGAGTATTTATACGACGTATAAATACAGAAGATAATACTCTCGATTAGGAGTAGAAGGAGTTAGAAAGTGTATGATACAAATTAGCAAATATGAATAATATATATAAATATAATAACTTAAATGTCGTAAAATGGTAATATGAGCGTAAAAAGATGAAGGATTATGGTAATCCGATCAGGGTTCGTTTTTTGAGAAACCAGTTTAATGAAAAAAGTGAGCATTTTTACTATTTAAAATGACGGGAATTGAAATGGATTAAATGTGAAACTAAGAGATTCGTAGGAAACTAGAAACGTAATTTTAGTTAAGAAAATTTATTTAGTCGGTTTGCGATTAAATGACTAATTAAGCAGTTAAATGGGATTACATGAAAATAGTACAATGAAAAATGAATGACCTAGTTGGTCGATTGAAAGAAAAATTAATTTAAATGAGCATAAAATGAATTAATGAGAGGAAGTTATAAAAGTTTCCATAAGGAAACTTTCCATAAAAAGACAGTCTAGCAAAAATTGATTAATGACCCTTGTGTCCTAAGGGGTGAAAGGACCAAAGTAATCTTAACAAATTATTTAATGACCTTTGTGTCCCAAGAAATGAAATGTCTAAAATGTACTTGACTAATTATGTGAAATGACCAAAATGTCCTTAGTTAGGATTAATTATAGTTGAGTCAACTTAACCCAACTTGGGTTAAGTCTTATTAAATCAAGTAAAGAAAGTGCTCTTTTTCATTTTGCTAGAAATTAGAAGCCCTAAGAGAGAGAGAAACCATGGATGAGAAAGAAGAAAAGCTTGGTTTTGTAAAGCTTGGATGCTTGGATGATCATGGAGCAAGAAGTAAAGATGAAAGCCTCGTCATTGTGTAGCTTCCTATGTAAGAAAGTTGATCATCCATTAAGGTTTAAAAAAATTTCTTAACTTAAAACTTTGATTTATGTATGTTTAAGCATGTATTTATGGTTAAAGTTATAAGTTATAGAAAAATATGTGTCTAAAGTTGAAAGTTCATGGTGAAACCTTAAGATATAAGGTTGAGCTTGATGGTATGATGTGCATTTACATAAAAAATAACATTTTAAATACTCTAATATATAGAAAGTATGAAATTGAAGGTTAATACTAGTTATGGTAGTTATATGCCCATATAAACATATTTTGAAAGTACATGAATTTGGAACAATTCATATATGTGTAGTATAACACTACAAATGTTAAAAATGAACTCTTTAATGAGTGTATGAAAAATAGAGTCTAAGGATTGAAAATTGAATTTTATGAAAAAAATTGTTAAGTGAATGAAAATTCAACTCAAAGGTGATTTTGGCAATTTTGAGTAATTAATGGTGAAATGAAGTCGAATGACTTAGTTTTATAAAGTTACATGTGTATACGTTGATTTAGTAATTAACAGATGAAAGTAAGAAACAAAATGTGTTTCGGGCAATCGAAATCGATCGTTTTATGTTAAAAACGATTTTTATGGACAATTTCCCACCTTGTGCAACGCTAAGTTGTTATATGATATATAGTTACTATATCAAGTGTTGGATTAAACGTTAGAAGTGAATGGCAAAAAATCACTATTTAACGAGAAAATGTTGAAAACGTGTTTAAACGTTGTTTTACGGGCTAATACTTCAATGATTTTAAGATGCCGAATGAGTCAAGTTGTATTTTTGTAAAATACTATGTAATAAGGTCTAGCTATGGTTTAAATTTGAACTTAATTGAATGTAAAATGAAAGAGTTGAAAATCAGCAAAGTGACTGAAAAAATCAAAAAAACTGATTTCTGCAGACTGCGCCGGGGCGCAGTGTTTTGCACTGAACACTACACCGGGGCACAGTTGGACTGCAAGCACTTCGCCCCCAGCGAGTTTAGAGCTCGCCAGGTGAAGTTTCCTATACCTATAAGAATATTTATTTTGTCTAAAAAGTTATATTTTGATGTGGGATGATAGAGATAGGTAATGTAAACCCTAAATTAATAAAAAATGATCAATGTTTTGGGTATTAAGGTATAAAAGAACAATGAATGGTATAATTTAATATACCTAAAGCTAAGTAAAATCATGATAAGGTTTGTGCAAAACGATCGGTAATGTGTAGACGTGTTATTAACTTATGTAGGATATAATACGTCGAATGTATGTTGATTAAAGGTTAATGGTCTAATGTTCATGTATTAAGTTTGAAGAAGATAAGAAAAGTGTTATGATCCTATTATGAATTATAGGTTGTATGTTGACAGATAAAGCTCGGATTAGCAAACCGACAAGACGGATATAAAATACGTTCAAGGAGCGTAAATGTTAAGTTTAATGATGATTAACAGATAGCTTTTTCAGAACTTGTTGAAATGTAATAATTATTCTATGTGAACTATTTGACAGACTGTGACATCAAATGTTTTGAAATGTGCACTTTGTGCAACTGTGTGATTAACTATTAAATGCGATACATGGGATTATATTTGAAATTGCACAGCATGATTGATAGGATGTATTGGATAAAATGCACAAGTAAGAAATGTATAACGCATGTATATAAACTATGAGCATGAAAGGTGTTAACTGTTAAACTTGTTGAGCCGTCGTGCTCATTCTTGCTTAAACTGACATTTTTAGCTAAATACGAGAAGGTCGGAGGTTCCGGTAAAACTAGGATAAGGAAGGATATTTGTATAAAGACAATAAAGGGATTTGAAATGTTTACCTGGTGTAATATGACAAGTCAAAAAATGTAAACTTATAAAGGTATAAGTAGTTTAACGTATTTATTTTAATATTAAACTATGTCGTTAATAAAGAGGTGTATGATTTTATAAATCCATAGAGATAGCTATGTATGTAAGTTTCATTCAGATAAATGTTATAATGAGATAAAATTAATGTATTATTGTAAGTCGAGTTTTATATGTAATAAACTCGCATGTATGAAAAAGATGTATATAAGTAGGGTTATGTATGGATACTTATGAATGGTGATTGTAATAACAGGTTAAGTTAAGTTAAATCATAAGTTACATGATTTTGAACTGTAATACAATAGGTCATAATTTATGTATATATGATCTGAACTTTAGCATAAGGAATGTGAATGTTATGATTTTAAGACAGGTTATGAATGTAAGTTATATAAACATGTTTTTATGAACTGTATTATGTTTTAATGGTATAATTTTAAAGGTAAAAGGTATGTATTAACGCACGAGATCGCCATTAGAAAATGATAAGGTTTCGGGGATGCTACGTTATTGGTTAGTTTGACATGGCAAAGTCAGTCACGTGGTTTTCTTATTTAGAACTCTAATAAGATGCCAAAGCAGAAAGTAAACTGACACGTGAAATACCCAATGGACAAACAATGTTATAAAACTCTCTACATTTTGAATGACGCAACAACTCAAAGACAGAAAGCAAGCTGATTCCACAAGGAAATGTCCACATCAAAGATTCAGAAATAGTAGTGCAATAAAAGTATCAACGACTATCTCTCAACGAACAAATTAAAAAATGGACAAAACTCTTAATGACCAAATCTCAACGGACAAATTCTCATACTATAATAGCTCTAGACAAAACAAAAAGAAAAAGAAGAGAGGCGAGACACAAAAAGAAAAATGGGTGAGAGATTACAAGAACAGAGAGAGAGAGAGCAAAAGAAATGGAGTATAACATTGGTGAGGGATATTCAAGATATACATTCAGAAAGCTCACCAAAAAGATAGAGTAGTAGATAAGAGATGGTCAAAATAAAAACAAATGGAATGGGTTATACACTAAAGAAGTATAAGGATGAAAATACCATTTTACCTAAGACCATAAAGGAGATCGATCTATTGTAGAAATATCATTAATCCAAAGTCACTCTACGCTTTGGAGGATCGACACAAACACAGCTGTCAAGTTCATTTGATATGAGCTTAACATCAACTTGGCAGCACCTCTTAGCCAACAACAACTACAACAACATCAAAGTCGAGACTTAGAGACCCGTCAGATTCAGAGGAATCTTTCCCAAGAAAGGAAGAAGATTAAATGTCCTGAGGAGTAAATCAGGTGCCGCCCGTCTGATTCATGCCCGTCTGATTCATGAGTGAATCAGCCCTTGTTGAGGTAAGATGACTTAGTGTCTTGGAGATTATGTAAGGACTTTGTGTCCATTTATACATAGTAGAATATCCCTGCTCAACAGAGTGGAAGAAAGGATGTAGTAGTAGTTTAGGCTCTGAACATCTTAAAAATCATTATGTTATCAATGACTCTTTAACCCGCTTTCTTTATACTTCATGTTTATGCCATGTATGTTGTGGTTACTGCTTTCCGTTAGTAAATTTATGAACAGAACTGTGTATTTGTATTTGAAATGATTAGAAAGGGGTTTATTAAATATTCTCATTTATGTTGCGTATACAATTGTTTAATTATTTGATAAAAATATTTTTAAGAATGAAAAGTTACACATTATTGTATAATGATCTATTCATCCCCCTCCCCCCGTTTTAGATCATATTGATGTACATCTGAAAACCAACAATTTCTATTCAATCATGATATATCGTTCTTATATTCATTGTTCTTAAACTTGTTGAGCAAGCAGTTGCTCACCCTTGCTATATCATGAACTATTTTTCAGTTAAGCCCGAGTGCTCTAAGAAAGACAAAGGCAAGAAAAAAGTTAAATAGTAGAAATTGCATGCTAGTAGCTTATTGTGTTGTATTTATTTTAATGCTGTAAATCTTTTGTGAACCCTTAAGATATGTATTGATTATATTAAGGTTAGAAAACCTTGTGATTGTATTAATTTTTTTAAGGAACAATTATTTATTATTCCACTAAATTTAATGAAGATTCTATATTTATATGTTATTTATACATTGGATTGTGAGCACTAAATTCGAGATTATGGAATTCAAATTTGGGGGCGTCGCATGGTTTGGGTGAGGACATTTTTAGGTACATATATATATATGGTTTAAGTACTTATATATATATGGTTTGGGTGAGGTCATTTTTGTTTTAATATATTTTTTTATTCCTTTACTCATTGAAATAATGATTCCTTAAATGAGAGGTAAAGAATCGAAATTTTAATGTATAAAGCAATCACGATTCCGTCGGAATGGTCATTCTGACCAAACTTAATATACTAAGCGTTGGAATGGAATATTTGGCATCAAGCATTCCATTCCAATAACCATTTCGTCCAACCAAACGCCTCATTAAAATATTTTATTTATTTTTATATGTAAATTTAGAGAATAAATTATATAATGATGGTATACAAAATAACAAAATTAGTGTTTTACGCATTATAATAGCAACGTGTCATTTAAATAAATTAGAAAAAAGATCAAGATTTTAAATCCGACATTATTAATTATACAATTTTATGATGAGAAATAATAATTTGAGTGAGGAGTAATATTACAATGACAAAAGATAATTATAAATATATATATATAAAACAATATGTCGAATTATTTGGACAAATTCTCTGAAAAATAGGTTTTAATTTTTTTTATAAAATAGGATCATCTTTATGATTTTATATAAAATAATATATATATATAGTACGAATTTTTATCTAGTGTTTAGTTGATTAGTACGTTTAAATTTTCGAACAGTCTATAATAACCTCAAGATCTTCCTTCTTATGACTTTATACTGAATCCGGAGCATGGTCTCTAAAGTACTCTTCTAGGAAAAAAAAAAACTTTTACGTATCTTTTCTAGGTTGAAAGAGAGAATACTTTACTTGGTATTTTACTATGATTGGAAAAAAACCTTACATACGAATCTTATCAATAATATATTTATATTCTTATAGATCTTTATCCTCTCTTATAAAATTGATCCATATTAGGTAAGGATGGGGATCCTAAGAGATTTCTTTTATGACTCCAATACTTGTTTAGAAATTATAATAATATTCAAAACAAATATTAATTATAATTAAGTTTACTAAATAATTATAATTGCATTTCAGTTTGGGAATTAATTAAAATAAACTCTTTACTAATAAGCTGTAAATATTTTAGAATTAACATAATCCCAATATATTTAAAATAATTTTATAAGTCCATAATTTATCTTCATTTGATCATAAATTGATTTAACAATTAAATTAATCATTTTAATAATAAATATTAAAAAACTTGGCCAAGATTCTATTATCAATAATAAATTATTTTATGAATTTTTTTATAGATGTTTTGACAATAACAATGTTCCTAATATTAATTAACATTTTGAAGTATTAATTAACACGATGTAATTTCACTCATTAGAATATTAAATTAATATATATAACACTATTAAGTCCATTATTATTTCAAAATTAAGAAAATTCACTAATTAGTATTTTTGTGAAAATATTTTATAAATAAAATATTGTCATATGATCCGTTTAATATTTTTATTTATATATATTACATATGATTTATGTAATATCCCAGATATTTTCAAGATTTTAAATAATATCTTAATTGATTTTATTAAAGGTTAAGGTTTAAAATCTAGAATGTGAGAAGTAAGATGTGTAGAAAATGGGTAAACATTTTTTTTTAACATAATTGATTTGTTAGAAATTAAATGTGAGAATATTGTATTGATGCATGTAGAGAATTTGTTAAGGAGATAAATTCAATTGAAAAGTGAAGGTGGATATATATATGTATATACCTAAAGTGAGCTTGTTAGCCAAATAAGAGGATGAGTAAGTTAATACTCAATTAAGCTAATAAATTAATTAGTTTAATTAAGAAGCAAGAAGAAAAGTCGTGAAATATAATTACTTAAGTTAATTATATTAGTTATGAGTTGAAGTTGTGAAAAAGCTAGGATGATTGTCTAGGATGACAATAATGTGAAGTGATTAGTTAAGTAATTAACTTAATTAATAAGTTTATGTATAGAATTCCAAAGTGAAATTAAAACAAGCCCAATATGTTAATTATTGTAAGTCTTGTTGGTAATTATAGAGAGGTCCAAATAAATTATGGATTAAAGCCTCATGGAGAGTCCAAGTAATTTAATTACTACTAGTGGACTAGCCCAAAAGAATTATATGTGTTAGCCCAATATGGGAATACTTGTATGAAGATTGATAAGTTAATTGAGTAACCCAATGTAGGAATAACTACATGGGTATGGGTAATTAAATTATAAATCCAAGTTGATGATAAAAGATAGTAAATTTAATCAAGTCAAAGTACTTGTATTAATGTGTTTTAGAATTTTGAAAATTAGCACTACCGCCGCAGCGGTGAAACTCTCTGGAAAGTAAAATTTGAACTACCGCCGCAGCGGTAGTAATCACCGCCGCAGCGGTGGAGCAGAATGTTTGAAAATTAATAAGTTATTTAATTCAAATTGAAGTACTTGTATGTATGAGCATTATTAGGGTTTTAATAAATTAAACCCAAGCTATGTTAAGTGTTAGTGTTTTATAAACTAACTCAATTAGAGGTCCAATAGACTTATAGATAGCAAGTCTAATTGGATTATGTAATTAGATTAGTGTGAGCTAATTGGATTATATTATAAGTCCAAATGAGGTTTTGAACTAGGTCTAATAAATTAACCTAGTAGTTCTTGTAATTAATTTAACATTGATTCAAGTTATAATTAATCAAGCTCAATGCTTGTTTTAATTAAATGTAACATAGGGTATGTAATGTTAGTCCAATGTAATAATTAAATTGAGCCCAAACCAATTAATTGGATGAGCCCAATATATTAAATTCTAGAGTCCAATGTGGAGCCCAAATGATAGTCAAAATTGGTCAACAATTGATCATAGGTGTATATATGTATATAGATGTATATATGTCTATTAAATGAAGGAAAAATAAAGCAAAAATGGAGAAATAAAAGGCCATTTGCTGAGATTTAGAGGGGCCCACTTGGGGTGGCTTGATTTGCTTGGTTGCTTAACTTGTACACAATATCAAGGTGGTTCACCAACCCTAGTCAATCACCTAGTCATTCTATATGTCTATCAATTGGTCATTCAACCAATAGTAATCTAGTTTAAGCTTCTAATTGCACCAATGTTGGTTGATTAAGAAGTTAATGAAGTTCTCCTAGAGTTCTATAAATAGAAATCACCAACACATGAGCAATGTTGGTCATTTCTATGCTTGTTGGTATTTTTAGAGAGAGGAAGAAATTCTAGAGAGAAGGGAGAGCATTGTTGGAGATTTCCACCAAGGAGATTGCTAGAGGATGATCAAGGTGGAGTCACAAGCCAAGATCATAGTCAAGTGATGAAGAACATCCAAGATCAAGAGGTTTAAAAGTGATCTAACCTTCACCTATTTCATTTTTATAGTCTATATAAGTTTTAATCGGTCAAAATATATTTTTAACCGATCAAAAGTTATTTTGATGCTCTAGAAGTCTAAATCTATGATATATAGGTAGATTCATGGTTTAGTATGTTTAAAACAAGTATTGGTATGTGTGGTATGCAAATAAATGGAAGAAAATTCCATATTGCGATTTACCGGTAAAACCCTAAGGGGTTCGATCTTTAAATTTCGTGTCAAACGTTTTTAAAAATGTGATCAAACCATGAAATATTGTAAAACAAGAAGTTAGAAAGACAACAACACTAAGTTGGTGTCATTTGGATGTGTAGAGTTTATTTTATTCAAGTTTGAACCTATAGACTCAACGATTTGTGAAGTTAGTTTTCACTTTCTCATTGTGAGCCGTTTTTAGTCCAGTTCCGTTTGGAATTTGGATTTGTGACACAAAGAGAAATTGTAGAGGGGGAAATTCTGATGAGAATGGACTCAAGAATCACCCCAAAATGTTTTCGTATGAGAAAGTTATGGCTGTCGGAGCGTCGGAGGGTCGGGCAGCCCCCAAACTAGGGTTTCGGAAATTATGTACCACCGCCGCAGCGGTGAAAACCACCGCCGCAGCGGTGAAACATTCTGCCAGTGACCAGTTTTAGTGGTCCGGGTCGGGTCGGGTCGGTCCGGGTTGAGTTTTTAATGAAAATTTAAGTTGAAATACATGTAAAATGAGTGTGTTTCAATACTAAACCATATATGTAAAGTTTATTAGTAACTTAATGGTATCCAAATGTATAAAATAAAGACTAAAGTTAACACAATTAAAAAGTTAACTATTGGTAATATTTGAAGAATATTAAAATATTATTAAATGATGAATAATATTAGTATAAGATTAAAAGGTTATTAAATGTGTAATAACATTTGTATATGATGAAAATGTTCTTAAATAATTAATGACATTATTAAATAAGTAAAATATTATTAAATGGTTAATAATATTAATAAGTGATTAAAATATTATTAAATGGTTAATAATATTAATCAGTGAGTAAAATATTATTAAATGGTTAATAATATTAATAAGTGATTAAAATATTATTAAATGGTTAATAATATTAAGAAGTGATTAAAATATTATTAAATGGTTAATAATATTAATAAGTGAGTAAAATATTATTAAATGGTTAATAATATTAATAAGTGATTAAAATA
Source organism: Hedera helix (assembly GCA_947179155.2). Lineage (NCBI taxonomy): Eukaryota > Viridiplantae > Streptophyta > Magnoliopsida > Apiales > Araliaceae > Hedera > Hedera helix. The sequence continues at coordinate 4,846,442 of OX359275.1, read as the reverse complement.
TTATTAAATGGTTAATAATATTAATAAGTATTAAAATGTTATTAAATGGTTAATAATATTAATAAGTGAGTAAAATATTATTAAATGGTTAATAATATTAATAAGTGATTAAAATATTATTAAATGGTTAATAATATTAGGAAGTGATTAAAATATTATTAAATGGTTAATAATATTAAGAAGTGATTAAAATATTATTAAATGGTTAATAATATTAATAAGTGATTAAAATATTATTAAATGGTTAATAATATTAATAAGTGATTAAAATATTATTAAATGGTTAATAATATTTAAACGTAGTTGTATATTATCAAAGGTAGATAATATTTTGAGGTATTTGGTACATTATTAATGTCCAAATCATTATGTTATGTAAAAGAAGAAAGTTTAATTGAATTAAACAAATGTAAATAGTCCATTTGTGACTAATTTAGACAACTTATGAAAAGTGGGTCGTACGAAGATTTTATAAAGAAAACGTAAGCTAGTTAAGTATGCCTGATATGTCCAAACTGTATTTGGAATAGGGTTTTGTCCGGAACTTAAGGGTTCGTTTGACGGACATCTTAAGAGTTAATAATTTGAAGTTAAGGTCTTAAGTTAAGACTAATTAAAAGTCCTGGTAGCTAATGATTATGTCAATTTGTTATATAAATTGTAGGTTGAAGAAATGACGCAAATAAGCGTAAATGGTAGAAGCGACCAGGCAAGTTTTTCAGAACTTGCTCCTATGTGTATTAACATGCTGCCATGTGATATTTAATTGTTGATAAGATAATCTAATGATGATTTTGTGATATGTGAAATGCATGAAGTATGATTACATGAAAAATATGTACAAGAATAAAGCAGGATTTGTTAAATGCTAGTTGGTTATTGTATGATGTAAGACCCCGAATTTTATGAAATACAAAATTTAATTTTTCTTCATATATATTTTTTTTGAAACAGTAAGTGGTTAAATTAACAAAATTGAAAGTTAAGGATGTTATGTGCAAATTTTATTTTGTCGGACAATATTCGCTTTGTCGGGGAATATTCGTTTGGTCGGGGAATATTCGTTTGGTCCGACGGCGCCGAAATAACAAATTATTGGTGGACCCCACAACGGAATATTTGTCGGATATAGAAAACGACAGAAATAACCTTTTTAAATAAAAATAGTCAACGGAACTGTTAAAATACCGGTGATAAAAGAATAGTAGCATACGGTAGTTATTGGTATTTTCTGTAGCACTCGGTACTCTACAGTAACACACGGTATTGCATAGTGTCTCATATTTTTGGTCTGATAATTGACACCGTAACTGTTACGCATCATTTCATCGATAATTGTCACTGCATAATATTTTATATTATCAATTCAATAATTGTTGTTACACAGTATTTTGCATTATTGATTTAATAATTGTCATTACACTGTATTTTATATCATTGAGTCAATAATTGTTGTTGCACTGTTTTTAAAATTATTGAACCTAATAATTGTCACAGTAACATATGCACAGTAATTCACATTATTGAATCAATAATTGTCATTACACAGTAACGTATGCTTTATTTTACATTATTGTTATCTCTATTATGATGTTATTTAAACAGTTGTATTTCATTAATTTATTGACTTGATATCTAAGAGCTAACTATACTGTATTTATAACAATTAGTCATAATAATTGAATTGATAAAGTTATTTGTTTATAATATAAAGTTAGGTGATTATTAGGTGATATGAAATGAATGGTGTAGATTAAAGTGTGAATTATTGTTGAATAATTGAATTGATTTGTTTATAATATAAAGTTAGGTGATTATTAGGTGATATGAAATGAATGGTGTAGATTAAAGTGTGAATTATTGTTGAATAATTAAATTGATTTGTTTATAATATAAAGTTAGGTGATTATTAGGTGATATGAAATGAATGGTGTAGATTAAAGATAATATAATATTTGAAATGGATGGTGTAGATTAAAAGATGATCTTTAAATGAATGGTTTAGATTAAATGAATGATAAGATTTTTGGCTATAAATAGAAGTCTTAACTTAAGGATTTTTCATAAACTTCCTTACTTGTTCTTTCTTTCTCTCTCTAAATACTTCTTGTGAAAGTTCTCTCTAAGTGTGCTTAAGTCATCTTGAGTATTTGTGAAGATCTATAAGTATACGTGTACTGTTCAAGTTAATCAACCTCATTTAAATCAATATCCAGTCACGTGTTACGGTAAGGGATACCATCTTTTTCATCTTCCATTATTCAAACATACTATGGTAAGGGATTATCATTATTTGATTCTCGATAATAATATTGTTTCTTCCTTACTCATAAGACGTGCCTTTTATTTCCATGTATTAAATTGTGGGAATAACCTTACGGAGCGGATTGCCGCCTGTTGGTGAATAACCTTTCGTATTCATTCATTATTAATCTCTGAGAATAACCTTACGGAGCGGATTGCCGCCTGTTTGGTGAATAACTCTTTGTACTCAAATTCTATTAAATTGTGGGAATAACCTTACGGAGCGGATTGCCGCCTGTTGGTGAATAACCTTTCGTATTCATTCATTATTAATCTCTGAGAATAACCTTACGGAGTGGATTGCCGCCTGTTTGGTGAATAACTCTTTGTACTCAAATTCTATTAAATTGTGGGAATAACCTTACGGAGCGGATTGCCGCCTGTTGGTGAATAACCCTTGTATTAATTTCCTTCACCTTTTGTTAATCAAACCTGCTACGGTAAGGGATATTATTTTCTTTCATACTCCTAAATCGAAATTTATTATGGAACTATTGCTTCTATAATTCCTGAAAATATTATATGTTCCATAATAGTTGAACTTCATTATTTCAACTGAACCTTCCTATTTACGTGAACCTTTCTATTGAATTGTAACCGTTATTCTGAACTGTGGATCTTGAATTTCACTCCACATCATGTTGACAATTTGGACATTATTTGAATCTGTACAAAGTAAACTTCCGATACTTATTGTTATCCTATTTCTTTTGTTCATCATTTATATCATTCTAATCATCCAAAAATCAAGTTGTTGTGAATATCTGTGGCCGGGGGCACAGATGTGATATATTTGTTGAACAGATGATAGGTTAAAGGCGATATAATAGGTTAAAGGCGATACATCTGTTCGGTGTCTTTTATGGCACGTGGTGAATGTTCTCTTTGGCCCGTAGTGCAAAGATGAACTGTTGTTTGGTATGATTATGACCAAAGGCTGAATCTGGTATAATCATGACCGTTGGTGTTATATTGAATGTCTTTGGCCCGTAGTGCAAAGATGAACTGTTGATCTGCATGATTATGATCAGGAACTGTGAATTTGTATTATCTTGACTAATGATATTTCAGATGATAAAAGTTGATGATGTTTTTCCTAAAAAGAGAACCGAGTGGACATTATAGTCTGCATTATTCTTCTAATAGATTACTCATTCCGCTGCTATTATTGATCTGAACGTTGTTTAAGAATTTAACTGCAGTTTTTGATATAAACCTTGTAGTCTATTGTATTCTATCAAGAACTCAACTGTTGAAGACTAATGATAATTTATTCGTCATTATCTTAGTCATGATATTCTTTACTGGGCTATTTGAGTTCACCCTTTCTTTTGTTCCATTGTTTTTCAACAGGAGATGAAAACATAACAAGGTCTAGCCAGGGAATGGAGTGAGGGTCCGAGGAATAGTTATCATAGTCTTCACGTTTTGTAAAATAGTGTGGCAATAATAGTGAAGACTTAGTTGTGTATTATTATACACTGTATTGTTGTACGTTGTGCTTTGTTGTAATAATTTTGTTGTAGTCTTTTGACGACTCAAGTTTGGGCTGTGTGGGCCCAGATTTGGGGGCGTCACAGTTGGCATCAGAGCTTAGGGATATGGTCTTTAATGGAGATCTGGGGTAGAACTAGGAGGGGAGAGACGAATAGAATCAGTCACTAGTGTGTCCTACCTAAAATAGATTTTATTATCTAATGAGTCGATTTGAATGTAGGAACATGAAGTGATGAGTCAGTTTATTTGAACTAACATTTATTTTGTGACCACAGTTAATTATGGCATCTGGAAATCAGGAGGTTAATTATGAAATTACCGAAACAAATGTAGCTGCAAAACAAGAGGCGACGAATAATCTTCTTACAAACTCAGAGTTGAATCATTTGCCTAAGGCAAAAATTATGCGTGTTCTATCCAGTAAGGATGAAGGTGTAAGCTCTGCTACAGTCGTTCCAGATCCATTCTTAGAAGCAATTAAAGGAAGTAACGAACTTGCGGAAATTATTGCCTTTAATTTACTCACTAATTGGGAGAGTGATATCACATGGTTATGCTCTATAACAAAGGATCAGAATATATGGACTTTTCATATTAGTCTTTGGGATTTATGGTGTTCCAGCTATGATTTTCAAGATTATTTAAAAATGATGTTTCTATACTTTTGGGCGTTACAATTTAGAGGAATTCAGGTTAAGTTAGTCACTATCGTGGAAACTGCAGTCTATCGAAAATACTATTTTAATGGAAATCATTGGTACCTTACTACTGATGAAGTTGATGAACCCGAGAAACAGTTTGCTAGAAAATTATTCAGTGGTATTCCCATGGTTGAAATACGTGAAGATCCGAATGAAGTATTCGGGATTCGATTTGACGATAACAGTCAAGAAACCGAATGAGGTGATAACCGGTAAGCTATTCATAAATTCTTGTGAAGTCTATGCCATATTAGATACTGGCTCTATCCACTCTTTTATCTCACCTATATGTACTCAACGTTTAAATTTGACTATTGAAAACTTAAATCTTGTCTTATCAGTTGAAACCTCATTGGGAGAAATACCTATTACATTTACTATCTATAAATCTTGCCTAGTTCAAATCAACAACCTCACATTACCTGTTGACCTTATTTCTTTGGAGATGCGTGAATTTGATGTGATTTTAGGAATTGATTGGTTGACTACCCATCATGCTAAAATTGATTGTTTTCATAAGATTATTAGTTTTCATATTCCTAATCAACCTGTCATGCAAATTCAAGTAACTAAACCATTGAAATCTATAACTGTTATTTCTAGCCATAAAGCCATTCGTTTATTGAAAAACGGATGTCAAGCCTTTTTAGCTCATGTCACTGATTGAACAAAAACACGTCAAACTTGAATGATATTCCCATTGTTAATGAGTTTCCTGACGTTTTTTCTGAGGAACTTTCTGGCTTACCCCAAACCGTGAAATTGAATTCTGTATCGATCTTGAACCCGGCACTAAGCCCATTTTTAAAGTCTCATACCAAATGGCTCCCATAGAACACCAAGAGTTGAAAGTTTAATTACTAGATATCGGTATCATTCATTCTAGTACAAAACTTATATCGAGCGAGGAATGCGAGAAGAGTTTTCAAGAACTCAAGAGGAGACTTGTTTCAGCTCCTGTTCTGACCATACCATCAGGATCAGGAGAATTTGTTATCTACAGCGATGCTTCTGGCAAAGGTCTAGGCTGTGTCCTTATGCAACATGGAAAGGTTATAGCCTACGCCTCTCGACAACTCAAAAATTATGAGAAAAATTATCCTACTCATGATCTAGAGTTGGCAGCAGTCGTTTTCGCGTTGAAGATCTGGAGACACTACTTGTACGGAGAAAAAGTGGATATCTATACGGATCATAAAAGTCTCAAGTATTTCTTTACCCAGAAGGAACTCAACATGCGACAACGACGTTGGCTTGAACTGTTAAAGGATTATGACCACACAATCCAGTATCACCCGGGAAAGGCGAACGTTGTAGCTGACGCTTTGAGCAGAAAATCTTATGCAAGTACAAGTGCACTGCTGACAACACAAAAGTATATTTTGTACGACTTGCAAAAGATGGAGATAGAGCTAAAGACACCAGGGACCCACTCGAAGATTGCTCACGTGCGAGTAGAACCAACTTTAATCGATAAAATTAAAGCTGCTCAAGCTACCGATCCGGAACTGATAAACATGATAAAGAAAGTACAAGAAGGTGCCATTCCCGAAGCAAGAATCAACGAGAAAGGAATACTTCGAGTCAACTCTCGACTCTGTGTTCCTAACGATCCTGAATTAAAGCATAAAATCATGATGGAGGCACACAACACGCCGTTTGCAATCCACCCAGGAGGTACCAAGATGTATCGAGATCTTCGACATACATTTTGGTGGAACAATATGAAAAGAGAGATTGCAGAGTTTATCTCAAGGTGCCTAACTTGTCAACGTGTCAAGGCAGAGCATCAAGTTCCTAAAGGTCCATTACAATCACTTGAAGTTCCCGAATGGAAGTGGGAACACATCAATATGAATTTCGTGACGGGTCTTCCAAAAGTTTCTCAAGGCTTAGATGCAATTTGGGTGATCGTAGATAGATTGACCAAATCTGCTCATTTCTTGCCTATACGAGAAAACTTTTCACTTGAACGTCTTGCCGGTATGTACATAAATGAGATCGTGAGATTGCATGGCATGCCAGTTTCCATAGTTTCTGATCGGGATCCTAGATTCACTTCACGCTTTTGGATCAGTCTACAAAAAGCTATGGGCACTGAACTACGTTTTAGTTCTGCATACCATCCTCAAACGGACGGACAATCGGAAAGGACGATCCAGACCCTCGAAGATCTTTTGAGACTTTGTGTATTAGACTTCAAAGGAAGTTGGGATAAGTACTTGCCGTTGGTGGAATTTTCTTACAACAACAGTTACCAAGCAAGCATAGGCATGGCTCCATTCGAGGCATTGTATGGAAGGAAGTGTCGCTCTCCAATATGTTGGAATGAGGTAGGAGAAGCAAAATTGTTGGGACCCGAGTTGGTACGCTTGACGACCGAAAAGATCCAAATGATCCGACAACGAATACAGACCGCACAAGAACGACAAAAGAGTTATGCTGATCTTCATCGGAGAGACGAAAGTTTCAACGTCGGAGATCATGTATTCTTACGTGTTTCTCCATGGAAAGGGGTTACGAGATTCGGAAAAAGAGGAAAGCTCAACCCTCGATTTATTGGCCCATTTGAAATCCTCGATCGAATAGGAACCGTAGCCTACAGACTAGCCCTACCACCAAGTATGTCTCGCATCCATAACGTTTTTCACATATCTATGTTACGTAAATATGTGAAGGACCCAAACCACGTCATTGAGTTAGAACCAGACGTTATAGCAGAAGATTTAACATACGAGGAGGTACCTGTTAAGATCCTGGATAAGAAGGAGCAGATCCTACGCTCAAAGGTTATACCTCAAGTTAAGGTTTTATGGAGGAACCAAGATACTGAGGAAATGACCTGGGAGCTAGAATCTGAGATGAAATCTAAGTATCCTTACCTCTTCGATATGTCAGGTACGTCAATTTCGGGGACGAAATTTCATAAGGAGGGGAGGTTGTAAGACCCCGAATTTTATGAAATACAAAATTTAATTTTTCTTCATATATATTTTTTTTGAAACAGTAAGTGGTTAAATTAACAAAATTGAAAGTTAAGGATGTTATGTGCAAATTTTATTTTGTCGGACAATATTCGCTTTGTCGGGGAATATTCGTTTGGTCGGGGAATATTCGTTTGGTCCGACGGCGCCGAAATAACAAATTATTGGTGGACCCCACAACGGAATATTTGTCGGATATAGAAAACGACAGAAATAACCTTTTTAAATAAAAATAGTCAACGGAACTGTTAAAATACCGGTGATAAAAGAATAGTAGCATACGGTAGTTATTGGTATTTTCTGTAGCACTCGGTACTCTACAGTAACACACGGTATTGCATAGTGTCTCATATTATTGGTCTGATAATTGACACCGTAACTGTTACGCATCATTTCATCGATAATTGTCACTGCATAATATTTTATATTATCAATTCAATAATTGTTGTTACACAGTATTTTGCATTATTGATTTAATAATTGTCATTACACTGTATTTTATATCATTGAGTCAATAATTGTTGTTGCACTGTTTTTAAAATTATTGAACCTAATAATTGTCACAGTAACATATGCACAGTAATTCACATTATTGAATCAATAATTGTCATTACACAGTAACGTATGCTTTATTTTACATTATTGTTATCTCTATTATGATGTTATTTAAACAGTTGTATTTCATTAATTTATTGACTTGATATCTAAGAGCTAACTATACTGTATTTATAACAATTAGTCATAATAATTGAATTGATAAAGTTATTTGTTTATAATATAAAGTTAGGTGATTATTAGGTGATATGAAATGAATGGTGTAGATTAAAGTGTGAATTATTGTTGAATAATTGAATTGATTTGTTTATAATATAAAGTTAGGTGATTATTAGGTGATATGAAATGAATGGTGTAGATTAAAGTGTGAATTATTGTTGAATAATTAAATTGATTTGTTTATAATATAAAGTTAGGTGATTATTAGGTGATATGAAATGAATGGTGTAGATTAAAGATAATATAATATTTGAAATGGATGGTGTAGATTAAAAGATGATCTTTAAATGAATGGTTTAGATTAAATGAATGATAAGATTTTTGGCTATAAATAGAAGCCTTAACTTAAGGATTTTTCATAAACTTCCTTACTTGTTCTTTCTTTCTCTCTCTAAATACTTCTTGTGAAAGTTCTCTCTAAGTGTGCTTAAGTCATCTTGAGTATTTGTGAAGATCTATAAGTATACGTGTACTGTTCAAGTTAATCAACCTCATTTAAATCAATATCCAGTCACGTGTTACGGTAAGGGATACCATCTTTTTCATCTTCCATTATTCAAACATACTATGGTAAGGGATTATCATTATTTGATTCTCGATAATAATATTGTTTCTTCCTTACTCATAAGACGTGCCTTTTATTTCCATGTATTAAATTGTGGGAATAACCTTACGGAGCGGATTGCCGCCTGTTGGTGAATAACCTTTCGTATTCATTCATTATTAATCTCTGAGAATAACCTTACGGAGCGGATTGCCGCCTGTTTGGTGAATAACTCTTTGTACTCAAATTCTATTAAATTGTGGGAATAACCTTACGGAGCGGATTGCCGCCTGTTGGTGAATAACCTTTCGTATTCATTCATTATTAATCTCTGAGAATAACCTTACGGAGTGGATTGCCGCCTGTTTGGTGAATAACTCTTTGTACTCAAATTCTATTAAATTGTGGGAATAACCTTACGGAGCGGATTGCCGCCTGTTGGTGAATAACCCTTGTATTAATTTCCTTCACCTTTTGTTAATCAAACCTGCTACGGTAAGGGATATTATTTTCTTTCATACTCCTAAATCGAAATTTATTATGGAACTATTGCTTCTATAATTCCTGAAAATATTATATGTTCCATAATAGTTGAACTTCATTATTTCAACTGAACCTTCCTATTTACGTGAACCTTTCTATTGAATTGTAACCGTTATTCTGAACTGTGGATCTTGAATTTCACTCCACATCATGTTGACAATTTGGACATTATTTGAATCTGTACAAAGTAAACTTCCGATACTTATTGTTATCCTATTTCTTTTGTTCATCATTTATATCATTCTAATCATCCAAAAATCAAGCTGTTGTGAATATCTGTGGCCGGGGGCACAGATGTGATATATTTGTTGAACAGATGATAGGTTAAAGGCGATATAATAGGTTAAAGGCGATACATCTGTTCGGTGTCTTTTATGGCACGTGGTGAATGTTCTCTTTGGCCCGTAGTGCAAAGATGAACTGTTGTTTGGTATGATTATGACCAAAGGCTGAATCTGGTATAATCATGACCGTTGGTGTTATATTGAATGTCTTTGGCCCGTAGTGCAAAGATGAACTGTTGATCTGCATGATTATGATCAGGAACTGTGAATTTGTATTATCTTGACTAATGATATTTCAGATGATAAAAGTTGATGATGTTTTTCCTAAAAAGAGAACCGAGTGGACATTATAGTCTGCATTATTCTTCTAATAGATTACTCATTCCGCTGCTATTATTGATCTGAACGTTGTTTAAGAATTTAACTGCAGTTTTTGATATAAACCTTGTAGTCTATTGTATTCTATCAAGAACTCAACTGTTGAAGACTAATGATAATTTATTCGTCATTATCTTAGTCATGATATTCTTTACTGGGCTATTTGAGCTCACCATTTCTTTTGTTCCATTGTTTTTCAACAGGAGATGAAAACATAACAGGGTCTAGCCAGGGAATGGAGTGAGGGTCCGAGGAATAGTTATCATAGTCTTCACGTTTTGTAAAATAGTGTGGCAATAATAGTGAAGACTTAGTTGTGTATTATTATACACTGTATTGTTGTACGTTGTGCTTTGTTGTAATAATTTTGTTGTAGTCTTTTGACGGCTCAAGTTTGGGCTGTGTGGGCCCAGATTTGGGGGCGTCACATATGAAATGCCTGAGGAGCATGATGTAAGTATAAAATGTATAGTATGTTTAAAATGTGAAGCATGCAATGTGTTATGTGTAACTGTTAAACTTGCTGAGCCGTCGTGCTCACTTTTGCTTAAAACCAACATTTTCAGATAGTGCAAGTTAGGTGAAGTTTTCGATAAAGATCAAGGAACAGGAAAGCATAATACTTTCACTGAAGATCTAGATGTCTATTGTAGATATCAGTCTGAATTGGACAGGTAAATGATTGAGTAGTATATGAATTAGTTGATATATTATATGAGTGTTAAATACTCAAATTGATTGTAATAGAATGTCGTATCATGTATGATATGAAGACATACTAGGAATGTATAAAGATTGCGATTCTGGAATAGAAAGAGATGTTATATAACTGTAAATAAATGATTATTTAGCAATTATAATATTGTTGTAATTCATGAACAATAAGGAAAAGGTTGTACTCGTGTTGAACCGGATTCGAGGTTCGAGGAACCCGGATTCGGGGTCGTCACAATTTATATATTTTGTGTATAAAAATTATTTATACACATAAATCATTATATATATATATATATATATATATATATATATATATATATATATATATATATATAATATGGAGATTTATTTAAACAAACTAAATGGCGAATGATATACTTTTATTAATAAATAAATGTCCAATATAAATAAATAGATAAATAGAATTTTATAGCAAAAATTCAACAGGATAATAATTAGTTAATCTATATATATATATAGATATATATATATATATATATAATATGGAGATTTATTTAAACAAACTAAATGGCGAATGATATAGTTTTATTAATAAATAAATGTTCAATATAAATAAATAGATAAATAGAATTTTATAGCAAAAATTCAACAGGATAATAATTAGTTAATCTTTTATTATATATTGATGAATTTAATAGTTATATTCAATCATTATTATACACATTATTTTATATATTTATTTTATATCTAGTCTTTTGTTACTAAAATACAATTGTAATTTTTTTTTTTACCAAGTCATAAGTTATAACTTTTCAATATTGTATAAATATTGATAAAATGAGTGCAACAAATGAAAAAAATTTCCAAAGCATAATTTCTGATACCCAACTTACCAAATATTACAAAAATAATGACAGTTTGCATCCCTTTCCCTAAAATTGAATATTTAAGAAATACAGAAACAAATTAATAAATAAATCACTACAAAATAATACTTTTATATCAAATTTTCAAATTATTTTGTCTCCTGCTGAGATATTGTGTAGCATGACTTATATTTCGTTACATACTATTACTTGTCATTCCGACAAAGGACAATTGGGTTTGAACGAATCGTAAGAGGTGGATTGAGATTGATGACACCGAGAAGGAGGAGGTGGGTTTTGTTGTCGTTGATGCGGGAATTCATATTGACGATGGGATAGACAGTATATTACCGAAGGAAAAATATAAGTCGACAAAAATTAATAATAAAATAAAATAAAAAATATATTGTAATTATTAAAAAATAGCATCTAATATGAAAATTTGTATTAAATTTTATTTTTTAATTATTAAAATGAATTTAATATTTAATTTTTGTGTATTTAATAGTATCGATTACCAATGTATATATTCTCTAAGAGACCAAAAAATGGGGCAAAACACGGACCACTTTACATACACAACATCTAAACACAATATCAAACATTACACCACATCTCGTCATTAAAAAGTGGGGTTTGACACGGATTTTCGTATTAGGGTTTACTTTCTAATGATGAGATAAGATGTAGTATTTAGTATTGTGATTGAATGTAGTGTTGTGTAAACTTATTCGACCAAAAAAGAGATACTTCTTCCCTCCGTTCCAAGATAAAGTCCTCAATTAACTTTTGTGATCAAATTGATCATTTTTAAAATTAATAATTAAGTATATATATTTAGATTTAAAAATATATATATTAAGATTAGTACTAAATTGTACGTAATTTATAATGTTTATAAGTTTTTTGCATATATATAAAAAAATAATAAGATATATTGATTTGAAAAATAGACAATTTGACCGTAAAAGTCAATAAATGACTTTTATTCTGGGACGGATGAAATATAAAAAATTAAAAGATCTTCTGATGGCATAAATGTAATTATAGGGAATATCGAGGTTAGAGTGAGCAATGATAACGGTTGACAATAGAAAGCTCTCTCGTAATAGGGCCACCATTTTCCTCAGCCACCCAGTCGTCACCGTTCTTTCCCACCTTCCCACGTGTTCAAATAATTACTTTAACTTTGCCCCTAACTCAACCCGACCCTAACCCATTCTTATATCCAACCCAAGACCCACTTTCCAGTTGCATCTCCCCAGGACAACTTCCTGTAAAAATATCCTGTCCTGTAGCTAGTGCAGAACACGTGAGGGTAATGGATACGCCATGCTGTATCTATCCTATCGGTCAGAGAGTAGGAGTAAGAAAAAAAGTGGGCCCAACTTTATCCAGGCGCCGCATTTTCCGGCAGCTCCAAAAAAAAACAAGGACGTGTGGGCTTATGAAATGCGGTATTGTATTAGGCTTTGCCCCCGTCCAAACACACCCCAGCAATGATGGAGCCCACTATCTATGGATATACATCTAGTCATCTACTGATCTACACACTGTTTCTGACTTTATGAGTCGAAATAGAAAATAATTGAATACTTAATTTATAATAATAGAGAATAGAAAATTAGTACACTAAATTTATAAAGAAAAAAAATATTAAATTTCACATTTAAATTACTAATTTATTCTTAAATTAATTTTATTATATTTATAAGTCAAAGGGTATAATAGAAATTATAGAAGATTAATTTATGTTATTTAGTTTTTTGTCCAAATTTATTTTTTTTGGACAAAAATATTTGACAAAAAAAATGATTAAATTTTTTCTTCTTTTTTTTTCATTCAAAAATTTAATAATAAAAAAATTAAATATAAAATTTAAATTTTTCGTCCATTTTAAAATTTAGTAAGTGAGTGTACCTAAATGCTAGTTTTGGCATTGAAAGCTAAATTAGAAATATTAAGATTTTTAGTTACAGAAATAGGTGGGGTAGCATTCTCAATTTTTGAGGGGGGAAAAGGGCATATGCATCACGAAGCAATGATTCGGACCACCAGGCAACTAATTCATCCATCCACCATTATAAATGGTGGCTGGCGGCTATCGACCTATTGCATAAAATTACAAAAACGTGTAACATTAATTACTTTGTATCATCTCGTGTATATTCAAGTTCATACGTGGTACACCATTCCAACCTCTAAAGTAGATGCATGTGGTACACTTAATGCATGTGTAGGTGCTCTAGAGTTCCTTCTCAAGAACTCATAACCAAAGTTTATAACCAGCTTTTTCATTAGGCTAGACCCATGCTTTGCTTTAACATACGAGTGCCCCAATATGTAAGCCACCCCAGCTTCCCTAGCTTCCATCAGTTCTCGCAGCTCCTCCCGTGTCTCACTGTCAATCTTTGGGCTCTCCGGCACCACAAATCTCACCCTTTTTCGAGGTTTTATTCCCTTCGGAGACAGTATATCTTTGCGCTCCGATGTGCCAACCATCTCGGAATCATCGATGTTGTCCTCGCACATATGTATCCCATCTAAATGGGCTGACGGCGTTCCAACCACTGTCATTTTCTCATCATCGTTTGCAAAGTTTTCACTTACACCATTGGGCTCTGCCTTTCCTGTCCTTACAAACTCAGCTATACTACAAACAAGATCTTTCTCAAATTCCATATCGTCCTTGTGAACATCACGATAACCATATCGCACAATGCACCTATAGATCCTATACTCTCTCGGGCCTATATGACCCACTAGAAACCGTTCTTCATGTTTAACATGTGGAATTGGGACAGACTTTACGCAAAGAAAAATAAGGACCTGATGAAAGGCTGGAAGGTTGGTGACAAAATGGGAGAAGATTGCTGGGATTCCGGACACAAGTTCGGTGTGAATAAGACCAATTCCGCGAACCCGTACAATTCCAAGGCTGGGACCCAAGCTGAGTAGCCAGTCAACAGAGACCTTGTTTTGGAGATCAAACTCATATTTTTTGAGTGTGCCAAAGTGCCAGACATACATGACTATCATGAAGAAAAGTGCAAGGGCAACAGGGACCCAAGCTCCTTCAAGAAATTTGATGAGAGAAGCTGAGAAGTAGAGAGCTTCAATTGTCCCAAAGAAGAAAACAAAGCAAACTGCAAGAAAGATGTTCCGGTGCCAGCATAATACGATAACAAGAGACATCAAGCAGGTTGTAACCAGCATGACAGTTATGACAGCCAAACCTGAAACCCAAAAAATGAAGAGTAGACTCAGAAATTATGAAAACTAATGACTAAGATTCTGACACAGATATAGTAATTTTTGAGTATATACAGACACTGATAGTATTCAATCAGCATTCATTTTAAGACTGTTGCTTAAACGAAAATGTAAGAAAAATAAAGGAAAGATGCAATGGAAATGTGCGCCCAGCTAATGTACTCCCTTCTTTCCAATATTAGAGATACATATTGACTTTTTGAAGTCAATTTGCGAAATCGTAAAATCCAAACTTGATATGAATTCATTTAAATGTTGAAATCAACAAATATGGGAAAATGTTTTAGTCAGTAGTTATAATTGTTTTATCTTAAAATCAAATAAATTCGTTTGATTATGAATTTTAGGATCTCGCAAATTGACTTCAAAAGGTTAAAATGTATTTGTAAATTTGGAACAGATGGAGTACAATGGAAGTAGAAGCAGATAAAGAGAAGGAAACGTTCCACCCTAAGCTGCAGAGGTTCCGGCAGAAAAGAGGCCTATGCCTGCTGTCAGCAGCAAATGGAGTACATTGCCTATATGACTTGGTTACTGTCATACCTGAAGCATTACCCATGCGTTTCGTGTCTCTGAAACCAATTGTAACAGCTAAGCATAGCATCATTAAGATCCAGTTGACCTCCGGGATGTATATCTGGCCATGTATCTTTGACGATGTGTGGACTATTTTCACTCTAGGAAAGCAGCCAAGTGAAGAGCATTGTTTGATTATCGAAAATGTTCCAGTAATAATTGCTTGGCTTCCCACTACTGCAGCTAGTATTGCAATCACCAGAACTGGCCATCTTAACTTCTCTGGATATTAAACATGAGGTACCTTAAGTTATGAACTAACCTCTACTCATATGCTTCGTTGAAAGGAAACAAGTCAGAAAATGCCTACCAGGAACAGAAACATAAAATCCTATATGGTAGTCATTTTCCATCACATGATGACGAGATAAATAAGCAGCTTGCCCCATATATGCAAGGATCAAAGATGGATAAACAACAGTTGTGAAAGCAATCTGCAAAACAGGAACTCTATTACAAGACTGTTTTCTCATAAGGATGCTACATTAAGAAGAAATAATTAAAAAGAAGCTTGCAAAAGGTAAGATGAGTAGCATTTATTTCTAGGAATGTCTACCACCACCAAAAGGGGAAATGTAGGACCAGGTATAAATAGGGATATGGGTAAACCTATGCTAACTGCTTCTAAAAAACTGAATAATAAAATATTTTAGATCTTCACTATTATACTTTTATCTCAAAGTATCTTTTCCACCCCTATTAAATCTATACTTGTATGCTTTGGAGTTTGTAGATGAGTTATGAAGTGTGTATAACATAGTAGATAGGAAGTATAAGTACTGTTACTAGACCAGTGAAAAAGAAGAGAAAGTAATACAAACTTGTCTGCCAAGTAGTTGCTTATACAGAGCTGAAACACATAAAGAAGTAAACAAGACAATATAAAACAGATGAAAGATTCTGGCGGGATTTAAGCAAGATGAAAGATTATTGCAATTTTAATTACAGGGGATCATTGTATGTGCGCAAACTTAAAGACAGATATCCATGTGTGTCGTCTACTACTTTTATGATGTGAATTGGCACATTCATATCATGTGTTTTTTCTCAATGCAACAAGAAGCATGTTTGTCAAACTTTCAGCAAGGGAATCTTGTAATCCAGCCTCCCCGTTTCTCCCTCATACAAGAAAAAAGAACCCCCAAAATACAGTTTCACTGCTAGTAAGTACATACTAAACAAATTTAAAATATGTAGTAATTAACAGTCTGGATTAAGTAGTATAAAATTCAGACTTGCATAAACTAAAGGATGTCAAAAGCTGAAAAATTAGCACTACCCTGGTAGCAAAATATAATATAAATAAACTTTTATGGCAGAAAGATAATTTCTAAACTTGAGTTACCCCCCAATTTCTCATCCTGGCTAGTCATAATGTTGATATAACCTGCTCAGCCCAAGCTAATGTCTAAACTACGTCAGATTACATGTAGTTCCAAACTAGAAAGGGGCCAATATGTAGTACCTTTATTGACAATTGCGTAAAGTGTCCCAAATCAGCGAACATAGCTTCTGAACCTGAAAGAAAAATTACGTGTCTCAGGAAATCGGGGGCAGAAAAAGGGACGATGGATAAAGTATTACATTAAGATCGCCACATATATAGTAACTTGCCTGTTATGCAAAGCAAGATTCCACCCAAGGACATCCACCCTCCTCTTTGGGTTTTCTTCAGAAATCGGTACATGTAATATGGAGAGAGTGCTTTGTAGACATGAGGATTCCAGTGAAAGATGTTATATAAACCAATAGCACTGATGCACAAAAGCCATGTAATGACAACAGGAGCAAACAAGAATCCAACCCTGTTGGTGCCATAATGTTGAAGGGCAAACAAGCCAATCAGTATGATACATGCAACTGGAACTTCTACATCTGCAAAAAATTTACACTTTTTCAGGAGGCAACACTAAGTATCATCTAACATTTGAAAGCAGTACTTCTGTACGTATTAGCAGTAATGCAAAAAATTTGTTTATGCCAAAAAAAAATCCAAAATTCTTCTAGTCGGAATTTTCATATTTAAGACAATAAAGTGAAAAAAATATACCAGCAAAAATTGAGACCTAAAAGACCATCTTTACTCTCCAGCACTTAAAAAGTAGATACTAGAATTAATACGGAGACTTGTTGAATCTCATAAAACAAAGTTCTAGAATTTGGCCAGGTAATATAGGTTGGAGTTCCAACTTGCAATCTAAGATTCAAACTCCTGTACTTCCGAATTAATATTGGAGTAGCAAGCATCAATTTCAACAATTTAAAATAAATTAAATATAAGGTAATGATGATGGTTGCCAACAATATATCATGGATAACTTGATTGAAGTTCTTCCAAATGGCACCTCTGCAACTTAAACTGCAGCTACTCTTTTTTAGTTGAAATGAGGGCTAAAATCCCAAAAAACAACAAAGAAGCTCCAAGTATTGTACCATGAGAGATGCCAGCAAGGACTTTATTCAATACCGCTAATTCAAAAGTGGCCACAGTTTTGATCAGGACGGACAAGACGCATTGCCTTCCAACGCTTATTCTTACAAATCCTCCACTTACTATGCAGAATTGCATTATTACTATTGCACTTAGACTGACGATCTTGTCAGTTTGGTGGTGGTTGATTTATGATGCAATAAGTGCATCACCGATATTTATTGTTCCCAGGTGGCAGCATAACTACATTCCAAAGTTAAGTACGTGTGCTCCCAAACAGACAATTGTGTGGCATATTTAGAGGGGTTCATTATTTATTATGCGCCGGACAATTGTGTGAGATTGTTATACAGACTAAAATTAAGTTGTGCAATGAAAACTGCAAACATTTGGTACCCGCAATGATAAATAATATAGACTTTCACAGGAGGAAAAACAAAAATAAAGAAAAAGGACAACAGTTCAAACATAGGGGTTTCCATATTAAAATTCATTCCAAAAGTTCAAGAACAATATTACCAAAAGTATTCAAATTTTTTGGCCAAGATCCACCAATATGCTTTATAGACATACACAACATGACAAATACTGAGAGATAGTAAGATATATCCTAATCGTCAAATGGGAGAAGGAAAAGAATCTTACATTTGTGATGCTCTTTGGACATAGCCAGTTCCACACCAGACACCGCAGAAAAGACTATATGAATGGTCACAAACAATTAACCAGTTCAGTAACTAAACACCCCAAAATTTCCAAATTTAGGCAATACAAAACCCCCTAAAACGGAATTAATGACATACCAGAAATAGCCGGTGTAAGAATACCATCACCAATCACCATACAAGCTCCAATCAGAGCTAATACAAGCAAAAATCTCTGCAACACTCTATGCTTCTCCAAAGTGGATTTCAGCCTCGACCCAAATTTGGTTGGGTCTGGGCCAGTGATTTCCTTTTTGTAGGATGATAATTCTTCATCTGCTAACTGGCAATTAGGAAGTGAGCTCACTCTGGCATGCCTACAGATTAGTGAATACAGAGCAAATGTGCCTCCCTCTCCATTATCATCAGCTTTGAGCACAATAAACACATATTTGAGAAGAGGAACTAATGTGAGAGTCCAAAAAACAAAAGATAGAACCCCATAGATTTCTTCATTTGTTTCTGAGTGTTCAATGTCTTCAGCAAATGTGCTCTTGTATACATATAAAGGGGATGTGCTCAAATCCCCATAAACAACACCCAAACTCTGATACGCCAATGTCAAAACTGTTCCCCAAGATTGTTTCTGCAACCAAAAACAACAAATATTTGATCAATAAAATCAAATGGGTTTGTTGAAAAGAACCTAAAAAACACAAATTAACACATACCCATCTTACCTTAGCAAGATTCTGATAAGACCCAGCTTCCAGATCCATGATGGCTTGCCTTAAACCACCAAAGAACCCATTTTTACTATAAATTGAAGGGATTCAACGGTGACCCTTTCGCGGAAACGCCCTCCGAACTTTCAAAAAAATAAACTGATGAGCACAAAATTACATACAAGAAACTATATATGGAGAAATAATTGTTTACTAGAGAGTACATATAAAATAGTGGTTGAACAAACATATAAATAAAAAATAAAAAAATAAAAAGAAGCAACAAACGAGTGTGTATGATTAAGAGTGTTTTCTTGGAGTGATATTGGAACCTGGAAACAGAGCTCAGGATTAACAAGAGTATTTTGCGTAAATTGTGAGAATGTCTCAATATTTTGTAGTGGGTAATGTTTTCACGTTTCTTATTTAAACACTGTTTTTAAATTTTTTGATAGAATTTTCAATTTTGTTTCAAGTTACTTTTTAGTTTTAGGGGTGGTCTCATTCATCCATGTTGGGTATACAAGTGTGGAGTAAAAAACCGGATAAAATACAACCTAATTGAATCGAATTTTTTAATCAAAATATTTTGATTATTTAAATATTTTTTTATTATAAACCATTTTATAATTCTATATTTGAGTTCAATTTCAAATATAAAAATTATACTATTTGAGTAATCGATTTATCAAATTAATTTTTTTTTGGATAAATTAGGTAAAACGAAAGGCTGCCTGTCAACCTAAAACTAGAAACATCAATATACTCAATTTCATCACCGCAACTTAGTTTGGAAGAGAGCAGCTCAGCATATTTGATGCTAAATTCAGCTAAGTGATATTTGGTAAAGATAACAAGGAAGCAGGCAGTGTTTTACTCATAAGATTGAATGACATATCCAGGCGTTCAAGCTAATTTAGTTGACCAACTTGTCCGAGAATCTTATCGGAGAATGTGTTCTTGCTCATAATTTTTTTGTTTGACAAAAATAGAATTTAATTTCAGTTATTAACAAAAATAATAAATAAAATAAAATAAAATAAAACATGTTATTCGATTTTCGGTTATTCAGTTACCTCATAATTTAGATATTTATTTGGATATTATAATTACATAAATTTTGATTTTCGGTTATAATCGAATAGGTTATTCGGTTCTATTATAACTGAATGATCACACCTAGTAAAAGAGAGTGAAGTGGTGACGAGTGGCAAAAAAAAGGAGGGAGAAAATCATATTTAACTCAGTTCACTTTCAGTTAATGACAACAATAAATTAATGGAATTGATATTTACATAAGAAAAATTAATACTTTCATAAAATTCTATTAACATGAATAGTAAGTGAAACCTCACTTTCAATGAATAGAACCTTGTAAAAATATCAATTTTTTAAATTAATATGCGTATAAAATTTGATAATCGTAATGGATTATGTAAGATCTTCAAAGATTTGATACATCCTGGTGCCAATAAGTATCATATTTGCGAAAATATACAGGTCGACAATGGAGATTAAAAAGGTTTTAATAAGGTTGGATCACTAGTTTACATGTAAGATACATCCTTAACTTGGGGAAGAGGTCACTCATTTCACTAACGACTTTCTAGTAAACTGACAACGACTTTATATTTTAAAAATTATTAGACATGCGTTAATTCGTCGAGATTTTGCCATTAACCGAACACAACGGTCTTCGCCTTAAGATGCCCTTCAATTCTAATCCCAAGACTTTCTATTCGTGAAGGTTGCCTCTATGCCGATTGGCATCGGGTTGGCCTTTAAGATATTTGAGTTTAATGTGCTCTCCGTTTTAAAGTGAAATATATTTTGTTTATTTTATAAATTAATTTATGAAATTATAGAGTTTAAAAATAATATAAATTCATTGAATTCTGATAAATATAATAACTAACGTTGCTTATAGTTAGTTTATATTTATTATAATTGTTTGTACTAAATTAAATAAATTATAAATATAATGATACCTAAATTAAATTTAAAAAAATTAAAATATATATTTAATTTCGAAGAAAGAACCAAGGGAGTATTAATTAAATCAGGTGAAATTTTGTGGGTATTATATATCATTTGAAGTTGTATCACCTCCCCCGGTACATGAATGATGTGTGACGTAATAGGTACTAACTTATTGAACCTATTATGCCACACGGCCCACATATCATATACCAAGGGAGGTGGTGAGCTATTATGCCACACATCAATACATCATATACCAAGGGAGGCGATTGCTGATTTGCTGATATATATATTATTAATTTATAATTTGGTACTTTTTTTATCTCAAAATAAAAATTATTTATTAATTTTTATAATTAAATTAATTATTTTTTAGATTAATATATTTTATTATTATATATATATATATATATATATATATATATATATATATATATATATATATATATATAATCTATAAAAATAAAAATTTAAATATATATATTTAATTATTAATTTTAAAAATAATCAATTTAATCATAAAAATTAATATTATTTTTATCTTGGACGGAGAAAATAATTGATTACTTGACATAAAACAAATGTTAACGAAAACTTCTCAAGCGTTAATATATACAGACTCCAAATAGCCACGTTACTTTTTATTTTAATTTTAATTTTAATTTTAATTTTTAATGTCCAAATTGGCAGGTTAGTAGTTTAACCCAAAAGAATCACCGACCATGATGTGTCAAATGTAAGCAGACTTTACTTTTTCTATGCTTTGGTAGTCAATTAGCAGCCCTTTCAATAGTTGACTTTAACCTCCTTCCAATTAATGAAATGGAAAAATATCTTGGCATTTGACACATTTGCCCTAATTCCTGTAAATAACTAAATAATATCAACTTTATTCTTTCTTTGAAATAACACGCACAACTGAATAAAAATGGTCAAATTAATGAAATATATAAAATTAATTCTTTCTTTATTTTATAAAAAGAGTTTTATACGTAATTTTTAAAAAAAATAATAATATATTTTTGTTTTATATTTATTTTTATAAAATAATAAGTTATTACTTTATTAATAGTGACATGTTAAATGAAGTATGACGACAATTAAATTTTTTTAATTTTATAATGAAATTCATAAATAAAAATATTTATAAATTGATTTTTTTTAAAATTTTAGCAATTGGGCATTGAAGAAAGGAGTTTAAAGTCAAGGTCACTTGCCTAAGCTAGGCCCCGGATCAACCACCCCAACAGGTTAAATAATGTGCATGCCCAATTGTGCAATATTTGTAAGGATTTTCTTAATGGGCACACATTAAGCGGGAAAAACAATGTATAATATTATTTGTTTATGTAGGCGCACTGAATTCAATGTATAAATAAATAATATACTAGTAGACCCCATGTATTGAATTCAGTGCAACTATATAAAGAAATATTTTTTAGCGGGTCCCATCTCTTGTTTTCCGCGCCTAGTGTGTGCCCTTAGGGCACACATTAAGCGGACCCTATTTGTAATACATATTAATATTGTTATTATAAGTAAATTAAAATTTAGTATTAAAAAAAACCTATCTTAATATTATTACTTGAATTAACAAACATTTGCACATATTAAACGCCGACCACAAATATATATATATATATATATATATATATATATATATATATATATATATATATATATATATATATATATATATCAATGTAAAATGTTGAACTGATGTACTAATTGACAAGAAGCTTACCTTATTTTTTTTTTTGAATAAGTCTAAGTACACAACATTCATTTCAATTATTAAAAAATGAGGTATGATATTAAAATTCATAGCATACTCTATTTTTTAATGGTTGAAATAGATGTTGTGTTTGATTTTGTATCTCTAGACTTATTTTTTCTTTTTAACATGTTATTATTATTAAATAGTGCTCTTTTGGTCGATTATATATTATAAGATTATTATTAATTTTTTAAAATTAATTTAATATATTTTTAAATTCAAAATTAACATAATTTTTTAAAATTTTAATCAATACAACTATGAGTATTGTAAATTATTTAAAAAATATTATTCATTATAAGTTTTATTATTTCATAATTTTTGATAAATGAACTCACTTATGAGTTTAAAAATATCATAAATTAATTTTTAAAAATTAATAATAGTCTTATAATTTAGAACGAATAAGATATTAAATTACTGAAACCTCTAAATATTTTAATTTAAAAAAAATAAAATAAAAATAATTTCCCCATATGAAATGAGATCTTTGATGTATAGCAAAATATGCACCTCCTACTAATTATAGTAGAGTACGCAATTAATACTTTCCATATATGTGCACGTACTAGATAAATTCGTATAAACCATGTTTTCTTTTGGTAATAGGTGTACTTACCTGAAATGAAAATTTCAAAGCGTGACTTAATTATACATTATGAAGTACTTATCAAAAGGGGAACGCCCTGATTAGTCTTAAAAGCCCGACAAAAGATAATAAGATGGAAGAGAAGAAGAGATATCTGGTCCAAGAAAGAGAAGGTAAGGAAGATCAGAGATAGATAATCCGTTAAGCTTCGTTACGCGCTCCAACTACTCGCGAGACGCCGGGCTGCTTTTCAACGTCTAATCATCCCACGCGCTTATCAATCTTAATTGTTAATAAAGTTGTAAACGAATGGAATTAAATATTAAATTTTTTAAATTTAATTTATAAAATTTAGTAAATATAAAATAAAATTTGATTGTGGTTTGTTTAGTTATCGAGTAAAGCAGGATAGTTAGAGCAGTTTAAACTTTTCGAAAGAATATAATTCAAATATTAATATAAAATTATAATTTAAAGAGATTCGAGTAATTTATCGAATTTTAAGCTTTACTCATATTTAAATTATTTATATTTCGAGTTGAGTTTGAATTAAATTTTTAATTGAATCAGTATTAATTGAATGTGAATCGTTTAATTCATTTTACAGTCTTAATTGTTAGTGTTTTTTATGATGTGTGTGTGTGAATTTTAAAAAAGAGAAAAGAAGTGCTGGAGAAAAATTTATGGAAGACATTAAAAGTTTCGTTTGTTAATTTTTTGAGGAGAGAAAAAAAAAGGAACAAGATTTTTAAAAAACTTCATCTCAAATTTGGAAGAAAAAATTATTAAAAATTTAGATGACTTAATAAAATATCAAAATTATCTTTATAATATTATTTTTTAAAATATAATTTCATAAAGATAAAATAATAATATACTCTTTTAAATTATATTTTTAAATAAAAATTAACAAACACAATAAAATAAAATAAAATTTCTTTCAGCGAGTCTCTTTTATTCCATAAATTGTAAATTCTTTTCTTGAGACGATATTCAAGGTTGTGCACCGTCTCGTCTCCTGTCCAATGCTAGGATTGAGACGCGTGGCATCTTTTTTAAAAAACAGAAAAAATTACAAAGTATTACTCTTTACGTATCTCCCTTCGAACCGATCCAAAAAATTCAATCAATTCCGTCTAATTATTAAATTAAGAAATAAAAAGATTACGAGAGATAAAAAAATAAATTTATTTAAATAAAAATTAAATCTGATATTCAAAAGTCAAATATTTTTGTCTTAACCATTAAATTAAGAATCTATAAAGGACGACTATTTGTATAATTTGAAAATTGATTACTTTACGGAGTCATCCTACAAAGGATTGGGAATTAATGTTCTCCTCTCACTATAAAAATGAAAGTTGTGTACGTAATAGGAGCATTGCAATTAAATTAGGAGTAAATTCAGAAGACGCATGCGTGGGCCGGTAGCATATATATATATATATATATATATGAGAGTGAAATTTTAACCATATGATTATTATTTTGTAAATAATTATCATTCCACTTTTGAATGCCGTGAGGAATAATGCATATAAGAGACATAAATTTTCTAGGTTATTCCTTTAAACACAAAAATGTAACATTTCTTAAATAATAATAATAAAAAAGATATTCCAAAGATTTCATTTATAAATTTTGCAAACTTTAAGGTTATTTTATGCTATTATTGTTGAAAAAATGAGTTATTAAGTGGAATAATAATAATAATAATAATAATTTTTTTTATAAACAAGACTTTTTTTATTTTTGTAAAACGGAGTATTAAACAAAAAATTTATGTCTAAAACGAGTCTCAATATTATTTGAAAAGAAATAAGGCAATTTCAATCTGCTCATTATTGGATAAACACTTTTTAAATGATTAGGAATATATATATGTACTTTGCAATGGACAATTTTAATTACTCCATTCATTAGTAAAACAGTGCAGTGCATTATGCATGCATGCATGTATGTATGAAGAAGGTTTAATTCTGTATAGGATCCGATATGACAAAACAACAGATGGAAGAAAGAAAAACTAAATATCAGAGTCTGTCTTAATTTCATCTTCATATATAATCTAAACAAAAGACTAGTTAATCATTTATATGTAAATGAGATCCATTAATGTAGTCATCCATTTATCTTGTTGGAATGAAATCCATTAATTACCACAACACAATATTGCAAAAGATCCAGAACATAAATTGTAAAATCTTATAATGAATAGTAAAGAATTATCTGACCGACTCATATATATATATATATATATATATATATATATATATATATATATATATATATACACGCGCGCGCGCGCATTATGAGGATAATTGGCCGACTTTATTGTTTATATGGACCACCCAACAGGTCTACATTAGTGTGTGTACCTAAATATTTGAGTGCTGGGGGAGGAGGGGTCCTCCAATGGAGATGGAGTATATACTTTACCTAATTTTTGCGTAATGACTGCTGGGTGGCTCTTTATCAAGTCACCTTCGGATTACGTTACTGAAATTGACACCACCACCACCATTATTCACATTTCACACACACACACAGAGCCAGATGAGTTGATGGTTCATCACACGTGCTGCACTCGAGTGGGTCAGACCCACCATCAAACTCGCTGCATTGGGTCCATTCGTTCTTTTCTAATAGGGCCGCCCCACCCTCCTCAAATTAAAGAAATTATTTGTCTTCCATGATCCATACATTTCCCGGTTGCCTGCAAATTTGAAACCAAACCTACATTGTTATGGTGGGCTTATCTACGGCATTCAGCAGTGTGTATGGACTTGCTCGATGCGCATAGTTACTGCATAAGTTCAGTAATTATTCTCCTATCTATAACACCCTCAAAAAGATAATGGTTAAGGTTTATCCGTTCTTAAAAAAGAAAAAAAAAATGTATAGTCGAATGTTTATCCGTTATTAAAAAAGGGAAAAAAATCCATGTTCTAGAGATTTTTTGTACATTTTTGTTTGCATTCAACTGCCCCTTATTAATATTATTAAATATAAATAAATTAAGTATTAGACAGATCTCGTACTGCTGTTTATTATTGTCGAAACAAAACGAAATTTATAAATATCAATTAATGAGTACAATTATATAGTCTAACAGAAATATACATCTAGAATAAATAAAAGTAGCATTTTATTTGAGGCTTACTAGTCATATGAGTATCATGGACTAGTAAAAAGAATTTTTATTTTTATTACATTTTCATGAGGTCTAAACTTGTGTTTAGTCTTTTAGGCCTCAGTTGCTCTTCAAAAGTCCAAACATTTGGGTAGCTAACCAGATACAATAACTCCTAGCCCAATATGAATATGATCCATGGCCATGCTATATATGACCAAGGCCCATAGGCATCCCTATCAAGTCGGGTCGGCTCTGCTTTACTTTCTTCAATTCTTGACGCTTTGACAGTTGTCCCACACCCGCAAACACAATAAAACGCCTTTTGTTCACTCATCGTTAGGGTTTTAGGAATTTCCCCCCTTCGATTTCTACATAATCACAAATCCTGTTGCTCTCAGGTAAGCTTAAATATTTTCGTTCTTAGTAGAATCGATCAACTTTATGTTGTCAAAAGTCATAGCTTTTTGTCGATCGTTTGTAATTTAGGTATAGTCAGGTTCCTAAACTAGACTCATTCCAAGGTAAAATTTCAGGTTCTTTTCTGGTTTTGAGGTGATTAGGTACGGGGAAAATGTCTCGAGTCTATGTCGGGAATTTGGATCCGCGAGTTACAGAGAGAGAACTTGAAGATGAATTTCGTGTTTACGGTGTTCTGAGAAGGTAATTGTTTTTCTTTTCCCTTTCTTGTTTTGTACATGTGGCAGGATCATCAGTGTGTTTCATTTTTAAAAGTTGTGATTTTTTTTTTGGGTACGGATGTGTATTATTTCTCTCTCAGATTACATTTTAGATATGCATAAAGGGCTGGCCTGGCTTGACAGATTTTTGTTGTTCACCAGGCCAGACCTTGACTTTTGGGCCTGCAGGCCAGGTCAGGCCGGACTTTTCAACGAAATTCAGGTTGTTGAGGCCTGCGGGCCGGGACGGCCAGGCCTAGACAGAGAGAGGAAAAGAAAGGGAGAACGACGGAACCATGAAATCGCGGGTCACGGATATGAATTAGATTATCTCTGCTAGTGGCTATTAATTATTGTAAAATAATATTAGGTGAAAAGATTTGGTTAGGATTTAGGACTTTTTTTATACTAACCTACAAAACTACAAATCAAGGGGATTAAATATTGAAAAATCGATCAAAATCACCATTCTTCACAATTTTTAGTACTGCTGCATATAAATTAGAAATGACCTACAATAATAATGATTATATAATTATATAATATGGGGTTGTCTGTAAATCACTATCACCTCAATTTAAACTAAGTGCTTACTCATAGACTAATAATTATATTATAATATAATATGGTAGGAGAGAGAGGAAAATAGTTCAGTATTTGGTATATCATAGTTTAGTATTCATGTCACTTTACCAAAAATCGAGGATGACTTTTGGCCAGGCCGGATCAGGCCAGACTTTTGGACAGGTCGGGCTAGGTTGGGCTTTTGCGTTCAAATCACTGCCTGTTTAAAGCTTGCAGGCTAGGCTTTGACCAGGCCAAGCTAGGCCAAGGTCAGACCGTAGGGCCCAGGCTTTTTGTGCATGTCTAAATTACATACTCCCTTTGTTCCACAAAATGAGTCATGCAAAAAAAATAAATAAAATCCACAAAAAAGATAGATTAGTATTTTTTTTTTTATTGATAATAGTATAAAATGACTTGATATCCTAAAGTTTAACAACACAATTTCAATTAGATATAATACTTTAAAAAGTGATTAAAAGGGTTAAAATTTTGTTTTTAGTCTTTTGGATCTACATGAAAAAAATTTCAGGTTGTTTTTTTTTAAAAATATCGTGCATTGTATTGAATCGTAAGATACTGTATCATTTTAGATTTACCTTGCGATACTTATCGAATTGTTTTCGTATCGTATCGTAAGATACGGTATTTTGTATTGTTAATGTTCTAAAAATCCCCATCTAAGCGTCGGGGGAGCCTAGCGCCAGCCTAGGTTCAAGGCGAAAAAAATCCCTCCAGAAAATTAGACGGGATTAGGCGAGCAAGACGGAGAAATTAGGCGGGGCCTAAGCGGAGAAATTAGGGGTGCAATTGTTATTTTTTTAATTTTAATAACTAAGTTACAAAACGACGTCGTGAGAGCGGATGATGAAATTGAGGGCTGTTCGAACCTTACTTTGAAGGCGGTTGGTGAAAGCAGATAGCGTGCTAGAGCCTGGGAGAAGTAGTAGAAATGTTGGAGTAAGAGAACTGCGTGAAAAATATTTTTTGTTTGATGATGACACGGAGGAAGAGGGAGATGAAGAGTATGAGTGTGAGTCCGATGGGGACATTATTTTGGAGGAATATGGAGAAGAAGAGTTAGAGATATAGAGAGATATGGAGATGAGGAGTATTAGTTTGTATTTTTAATTTTTTGTTTGTCTTTGAACTTTGAACAATTGCATATCTGTGTTTGAACTTTGATATTGACAATATGAATATGTGTTTGAATTTTAAGCAAATGCCTTTATTATTTTTATTATAGATTGTTTTGCTTTATATTATTGTTCTGTTTGAATAAATGTAAGACAAAATATTAAAATTGGATTAAAATAAAAAAAATCCGCCTAGGCGTTAGCCCCCTGGCCCGCCTAGCGCCTTTTAGAACATTGTGTATCGTAAGATTCTGACAACTATGGTTATATCTAAGTGTATGTTATTTGGTGCGCCTACAAGTTCACACCTTTTAATGTGGATTAAAAACCAAAGTTTAGGATTTCTAAGCATTGTTTGTTATTGTTAATTGGACGTTTGAAGTTTTATTGTTGCCTGGATGTATGTAAAACAACACTTTAGTGTCCACAGGATAAGAAAATTTATGGTTTTGCCACTTGAACTTTTGTTTATGTTGTTGCGTTCATACTTTTGAGCCGGCTTGTTTTTGGTGAATGGTTTGTGTAGCTGAAGTCTACGTTTCTTGGGACATTTGCTTTTTGAATGTTGCTGTTGTTTCTTTTATATTAATGGTTTGTTACTGTTTCTTACTTCTTCTATTTCTTAATAAAATTGATGCAGTGTGTGGGTTGCTCGAAGACCACCAGGTTATGCATTTGTTGAGTTCGATGATAATAGGGATGCTCTAGATGCAATACGTGCATTGGATGGTAAATATAGCGTCTAATTTCATATATTTCTATATATCTTTATATATATGTTTGTTACCTGAACATGGCTTTGTTGCCTCTTCAGCTGAGTATATTTCTTGCATAAAGTAACTTCCTGTTTATGTACATGTATACTTTTCTATTTTGATGTGGATTGGTTGAGACTGATACTATTTTCTGTCTATATTGTGATTCATCACGGTTTAACTTATGTATCTCAGAACTTACTGGTGCTTTAACTTTTGGACATTGACTATTTGATGTGGACCAAAAAAGGATCAGTAGTGATTAATGCTGCTGTTGGATCAGTTCTGATAATTAAGATAGGAGAGTCTATATACTACCTCTGAATCGTTTCACATGTCATTTTTCAAAACAGTGCAAGGGGCACGGTTTTAACTTTTAAGACACTCACTTCTTGAAATCCATGATGTTACAATCTTTTCAAGATGACAGTCAAAAGACAGAGGGAACATCATGTCTTTACTGCTCAGTGGTCTCAGATACTTTGTGGGATTTGAGTAAATTTCTTCCCCAATCTACCATGTTGATTTTCTTTTTAAAGATTTTTGTTCCCAAATCTATTTTTATCTTGCATTAGGCTTCACCCTCTTTCATTCTTTAATTATATCAGTATAAACTATAAATTGTGAAAGTTAAATAAAATTACATAACAGGTTGTCTAACACGCAGTTATATAATATTTATAAAGAGAGATCTATTTTTTTTGTACATAAAAATGTTATTGCATACATGTGTGTCTTTATGCGGATGTTGTTGTGTCCTTGACTCCTTGCTAAATCCTTTTTTTTTGTCCGTTACATTTTTTGTTTGATGTTAGGTATATGTAAAGTGTAGTATGTTGATATTGCTGTATTTCTCCTTTTCTTTTTACACTACTTTTTAAGCAAATGAGGTGACTGCTTTTGAAATAACAGGTAAGAATGGCTGGCGAGTGGAGCTCTCGCACAATTCGAAGGGTGGAGGTGGAGGACGTGGTGGTGGGCGCGGAGGACGGGGTGGAGGTGAGGACTTGAAGTGTTATGAATGTGGTGAGCCTGGTCATTTTGCTCGAGAGTGTCGCTTGCGCATTGGTCCACGAGGCTTAGGAAGTGGTCGTCGTCGAAGCCTCAGTCCTCGACGTCGCAGGAGTCCAAGTTATGGGCGCAGGTAGCTGATTTCTTTTACTTTTTCGGTAATCAGTTGCATGATCTGAAGTTAAACTTGTTTTTTGCTTGATATAATTTTTTATATTATTATTTGTGATTGCAATCTGGAGCACTACTAACTGTTTATTATTGTATGCTTAGAAAATAGTAGACCAGAAGTGTTAAAAAGAAAACCATTTATGATAGCTTTTAGGTTCCTTGGGTAGATTTCCTTTTGACAAAAAAAGAAGAAAAAGAAGCTTATGTTTGTTATCTTTGCGGAAGGTATATACCCAAAAAAAAAAAATTCTTTCCTGTAGATTTAAAAAGCTGATTTAGTTTACACCTTAGGAAGCATGAGTCATGCTTGGGAATCATTCAACTCTCTCCTCAACCCCCCCCCCCCCCCCCCCCAAAAAAAAAAAGAAAAGCCAACCATAAATTTGGAGTAGGGAAATATCTATAATACGTGTACGTGGGTTCTGATATACTCTTTATTATGCTACATTTTACATCTCGAGTTAGCATGCTCATAATTTTCTTAAGCTGTTACAGGAGTTATAGCCCTCGTTATAGTCCTCGTGGGAGAAGGTCACCGAGGCGTCACAGCATCTCACCTCGCCGAGGGCGGAGCATCAGCAGGTCGCCGCCTCACTATCGCCGTGCTCGTCGTGATTCACCCTATGGTAATGGGTAGGTATCTTATTATGCAGAAGTTTATGTTTAAGTCGATTGCTAATTTGTCCCCTTTAGATCATGCATGCTTTAGTTATTGTTATCTCGCAGGCACCCTTTCACCTCATTGTGACTGTAGCTATAGCAGGTCTCCAGTATATGGTGGTTCTTTTCATTTTTCATTTTTCATTTTATGCTAGTAGGCATATGTGATGGTATCATGAACAAGAATTTTCACAGTTGCATCAGTTCAGTATTGTTGTGTCTTCTCACAGTCCATGGCCTGCCCTATTATTTGAAAATTTATGATTGCAAAAAATAGAGCTTGGAATATTAATAGCTTTATAACCTCCTTGATTAATACTTCGTCTGATCCTATGCGGGCCTAATCTTGAAAGGCCTGTATAAATTGAATGGCTCCAGAGGTACTGTATCTGTTGTGCATGATGTGACAGGTGAGCTCCTTTCATCTGTGTCTCTCATCTTTAAGTACATCCAACTTATATGAGTGAGTGTGTTTGCAGAATTTAAGGCTGGAGTGGGAACAGATGCAATATGCCAAACAGCAACGAAGTATGAGATCGTTGCGTCACTCTAGTTCTGATAGGTTTTTATTGAAAAAAAAAGTAGTGTTATTTTAGTTCATGTCATGACAATTGGGTGTGTCTTGAACCTGGTTTGGATGGTGCTGCACTATATAGCCGTCAAAAGGGGGCATTTGGACTCCATTTTTGCGCCGGCTTGCTCTATTCAGCTTAATGAAACTTGGAGGTCTATTTCATACTTATTATTATCCTTATACTATTTTGTGTGTTTATTTCCCTCCTAATATTAGTAGTTGAATTAGACAACTCTGAGAAGTTTTATATTTTTTTGTTTTGAGGTGTTACCATTACCTAAGATGGCCATGTTTCGCCGCTTACTGCATCTTAGTCCACACGGTATACACAATCTCTGCTCTGCACCATATCAGCTACTGTCTGCGCTTGTGGTTCTTAATGCGTTTGAATGACAATTAAAACTTCCAAAGTTCATAAACCTGGTTTCATAGAGCTAAGTGTTATCATCTGCAACAAAGCTTCTGATATAGTTTGAACCTTCACTTTTCTCTGCCTGCTGGTGGAAGAAGATTGGAGCTGTTTATTACTTTCTGTTTTGTTTCAGCCGCAGGGTAGTTAATTGCACCATTGTGACTGTTGATATGATGCGTCTTTTGTGAAACAGTTAAAAGTTCATCTGCTTTGACTTGTGCAAAGGTTACCCATCCTACTTCGAAAATAGAGCTTCATTTACCATGAGTGATTGAAACCATTGAAAGAGTATTCTTTGAGCACACTATCTGAGGTCCTCATTCTTCCAGATTTGAGACTAGAACTTCATTGACTGTGATTGAGCTTGATCGTCCTCAACGCTGACTGCTCAAAAAACTGCCAAACAGAATGTCGAGTCTCTTCATTTGAGTAATAATAATTTTAGAAAGCTAGGATAATGCAATCAAGTGACGTCCGAGTTTATTTGTTAATATGAGATCAAGGTGAGGTGCTAATAAATGTGCTCTACTTGCTCTGCCTGTCCTTCATTCTGGAGGGCTTTGTGGATTTTGAAGGGGTCGGTCCATAAATAAAAATTGCCTAAATTTTAGGCGGTGATAGAGGTTGGCGAAGGTAGAATATTTATAAGGAAATTGATATTTCTGCAGTATTTTTTGTTATTTTTTTTTCTTTTTTTATAATAGTTGTTTTAAAACAGTTGTTATAGACTTATGACGATATTTTTCACATGTAGAGTGTCATAATAGGTTTATGGCGACGGTTTTAATATAGGACTTGCTTCCGAAAATAATATTTCACTGTGAAAGTAATAGTTCTCTATTTTTAAGTACACTGCAACTTGGTCTATAAATAAAAAATGCCTAAATTTTAGGCGGTGAAGGTAGGATATTTTAAAGTACACCGCAACTTGGACAGAATAATAAGTGGATAGGATCTCTTTTATTACACACTTGTGTTTCAATTTCTATCAGTACTGTAGCGAAGAAACAATTAGCGACAATAAAATTTGTTGCAAGCAGCCGTGTCGTTAAAAGTAAGACGCGTCTCATTGGGAGAAATTGGAGGACTTACCCAATTGAAAGACAAGGTGTGACAGGGAATTTTAAATTACGCGATTTACGTTTTTGCAGAGACGACAATACCAAATCAAATCAAGAGTTAATTTTTTTATTAATAATTTTCAGGAGTGTTCGCCTTGTGATTAAATTGCCAAATATCTTCATATTTGCTATGCTAAAATTAAAGCCAAGTCATAAGTGGATTGTTAGCGTTCCATTTGTCTTTTAAGGAAGAGGAGAGAAAAGAAGGGGAAGATCAAAAGCAACTATTACAATGATTTGTACCTTTTTTCTCCTCATGGACATTCTCATTGATGGTAGAAAAAGAAAGTCACTTTGTTAAACAGGCTAACTGCCAAAGAATTACTTCGTGTGAAGGACATCCAAATCCAGGTACAGCAACGGACAACAATAGTATTCTCAGTAAGATGGCTATAATTCTTTGATACCCTGAAAGAATCTCTAAAAATCCCTTACAAAACATTCACTATTTATCTTCACCTTGTCAACCTCCCAAACCCTGTTCTGCTTCATGGTTAGACATGAAATAATCTTCCAGAGTAGGAGGGGAAGAGGAAATAGAGATCTCCCAATTTTGTGCCGGTCAGATTTCAGCATGTTCAAATGACAACAGCAAAGCACAAGAATTCCTAAAAAATTCCAGCTAATATAAAATATCGTAAATTTGTCATAATATAAAACATGTCATTGTGATGAGGAACAAAACTATCTCGAATCTCAATTACAAGACAAGACAAAATTTCTAAACTCCCAACAGCCTTACAACTCTCTAAATAAGACTCCCCTATTAGGGCATTGACAACTCAACTTATTGCATCATCCACTATAAAGATGGACACTTCATCAAGGACATATGTCAAAAACTCTACAACAGCTTACTCATGCATCCTAAAATGCTCCAAAAACCGTTCTCATATTGTTTTTCCCTCAATCACCTTCTTAGCGAAAGATGGCAAACAGAAAGCAGCTTCATGAATCTGGTGACAAGAAAATCATGAATGGAAAAACTCAAATAAATAATTGGAAAGCATGTGGAAGACTTTAAGTAGAGACATCTAAAGAGAGAACATACCTCTGAGTTGTAGAATTTCAAGGGTCGGTTTGACTTACTATCAGCTTCATCTATTGGGTTGACTGGGTGCTTAAAAGCAACTGGGGCGCCCTCAGTAGAACAAAGCATAAAACCAATAACCCCACTGCAAAAGTATCACGAGTATAACATATCTTCAAATAAATGCTAGATATTCGGAATACATGTCACACAGTGTTATTGTATCATACGAGACACCTAATATCAGAAACTGAAGCAGTGTAATCCAACTTTCTTTTAAAAATATTTAATAATCTTCCTAGTATTGTTCCATGTTATCATGCTCCCATACGCACATATCAGAGTTTATACCAACAGAGAGAGAAAGATGAGTGCAAACCTTGGGTATGTAGGAACTGTAGTCCATGCATAGTTAACAGAGCCTTTGAATATTTGGCGGCAATTTGCAACAGTATCTTCAATGATGTGCATGTGAAGCCATATACTTTCAGCCTGGGTACACATAACCCCTCCAGGATGAAGAGCTTTTGCTACAGACTGAAAAAAGGGTTTTGCAAAGAGCTCTTGTGCTGGACCTGAGTATAAACCACAAGATGAGGATTCATTATACTAATTTTTATAGTTGAGATAATCAAAGAAGAAACTGGTGCCAAACTGGCAAAATGACCTTTATATTTTAAAATTTTATTATCCTAATTTATTTTTTCTCTTTGGGTTTCTGTGTGTGCATATATATATATATATATATGGAAAAATGTTATCTAAGGCAATGCCTTAGCTTAGCCAAGGCTGCTTAACAAAAAGACATAGTTTTCTCTCCATTTTAGGGCTTTAAAATAAAAAATCATTAATTATAAATTTTATATAAAATTATGTCGTTTTATTAAGTAGCCTTAACTAACCAAGCTTGACTAAGGCTGCCTCAGATTACTTTTTCCCTATATATATATATATATATATATATATATATATATATATATATATATTGGCGTGGCTGTTGGGTGATAGCAATGACCCTTATCATAAAATTACCTATAGGATCAGAAGAGACCACTATAACTGCATCATAAGTTCCTTCAGGAACAGCCTTCAAAAATGCAACCCCTGCAGGTTTGAAGAAAGACCAAAGAGACGTTACTTATAAAGATATAAAGGAGAGGAAATAAAAGCAGAGTATGCTGGATATACCATCACCAATATGGAGCTTTACACGTGGATCCTCGTATCCAACAGCTACTTCAGGGAAAAATTGTTTTGAAACCTGAAAAGGCAGAAATTCAGATATAATATCAAGATTACTTTGAAACTCATTGAGACCATTGGTAAATAAATCAAATCGCTGTCGAGTTCGCATCAAAGAATGTTTTTGTCAGTAATCCTCCATAATTCCGCTCTACAGGAAGCCGCAGTCCTAGATATATTTTAGTATTAGACTACTCCTTCGGAATTTTTTACCTTCTGGTTTTCACAGGAAAAAAATAGTATTTGCTGGAAGCCAAACACAAACTATAGTTCAAGAAGCCTGTTTAGGACTCACATCAACTACCATCTTATCGATCTCACAGATATCAATCTGCTCAACAGAAGAATGGCGAGACACCTCACACAAGACACCACCATCTCCTCCTCCAATAACCAAAACCTGAAGAAAAGAAGATATATGAATAGTATGCACAAAAATAATATACTTAACAACAAAAAATTGGCAAGCTGTAATTACATATAACGTGCACTCTAGTTCTTTATATATCCCGACATAATATGAACAATAGCACATCAGTTCATGTGCACATCAACAATAGTTTTGAGAGGGTGTTTAGAATCAAGACCTTCTTCGGATTTGGAATTGAACAAAGTGGCAGATGGGTAATCATTTCTTGATATGCACGTTCATCTCTCTCCGTAAGTTGAATAAATCCATCTAAAACAAGAACCTTTCCATAGGTTGAAGACTGCAGTAGAAAGATTCAACATAAGAATACTCAGTAACACATTATATAGCAGTTAAATTGGTGTAGAAGTTATCTGGAATGACTTTTTTACAAATGTTAATGTTTGCGTAGGACGCACATCGACGCGATTTTTCTAGATAATTAATTAATTCTAATAATAAATTGTAGCAGTTAGTTTACTGTTGAAAACATCAATAGAAAAATAATGTCCAAGTGTGTCCTATGCACAAACAAGAAAATAGGATTCTTGTGTTTTTCTTGGATGGAGGCAGTATAATATCTGTGTGCTTTTGCAGAGCAATAGATACCTGAAAGACCATAACATTCTGGTAGTCGGACTTCCCCTGAAACAAGATCTTCTCCACCTTCAATGAGTGTGATTCCCCTGTAAAAATGTTCAAAAGACATCACTAACTAGAAGTGAAACTTTTCATCTATGAAATGTTAAGAACCAAGTAATAAAAGTCACTTCAGACATAAAAGGAAAAAAAGAAGAAGCTAACTTATGCTAGGCTGGAGAAAAGAGAAAGAAAAGGAAAGTTAATTTGCTAGGTTGGAGTATTCCCTATTTCATACTCAACACATGCCTGCTAAGTTTAAACAACATTAGCCCCTCCTCTAGTATCCAATTCAATGATTGTTATGTGAGATGGAGAGAACGAACAACCTATTCACTATATGAGGGGGATTGAAGTAGGGTTTTTTTTTTTTGGGGTCGGGGTAGCTACACATACTTATTAATCCATTCAAGAATGCATGCATATACACACATTCCTTTATATATAGATATAGATATAGATATAGATATACATAAAACCAGCGCAACAACAATCATGCTCAATCATTGACAACATCAGTGAAAATGATGTATTTCCCTCGAGAGACATACAAATTGACTGACTGATTTTTTCCTTAGGTAACATATTTTGGTGAAATCAAAATTCAAGCTTCTGACTCCAAAATCTTTCAACAATTTTCCGTGCATAAACAAACAAACAAACTAATTAAAAAACACATTTCTATGAATCTCTTAGCCAAACAGAAGTTGGTGGTGAAGGTACCAAAACAAAGAAAATAAGATAGCGGGTACCTTACAACAAAAATGAGGAGACACAAATTTCAAATAAAAACAAATAACAGTCGGAGACAATCAAACATATATGTGTGTGTACACTGCCAACACCTATGATTCTCTTACAGACAGAGAGGTGAACTCCAGAAAAACTCGCATGGGCATACATAGAGATACTGTTTATTTTTCATTATAAAAATAAAGAAACATCATTTTCAAACAGTGGCCATAATTTCAATGAATGATTACACAGAACAAAACAAAGAAGAAAAAGGGGTGCAATAAGTAGGAGAAACCCACCAGGCCACATTGGGTTAATTTCAGAAAACCACCCAGGTATAACAGCTGATATGTTGTTATTATACCCAGAATCTTTATTGCTATTGGCATCCTCAATTTCAACAGAAACAACCCCACCGTTATCTTCCCCTCCTCTCGCTCTCTTCACGGGAAAATCACTGGGAACTGAAGAAATACAGCTCTCATCCGCCATAGATATGAAAATGATATGACCTCTCTCTCTCGTGAGGGCTACCGAAGAGTGACAGACCACACAATCTCACTCTCTCTCTCTCTCTCTCTCTGTAGATATACATATATATAATCAGATCGTAAGGAAATGGTAGGAGAATTATAGCTGATTAGTAATAATAATTAGGGGGCACGGTTGTCATTTTACTTTGTAATACTTGGGCATGGTTGTCATTTCCTTGTAATTTATCTAGGAGAGGAGCTGAGGGTTGTTGTTCGATATATTATAGTAGATTGCAGGGTGGG
Source organism: Hedera helix (assembly GCA_947179155.2). Taxonomy (NCBI): domain Eukaryota; kingdom Viridiplantae; phylum Streptophyta; class Magnoliopsida; order Apiales; family Araliaceae; genus Hedera; species Hedera helix. The sequence continues at coordinate 4,807,846 of OX359275.1, read as the reverse complement.
TGTGAAATGTGAATCTGTTTTCTCCCTCAATTTGTTGATCTCTCTCTCTCTCTCTCTATATATATACACCTCCCTTCATTTATGCTCTCATCTATCCTTCAGGATTTCATCTAATACTCCATATCCAGCTGAATTAAACTCCATAGTTGAGCTACAGTAAGGTATTGAAATCTCAATTCCTTACAATTGGTATCAGAGTTGTTCCAGTCCCAAGGACAATGGCAACTGAACATCTAAATTTTACATTCCTAGAAAACAATTTCGAGAAAGTCCTGGAATCAATGAAGGAGATAATCTGGGAATCGATGAAGGAATTTCAGAGTTTTATGAATGAAGAGTTCAACAAAGTCATGAAGAAATTTGATCAGTTAAAGGCTCTTAATGAACGAGGTCTTTAGGTGATATCTGAAATGAAGACCTTAAAGCTGCAGAGTATGATGAAAATGACGATTTAGGTGAGATGGTTTTGGATTGTAAGAAAGAAGATGTCAACCAGAGAGTTCAACCATTTGTGATTTCTCATGAGGAGCTAGGAGTAATGGATGCATACAAGGTATTTGACAAAAGTCTTGAACGAGAAATGGATCACCAATTAATTCATGACAAGGTGAATTCCCTTCCTACATGCGATTACTCTTTTCTTAACTTGGTGGAAAACACAGTGACTCTGTGCACAAATAAAATAGAGATAGTTAATGTGTGCACGGTGATGAATTACTTCATGTATCATCAACAAAACTCATTTTTGGAACTGAAGCATGGTAGGGAGAAGTTACTTGTGTTTGACCCCTTTGGTAAAGTATTTTATCCCATTCTTATTCTGTCTATTGCTAAATGTCAGCAAGCTCAAATAATTATTCTTGGCAGAATTGTATGTGCAAAATTGAGTGATATATTTTTGAAGGAAGGATTTACAACTGCAGGATTTGGTCAAACATCTTTAGGGATTAAAGTTGTTAATGATGTTTTTACTAGAGCATGGTATACACTTCTTAATTATCTCGATCCTATGATAATCAGTCCTTTTGATGCGTTTCATAATTGGAAGTTTAGCTCTGATAATCTGCAAGCATCAGGACTGGTAAAGCTTAAAATTGATGAAATGAGGATGTTTGTCTTCGATCCCGGTGGTGTAATCTACATTAAGATGGATGTTGATAGTGCAGAATGTGTTGAAATGCTGAAGGTGGAGTTCGTTGACTCTATTATGTGGAAAGAAGTACACTTGCTCTTTAATGGAAATGTACAGCCGGGGTTCAACTCTGATTGGAAGACCTGGGAACAGGAGGTTATGAAATCATTTTCAATGTCACATCCCATAGCCAGTATTGGAGATATGGAACAACAATGTAATGATAGTCTTTCATTAGTGAAGTTTCAGATAAGCAGTAAGAGGCCCAATCTGTTATTTTGTCTTGCTAAGGCACATACCTTACAGGTGGAAACCCAGTGTTCACATCAGTCCATTAATGTTGAGAATGACTCTGATTTTTTTGATGCTGCTACTTCAGAAATCAAGCTTTCTAGAGCCGAAGTTCCTCTAGAGGGAACTGCTCAGTCAAACTTCCTTGGAAATGAAGCTGATAAATGGGGTAAGATTGTGATTGAAGTTGGAACTCCCGAGGTCGTTCAGACCAAAGATTTAGTCATTACTCTTATAAATGGAGGGGCTACAAAATCCTTGGATTATGGGAGTAAGAATCGGCAGTACATAGCTTTTATTGAATCCAAGGGAAGGCAATGTATGAGGTGGGCTCATGATGGTGATGTTTACTATTGCGTGCATTTGGCTTCCCGCTTTGTTGGCAACTCAGTGAAGAAATACCGACCCCAAAATGATCAAAGGTTGATGCTGAATTCAGCCGATCACAAACTTAAGAGGAAACATGAGGAGAGTATACACAGATCAGAGACTACAAACTGTAAAGATATTGTACTGTTTAGAGAAGCTGAAACTCTTTTTCAAGTAGATCCAATCTCAGTCATGGGTGGTTGAAAAGGCTTCAATGAAAGAAGTTTAATTGTGATGTCTGAGCAGTTGAGGAAAGCGGTTAATTGCACTGAAATGTTGCATTGCATTGGTTCTTGCTCCCAGGAAGCCAATGACCTTTGTCTGGAAAGTCCCAAGCGACATTCATTTTACTGTGAAAAACACCTACCAAGCTGGCTTAAACGTGACAGGAATGGTAAGAGTAGGATAATTTCAAAGGAAGTGTTTATGGATCTTCGGAGGGATTGTTACTCACACGAGCAAAAATTGCATTTACACCAAGCATGTGAATTGCTCTGAAGGCTTTTCAAAAGTATCCTTTCCCTCAGAAACCTAGTTCCTAAGGAAATTTAACTCCAATGGGCAATATCTGAAGCTTCAAAAAATGATGGTGCTGGAAAATTCCTGATGAAGTTGGTTTTTAGTGAAAAAGATAGACTTAAAAAGCATTGGGGCTTCACTGCTGACAAAGAAACCCAAAATCCTTCTTTTGTAAAAGAACGGTTTCAGATCCCAAGTGCTAATGATAGTGACCATGACAACGAAGAAGTGATTAAGTGCAAAATTTGCTCACAGAATTTCTCTGATGACCAATCACTAGGCGAACACTGGATGAACACTCAGAGAAAGGAAGCGCAATGGCTTTTCAGAGGTTATGCGTGTGCCAATTGCCTGGATGATTTTATTAACAAGAAAATACTTGAATCACATGTGCAGGGGAGACACCATGCCAAATTCTTTAAACTGTGTATGTTATTCCAGTGCATTCCTTGTGGAAGCCATGTCTTATTTCTGTTAGAGCATCTCTAAGAGATGAATTATCTCTTTAGTTCATATAACATCAGCAAATGTTCTTTAGTTTTCAATCATTTCAGCAGATGGACTATCTCGTAGACTATAATATAAAAATTTAAAAATAATCAATAAATTTAAAAAAATTCTATCATCTTTCTACTCTCTCATTTAAATATAATTAAATTTATAGTTCATGGACTATCTAGTTTCTAGATTTAGTCTTTTAAGGATTTCAAATATAATCCGAGACTATATTTAGTTTATCTGTTAGAGAGGAAAGTTAAATTCTATACTATATTTAGTATAAAAATTTATTGCTGGAGATGCTCTTAAACCCCAACCTCGAGGCAAGGGTGTTTTTGAGGGGGAGGGAATGTAAGGAAATGGAAGGAGAATTAGTTGATTAGTAATAATAATGAGAGGGCACGGTTGTCATTTTACTTTGTAATGCTTGGGCATAGTTGTCATTTCCTTGTAATTTTGCTAGGAGAGGAGCTGAAGATTGTTCGATATATTGTAGCAGATTGCAGGGTGTAAAGGGTGTGAAATGTGAATATGTTTTCTCCCTCAATTTTTTGATTTCTCTCTATTTTCTCTCTCTATATCTATCTTCATGCTCTCATCTCTTCTTCAAGATTTCATTCAATACTCCATATCCAGCTGAATTAAACTCCATAGTTGAGTTACAGTAAGGTATTGAAATCTCAATTCCTTAAACAGATATTAAAAAAATTAAAGAGATAAAAAGAAATTATAAAAAGTACAGAGAGAAATGATGGGAATCCTATTCTATTGATTGGCCAAAAGAATTTGATTCATGTGTCTTACTTCTTTAGTTTTGTGAGAGAAAGAGAAATTTATGAGCCACTGTATTTTGTAGATATAACGTTGGAAGATATGATTATTTATTTATTTATTTATTTTAATTTAGTTCTGGACATTTATTTATAAATAAAAAATGTCTTAAATTGATTTAACATAATTTATCTTATGTCATTTTTAATATAATATTATTTAATTGTTAATTTAATAATTTAATTATATATATGTAAATAATATATAAAAATATGAGATTATGTAAAAATTTATTTGATTTAATATTATGCAACAGCAGCTTAATAACAGCAAAAATTACTAAAAATTAATCTGCCAAAACATATATTTATATTCATACTATTTTATTATTATAAAAATAATATTTTAATATCCTCTAAAAATAAATTTACAAAGACACCTTTTACTGTTTATTTAATTACTACTGCTTCTCCATATACTTGAGGAGGATGGGGAAAAAGGCTACTATAAAAATGATAAGGCACTCAATTAGGGGTTGCCTAAGTTTCCCACATTATTATTGTCAGTAAGTACTAATATCTATGCCGGACCTTGTTTCTTACTTCCGCAGTCCAGCCCTGTTACTCAGCCCATTTTCCAATTTTTAATATTTCACAGAGGCATCCCAATCAGCCTCTTTTAGTGAGCATAAATTTTTAGGTAACAAATATAAGAAATTGTGCTTTTTTAAAGTGCACTAACACAAATAAATAAATAAATATTTTGAAGTGTATAAGCTTATTTTAAAATTATTGAAGAAAATAATTAAAATATCCTATTACATAAGGATTTTTTGAAATATTCTTTTTTAAAAATAAAATATAATAAATATTTATTTATTTTTTACATGTTCTAAAATTAAAGATATATTTTTATTTTTGAATTATAAAATGAGTCGAAAATTTTAGCATGTCATTACTTGCTATGTTATATAAATATTATTAGCAAGCCATTATTATTAAATTCTACTAAATGGTAGATATATTTTGAAAAACAATGTTCTCCATCAATATTGTTATTCTATAAATATATTTTTAATTCTAAAATGAGAAAAATATATTATGAAGTTATACATTATATTTATGCAATGTAGTGTTTTATATACGTACAAGAATACATATCAAAGTACTAGATAATTGATTATTTTATTATAAATTAGCGAATTGTGTCATTTATATATTAAATTAATGACATATTTAACACTAATAGATTTCAGGAGATCACTATTTTTACACAAATTTATAAATTTTTTATAATATATCCTCTTACACGAGAGTGAGGTGAATTTTATTTTTATGTAACAAATAATTTTATAGAAATATAAAAAAAGGCACTTATAAAAAATTTCATATTCTATATAGAAAAAAAGGAGAGAGAAAAATAGTAAGGGAAACAAGAGTTGGGCTAGTGTGTTGGGCCTTTTTAAAACACATATTCCCTGGCTTCTGCAGGCCGACTTCCTGAGTCAGTCCATCTCTATCACAGCTCGATTCGGGTTTGGTTTCGGGTTCAGCTCATTTTCACCAGTTGGCTAATACATACAGACATACGTATATACCTGGGCAACAAAATTGAAGCTGCAAAATCACGCACAGAGAAAGCTTTCCGACTTGTTCAGGTACATTTCTCCCTAAATAATGTACAGGTTAGGGTTTCGCATTCATTAGGTGTTGTATTGTTCTCCTTGTAGTTACGTAAATTTTTGAGAAACCACTCGGTACTTCTGATTTTTTGTTGTTGTTTTCTCTGATTACTTCCGGTACCTATGTTCTGATTTTATTTTTTTGTGTGTGGGCAGAAAGCAATTGAAGCTTGGTATTTGTGTGTTAGAGCTCAATCGTGATATTGGAATTACAGAATAAAATGGTTAGTTTCACACTAATATATATCAAGGGTATTTGCATCCTTATGGGTTGACGGAAAATAATTCTCGGAAGTATGCGATTAGTTATTTGTTATTGTAAAGTATCATATAAATTTTACAGTATCTCATGAATTTGGCTCAACTTCATTACTCACCGTTTTTATTAATAAAACATACTATATATGTTTCAGGCAACTCTTGCTGATTCTTTCTTAGCAGATCTTGATAAGCTGTCAGACAATGATGCTGATATTCTCGTGAGTATTTAATTCGTGTAATTGCATTTTTCTATCCATTTTTATTTGGAGTATGAGCTACTTGGCAATCATTATATCTCGGTAGGTGGTGGCTGTGGCCTCCACTAGACCACCCTAGTTCCCGTCCGGCGGTGGTCCCGCTAGATTACCCTAGTTCCGTCCCGGGGTCTTACTGTCATGTTTTTTCTAGATATATTTTAATTTAGTTTAATTTTCCGGTATTTCCATATGCATGTGAACTAATATCGCTTCTTCCAGGATGAAGATAATGTGGAAACAGAGAACATGGAAGAAGATGTGGACGGGGACCTTGAGGACATTGAAGCACTTAACTATGATGATCTTGATAGTGTTTCCAAACTACAGAAAACTCAGCGATATATTGATATCATGCTGGTAGGTTTATATCTTGTGAAGGATTTTAATAATATGTATGTTATCACAAGTTTACACAAATACATTAACGAGAACCAAAATCATACCCTCGAAGCGTGATCTTTTGGTGCGGAAGAACTCGTACGGTTGAAAAGCCAAACCCAAACCCAAACAGTCGTCTCCGAACTACAGAATGAGAACGGAGAACAAATTCACAATCCGTTACAAATTTGGGAATTCAGTCGTTATTTTGGGAGAACTGTGGCTTAATCAATATACAGTATATTGATAACTGATGATGGGATAATCTCAGATGAACTGAGGTCGTGGGTTTTATAAGCGTAGTGGTTTAACCCACTCCCTATAAAACCTCCAATCACTCAGTCAACTTAACGTTATAATTATAACGTTAAAGATTGAGTCTCAATAGCCATCTGACTAACAACCAAATGGGCCGGACCCTCCATGGGCGCCCCATTTAAATATCCAAGATCCAACATCTCCCACTCGCCCATGGCGGGGACGACGTAATAATCACAACTGCTAAAAATTAGCTCAAACCAAAATAACATGTATTCATATTTGCCGGATCGTGTGACCGTTGAGTTCACCTGTAATGCGGGAGCTCTACACCAAACCCATTAGGGCCAACATAGAGGCATCTACCCTTTCAAGAAAACAGTGCGGGAGCTCTCACGTCAAACTCAATTAGTTTACGTAGAGACTACAACCTATAAACTCATAGTACCCCAGACACATTTGAATTTCACTAGGTTAAGTATCTCTAATCCCTCAGAGAGCCATACTTAACCACATTTGGGCCCAAGTCCATTTCGTATCTCACTTATTACTATATCGCTATCGAAGCGCTATAGTTGTCGACAATAAGTGCAGAACGAGGTGAAATCAAATTATCTTCCCTTTGCCCTAATACTATTCAGATATGAATCAACTGCTTTCCCAGAATCGGTCCTTAGAGTCTCATCAATCTTGACCTTAGGAATCGAAACCAAAGTAGCAACACTAATCCATGTCTTTGTAGCATAGTCAAAGATCACAAAGAGCACTTGATGTAGGAATAAAGATTTTGTCCTACAAGACTCACACGGTGAGGAAACAGGGATCCATTCACTCACCTCCTTTACATGGTCGTTAAGCACATGTAACACTCTCACAACATACTATTATATAGCCTTGTTGTGCGGACCTTAGTCTAGTCACTCCTAGAGTGTCTAACTCGAACATTTCAAAAAATGCTCGCTTATCAAAGCGCCACATTTAAAATTTCGCGTTCGGTTATCATGTTATGGCAGACAATCTCATCTATATGAGCATATGTCATATGGTCATGCCGTACGGATCTTAGTTCAGTCGCTCCACAAGCGCCTAACTCGAATTTCTAGATTGCTCGCTTTCCCAAGCGCCAACTCTGAAACTTCGCATCCGGCTATCAATACAGGTTAATATAGATGGTGGGACATTCTATAATCAGTTAATCCAAATTAATTTCATCTTGGCTCATGCCAAGGCGACATAATATTTCATATTGCTCGCTATCAAGCGTCAATTGATTGTTATCCAAAACATCAAAATTCGCTACTCAAAGCGCCAATATGAACTGTCTCAACCTTGCTCGCTCTTCAAAGCGCCAAGGGTGATTGCTCGTGTGAGTGAGCCAATCAACCTGTTGACATATATTTAGTGTGTGTGCATATCCAATATGCATAATAACTGTGTGAACCATTAATATTTATCATATGCGCTAAAATAACACAATCATAAGTAGGAACAAATGAATCTCGCATAAATGATAAATATCTCGATACAACAATGAATATCTTTAATACAAGCCAAATAATGAGTGATATACAATAAAATAAGAAAGTACATCAAACCCTACGAAGCCCTAACGAACTAACATGCCTACAAAAAGCATCTCTCGGTATCGGTTTCGTCAAGGGATCCGCTACCATAAGGTCAGTGGGCATGTACTCCAATATCACCTCATTATTTGCTATGTTCTCTCTAATGAAGTTCATCCTCAAGTCAATGTGCTTCGTCCTACCGTGATATTTAGGGTCCTTAGTGTAACCAAGGGCCACTGTGCTATCACAGTAAACAGTCACAGGATCTGAAGCATGACGGACGACTCCAAGATCCTCGAAGAATCTCCTCAACCACATGGCTTCCTGAACAGCTGACGTACATGCTACAAATTCCGACTCCATCGTTGAAAGAGCAACGCAAGTCTGTTTCTTGCTACACCAATTGATGGCACCACCATGTAGCAAGAATGCATATCCTGAGGTCGACTTGTGCACCCCTTGGTTACCTCCCCAACTAGCATCAGAGTAACCAATCAAGCGCAGGTCCGGTCCTCCATAGCACAACATGTAGTCCAAAGTACCTTTCAAATATCGCAAGATCCTCTTGATTGCCCTCCAATGAGCAATTCCAGGGTTTGACTGATAACGACCGAGATAACTGATTGCATATGCTATATCAGGCCGAGTACACACAACTGCATACATTAGCTTTCCTATAGCACTGGCATACGGGTAGTGGGACATTTTCTCAATTTCCTCGGGAGAACTAGGGCATTGCTCGGGTCCAATGGCATCGCCTTTAGCGATAGGAGTGTCTATGGGTTTGCAGTTGCTCATTTGGAATTGCTCCAGAACCTTCTTAAGGTAAGTCTCTTGAGACAAACCAAGAAGCTTTCTTGAGCGATCTCTATAGATCTTAACTCCAAGAACATAAGCTGCTTCTCCCATGTCCTTCATCTCAAAGTTAGAGGACAACCACCCTTTGGTGGTAACAATCATCTCCTTATCGTTCCCAGCTAGTAGGATGTCATCGACATACATCGATAGGATAAGGAATTTATCTTTGGATCGTTTAATATACACACAATGGTCTTCCTCGATCATCGTAAACCTATCACTAATGACGGCTCGATGGAATCTCAGATACCATTGCCTAGATGCCTGTTTCAAACCATAGATAGAACGTTTGAGCTTGCAGACTTTGCGCTCTTGTCCTTCTATGATGAAACCCTCAGGTTGATCCATGTATATGTCCTCAGCTAAATCTCCATTGAGAAAAGCTGTCTTAACGTCCATTTGATATAACTCCAGATCCAAATGCGCGACAATTGCTAAGATGAGGCGAATTGAGGCAAACCTCACAACCGGTGAGAAGGTTTCCTCGTAATCAATTCCCTCTTGCTGGGTGTAGCCCTCGGCTACAAGACGAGCTTTGTACCGATCGATGGAACCATCCGCCTTGCGTTTGACTTTAAGAATCCATTTGTTCCCAATAGCCTTTCGCCCCGGTGGAAGGTCAACCAAGTCCCAGACTTGATTAGTCCTCATGGATTCCATCTCATCTATCATTGCAGTCATCCACTTATCACTAGCAGTAGATGATAGAGCATCTCGATAAGATCGAGGTTCCTCATCTTCATGCGTATCGGCCAGAAAGGCATTCCCCTCAATCTCAAAGAGACGACGTGGAATGTTTCTCCTTTGACTTTTACGCATTTGAGGAACAAGAGACTCTTCATTCGATGGAAGAGTACTACTTGAAGGCATGCCACTCCCACTATCTACAGGAGCCTGAGGAATAGCCTCATCGGACTCTACTGTACGAGTTGGGGCGCCCAAATCTTCCTCCATCTCATAAAAGTTCATCTCTTTGCTCATATCACCTCTGTTAGGGAAATCCATCTCAAGGAAATCTGCATCTCGTGACTCTATCGCCGATACAGTCCCATCAGTTTGCTCTCCAACGAACACGTAGCCTTTGGAGTGTTCAGAATATCTTACAAAGATACACTTCTTACCCCTCGGGCCCAACTTCCCATGTTCATGGGAAGTGTTGTGCACATAAGCTGCTGATCCCCAAGGCCGCATATGGCCCAATTCGGGCTTTCTGCCGGTCCACAATTCATATGGGGTGGACTGAACGGATTTCGAAGGTACACGATTAAGTATATATGTCGCAGTCAACAATGCATCACCCCAATAGGAGATAGGCAAATTTTCTTGCGTCATCATAGACCTAACCATGTCTAATAATGTCCGATTCCTCCTCTCCGCCACACCATTTTGTTGCGGAGTTCTAGGGATTGTCAGTTGCCTGATAATCCCTCTTTCCTCACACAGTTCCTTGAACTGATCTGACAGATACTCGCGGCCTCGGTCAGTTCGAAGTGCCTTGACACTTTTATCCAACTGTTTCTCGACCTCAATCAAATAACGTCTAAAGCATTCTAATGCCTCAGACTTATGAGAGATCAAAAAAGTATATCCGAAGCGCGTATAGTCATCTATCATTGTGAGAAAGTAGGAACGTCCATTCCTTTCTTTCACATTCATAGGGCCACAGATGTCTGAGTGAATGAGTTGCAATGGCGTTTCTGCCCTAGTGGCTTTACCAAATGGTTTTGTAGTTGACTTTCCTGCTAGACAATGTTCACAAGTGGGTAGATTGACTTTAGCGAGTGGGCCTAAAAGACCTGCTCGAGCTAACCTAGTCATTCTATCATGTCCAGTATGGCCTAATCTAGCATGCCATTGAATTGAACTAACATTATCATTCTCAACAAGCAAGGAATATGAATCATTACTATTAATGCTAGAATCAACAGTATCCAAAACCATAAAACCATTATTAATAAAACCATATCCAAAAATATTCGTCCCATGCGAAATTATTACAACGTTGTTCTCAAAACTAACAGAATAGCCTAAACGAAGTACTGATAAAACAGAAAATAAATTCTGCCGGACATCCGGCGCATAAAGTACATCATGTAGGGTCAATGCAGAGCCTCCTCGCATTTCCAGTTTGTAAGTGCCAGTGCCTAGCATGTCCACACTGGAATCGTTCCCCATGAATACTTTTCTGCCAGTCGGAATGCGGCGGTATTCCACGAATCCACTCCGATCTCTAGCTATGTGGTCCGTTGCTCCTAAATCTACAATCCACATATGGAGAGAATGAGCAACCATAACAGTACTTGATACTAAACACATAGATAGATTAGGATTAGGAATTACCTTCTTCGGCTCAGTGCATTCACGAGCGAAGTGTCCCGCCTTGCCACAATTGTAGCATGCCATCTTGGTCTTGTCCTTTTTGCCAGCACCTCGCTTGCCTCTTTTCTGTTTGCTGACACCACTACTCGCAGCCATCTTAGGCGCAGTAGGATTAGCAGATTTATTGCCCTTTTTTTGGCTTGAACCCTTTATAAGAGCTCGATTCAGCTACATATGCCCTGGAGGACTTGACAACGTCAAGGCGCTTAGCCTCGAGCTCCAGGTGGCGACGAATATCATCAAAATTTCTGATATTCTCGTTATGGATCATGTTGACCCGCATATGTTCCCAACTGTCGGGAAGAGAGCGAACCACTGCTGAAATCTGCTGCTCGTCTGACAGCTGAGTCCCACCGGATTTTAATTCCCGGATCATGTTAGCCATGATTCGAAGGTGTTGTTTCATAGTGTGGTTATCACGTTTTTTATAACCATCGAATCTTATGGCTAACTCTCTCAGCCTTGTCAGCGAGGTGCCGCCAAACTTCGTCTTGAGAGCTTCCCACATCTCATGTGCCGTTGAGTATTGTTCATACTCAAACAGGAAGTCGTTGTTCATGCAGCTCAGCAACGTTATGCGAGCGATTCGGTCCTTTTTGCGCCAACTTTCGAAGGCTACAACCTTGACCGGATCCTTTGCATCTTCACCGTCTGGTTTTGTCATTTTGGACAGCAGGGTTTCTTCAACCTCTTGCTCCTCCAAGACCATCCTAACCTTGCGGTGCCAAACATCGTAATTATCTCTGTCTAACTTGTTTCCTTGATTAAGATCTGCGATTATGTGTTTTGAAGCCATTTCTGTTTCGGAAAAAATTGATTAGAGATATTCATAGTTCACCACAGTATAATTATATCTTAGCCGCATGAATCAAATTAACATAAAAATAATTAGGACATAAATATAAAAAGGAAGACTTCGCCAAGCTTAAGAATCAAAATTCATATAAATGTCCAATTATTTAAACTTAATTTTTCGGCGCTTAAGACATTTAATTTAGGGAATAATTTTAATTAAATTACTACCACCTAAATCACTCCCACTAGAAATATGTGTGCATGTGCAATTACAGCATAACAATTTAATTCCATGTATCAAACAATTAATATTTCAAAATATTAACAAAGGAATTAAATAATAAGCAATATTGCACAATTTAATATACCAAGTATATTATAAAAAAAAAATTCTCAAAAATTTCTAACAGTGTATTAACATCATAAAAGGTTACTGTAATTTTCTGGGATTTTTCTGATAATTAATCTAATTATCACAATTAATTAATCATTGCACAATTAAGTTGGAAATTAACAAAAATATCCAAATATATTAATTTTCCAAAACAAACAGTGGAAACATCAATTATATGCAAATAACTAATTTCTGTAAAATTTTCGGAATTTATTAATTTCATTTAGTATTTATAAATCATTTTCTTATATAAAATAATTAATAAAAACATTTTCTGAAATAAAATAAACTGGGCGAGTCAAGAACAGCGGGTCGGAACCGGGTCAGGGTCAGCACGCGGGTCAACCGTCAGGTGCGTGTATAACACGCGCCAGATTCTGATGGGCGTCCGCGCATTGCGCGGGGCGCGTGGGATAACCGCGGCGGCACTAGGCGCGTGTAACACACGCGCCACCTTCCCGACCTCCGTTCGCGATGTTGTTTTTTCTGTTGTGATCGTCTGGATGAGCTGAGTCCAATGGTGTGCTCAACGACAATTTTGGGAGCTTCCACGATAGTGTTGTAATGAACGTGCAAGCGCAAGCCACTGAGAGTGGTTATTGCACTTCATCTTCAACCTCCAGCCATCAGATCGCGAATTATTCTTACAGAGGCTATAACTTGGTCATTTCTTATCCAAATCATGCATATAATATATCTACGGAAAGCCCATGAAATATTCTACGCATACATGCCAAAATCACATGAAACGGATTATTACCCAGAAAGTCATGGCAAATTAAAGCATGCGGTTTTGATTTTTATACATGCTTTCATGGCATATTGTGTAAACAGTACATACATATGATCATACAACCATGCTCTGATACCAATGAATGATTTTAATAATATGTATGTTATCACAAGTTTACACAAATACATTAACGAGAACCAAAATCATACCCTCGAAGCGTGATCTTTTGGTGCGGAAGAACTCGTACGGTTGAAAAGCCAAACCCAAACCCAAACAGTCGTCTCCGAACTACAGAATGAGAACGGAGAACAAATTCACGATCCGTCACAAATTTGGGAATTCAGTCGTTATTTTGGGAGAACTGTGGCTTAATCAATATACAGTATATTGATAACTGATGATGGGATAATCTCAGATGAACTGAGGTCGTGGGTTTTATAAGCGTAGTGGTTTAACCCACTCCCTATAAAACCTCCAACCACTCAGTCAACTTAACGTTATAATTATAACGTTAAAGACTGAGTCTCAATAGCCATCTGACTAACAACCAAATGGGTCGGACCCTCCATGGGCGCCCCATTTAAATATCCAAGATCCAACATCTTGTATACGCAAGGAGTTATTTCATGCTATCTTTTGCTTGTCTAGCTATGAAATTACGTGAAACATGGATAGATGTTTGCATTTACTGCTAGAGCCTACACCAACTTTTATTTGTTGAGCTGAATTTCCACTGTCTACAATTCAGATTTCAGAACCATTTTCTTCCTTTGTTCTCTTTTCCTTCGTAGGATTTTTGTGATAGGCATGAATAATTATACTTTTTGGGTGCATAAGTGGTCAACCTTGTTCAGCTATATGTATGTTGACATTGATAGTTAACGAATAATAAATTTGTGTATATTGACATGGATAGGATTGTTAATATGGTGTATATGTTTCAGAAAGTTGAAGATGCACTAGGGAAGGGATCTGATATCTCAATGCAAGGGATGGTTTTGGAAGACGATCCTGAATACCAGTTGATAGTAGACTGCAATGCATTGTCGGTTGACATCGAAAATGAAATTGTTATCATTCATAATTTTATCCGAGACAAGTATCGCCTAAAATTTCCAGAGCTTGAATCACTTGTTCATCACCCGATTGATTATGCTCGCGTGGTCAAAAAGATTGGGAATGAAATAGATCTAACCCTTGTTGATCTAGAAGGACTATTACCCTCAGCTATTATCATGGTTGTTTCAGTTACAGCGTCAACCACAAGTGGCAAGCCACTTCCAGAGGAAGTTCTCCAAAAGACAGTTGATGCATGTGACCGAGCTCTTGCTCTAGATTCAGCAAAGAAAAATGTTCTTGATTTTGTAGAGAGTAGAATGGGATATATTGCACCAAACCTTTCTGCTATTGTTGGGAGTGCAGTTGCTGCAAAATTGATGGGCACTGCTGGTGGTCTCTCGGCACTAGCAAAGATGCCAGCATGTAATGTTCAGCTTCTTGGTGCCAAGAAAAAGAACTTGGCAGGTTTTTCCACTGCGACATCACAATTTCGTGTAGGGTATATTGAGCAAACAGAAATATTTCAGAGCACGCCTCCTGCTCTAAGGATGCGTGCTTGCCGTCTTTTAGCTGCAAAATCTACACTTGCTGCACGTGTAGACTCTACGAGGGGAGATCCAACTGGGGGCAATGGAAGGGCCTTCCGTGAGGAAATCCGTAAGAAGATTGAGAAGTGGCAAGAACCACCTCCTGCTAAGCAACCAAAACCTCTTCCGGTTCCTGATTCTGAACCAAAAAAGAAGAGAGGTGGCCGTCGGTTGAGGAAGATGAAAGAAAGGTTGGTGTTTATCTATTATCTTATGCTGGTTTCTGGACATCTCAGTTTCATTGGAACTATTTATTTGTTCATTTTGTGTAATTTGCTAATCAAATTTTATTTAGATATGCTATAACGGACATGCGGAAGTTGGCAAACAGGATGCAGTTTGGGGTACCAGAAGAGAGCTCTTTAGGTAATTATAACTTTCTAGAGATTACCCATAAAATATGGACCACTATTACTGTAAATCTGCTCAAACTGGACTGCCTTTTACTTGACCGTCACTTTTTTATGTTCTCTGCCTTTTATATGCACGCATGATGTTAGAAGATGATACTAAACTTCTATATCCTGTCACATCTCAAGAAACTTGCCCATAGAATATCTCAATTATCAACTTTCGTTTTATCATGACTTCAGATTGGGGATTTAAATTTGTACTCTGTTCTTACTCTTTATATGGCCTTTCTTGACGACAGGGGATGGGCTTGGGGAAGGATATGGAATGCTCGGGCAGGCGGGAAATGGGAAGTTGCGTGTGTCAGTTGGTCAGAGCAAGCTTGCTGCTAAAGTTGCTAAGAAGTACGTGATCTTTTACTATTCTTTTGTTTCTCTTCTATTTTCTTCTCAAGGCAACTTTAGATTTGGTAGTGTACAGATTTTTACTTATTTGGAGTTAGATAATCCTTCTTATGCTATGTATAATCTATAAATAACTCTTGCTTTGATATACTCTCTGGCTTTAATATCTTTTACAGGTTCAAGGAAAAGAATTACGGAAGCAGTGGTGCTACATCAGGACTGACTTCAAGTTTGGCCTTCACTCCTGTTCAGGTTTGTTATAGTCACTATGCTCATAAGGGATCTCTGTTGATAATATGTTTGCATTCTGGGCATCCAAGCTATTGATCTCGTTCACCAAGCTTTAAAATGAAGATTTGTTTTGTGCATATTCCATAATTCTATTGCTTATATTTTTATTTTGCTAATTTTCTATTGCTCATATTTGACAGTACAATGTTGTTGCACATATAAAATAGAACCTTGTAGAACATTGTAGATTAGGACTTGGAAGGTAATTGCAATTTGAAATTGGTAAGCTGGATAAAAACCTTGTGGATTAGTCCTTTAACTTTTCGTCTCTTATGTACTTGGTTTAAATTGGTTAACAAGGTTTAGTAGCTGGATGACCTCTGAATCCCATCAATATCGTTGTATATGATTTGTTCTTTAAATTTGTGGTGTTCACCTTCATGTAAGAGAATCAAGAGACATGTTCGTGATTAACAGATCAGCTGCTTTTGTTATTTGGGTTTTGTATTCTTTTCTACAAGTGACTGTGATGGGATAGCAGAAAGTTATTCCTTTAGGCTTTAAAAAAGAATCAATCAAAACTGTAAAAATAAAAGTGTGACTACCTGTCTGTCAAAAAAAATATATATATATGACATGCAACGTTTTTCTTATCTTTTCACATTTTCTTTCACGATTAAAATTTCGATTGATTTGCATGTCAAAGTATAACAATCAATGAAAAGTTATTGGAAACATGATTTTTCTATCTGAACCTTGACAAAGTGCAGTTAACAATTCTATAATCTAGATAAACTGCAGAATAAGGATAATTAAAGAGAGAAGATGATAAAGTTTAGTTTTGCTGAACTATTGAGTATACATTCCTTAAAATATCGTCCTCTCTCTTAATGACTCTTTGAGTGAATAACATCTGTGGCCCAGGAGTTCAGAGAAAGTAACAAAGAATTATTTTTATTTTTCAAGCAAATAGGAGTGCAAGCAAATGAAGTATAGGATCAAAAGTTGCTTTGGTGAATGACTCTGTCAGCAACTTCTGTGATTTTGATAGATACCTTCAGAAAAGATAGAAATCCAGAAAGAGAAATTGTATCTGAAAGAGGAGAAGTAGGCTAGAGGACCTTGAGGTTTTACCTTGTGGCATAGGATGAATATGATTTGTCTAAATTAATATTACTGTTTGTACCGATGCAATTCATACAAAGAGGAGCGAGCTTTTTTGTAAATTTCATTTGAAACCCTAGCAACATGAGGAAAGGAGGCAACATTTCAGAAAACGGTATTGCTGCCACTTACTAGACTTTTGCATGTATGGAGCAAGTTTCCCCTCAAGTGGATAGATTACGGGGAAAGGTGAAACTCTGAGGGATCTCAAAGAAGTTGAGCAGCTATAAGGGACTTTATCATAGGATTTTGATGATCTAAAAGAAGGTCAATCATCTAGTTTGTACAAAAACATTGTTGACATTCGCTGGATATTATTCAGAACTCTAATTCTTAGGTAAGAAAGATGAGGTATAACCCCAGTGGGTGGGAGAAATGGCAGAGGCCTTGAGGAATAACCTCAAGGTCACTGGTTCCAACCCCTATACTTGGGGTCAAAATTACCAAGCAAGAGAGAGAGAGAAGGAAGTGGAGGTAACTAGACCTATCAAAGAAAACAGATAGAAGTTGAGATCTTTGGGCACCGTGTTTGGAAACTAGACTTACTGGAATCTTCTATTTTATCCAGTCATTCTTTTTAAAGGTGTGGTGAACTAAGGATACATGAGGAGGGGGTTACAGAAAGGAGAGTCTTGGTTCTGAGTTTTGTAGCCATGAATGGTTTATGAAGATCCAACTAAGGCTCTAACTTGGGATGGGTAGACTGGTGAGACTCATGGTTCTAAGGGGATGTGAGTTTTTTGTCTTTCTGTAATGGGTTAGAGTTGGGTTGGGCTTTCCCTCTAACTCCCCCTCTTCTGCTAAGTTCCCTTGTCAATCTTTAACACAGCGCATTTAACTAAGTGAATTTGTAAAGCACTTTATTTGCTGAATGTATGTACTTATGATTTACGCTTTTGGTAGACAACTTATTGTTATGATTGACACTTTAATTTTTGATATTTGACTACTTGTTTCTGTCATATAAGTTCACAATGCTATTTGCCTTCTGCAGGGGATTGAGCTCTCAAATCCACAGGCATTAGCAAATCAGCTTGGCAGTGGAACTCAGAGCACCTACTTCTCGGAAACAGGAACATTTTCGAAGATAAAGAGGCCCTGAAGTACTCCACACACCACGTATCTTAAATGCATCTAGCCAATTTGATGCATTAAAGTCAGTTGAGGGTTTTATGCTAACTGTCCAAGAGATTTGATCTGATGAATTGTAAATTCATGCTTTTGTTTGCTAAATACCATTTGGGTGATTTAAGCAAATGTTGAATTTTGATCAAGTGGCCAGTTACTAGCCATATGTACGTGGCCTTTTTATTGTTGTTTTTGTATTCCGATCAGATGTGATGCATCCTTTGAAAACCCTCGACACACTTTATACATGTTGGACTACTGTTCTTGGACAGATAAATATGATTGAGAGATATGAAGTGACAATGCTTTCTCATTTTATTATTATTATTATTATTATTATTATTATTTTTTATTTATTTATTTATGCATTATACATATCACTAGATTAATTTACCTTTTAAAACTATTAAAAATAGAAGCAGTGGGCCAGAGATAGTGGTAGATGCTCCATTGCTAGTTTGCTTCTATGAAGTCTCCAGTCCATATGGTAATTGCCAAGCAATCAATGTGGGAACACAAGTCTAATAGAGTAAGGCTCATGAGTCAGAGAATCAGAGTTCAAAATCCCTCATTTGGCCCACAAGTCTGCGAGGAAGAATCCCATAATTTAAACCCTTTCGAAGAAAATGATGCAAAGCTATTCTTTTTCGGTCTGTTTTTGCTTAGTATTGTCATGTTCTATTTGGGGTGGTTAACCAATATCAATTCTTTATTGGAGTATTATTTACTCTATTCTCCCTCTCTCTTTTAATTTTTAAAAAGTAACATTCTGTATGAACGTGTGTATGTGCGTGATAGTTGACTATTCTTAATAGTTATCCCTTCTTTCCGTTTTAAAAATTAAAAATATAATTTAATTTTTAATATTAAATAAAAATATATTAAATTTTAAACTAATATAAATTTATTTAATTTAATTTTATATAATTATTATAACTGTATAGTATATAATAAAAATTATTATTCACAAAATTAATTTTATTTTAAAATTTTATAAATTATAATAATTTTAAAATTTAATATATCATCGTTAATTTTAAATTTTATCTTTTTATAAAACATTTTGTTGATTTTATTATTGAATAAATTCAAACATTTAATCATTGAGAGTCTTACATATTAATAGTTTATGCGTGTGTTTCCCTCTTTTTCTAGAAGACAAGTACGATCTCTTATTAAGCATAAGAATATTTGCCATTAATTAATTGATTATCTTGCTATAAATTTCTTTAATTAATACTCCTATAGATATACACATACACGTTACGTAACCAATATATAAATAGGATATTGATATTCTCATAAAAAAAAAATCACACACACACACACACACATATATATAGAATTTTCTTAATGTGTGTCCTTGGGGTCCACATTAAGTGCGGAAAATAATGTATAATATTATTTGTTTATGTAGGCGCACTGAATTCAATGTATAAAAAAATAATATACTAGTGGACCCCATGTATTGAATTCAGTGCAACTATATAAAGAAATAATTTTTAGCGGGTCTCATCTCTTGTTTTCCGCGCCTAATGTGTGCCCTTAGGGCACACATTAAGCGGACCCATATATATATATAAAAAATCACACACACACACACACACACACACACACACATATATATATATATATATATATATATATATATATATATATATATATATATATATATATATATATACGTAGAGAAATCGGAGAAGGGTTACAGTTAATCTCAAAAGTCGTTAACGATGGCTACTCGAAGGATCTCATCACTCCTTGTACATCATCGCCCATTCATTTCTTCATCATCAATTACTGTGCTTTCTCGAGGTAATTAACAGATACACAATGTAGATTGTTTTTCCACTCTCCATAACACGATTTATATGCGTTCTTATGATCTATTTGTTTGTTATTAATGTCATTTGATTCTTCAAAAATTACATTATTCATCCCTATGAATAATATAGGGACGATCCATAATACTGGGGATGAGAAAATTACGAAAATATCATCCGCAATATTAAACAGTCGGTGACATTTTTAAAATATCTACCGACCGCAGTATTATGGACGATAGGAATTACGAAAATGCCATTAACAGTTTCGAATGACATTTTTGAAATTTCTTTCATCTGCAGTATAATACTACAGCAGTAAAAATTAAAATTTCCAAAGTTTGCACGCCGTCGTTTTAAGGAGAGCTCTCGTTCGTAGTATAATATTGCGGACGGTGTCCACTTAAAATTCTTCTTTCACATCTGAGATGTAGACGATCCAAACACATTTGAGAGAAAAGTGACCAAGCAACCGTTTCGATTGGCACATCACTGCTACAATCCGACAGCTTTGCTCTTACCCACTCAGGGAAGGTTATATCCATGTTTGTTAGGGTTTAGGATAAGCGAAGTTGATAATATTTTTCTTTATTGTATACAAAAGATTAACCTTATGTTTATATTTATTTTTTCCAAATTTTTTTGCATACAAATTGTTGTTGTATACAAAGGATCAACCTTATGTCTATACTTAAGCATACCTGTTGAGTTAAGGTTCTTCTTAATAATTTTATTTTATATGTAATGATAATACTGTGTTATTTTTTGTTGATATATGTTTATTTTGTTTGGTTTAGTTATCAATGGTTTAGTTATCAAAATGGAATTCAATGTTGGACCAGTTGATAGTTCTGTATTGTGGGATCAGGCGAATCACATCTCTAGTATTGTATGAAACAATCCTCACTTTACACGTTCCTTAAAAACAGATGAGAGTGGAAGATCTATAGAAATGTGGGTGTTAAATTATGCCCAAAAACAGTTATTTCAAGAATAGGGATTTGGGGTATTTTGTAATACAAATTTATATAACCAGTTAGATGTTGGATTGATAGAAGTTTTGGTGTAGCGTTGACAGAGTGAGACAAATACGTTTCACTTTCTAATGGGTGAAAAGACAATAACCTTATAATATGTATACTTCAATCTAGGATTATTGGTTATAGGTCGACCAATAACATGTACACTAATAAAAAGTCCAATTTTTTTTTTTAGTAGAGTGAATTTAGTACATATGTATTGAATAAAGATAAGCCGTATAGCCGAGGGGGTATTGTCTTGTCTTGGTTGGTCGGTAAATTTTCTGAACTGCCCCTAGATGCTGACATGGAGATGGTGGTGACGCACACCAAAGCATACGTATTGTATGTACTGGGGAAGATTTTATTTACATCTCCTTCTCACGATGTCATACACCCCAGATATCTTTTATTTTTTCAAGATGTTGACAAAGTCTGCGATTATGCATAGGGAGCTGCGATTTTGGCTTATTTGTACCGCAACTTACATAAAGCCACTCGCCTCGATGCTAAAAGCTTTTCGGGATGTTTAACACTTCTCCAGGTATCTTATTGACTTTACTTAAATGTGAATTTACATTGATATTCAATTTACCTCGTATTGTATTTATAATTTCTAACTTAAGCAAATGGTACACAGGTTTGGGATTACGAATAGTTGGCAATCGGGAGGCCTAATTACGGAAGAAGAGTCGACCACTGGTTGCCTTGGGCAAGAGTCTGGTCATACAAAAGAAACAAGGACAAAATGAAAGAGTCCAGAAGACCATAGCCCCATCACAACCAAATTTTTTATCGAGAGGAGTTTAATGGGATAACAGTTGCTATAGTGCGCTGGATGCCATATTAAGATTTTGACAATTTAGTGTCTCAAGAGTACCAGGAAGCTTGGTACAGTAGGGCCACATGTATTTCCCTGATTTGGCTCGACGTTGTAGAATTTCAAATGTCAGATCGCGTGTTGAGGCAATTTAAGGAACTACAAGATATTCCTGAGGCACCTATAAAAATGATTGAACTTTGTCGGGAGCGGGATCTTTTCAGCTCCGTAGATTATATGCAGCTGCATGCCGATTACATAGACACGTAATATGCCCTGGCAAGATATCGTTCTCAATTTTTCAGTGGCTACTCGACAGGAGATTAGTCTTGCAGATTACCTAAGGTAGTATAGGCGCATTAGTCGTACAATAATTAGCCGACCGCAAGTTGAACCAGACGAGACATATACACCGCATGGCTTATTTCAGCGGTATGAGGCTGGAAACCTTGTACGTAGGGGTGCACACAAAACCGAAATAAACCGAAAAATCAACCGGACCAAACCGAACCGTTAACAAATTAAACCGACACGTACAAAACCAAAAAATTGAACATTGCAAAACTGAAAAACCGAACTTCGGTTAGCCGGGTTTGGTTTGGCATTCCAAAAAACCGAAATCGGCCGAACCAACCGAACAATTTTAATTTATAATATAATTTATGTACTTTTGTAATAATTATTTATTTTATATAATTACTTGTTTTTAGGTGGGAGATGATGAACAGGGTTGTCTTTCTTAGTGACTTAATATTCCTCATTACTTGATTGATTATCCCACTTTGAGTTGTAGCATGTCATGATGCCCCCTTATACCTAATAGCAGAAATAGGCATAACTAAAGGCATGATGCTAAATTGGCTATGTTGCAAGCATGGTTTTGTGGGGTAACATTGGAAACTGGCAGGAAGGATTTAGTGCTAACTAATTGTACATACCAACTCTATCTCATATGCTTAAGTTGTATAACCGACTAAACCGATTAAACCGATAACCGATTACAGAGTTAAAATTTGGACAGTTTTGATTTTTAATTTTTTAGATCCAACTTAAATGGTTTGGTTGTTTTTTTATCTACTAAACCGACTGTTGTGCACCCTTACTTGTACGTCCAATATTATTTTTTATTTATTAAACATTATGATTTATTTTTATTTTCTTATTTGCTAAGTATATACCTTACCGTACAACTTGTGCACAACCCTCGACACGTGTACAAGGAGTGGTATGCAAGGTCTATCTTGTTCAGGGAAGACAACTAGGGCATATTTTACGACCCGAATGACTCAATCCCCAATGATTCCCCTTATCACTACACCCAAGAAATGCCATTTTTCGGTCTTAATCCTTTCAGTTAAGTATCCCCTTACCAACCTGACATCCTATTTCAGAGTTTGTCGGAACCCAAGCTGCAGTTAACACCTTCGCTCCCTTACACATGATTGGACTCCCTCTGTCAATGCTGAGGATATGGGACAAGTGCAGCCTATGCATTTGACTCCAATATTTGAAGAAACGCCCGTCCTTGAATCTCATTCGACAAAGGGAGTGGGAGTGTATCATTATCTTTCTGGGTGGCTACAGGTGGAGCAGACATCTGTGTTTAAGAGGGATCCGATGAAACCATTGAAGGCAACTAAGGTGGAGTGGTTGAATAACAATTGGTTTTCGGATGTGGTGGATCAATCACAGTTCCCTCACAAAGGACTGGAGGACAAGTACAGATTGGTTCATAAGGATGTACTCTGGCTTTGGCTAGAGAACTTGATATGGGATCAAAATATCGACGCGTATATCAGTTTGTTGAAGTTATGCGAACATCGTTTGCGAGAAGGTAGCGTGCAATATTTTATTATATGCCTTGCTGTTTCTTCCAGTTAGTACAAGGGTGGTGCCCAGCTTACAACAAACTGTTTACCTCACAAAAGTCAAAATATGACATTTCCGATTTGTCCCCGTATTTTTTCAACCATAGACTACAACTGGATTTGTCTAACTATGATTTTGCATTTTTCCTCTTTAATCACAATAATGAGCATTATTTTTTATTCGTTCTAGACCTCAATGAATAGAGAGTTGTAATTATGGATTCGTACCACGGCGATGTACCGAGCCATAAAATAAGCGACTTAGAAGATATGATAAGTCACTATTTTTGACTATTTCATTTATTAATTTTTTTAATTTCATGAATTGTATATCACAAGAGTATTAACAAGTTTGTTTTTTGAATGTACAGCCTGATTTTGTTGCGTCGCTATTTAGGTATAAAATTGCCCATGAATTCATAAGCATAGGGCTAGAGACATGAATTTTGAACAAATGACTAAGACTGTTAAGATATATCTTAAATTGTATATTGTATTAGAATGTATTGTTGTATATAAATTTGGATATGTTGACAATTGGATTTATTGGATGTTAATATACTATTGGACTTCCTAGATTGTTCATTTTGTTGATGCATTAGCAGCATAGTTTCAAGTATTGTATTTTGGATATCGTATTATTTATATGGTGCAGATTATTTATGATTGTATTGTGTGTATACAGGGGAACGAGAACTTTTTAAAATTCTCTTTAGTAGCACACCGTTCGCAGTATTATACTGCGGACGAGTAAAATATTTTCAAATTCTCTGGATGGTTTGCACACCGTGTGCAGTAAAAAAAATAATTTCCCTGGATGGTTTGCACACCGTTCACAGTATTATATTGCGGTCGGGTGAAAACTTTCCAAATTCCCTGGAAGGTGTGCACACTGTCCGAAGTATAATACTGCGGGCGGGGGAAAAAAAATTCCCTGGATGGTTTGCACACTGTCTGCAGTATAAATACTGCGGACGGGAGAAAAAAAATAATTTTCCTGGATGGTTTGCACACTGTCTGCAGTATTATATTACGGACGGATGAAAAATTTTCAAATTCCTTAGATGGTGTGCACATCATCCGCAGTATAAGACTGCGAACCGGGGGGGGGGATTAAAAATTAAGTAGTGGTCTTTTACTCGTCCGCAGTATAACACTGCGGACGGTGTCTCACTTAACAAACTATACAGATGAGTACAACATTAAGTCCTCACAATTTTTTAATAATATGACTTAAAAATAGCAATTTAATCAGAACATAAATTTATTTAAATAATTCACAAAGTACAAGCATTTTATTTAAAGAATTCAAAAATTACAAACAGTTTATTTGAGAAAATGATTCTATAAAGGTTAAGTATTTTTCAATCTTAAAGCTTTATCATGGTTTGTTAATATTCCACATATTACACATTTTCAAAGTGGCTTTTGTTGTGCGATTCGTTCGACAACACTTTTCAATCGTCTCGCTTTTTTATGACCTTTTATCTGCGAACAAATTGGATCAAAAACAGGATCACTGAAATCAACCTCAACATCATCGTCATCATCACCATTGCGCAATTCCATCGCTTTGTCAACCGGGGTAACATGTTGAACACCGTCGTCCCGAACTATATTCACCCCTTCGACAGGGATTTTGGCCACAATTTGTTGCTCACGATCAAGTATTTCAGTAACATAAGTAGTGGCCTCTTTAGATCATGAAGCTTCTAACACAAAACTCAAAAATCTTTTGCACAAATGATTGAACTGACCAGTCTGCATCTCAGCATAATATGTCACCGAGCTCAACATATACGGGGCGACACCATTGGTTTTATTAGCATCTTGGGTCCATCACTTATGTATCAATGTTGCAGAAATCTGAACAATGTTCTTTGAAGTTAGTTGCTTCAAAATGTGCCGGCATAGAGTACCAACATGCTCAAACATCTTACAATTATATTTCGCCATCCCAGTATCCATATTATGCACAACGGCAAAATGTTTACGACAGGATTCAGGAACCGTAGCTTTGAACAACAAGTATGTTCTTGAATCAGGAGTAGATATCTCATGAACTTTATTACTAGTTAACTTTTGCAATTTTGTCAGTTCAATTTGAAAACGCCGAAACATTTCTTTGGTATATATTTGAGTTGCATGCATATCTAACGGACCTCCAAAAAGAATTTTTCTTGTACTATTGACTGTAATGTAATCAACTTATTTCTCTCTAATGTACTGTTTCTCAATTGCTTGTTGAGACATTAAAATAAAATCTTTAATCCCCATACTAATATTTACATGTTCGTCAAAAAAACTGTTCATACTTTTACTCCCGGAGGTGCTAGTCATTCCCCCTACAAAGAAATTTTTGAATACACCCCAACCCATTTTTCTTTTAATTCATTCAAAGCTTTTAACCATTCATGATTATGCAGACCATAGTTTTCCAATAACAAATTCCATTAGTCCTCAAATTCTTAAATACTCAAAGACACAGTAATTAAAATATGACTTAAAAGTCGGATGAGCAGAATAAATATGACCAAGTTTTTCAACATATTTTTTGGTAATGTGCCACGTACACAATGTATGATGTGTATTAGGAAAAACCTTAGCAATCGCATTCGACAAGCACGATCTTGATCAGTGACAATGGTTATGGGATGTTTGAAATTCATTGCTTCAAGCCACTGCTCAAACAACCATACAAATGTATCCTCAGTCTCATCGCTCAATAGTGCACACCCAAACAATATAGAATGGTAATGATGATTTACACCCACGAAAGGAGCAAAAGGCATGAAATATTTGTTCGTTTGGTATGTGGTATCAAAAGTAAGAACGTCACCAAAATTTTGATAAGCAAGTATTGACCTATAATCTACCCGCATAATACATACTATCGATTATTCACGCCTAGTTTGACACTATAATAAAATATGCCCAGGATCTCGTGATGCAATTTTCTCAGGTAATCTATTGCAACCTGTGCATCGTTCAAATCTATATTATCACGTCTATTATCTCTAATTATATTTCGCACATCCATTTTAGAAAACCCAACATTGTTCATACCTCCTCCCAATGAGCTCAGCACATTCATCATCCTACTTGGCCCAATCCCAGCATTATTAAGGGTTTCAATCAAATCCCTAGCACGTCCTGAAATATTTGTGTGCGTTTGAATTTGTGAAATATTACTTAGGGACACAAATTCATGATTGTGATTCAGATCAAGTGAAGACACAAATCACTTATCTTTCCTCTTATCATGGACAACATAAAATTTTGCTCTATATTCTGTTTTATCAATACAGTCCCTCATTCTCTTTCCCTTTGTATTGTTTTCTTTGTCATCAACGACATCCTCATTTTTCTTAACCATCTTATAGCCATCTTTACGACACTTATACATTCTAAAATAAAAATCATTAGTGTTACCATATTTTCTACTAGTTTTTATTCTTACTTCAAGTTCAACACGTTTCACATATTTTCTATAAAAAAAAATTAGCATCTTCCAACGTATCAAACATTTGACCAACATAAGGCATGGTATCATCAGAATTCTTATAAAAAAATTGACCGACAGTTGTTACATCACTATTATCATGTAATTCTTCCTCAGTACTTGAAATTGAATGAAATGATTCTTAAGCAAACAAATCCATGGCTAAATAAATAAATAACTTTCAAAAAAGAAATTGCAGATTACCAATTTTTGTTGTATGCTTACTAGTAAGCTATGCTCTTTGAATCGTACGTCTATGTGAGAGTGTGAGGAAGACTCTCTAAAGTTGATTGTATATTTTTGAAAAGTTTAGTTAGAGTTGAGGAAAGCCAGCTAAAATCAATCGAGGAAGGAGGTCTAACGTCCGCAGTATTATAATGCGGACGGGAGAAAACTCCTTAAAACGACGTCGTCTGAATTAAAAGGTCGTTTGTAGTATTGTATTGCGGACGGTGTCTACTGCGGACGATGAGTTTATTCATTTAAATATTGAGGATATTTTAGACAATATCTATCATCCGCAGTATAATACTACGGATACCTGGATATTATATTGTGGACGAGGGTTATTTAAACTATCATATCTCAGCCTAGACAGCTGAGATTTGTTGTTAGGATAGATCTATTTTTACGGCGTTGTCAATGAATCGCTCCCCATCTACATATATATAGAAGTCTGCAATTGTTTTGTTCGGAATTTAGTTGAAACAATCTGAAGTTGTGATCTTTATGTTAATCTGATCCTAGAGTATTTTTGTTTTATTTTATGATTATGATTGATCAAAGTGATGATGCAGATAACATTTTTAATATGTTTCCATTTACAAAACATTATCTTTATTTATGAAATATATAAATGCACTCTAGTTTAAACCGATCCAACTCGGCTCACTGTATTAAATTGGTATACCTTTTGCACTTTGAAGTCGAGTAAAAATTTCAGAAGTAGATTGCATTCATCAGTTCCACACTAGTTTGTTTTCAATTGTTAACTATATTGGTCTATGATTATATCAACTCAAACAAATCATTTGTCTATATCACTATTTTTTATTAAGATGTGTTTAGACTGGTGGTATAACGTGAGAGTAGATAATTCAGATTGATTTGGTGGAATTGAAATCTCTTTTCTCCATAGGTATTTATTAGTTATTCAAGTTTAAAGCACTCAGTTGGTCATGTTTGATTGAGCTTCATACATTGTGTCACATAAGCTTCTGATTAAGGATTTAAATTCCTTACTAAGTAGTAAGTCCTTATCTTGGTCAGCTTTTGACCAAGAAACAATTTTGCAAGGAAAAAAACACCAATTTAGCAAATTTTACCTTGAGAAACAGGCCATTTACCCAATCCACAATATGATTGCATCTCTTATGTGAAGTATAGATCTTGGGGATTTTGAAATGCATCAGAATGTGCAGCTCATAGCTGCTGTACAATATATGTTTTCAAATTGTATTTGTTCACTATTTCATTCTGTATCGAAGGCTTTGGCTATTCTTTATGATATTTATTTTCCATGCTTCTTTTGATATTCATGAATTAAATATGATTGTCCTCAATGCTTTCTTGCCTATACTCTTTCAATGTTTCTGTTGAGTGTTGACCATACTTGTCAGCCAGAGCAATGGCAGTTCTTTTGATTCTTCATACCAACCTTTCCACATGTTTTATTTCTAAGTTTACTAAGATTCAATTTTATTTTGTGTAGGGAAGAAGTCTCACTTGAGCAAAGGCATTTTCCAATACAGCACAGCTCTTGCCATCAAGGAGCCGGTCAAGTCACCTGCTGATGTAAATTATTCTCAACTACCTATCAACTTACAATTTGTTGGCGTGGTATCAGGTGAGCTTTCTGTACAATGTTTAAGCTTAAGTAATGATTGTGCTGGTAGCCTGGTACCATCTATATGATGTAGTGGAACTCATGCTTGAAGGTTGATCTGGATATAGGGAAAACTTTTCCAACTTTGGACCCCAGGACAGGGGATGTGATTGCTAGTTGCTGAAGGTGACGCAGAAGATATCAACCGAGCAGTAGTTGCTGCTCGAATGTCTTTTGATGAAGGACCATGGCCAAAATTGACTGCTTATGTAATGCCCACCAGTTTTCCTGTTCTCTATGGACTACAGTCTACATATAGAAACTAATTGGGGTTTCTTTCATTCGATAAATGCAGGAAAGGTCAAGAATAATGTTGAGGTTTGCAGATTTGCTGGAAAAGCATAATGATGAGTTGCGGCACTTGAGACATGGGATAATGGCAAACCATTTGAGCAGTCTAAAACTACTGAAGTACCGATGCTCACACGTTTATTTTGATATTATGCAGGTAGTTAACTACGTCAAGAGTGAAATACAAAACTAAAATAAACGCAAAAAATTTCTAGTATTCAATTTATTTTCAAAAGATTATTGATTTTATGCAACTTTGATCCATCATATATATATATATATACACAGTCTGGGCTGATAAAATTCAGTCTCACTGTTCCTGCGTGCATATCATGTGCAAACTCTGCATGAACTAATTGGTGTTGCTGGCCAGATTATTCCGTGGAACTTTCCTCTTCTCATGTATGCCCGGAAGGTTGGACCTGCATTAGCATGTGGTAACACTATTGTTCTGAAGATGGCAGAGCAGAAACCATTGGGTGCTCTTTATGTATCAAAGCTATTCCGTGAGGTAGTGTATGACAAATTATTATTATTATTATTATTAGGTTTTCTTCCTTTGTAAGCACCATTTATATTGTTCCTGGTTTCCATTTTAAATATAGAATGATTTTTATTTTACTAGTATTAGAATTGCTGTAGGGATGTCCATTGGTGATTCTGATAAACTGATATTAAAGTGAAACTCGTCTGCTCAAAATTTAAGCACAAATATATAACTGAATATTTTGAACACAGGGCATAAAGTTTATCTTATGGGAATACTCCTTCCGTCCCAGGATAAAAGTCATGGTTGATTTATTTTTGCGCATATTAAGAAAGAGAATAAAATAACAAAATTGTCCATATTTAAAACTAAAATTATCTAAAAACTTCTCATTGGAATCAATTCCATTAAAGCATTTAATACTACTTTCCACTCTAAGTATTTGAATTTCTTCAAAAAGTCATTATAACTTCTCATCTAATTGCATAGTTTTTTGTACATAACAAATAATACTCCATAAATATGCATAGAGAATAGAAATATGGAACAATTAATACTAAGAATGTCATTATTTTTTTTTTGTAAAAT